>BSBK01005192.1:2500-622500 GCA_027943335.1 Chamaecyparis obtusa | reverse complement strand
AAATAATCAATCAATCCACTTGGATCCCAAATGTAGTCATGATCTAAACTGCTATCAATCAACGCAAGCTCCTGCAATATTCTCTAAAATATAATCAAGAGGAATCCATAATCAAACTGACAAATACAACTCAACTAAAATCCAACATCACAACTGCCAGAGTCAGGAACCCATGAGAAACAAACTCTTGAAATATCAGAACCCAAGTAGAGAGGACAACTCAAATTGCCAACATAGTAAATATCACCAACACATCCCACTGGCCTGTGTAAAGCACACAATCCAAATCTGCAACAATAGTGAACACTCCTGAATAAATTTGCACCAAGTACGGAGAATCCACACACTGTACAACTCCTGAAGTGAAAACAACTCTACAAATCACCGACCACTGTTTCATAACCATAACTCTCATGTACCGCTGATGGCGAAAAGATAGCACAAGATAGACAGCAAGAAATAGAACCCAAACCAAGTCTAACGGCCATCAACTGCTCAACACATGGATCAAATGCAAATTGATAAACATACCCTGCAATATAATGTTGATTAAAAGAACCAACCTCAGTCAATAGCTCACCATGCACATGTAATACAACCCACTGCGGCTGATCACCAGCTAGGTCAAGAGATGACATAGCCAAAGGAGTAGAATCAATAACAACAACCACTGAGGTATCACTCCCAAACTCCTGCTCTAAGTCATGCACTATCAAGATATCAACCACAAAACCTATCACCATGTCATGCTCATCACAACTCTCATCCTGTGGCGTCAAACCATCCCATAACTGATGACAAGCACTAGGGACCAAGGTATATCTACGTAATATCATCTCATCAACATGGTCATCAAAGGTAAATTGATGAGCATACCTCACAATGTAATGCTGATAGAATGCGCCAATCTCAGTCAGTGGCTCAGACTACAATCTAGATGAAACTAACTGCAACCGATCACTAACCAAGTCGGAACTGACTACTACCTCCGAAGACATTGCCAAGGGAGTAGTATCACTAACAGGAACCATGCCAACTACCGATTCATCAACATCAAACATGATCTCTGGTACAACATCACTAGTCTCCATGCCATCAGTAAGAGAGACCATCATCATGTCAAACATACCACAATGTTTAGCTGCATTTCCCAACTCAATTCAATCTGACTCTAGTGGAAACGAACCCGATATGCCAATGCTAGTATCAAGGATGGACGCATCCCCATCTCCACTGTCTCTGACAATCTCGACCATGGACATCCTCGAATCACCAAACATCACGATCTATGACTGTATAGTATCTGGTAAAGATTGAAGTCGCTCTAACTCCATGGTCACCTCATCCAAATGAAACTGTGACTCCTCAAATGCCAATTATGTACTCTCAAGAAACTTAGAAGTCACCTCAAGCTGCTGAGTAAGCTCACTCACCTCATCTTCCTTGACCAATAATGCATCATATGCTGTACTGCCCCACTCCATAAGATAATCTTTGTCGGCTACCAACTGCATATAATTCTATCTCAGAATTCGGATTGCCCCCCATAAAGAGTGGATCTCTGTCAAGGAAAGATAACTGCCTCCCTGCTCATCACTAGTAGGAGAACCCCATCCATAAATTGCTAACAACTGACGAGCAGCATCGAAATGCTCGCAAGCGGCAAAAATGTCACGCTCACTAACTCTCAGCTGACTAGACACATGATGATGCTGGCTGGTCGAACTCCTAGACTCTACCCCTAGTACACTGTCCAAAGGAGTAACCTCAAAATAGCTATCATCTGTAATACTGCCATCTGAATTTTGCAAACTAGTTGCTGAACTCGTATCATCAAACTGAGTGATTGAAGCATCAACATAAACCTCCATATCAAAGGAACCCACTGAAAAGACTAAGTCCTCAATGCTGTCAATATCATCCTCCTCTAACACACTATCCAAAGGAGTAGACTCAAAATCACTGATCTCTGGAGTACTACCATCCATACTCTGCGAATCAACTCCAAAGCTAACATCATCATATGGAGTATCAAAACCTATAGCATCATTATCCAACTCCATTGTAACAAATGAATCTGCTGAGGATGCTAAGTCCTCAGAACTGTCCACAACATACTCCTGGATGTCATCAATACCCATATAATCCTGGGACTCATCTATAAATACTAACACCTCAGATGTACCTGAATCATCACAAACCCACTGCACCCTGAGTGGTCAAGTGGAAATGTACACAACTCCTAACATCGGTGTATAGAAACTAATACCAACATCTGACAAGCTGCGGGCACAAGAAAGGACAACACCATGCAATCTACTAATCAAATCCATGATAGCACTCAAACAACTACTACTACCAATAGGTGATAAAGATCTCCAGTCAACATAATCCCAAACACCAATATAACGATCCTGAATCCACATCCGTAAACTAGAATCAGCTAGTAACTCAAGCAAACTCCTCACCTGAGTAATATGACTAATACCAACTAACTCCACATACATGTCTGATACTGTCCCCAAATCCTGGATATGAATGCAAGGTGTACTCTCACAACTATCATTCTCCACATGTGATCTGACTATAAAAGAAAGCTGAGTCCCCGCCATATGCGCTAACTCCTGAACTGAACTCACCTCAAGACAAAGCTTGTCCACATGTCTCTTTGTTGCACCACTCTGATCAACTGTACTATCCTCAAATGTGACAGTATCCTCAACTACTGTAACATCATCAGGATCAATTGTACTGTAACCACTATCAGAGCCAATCACACAATTTGGTGTGCTTGTGAGATCTCCCTGTATCAAATCAGCATGTCTCTTCGAGTCCTGTAATGCCAATGGAGTACTCAACAAAGAGGCTCGGGTATCCTCTAGCTCACGAGAAAGCCTGACAGCTTCCTCCTCCTTCCTCCTCAAGGCATTTGAATAGTCTCCGGCAAGGGTAAGAAGATGGTCACGGTCCAAAAGAAGATGTAAATAACTCATCTTCATCATTCCCATTCCTTCCCTAATCGCCTGTAAGTCAATACAAGAGGTCTGCGCCTATACTCCCTTATGTCTACTCTGTGACTGAATCATCCGGATATGATCCTCTATCTCCCACATCCTGTCATGATGAGATAATGTAGTCACAATCCCATCCTTGCTTACCCTAAGCTGACTGGACAAAACATGTGAAGTACTATGTGCCTCAACCTCGTGTGATGTAGCGTCTAACTGTGCCTGATACTCTCTATCAACAAAGTCATGAATACTCAATGTCTGCTCATCATTGATAGGTATCTCATCATCATGCACAACAACCTCCTCACAATCATCATCTGAATCCATTGTGCTGTAGTTACTATTTTGAGCACCTGTGACATCATCCTCAGGCAACCTGTATACAACTGTCTCAACTTGAGTACCAAGTTGACAATTACTATCAATCCGCATAGTGTCCTTCACCACTCCCTCCTGTGGCTGAGTAGAAATTGAAACATCTGTCGGAATGCTAACTTGTTTCTCAAAATCCTCATGAAGGTTTCTGGTAACTGTGTCTGTCGATCTCATGTTATCTCTCCTACGAGAAGATCTGCCAAATAAAAATCTAGTCAATTTATCCACCTTCGCTTGGTCGGATAGCATATCATTCATCCAACGATTTCTTTTTATCACAGACTCATTCAACTCATCAATTGTTTTCTTGATCTCAACCCAACTGTTTGAATGATTACTTTTTTTGCTGCTTTGTGGTTCCTCTTTCAGAAAGGTAGGCATTGTAGGATGGTTAACTGACCATGAAGTGTACCTCTTCCTTTCCATTCTGCAATCAATCGAGTGTTGGTCACTCATATAATTCTATTCTTCCCCAACAGGATGGCACGAAACCGCTCTGATACCACTGTAATGACCCTTACTATAAAAGCCACTAAAAACCACTAATACTGAACTGAGAAAATTCGTCAAACAGTTGGCATGCACTGAATACACTGCTGAAAGAAAAATACTGAATATAGGAAATTATTTTGCAATATCTGAGTTCGCTGTCCCAAAATTTCAGAATAATAGTAGCAACCAAATACCATCTAAAATACTATCAATGATGTAGGAAATTGCTCAAAACCATATGCCATTCATATATCAACAATTTGCAACAATGCCATATATTTTTCAGTCAATGATATGATCATCAAACCCTAGGTTTGCAATATAGATAGACTGAAAATTACAATGCCCTTTCACTTGCAAAATCCTAGCCTTCCTTTGTTACCAATAATGCCAAATGGCAAACAAAGACAAGTACAATGTAAAATAGTAAAGTGCTGAAGCTATATTTTTTACTCAGCTAAAAACATACATTTCTCATAAAATATGCCAAATGCCAAATGAGAAATGAGGAACCTGATTGTAGATGGTTGCAATAATTTTTCGGACTACTTTTTCGGTTTGCTTTTTCGGACTGCTTTTTCGGACTGCTTTTTCAGACTGCTTTTTCGGATCTGCTTTTTCAGATAGCTTTTTCGGATCTGCTTTTTTGGATTGCTTTTTTGGATCTGCTTTTTCAGACTACTTTTTTGAATCTTCTTTTTCGGACCTGCTAAAAATGGCCGCCTATAATTTCGGCCCTACTAAAAATGCTTCCTGAAATGCTGTTTCAATCACAAACAAACCCTTACATCAAATTCTCAATGAAGTACCAATGAGATGGCTAAGTAGCAACTCTAAATTTGCAACCCTTTAGTAGATATTTCACTACCTCAGTTATGCCAATCTAGGGGAGTGATTCGTTCCCAAAGATCGAATAGTATTTGCAGACCACAAGGCTACAAATTGCTTCACAATGAAGAAGTAGAAGAAATCCCAAATCCAAGCATGTCCAAATGAAAGCCCAAGCCCTCTATTTATTCTTTTCCTTGAGAATTTGCTAGAACTTCTAGAAACATCCAATTGTAATGTACTTTATAATAAAATAACATTATAATAATAAAGTACATTTCTCAACTCAAAATTATAACAATGTAGGCTCATAACTGAATGTAGGCCCAACTACAACCGAATGTAGGCTCAAGACTAAACGTAGGCTCTACTACAATTGGATGTAGGCTCACTCTGGATGTAGGCTCCACTACAACTGCATGTAGGCCCAAACTGGATGTAGGCTCTACCGAATGTAGGCTTTGTCAGCAATATGCAATCAAATGATCAACATAATGACCCTCTCTCCAAACCATTTGCCTACGAGAGTTGATGATAGGCAAATCCGTCATGCCAAACGATGTCAGCCAAAATGGGGACATGACAATATTATAGCTCTATTGTAACTTTTTCAACAAGTAAACATTTTTTTTTCACTCGTAGGCTGGTAGCCTTTATTTCGTTGAAGAATTGAGATGTCAAACAAGAATAAGGGTAAGGCTCCCGCATATGGGGAAAGCCAAGAGAGGCTAGAAAAATATAGAACCTTATTATCATACTTTGGTCATGGTGTTGGAAATGTTTTTGGACAAAATCAGGAAGCTACTTCATCACAAGAAGATTTTTAAGATTCACAACCTAAACCTACATGACATATTGAAGAAGTCAGCAAACCTGATATCTCAGATCATGATGAACTTGAAGAATATTTTCAATTAAATACCCAGAGTAGCCATAACAATTTAATCGACTTGGATGAGACTGAGAATGTCAGAGAAGATGATGGTGCAGGGAAGAAGAAAAGAAAATATAATTCAAAGAATAATAGAGAATCAAAAAAAGATCGGATGTGGGATTTGTCGAGGAATTTTCAAGTAGAATGGGTGTCAAAGTATCCATTCATTGAACCAGTGGACAATCCAATTGAAGGTGAGCCTCCGGTAGAATGGAGATGTAAGATTTGCAGCAAGATAAATAAGAAGGAAAAGAGGTTGCAGCTAAAAATTGACACCATAGAGAAGCATATGGGTAAAGTTTACGAAAAGAAAACCATAGATGGAGTTCAAAAATTAGTGATAAGATGGAAAACAAAGGAGGAATCTCAGCATGTTACAAATGCAGAATTATATGAATTTCAACATAATATAAAGACGAAGCCTAGTGAAGTTAAAGGCTCTATTCAAGCTTGTTTTGGAAAAGCATTGGAAGTAGAACTAATGGGAAAAGTTGTTTAGTTAAGTGTTGTGTTTAATATTTTGAGCAGAGGGTGTCCTATGACAGACTACCCATCATTGAGTGCTTTATTACACTTTCTAAAAGTTTGTAACTATCCTAACAGTCACTGGTCAGTAAACAATGGATGGGAATGGGCAAGTTGTCTTTTTGAGGTTGAAAAGAGGATCTAAAGGAAAAAATTAAAGAGTCAAATTTTATTGCATTGTCTTTAGATGAGGTTACAATAGTAGAAAATACTTCCTGGGTATGCATGCATGTTTATACTGTACACAATTTTGTTTGCCAACCTCATCTACTAACTATTGCTAAAATGAAGGATAATGCAACATCAAAAAATTTATTTGAACTAGTAAAGAGTTCTCTAATTGAATATGAAGGTATAAATGAGATGACGATTGCCAAAAAGCTAGTGTGTGTTGGAGCGGATGGAGCTTCAGTAATGCAAGGCCACATGGGTGGTCTTTGTACAAAGATACAATCTTCTTGTGCACCCTATGTTACTCCCATTCATTGCATGGCCCACAAAATGAATCTAGCTTTTGGAGTTGTCAGCAAGCATGCTCCAGTACAAAAAATTGAAGTTTTAATCAAAGAGCTCTACCAATACTTCTATCGAAGTCTGAAATGATTGAGGGAATTTCAACACTTTACCAAAGGACTAACCAACGGTAACAAGCTTCTTAAGGATAATGATACCATATGGATCTCTTTGGATGGACCAGCCCATTGAGTTTTTTTAGAATATCAATCGTTGTTTGGTCTAATGAACTTAAGTCGTGACAAAGCAGGGCAACCAAAATTTCCTACGCTACTGCAAATGTTAAGTCATGTAGAGACACTCTTAACATTAGCAAGTCTTGTCCCCATGCTTGAGGAAATGAGAAAATTAATGAAAAAGGCCCAGCAAAGAGCTATGTATATTGCAAAATATGTTGTGCTACATAAATTGACATGCGTGACGCTCGATAATCTCTATCGATTATGTGATGATGTAAAATTTTCCAGCTGGCTAAAAGTCATAGATTTGGACAATCCTGATAACTTTTTAAAAATCGGTGCAAACGGGGAGTTATGTGTAGAAGTTCATAGAGTTGAGATACCAATGCACTACTTTGCCAAGATTGAGTCCAAGGAACCAGGAAAGAACTCCAAGAAGCGAGTATCAAGTATTAAAAGGGAAGACTTTACCAAGATCATTGAGTCTGTAACAGCTTCTGTGAAGCACATTGCCTTTGATCTTTCCACATAGATTAGAGCAAGGTTCCCTCCAGTCCAACTACTTGAATCCATGGCTATTGTGTTTCCCCGATATTGGAGACTGAACAATCCAAAAGATTTTAGAACTAAGCTACTAAATTTGATAGATCATTTTTGCAAAAGCAAAGAGTTAAATAGAGTAACTCTAAATGGAATTTTAGATGAATCTTGTTTGAGAGAGAAATCATGTCATTTTTCATTGACAATGAGGGAACAATATAATATTATGCAGAACCCTCTCGAAGATGGTTCGGTAACAAGGCTTTGGAAAAATCTAGCTGAGAGCAAAATGTTGATTGATTCAATATCAAAATATTTCAAGCTTGCTGATTTATGTTTGACCATGATATTGGGGTCGGTGGAGGATGAGAGAGTTTTCAGTGCTTTGGGATTCTTAAAGTCAAAGCTAAGAAACAAACTAGACAAGAATCTAGAAAATTCCTTGGGGCTCTATACATCCAGGTATGAAGTCAATAATTTTCCTTACGAAAGGGCACTGAAATTGTGGAGGATGAAATGTCAGAAAAGAGGGTTGGGCAACATTTCAAACCAAAGTGGGAGTGCCAAAGACAATGATGTCATTGACTCATGTACTGGTACTGGTACTGCTAGCAGTGAACATCAGTTAAGAGAAGGTATGCAGAGTGAAGAAAAAATATCGAAGAACCAAGGAAGCTATGAAGTTGATGGCAATGAATCTAAGGATCCCAATAATGATATGATATGGCATCTTGAATCATTGTAGAAGTAGCAGGTCCTAGGTATTTATTAAATTTTTTCTTGAAGTCTATTGTCAGTTTTTGTATCTCATCATCAATCATGCATAATAGCATATTCCAATGTCAAAAACATGAATGTGGTTGATAATGTCATACTCGTCAAGATTCAATTCCACAATTAATAATGGTTTTTGTTTGCATTATTCAGCTCATATGGTACAATTCTTGTAGATTTTTCATTATTTGTTTTGACAACATAGCAATTCATATGTTACAATTCTTAGAAATACTGATTCTCATTAATTTAATTGCAAATATGATACAATGTAACAATTCATTCGTTAATATTAGTAAGAACACAACTCTATGATTCTGTTTACAAAACTCAATGACTCAATACCCATTGGCAATTTGGCACATTGCCCAATTTCAATTTCATTACTCTAAGCCAATGACCCTGAATTTCCTTTTATAGAAACAAGGGAGAAACAACAACTTCAGGTCAATTTTTCAAAGGTGAAGTCTCAAAATCTAAATTAGTAAGACAACTACAAGTCTACAACATCTCTACAACTATACACTTCTGCATTTGACAAGCCAGTTTAGTAAATTAGCATTGACAATAGCATCTACAACATTGATCTTGTTCAAAAAACAAAGTTCAAACTTGTTACTTTAAACTCGATTCAAGCAATTAGAAAAATATATAGAGATTCAATTGAAATTGAAAGTACTTTCACATACTATGATTGATGAGATCAAGATGATTCTGTCAGTTTCTTTAGTATGCTCCATTCTTCGTCAGTTGGAAGGTCAATATTTGTGATGTTATAGTAAATGACTTGCAACCTCGTCAGCCATCCATACTTGGAAGAGTGAGTTGAAAGCAATGTTCCTTCCAATACTACATTCAAATTTGTCAATGTTTTGATGTAGTTTGCAATGCCTTCATGAGTTATGTCCCGAGGAAGCTTGCCTAAATCAGACATCATTGTGTCTTCCAAATTTTTTTTGTAAGCTTCTCTTCCAATGAAATTCATTGATGAGTAATTAGGACCAGGACTTGGCAAACCAACAGTTATCAATTTGGTTGTTTTATTATTCAACTTGGTGAGCTTTGGCCCGAATAAGGAAAGAGTTTTATTTACTTCTATTAGTTTCTGATATTTTTGAAAGACATAGTTCACCTTTATTGATGCACCAACACGGTCCTGAATTCCATTGCTTGCCAAATGCCTGTCACTGGTTGTGTTGATTTCTTGCAAAATCTGCTTTGTAGTATTCTATCTCTGACAAATTTTTTTGTTCTTCTCAATGTGCTCTTTCAACTTCCCAAAAACATCTCTAAGACTTTCATTCAGTTCAAACCAATCACACAACCTATCAGCAGACACCTTTATTTTCCCCCAGAATTATTTTTTTATTTGCTTGACTGTATTATTTACATGGTCATTCAAGTTGTTTTCATAATTTTTAATATTATTATTTGCCTTCTTTAGGTCTTCTCTCATTTCTAAGAACTGGTGTTCACTATGTTTTTTTATTTGCTCTGCTTTCTCTTCCCACTGTTTTGTTTTTACCCTCTCATTCTCCAATTCTCTATTTAAGTTATTGTTTGCCTGTCTTGCATTCTCCATGCTTTTGTATATACTTAATGAAGAGGCTTTTTCATCCTCAAGTTTATTTCGCTCTGTCCCAATTTTTCCCTCAAAGTTTTCAGTTCTGCATCCATATGTTCTTGTTGTCCAATTGCTTCTTTAGAGGAAGAATTTTTTATCCTTTTTTCTAATTCTTTGCACCTATTTTCTGCTGCTTTCTCCTTTGCCTTTTCATTTGCTAGGTCTACCTTTAACTTATCTATTGTGCCCTGAAGCATTCCTTTATCTCTCTCCAACTTCATCACTAAACTATAGACCACTTGCTTGGTCATTTTCGACACATTTATCTTCTCCACATTTTTAATTTTGGATAAATCCATTTGGAGGGTGCTAACTTGAAATTGAGATGGATCTAACTGACTCTCTGGTGGATTGTTATCTCTAGCTAGGGGCATAACAACCATGAACTCCATCATATATTTCTTTGGGTCATATGTGGGAAATAACATGTTGGATGCAGGTTCTGCATCATGAGATGCATCAACTGGTTCCATCTTCAATGTCTTACTATTTTGTTTATTCCTATTTTTGGATTGTTCAAAGTTAGTTACAAAATCATTGTAACAAAAATCAGGGTTTTATGACACAATTGAATGTTTGAAAGGTGAAATAGAACTTGCACTAGTGTATGAGCTTTAACCTATGTTGCATGTGGTTTTGCTAATTCCACCATGAGGATTAGCAACAGTAACACCTTGACCCATTACAAAAGGATTTTTTGGACTGTTCTAAGGGTTTTGTCTTGAAGGTGTGGCAATTGTTGGACCCACAGTCACCATTACCATTGTTTTACTACTACTTGTCATAATCTTTTGCTTCTTTACACTGCCTTGATCTTTGGGATTGAATGATCCCATGTCCACCTGTAATGTCCTTTTCAAACCACTAGTTGTACCCATGATATCCATAGCTGTGGGAGTGGCAATTGATTTAGATTGAATCTGAGTGCTTGGAATAGGTGGAACTGGATTTGAAGTTGGAACAAATGAAATTGACTGAGTAGTATTTTTTGTTGATGAATATGATGATTGAAGTCCAAGGCCTGGTTTCTGACCATATTTTGGTGGAGCTGGTGGGTCAGGTGGAGACCAAGGCCCTTGTCCACTGGGACCTAGACCACCAAAACCTGGGTAGCCCATTTTTTCTACAATATCTGCCCCTTTGGTATATTTATCTTTTTTGGACACATCAACTCCTCTACTAATTGGATATACTTTACTGGATGTGGGATTCATAGAATCCTAATCATTCTCATTATCTGGACGATCATCATCGTCATGATATGCTTTAGCTAGATGCTCCTTATTCCACAATTCGCTAAACATTATATCCTCTTCCACATCATAAAGATTTGCAGAGGTATTTGGATCGTCGAGATTCTTCCTCATTTCCCAAAAATCATAAATTTTTGTTCGAGTCCAATTATCATCTATACATTCATCCATTAGGTCTTTTGGAATAGATTTTGTAGATGGTTGAGCAACTATCTGGTAGAAATTGTACGATGTCATGGCCTACACTTTTCCTTTCTATTTGAGCAATGCCATAATTTGTGATGACAATTCCTGTATTGAAATATTATTTTCATTAACATATTTCTCCATCTCTTTTTTGACCTCATCCCAAGACTCCATGTTTTTAAATTTTTCTATCAATGTCATACTTTCATGTTGACATTTGCTTACAGAGTTCCCATTCTCTCTAAGATTTGTTCCAATTATTTTGAGTGGATCATACTGCCAGTGACTGTCAACATCAAAGAGAAAAATTGAAAAAAAGGCTTGTGCCACTTTGAATCCTCTTCTCTCAAATGTGAACCCTCCAAATGAGAAAGGAAAGGAAGGAAATATCATTTTCTTTTTTTGACCATTAAAGAGTACATCTGTGCTCTCCATCTGCTGTACATATTCCAATGCAAATACCCTCTTTGTTACATGTATTGGAAGTTTGTAGGGTTATACCACTGAATCGTAAAACCTTAACACAATGTACTCTTCCATGAAGTACCATTCATCCAATTGTATTTGACTTTCAAGTTGAATGCAATCTCTACAAGTAATAGGCAATCTAGGCATTGGAGTGCCTATAATTTTATGGTACAATGGTGCCAAAAAGAAGTCTACAAAATTGTTGTAGTTCCTTTTGTTATCAATCATCCTTATCTGAGGTATCCACTCATATATTGGATTTTGGCCCTGACTGCAAAGCTTGTCTGTCTGAAATATTGCATGATGCTTTGCTAAGATAAGATATCACAAGTAGGTTGTGAATCTAAATGTCTTCTGTGAACCTCTTTTAATCATTAGTAATTGTTCTTGCATGTAACATAGAATGTGCTCAATAAAATAATATTTTACTTGTTCTTTTTCAAAATGAATATGAAAAAGCATTTCAAGAATGCTGGCACCCACTTTTTTGTTACTATCCAATCCCAAACAAAATGCTAGCAAAGAAATATTGTGCGGTGCCAATTGCACAAAAATATCATAATCATAAGTGTAATACCCCAAAAATGGGCTATAGGTTCATTAACCTCCTACATCTTCAAATCGAATGAAGTCGACATCAAAGTCCTAACCTAAGGCACATTTGTGCATTATCGTAGCCTAATTGATTTTATCCTAAATTCTGCATCGGAGAATATTCCTAGCAATATTCCCTTTATCCTAATTATCTTTGATTTAATAATTATTTGGCGATAAATCCTATTTATCCTAAAGTTTGATTAATTGAATATTCTGAATATTTAATTAATTAGATTTAATACTGCCACTTAATTATTTAATTAAATTTAATTCTATTTATTCCTAAATTGTATTATTTTATTTTGACAATAAAATCTAAAATCTCATGACTAATTGATTAAATTATTATTTAATTAATTAATGTCAGTTGTCAATTTAATAATATAGTTTAGAATAAAGTTTGATTTAATAATCGATTAACCCATAAATCAATTATTTCAAAAGTTAGTTAAGTTGAGAATAAATCACTTTATTTTTAAATTAATTTATAATTAAATCATGCACAATCAGAAAAGCAGGCAACTAGAAATTAACAATCAATTTTAAAATTGAAGCTCAACATCTGATGATGAGTTGAAATTTGATCTAAACTCTATTTTGAGTTAAACACTACTTTTGCATTATTTTTTGTGAGTTAATTATCTCTGATTTCCTGATAACCCAAAAATCAACCTGACTTTATCAAGAGTGATTTATGGCTTTTCTCTTGCATCCTCAAGCCCTGGATTTCCATAAAATCAAGGCTCAGCTCTTCATAATTATCAACACTCGAATTTGCACAATTACTCTGGCGAATTGGCGATTGAGGGATTAAGCACTTGCGACAGACAATTTGTGAGATCTTTCATTGGTGATCATAGTTTTGTATATTTTTCATATCATAGCATTCATATTCATTCATAGTATTCTTAGATTAAATCTGCATTCAATATTATTCATCTAGCTTAGATTCATACAGTTTTTCATATTATTGCATAGAAAATACAAAAATATAGATTAATCTGCATTCATATAGTCTTTCATTCTTTTGCATTCAAATCCTTCGTTTAAGTGTTGCATTGTCACTGATCTCAATTTCAATCTGAGAACATCATACTCGCACCTACTAGAAGACAGTAAATTGCCTGGTTAGCATAGTTCCCTTTATTGTCAGATTTTGATTTTGCTAACCTCTAATGTTTTATTGAAGTGTTGTGTCTGTAGCTAGGTACAATTTTCACACACACATTTTTGGTGCCCATCATGGGGCCCTGAAATAGGTTTCCATCTCTTGTATTTCAATTTCTATCTATTTTCTATCATTTTTTGGTCAATCTTGCGATTTTATTCTCTATTCGTACATTTTTCGTATGAGTTTTGTCAGAAATTCATACCATAAGCTACTGGTTGTCATACGACAGTTGAGGATTTTGAGGCTCATTTCAACAACTATAGATTATCATTTGGGAGCTCTATTGTCATTTGGCAAGACACCCATTGTCGTACGAGTTTTCAAACTATCGTCTGGGAGGTAACCCACTGTTGTACGAGTTTTGGTATCAAGAGTCAATTGTTGTTTCAAAATTTTAGGTAGTTTTTTAGATTTGATTTTCATATTTGGACTAACAGCTAACCCTAACAATTGAACTCTGTTGTTTTTTATTAATCTTTGCTGATTTTGATTGGGAAAAGCGCAACTAAATTGCTAAAATAGGTAAAATCTACTAAGCGCGTTGTGAGGAATTCAAGTATTCTACTATGATCTAATAACACTTCGATTTGGACATAAAATGAACTCTCACGTGTCAAGCTTGTGTGACTTTTCTTGCTTTCATATCACAGACTTCATTTTGGGCTATAAAACGAACATAGATTTTGCTTTCTGCATATCTGTTACACATAGTAAATAGGCCCTATGAACACTATTTGTGGATGATCTCGAGAGAGTGGGCTTCTTTCTCTTGTTCACGCATGCGAAGATCTTCTTGACGAAGGATCCCCTTGTAGGTAGGGAGGATACTGAGATTGTCTTGCGTTCTACTAGATTTTTGGGTCTTCAACTTTTGATCGATACATTCTCTCTTCGGAGAGGTTGATAGATCATAAGTAGTTCACATCATAGATCTTTGTGTGATAATTTCAGTCTTAGCATGTTGGATTAATCTCTCTGCTTTGTTTTGGTGAAGTGAAGAGGCTAGGGGATTATGCTCTACTTCCTTTTTGGATAGTACTAGAAACCTAGATCCTTGAATCTGATCTAGTCCCCCTGTGGTATCTTTTGTGAGTCACCTTTAGAGAGGGTTAACCATAGTGGACATTCCCTTAATTTGGTCAACCATGTGGATGAAACCTCAAGTGGTAATAGCCATTTTTGCTGTGGTAGCAGCAACTGCTATATAAATGTCCATGTGGAGGAAATCTTCACAGGTGTGGTCTCTTGTTGGGCTATCAAATCTCCCTAACATATCCTGATTGATTAAATTCTTAGCTTGTGTCAAAACCCTGGTGCACCTGGATTGGAGTTTGCCCTCTTGAGATCAAAAAAGTTGTAGAGTCAGACCATTACTACAAACTCTAGTGAGGTCAAATTTTTCATTTTCTAGGAAAATGTGTGTTATTGAGAAACTTTTTGCAACATACACAAATAACACTCCTAGGGATTAGCATATTAAGTCATTATTGCTTGTTCATGCGCAAGGTTTCTTTCACCCTTGTTCATTGTTTTTAGACGATTGCTTGCTTCCCTTGCTTGCTATTTTGCGTGTTTGATATCTACTTGGTTATTTGAAGTGGACTATTACACAGATCTTCAAAATTGGACAGAAAACTTTGCCAACAATCTGAAATTGAAAACCTAAAATTTGCAAAATCTAAAGCAAAATTCCTCTCTAGAGTCAAAATTCATCACACAATCTTAGATTGTCGTACGAGTCTTGAGAAAAAGTCATTTCATAACCCTTGTATTGTCGTACGGGAGCTAGTACTATGTCATACGAGTGTTGTCACCAGAAATCAAAAGAACATTATCCCTGCAGTTATCGTATGAGTCTTGTCAATTGTCGTTTGAGAGCATACCTAGTGTCGTACGAGCCAACAGAAACTCATTTGAGAATTTTCAAAAAGTTGTTAGAGATTGGTCAAATTTGTCAGGAATCCAATTTTTATAGCCTATTTCCAAATTCCATCAAAACATTCACTTTGTCAGGAACAAAGCATAAACTAGAAAGAATTCGATCATTTACCTAAAGTGGTCTCTTGAGTCTGATTTAGCCTTCTGATTTATCGATTTGAGTCTTTTTCGTCTTGTGTCAAAACCTTGTCAAAATTATCTTCAAATTCAATCTTCCTCAAAATGGCTAAGAGTTGTGAGCTCGTTCCTGCCATCTTTTGGGCGTTTACCCATACTACTGTGGCATAGTATTCTTCATTTACGTTTGATCTAATCTTCAATCAATTCAATCTTGACAAGGTAGCATCATTTGATCTTCTTGAATCAATTCATTCTTTAGTTGTCTTCATCTTGCTCTCTTGCTTCACCCAAGGTTAATGGTGGAAACTAGAGCTTCATCACACGAGAAATCTGGAGAAGAATCTCATACTTTGCCTTTGTCTACTCACGTGGGTCCAAATCTTGAGTAACACTACAATTTAGGTCTTTACGAAGATGACGGTCTTGGAAAATTTTGATTGAAAACTGGTTACATAACCCCTCCATCAAATCATGGAGGTAATAAAAAATCTCTACATCAATCTATCCCAGGAAGTCCTAAAACTCCTAACATGTCTCATGGAGGGACACATCACGGGTCTCAAGGACATCACTCTCAACATGGTATGGATCAAGAACCCACACCTTCTGAAATTGATCGATATTAGAACGATGATGAATTCAAGAAAATGATGAGGCATTTCTTGAAAGAAGACAGAGAGACATACTTTCTAGAGTTAGCTCATTGAGGAGATAAATTCCCTCCCAACTTTAATGCTAAAGATATCATTATGCATGAGGAAGAAACTCCAATCACCGCTATGATGAAACATATGCATGCCATGCAAGTCAAACTTAACAAACTTGAAAAAGAAAAGGAACCTAAAGAGTTTTCCATGAAAGCTTTATGTCCTTTTCCATTTGATAAAGAATTGTACATGCCGCCATTCCCTAAAAGAGTGGAGATGCCTAAATATGATAAGTATGATGGAAAATCTGATCCTCAAGATGATTTCAGAGAATTCTGTACTCAATCTATGGAGTTTATGCATGAACCAACCTACCTAATGCATCTTTTCCCTCGATCTCTGGGAGGGTCAGCTATTCATTGGTTCTAAAAAATGCCTCCCACTATCAAAATTTTTGAGGAGTTAATCAAACTATTCTATCAAAAATACTCCTACAACATCCAACATCCGGTCACCATGATCGACATCTACAATCTAAAATAGAACTCAGGAGAACCATTCTTGACTTTTCTCAAAAGATGGAGGAAGAAGTTTTCTTTATACGCTAGACCCATTCCAAAAACTAAGAAGCTGTAAATCTTCATCAACAATCTTGTTCCAGAACTCAACTACCATTTGCAAATGCAAAATCATACATCCTTTGATAAAATGGTAGAAAATTCTATTAAAATTGAGAAATTACTTGTACAAAAAGGAGACATATCACTTTAAAAGGACAAGTATGAATCTGGATCTAGTTCTAAAGACAGAGGCAAAAATTGGAACAAGAATAAAGGCGTTGTCACTGATGGCATTGTTGATAATATCCATGCCCCATCCAAGGCACCCACTTTCAATCTCACTATTGGCACCCAAGCCATCAAAGCTTCTGAAGCTAAAGCAATAGAATCTAACAAGAAGCCATCTACTTACAAACCTTGGGCTACAGATCCTAACCGCAAATTCACTCCTCTTGGAGAGTCCTTGGAATCTGCCATGAAAACTCTATTGGCTAACAACATCATTTACTTGCCTGAGATAAAAGTCTTTGACATTGAACCTAAACCGAAATGGTGGAAAGAAAATGATTTTTGTGACTTCCATCGCAATAAGGGTCATAAAACTAATAACTGCGTACGCTTGAAACACATCATACAAGACAAAATTGATAATGGAGAAATCACGATTGACAATCATAAGAGAAATAATGATCATACAACATTCATAGAGCCATTTTTGAAACATGGTAAAGAAGATTCTTCTTCTCAACCTTATATGGGTGCTAAAGTCAATTATGCCTACTCTGAAAATAATGCTGTCATCAATATGGTTGAACCATGTCTATCTGAGCGTTGCAATGTCATCACAATTGTAAGAAAAGATAGAGAAAATCAATCAGTGAATGCAGTTACTCGATCACAAGCTCAGGAACATATGCAAGGACAAATCCCAGGTTCATCCAATGTCCCTAAGATGCCTTTCAATCTTTCATCTGCTTCTAAATAGAAGGCTACATCTAAATATTCAAATCCTAAAGACACGAGGCCAACTTCATATAGTATTGTCCAACAACTCTATCATACCAATGCTAAAATCTCCATGTTTGAGTTGCTTTGAATATCTCCAGCTCATAGAGCCATTCTAGACAAAGCTCTTCTCAGATCCAATGTTCCTGACAACCTTGATTTAGACAGATTCCAGGCTATGGTTGGTCATCAAACGTCTCCACAGTATATGTCCTTTTCAGAGGAAGATGATAACTCCTTAAGTCATCCTCATAACCAGCCCTTGCATATTGAAGTCCTAATCCAAAACCATTGTGTCAAACACGTGTTGATAGATGGAGGCGTTGGTATCAACATTTGTTCTTATAGGTTGATCACACAATTAGGATTTTTTGAAGCTACCATTGATCCTAAGAAGAAGATAACTATCAATGCATATGATGAGCAAGAAAGATCTTCCAAGGGAACTATTGTCTTACCTATCAGAACAAGACCCGTTATCAGAGACACCATATGTCAAGTTCTTGATCTACCTTTGGCTTACAACATCCTTCTAGGGAGACCCTGGATACATGAAATGAAAGCTATTCCTTCTACATACCATCAATGTGTGAAATTTCCTTATGAAGGATTAGAGGTGACAATTCTAGCGGACCTATATACCACTTGCAATGCTTTGAAAGAAAGTGTTGATAAACTTGTTCCTAATAACATAGAATGTTCCACGAAGCAGATGGATATTGCTTCAACATCCAAAATGGAAGACATTTCTAAAGAAGTCAAAATCAAGGATAATGGTATGGGAGAATACACAGTGGAACCTATTTTATCTCTCACATCTCTCCCGTTGTCCCCTAAATCTTATGGACAACCTTTTGAAAAAGTGAAACCTACAGCTAAAGAATCCCAGGTCATACTCAATGGAAGCTTTATCACAGAACAAGTATCTAAACAAGAGTTTGAGGAAGATGAAGTTATGCTTGCATGGTTATACAAGGATGAGCCTCAATCCCAATCAGTCCATAAATGTGATTCCACTTCAAGCAAAATTCCTCAGAAGTCATACAGACTAGGGGACAAATTGATCACAAAAATGGGATATACTGGAAAAGGACCTCTAGGACTAGAAGGTAAAGATCTTCTATCACCTCTTGGCCATCATGGTCGAACAAACAAGGATACAATAGGTCTAGGATATAAGAAGAAGCCTTTTTATCTTAACAAGAACTCCCCACATGTCTTAGAACAAATTGAGCCATCCACGAAAAATCAACTAAAGGAAGAAACAACTAAACAATCTGACAGTGATGATTCTAACACCACCACTGAGGAGCTCATTCCTTATGAGTGCTTGCCTAAAGAAATAAAAGACCTTGTAATGCCCCGCCAGGGAACCCAGGAGAACTTAACCTAAACATGCATCTAAGTTTGCAAAATAATTTTTAAAAAAAAGTTAACATAGAAGATAAACACCAATGCAGAAAAAATTATCATTTACTCACATTAAAAAATTAACCAACACAGGTTACAACTCTCAAGGGTTCCTCGACGAAGATTATGTTTACATTAATTAATTAAAATAGATGAGGTACAATTACAAAATCCATAAAAAAATGAAGGATAAAAGTAGTATCACATATAGGATAACATAAATACAACTGGTACCATAAGGTATTCATAATAACCTACATCCACTGCACATGTTGTAGGGTATGTAATACAATAACCGAAAAGAAGCACACATGATATCTTTGACTAACCGATACAAAGGTACATGATCACAAGGAAGAAGATCAAGAAGGAACAACTACAACATGGATCATCCAACACTAGTACACGAATGTCAGAATCTTAAATGGTAAAAGAATCAGTACCACCCGACCTTGTGAACCTAAATGGTCCACTCCCACTCTGCTGAGGAGATAACAATAGATCCCACTCGGATAACAAACATCAAGCAGATCAAGCTGAGGAAAGGATCTTGAAAGCTCTCTAACTCAAGGCAGACAAGCATAATGATATGAAAAACTCACTATTCTAGAGGCAACCAGCACATGTAGAATAGCTAGACGATGCATAGGCAAGTGTCATCATGTACGTCTAACCCTTGAGTCTCATCCTGATAATCACTCTGGATCCTGACACTCAAGTGACCATACATGGATCAATGACTTCTCGTATAGATGAAGCCATTAACTATGCTAGACACACCTCTCAAGGTGGCAAGCATCTTCTCCATTCCCACCTTATTCTATACTAGCACTAAGCTAGGGCAAGTAAACATATCTTGTTAGGTTCATTTTAAAATCTCTCAATGTTATATTATGTTATCACTTGATTAAGATACTTAACAATAAGTGATCCTGACAGCCACTTGTGGGCCCTGATGCTTATTGCAAGCCACCCCCTACTACATATCTAGGTAAACTACCCCAGGCTCATAGATCTCACATAGATCACAAGATGATAATAATGTCCCTTGGGACTGCTCCAAAAAATAATAGGAACACACTGGTTCTCACATAACCATAATGTCACAAAAAACTCTCAAAGTGTTCACAAAAGAATATATACACATGATCCCTTGGATCAGACATAAAATTCAATATCATACTCTCCTCTATAGAATATGAAGTAAAACTCAATACAACATGAGCCCAAATGGTCAAGACAGGGATGATAATCAGAATACACACCCACATCAAATATAAGAAACAACATGAACATAGAAGACAATTCCCAAGCCTTTGTCTTTCCTAGGTCATCTAGTACCCATAAAACAAATAAACCCAACAACCAAGAAAGATAAAGCCACATTGAATAAAACAACAAATTTTAGTAGAAAAATGCACATTAATTTCCAATTAAACCATGTATCAAAATACCTAGAAAATGATCTACTTGTTGTCTATAGATTTACCACACCTAACAGAATATCAAAGTATCTCATTAAATCAAATAAATAGTCATCACTAATCACACAGACTATGACCAAATTAAATGTTGATTCAACTCTACTGTTGGTTAAGTAAATCAAATTTCTAGATCAAATAATGAACCCTAGCATTTCATTTAGTACAACAACAATATTTTCATGAAGTTACCATAACTCCAAACAAAATCTAAATACATACAATAATAAATACTATTAAATTTTTCTCTTATGAATTGAAAATATTCATCTAATAAATTAAAAACCATCTTCCAAAGAATACTATTATAAAACAATAATTATTAATTTAAATAACATTATCAATAAAAATTATTAATACAAATTAAAATTATTAATAAAAGTTATAAATAACAATGATTAATAAAAATTATTAATAAAAATAAAAATTATTAATGAAAATAATTATTAACACTAACTAACGAAATTTATTAACCAATTTTATTAAATTAAAAAAAAAACATTTAATAAAATTAACATTGACAGTAAAATGATCAAAAGACACAAAGGCTACTCATAGGAACAAAAATACTGCGGAAATGCGAATCTCGCATACTCAAAGGAAAATTAACATGTTTAAGAGGCATATCAATGTTGGTTTATTCCAACATAAATCAAAGTCGGTGGATAATTATGTACCCTGCAACGAGCGAGGAAAAACCCTTCCTTACTGCAGAGATGGCGTGTTAACCAGAAGCTCAGAGGAGGGTGCAGACTTTTATTCCAACCGATCCAATAGTCTTAACAGGCGCAGATCCGAACCAAGGAATAAAGCAATACCTTCTCAACAAGGGAATAGTAAGGAAGCTTTCGCAAGTTACTACTTCAATTGTTGGCTCTATGGCCACAAGAAAAAAGACTACAGGAAGCCACTGCAAGATCACCCTTCATATGAGCACATGAAGGAGTACGCAGCCAAACAAAAAAGGTTAGCTGATGAAAATATAGATTGGGATTTATATGCATTACTTTCTAGATCATCCCTTGAGGAGATTGCTGCGAAAAAATTTGCTATAGAAAACCCTAAATCAACCCCTTCATTAGAAAATAAGAGCAAAGATCATCAAAATAGTAATGGGGAAAATGAAAATAGGGACGAAATCCCTAACTCTGTTCATAGGGAAAAAGAAAAAAGCCCTACTGAGAAGTGCATAAGGGTTAAAAGATTCTCTGAAAGCTTGAAAAATGTGGAACAAGATAAAGGTTTGCAAAGGAGCAAATGGAAAGTAAAAGAAAATAGGGTTATAAAGCCCTTTCAAAGCCCAAAGCTGAATATGCCGAAGGTTTTTTTTGTCCAAAACCTAGACAGACAGTTATTTACTTTCGCAAGAACAAAATATGCATATGCGAAGAAGGGCAATAGGGTTGCAAAAGTGGAAAGGCCTGAAAGTATGCTAAAATGCAGCTCCTATGAACCCCTATCTGCTAAGGGGGAAGGCGGGTTCTTATCCACTCATGCTCCTACCATTTGTAAGGAAAAAAAAGAAGTTTCATGGCAAGAAGTCAAGCATAGAAAAAAGGTGAATTGTAGCTAGGTAACTATTAAACCCTTTACTTTAACTACTAGTAATTCCTTTGATGCACTGCAAAATGCAGATAATAGCAAGTATTCTCCCCCCCATAAAAGGAATGGGACCTTCGTGGATGAGGGAAATAGGGTAAGGCAGATAGAAAGGCCCTACCCTCATCGCACAAAGATCTCATCCCTTTGTGGAGGGGATGTACCCCCTAATGATTCTTTTAATAATTCATATTCAAAGAACATCAATCTAAAATATAGTCCTCCACATCGAAGGAGGATGGAGAGGCAAAATGATTGTTTGATTAATGATGGTAAAGGCAACCCTGCTCTTTCTTATGATGCATCTAACGCATGTTCTAAGATGGTAGCATACTCATCACCGCATAGGCACAGAAATTTACAAGAGCCAGGTAAAAGTATTAGTAGTAATCATATCTCTATTATTATAGATAATGATGTTATTATCCAAAATCAAAAAGTTTTGGCAGAAAAAGGATTGATATGCACTTGGACCGGTACTGGTGTATCTATCCCAATCATCATGAAAGCATTAACAACATTGCTTCCTAAGGAGGTAAGTACTACTCATCTTATGGACATTTTCTTTTTAATCGAGTGCAAGGAAGCAGAAACTAAGGCCAGCATTAAGAATAGAAAGGATTTATTTTTCAGTAACTGTTCCTTTATCTTCTTTGATTGGTTACCTTTATTCAATCTGATATTCTTAAACAATTTTAGAATAGAAAAGGTTGTATCATTAAAAAATTTACTAGTAGAACTATCAAATTCTGAAACTATTAATAAAATAGGTAATAAAATAGGGAAATACATTAGAACTATTGGTTTGTTTCTTAACCAAATAGATAAAGTTATCATAATTGAAATGGATTATCATCAAAAAAGCATTCCACCCATTCAACTAACCTTTAACTCCAACTCTATCATAATAAATCCAACAATCTTAGAAAACTTTGTTGAAGTAGATAGGAATTGTCAGCAGTACCACAAACAAAAAAACCTCCTGCACCAACCCGCTAAAGATATAGAGATAGAGCTATTCAAGGATAAAGGGGGTTTTGCTATCATCCCTATTAAAACTCAACAATTAAAAAATTTCCTTTCCATAGAAGACACATATTCTAAAAAGGCACAAATAAACCAACCTCAGATTATTAAGACAACAATAGTAAACAGTCACAATCCTCAAATGCCCCTCATTACAAATACATCTGCCTCTAAGGAGGAAAATCATCCTATCAAAATAGCTAAAGATATCACAACCAACCAAGAGTATATAAGCAAAACTCAAACAGTATTAAACATTCAAAAAGTAAACCAGTTAGAAGAAGATGAACCAGGGAGAATAAAACAAGATAAAGAAAGTAGCCATGTACAAAATAAAGATATCGAAACAAAGCTTAAAAGTCAACAAACTCAATATTATACTGCGACTGAAATAGAGGATCAGAATAGTAAAACAGAAAAGGAAATTAATCAAATCATTAATCATTTAGGGGAATCATTAACAGATGAGTTGATGGAGTGCTTCCTAGGAGAAATTTGTGATTTAGAAGAATTAAAAACTCAAAGGAGCTTATTAATTAAGCAACTTCAGTAATGTATGCTAGAAGACTCTAAGATGGAAAACGTTGACTTAGCCCCTCCTTTAACTTTAGAGGTAGATCCAAATCAAAAATTTATTGATAATAACCCAATATATCAGGACAGTCAGGAAGGAAAAAATATTAATATTGAAAAGGGAGGGACACAAGAGGTATCTATACCTTTAGAATTAGAAACCCTTGCTTTGGACTTAAATAGGAAAGAAGAAGACATTACATAATTTTTTGGAAAAGAATTTATATATAGATATGAACCTGATAAAAATAAAGAGTTAAATGTAAATAACCTTGACAGTTGTGAGTGTTTAGCAATAGGAAAAGTTAGAAACACGAATTTGGTTAACGAGGCAGTTGAAGGAATTTTTGGAATAACAAATGAAAATCGAGAATTGGGTATCGTTGTAACAAGAGGTAGCCTAAGCACCCCTAACATTAATAAATTAAAAAAGAAAAGAGGTAGGAAATCTGTAATAGAACTGAGATTGCTAGATGGTAAGGCTGAGAACCAAGTTAAGATAGTAGATCTACTGAATGTAGGGAAGGGGAAGAACCTTCCCAAAGCACAATGAAAATCACCACTTGGAATGTTAGGGGACTAAATGCCCCTAACAAACAAAGATTATTAAAAAGACACCTAAAAACCTTTGATTATGAGATTATTATTATATAGGAAACTAAACTAAATTCATCAGAAAGTGACAAAATGAGTAAGAAATTAGGAATTTGGAAATTAGAATTTGAGCCCTCAAAAGGCCTATCTGGTGGATTAGCGACACTATGAGACCCATGTAAAATTTCGGTAGTAACATTAACAAAAAAGAACAATTGGATGGCATGTAATATTCAAAGCTATAATTCTAATCTAAAATTTGGATTAGTCAATGTATACGGACCCATTCCAAATGAAGATAAAAGGATAGTTTGGCAAGAGATTCATGTCTTGTTAAGTAACAACCCAGATACCCCTATATTTATAGGAGGAGATTTTAATGCAATCCTTAGTTTGGAGGAAAAGTCAGGAGGCCTAAAAAATGAAACCCAAGCCCTTAAGGACTTTAGTAAATGGGCAAAGGAGAATTATTTATTAAGCATCAACACAAGTAATGGCATATACACTTGGAACAATAGAAGAGCAGGCTTTAGTAACATTGCGAAAAAATTAGATAGGTTCTTTTTTAGAGATAGCCCAGATATCTTCAAACAAGTATATAATGCAGAAATCCTACCCGAGGCAGGCTCAGATCATTTCCCTATTTGATTATCCATTATGGAAGATAAAAAGCCATCTAGAAACCCTTTTAAATTCGAATTCATGTGGTTCCAAGACCTTGAATTCATTAGTCTCCTTGAAGATTGGTGGAAACAAATATCCGTCAAAGGTTCCAAAATGTTTTGTTTGATCGCAAAATTAAAAATCATAAAAAATAAAGCGCTAGATTGGAACAAAAACAAATTTAATAATATATTCTTATAAAAGGACAAGTTAGAAAAAGAATTAATAGATCTTAATAATTTAGTAATAGCACAAGGAATGGACGAGCAAAGCTATTACAAAGAAAAATAATTAATGAACAAGTATAATGATATCCTTCTCAAAGAAGAAATTTTCTGGAAACAAAAATCAAGGGAAACTTGGTTAAAGGAAGGAGATAACAATACAAAATTCTTCCATAAATCCACAAACTTTAAAAGAAGTATTAATAGAATAACTAAAATTAAGATTGACAAAGAACTTTTTTCGGACAACCCTAATATTATCTCGAAAACTATCACGGAATTCTATGAAACCCTCCTTAATGAATCTTTAGCCACGGATATGATAGCCCAAAACAAAATGCTTAAAGCTATACCAAAAATTCTCTCGAAAGCGGATAATAAAATGCTCAATAATAAATTTTCACAAGAAGAAGTAAAAATAGCGGTCTTCCAACTCCATCCTGATAAAGCCCCGGGCCCTGATGGCTTTCAAGTAGGATTTTTTCAGAAATGTTGGCACTTCATTGGAGAGGAGGTTTGGCAAGCAGTAGAAGCTACCAAAAATTTAGGAACACTATTAAATGAAATAAACAATACATTTTTCACTTTAATTCCAAAAAAGGATGAAAGCGTCGAACCTGCGGATTTTAGACCTATAGCCCTCTGTAACACAATCTATAAGATATTATCAAAATGTTTAGCAAATAGACTTAAAACCCTACTACCCAACATAATTTCAGAAGAGAAAATAGGCTTTGTAGCAAACCGATCGATACTAGATGGCATAATCATTGCTCAAGAATTAATCCATTCAGCTCAATCCACAAAGACCCCAAGTATGCTAATCAAAGTCGACATACAAAAAGCATACGATAAAGTAGACTGGAGATTCCTTTGTAAAAGCATGGAAGCCTTCGGTTTCTCAAAACAATGGATCAATCTAATATTTAATTGTATTTCAACCCCTAAAATCTTAGTTATGATTAATGGATCTCCTGAAGGCTTCTTTGGTATTTCTAGAGGAATCAGGCAGGGAGATCCAATCTCACCCTTCCTGTATGTTATTATGGAAGAAGCGCTAGGCAGAACCATAACTCAAAATTATATGGTAGGAGACATTGTAGGACTAAAGGTAACATAAAATATGCCAAATATAACTCATCAACAATTTGCGGACGATACGATTCTACCAGGATATGCAAGTACTAAGGAAGCACGTACATTTAAAAAAATTCTCAATATTTATATGAAAGCTTCAGGTCAGTGCGTTAATCCAAATAAGTCAAAGATTTTCTTCTTAAACACACCACCAGAAAAGGAATCAAAGATATGAAATATTTTGGGATATAACAAAGGTAAATTCCCATGCAAATATCTAGGCATAGACTTAGATAAAGGAACTTTAACATCCAAACTGTGGCAACAAGTAACTTCCAAAGTAAAAAATAAAAGGAGCTCTTGGAAAGGAAGGTGGCTGACAAAAGCAGGAAGAACTACTATGATCAAATCGGTTCTCTCTGCCATCCCAACTTATCACATGTCTATCCTTCCCCTTCCAAACAATGTGAAAAAAAACTTAGATAAAGTGCTAAGGGATTTCTACTGGCAAGGTTCATCAGAAGAAAAGAAAGCAGCCCTCATAAAATGGGATAAGTTATGTCGACCAATCTCTAAAGGAGGTTTGGGGATTAAGAATTTACATTGGCAGAATCAGGCCTTAGGGGCAAAACTTATATGGAGGATGTATAATGAATCTAGAAGTAAATGGGCATCAATTTTATTAAATAAATATATCCCTGAAGGTGACCCTATTAATATTTTTAGATCCTCATCTCTTGTTAAAGGCTCCCGCATATGGAACTTTATGAGAGAATGTAGAGGTATTATTAGCAAATTTTTAACTTGGGATATCGGAGATGGAGACAAAACCCTCTTTTGGGATGATTCTTGGGCGGGCCTTCCCCCTTTGAGAAAATTAGGCTTCTCCTCAAATTTCATTGAAGAATGTAAAAGAGTAAAAGGTTTTTACCTCAAAGATTATTTAAGTAAGGAAGACCCGGTTGAATGGAATAAGCTAGAAGTCATAGACCCTGTATGGATAGAAAAACATAATATAATGATAACTTTGAACTCTAGACCTGTTTCCCTTAAACCTAGACCAGATCACTTAATTTGGGCAGGATCCAAGAATGGGAAATACTTGGTTAAAGAAGGATACAACACAATTATTAGAGAGCAGAAAATGGATAATATTGATATACCGCTTAATCTATGCTGGAATAAATCATGCCTACCTAAAGCAGGCATGTTTTTATGGGTAGCAATACAAGACAGGATTCTCACTGCGGATAGAATAACCAAATTAGGCTTTGAAGGACCCTCCAGATGCCCCCTGTGTGAGAAAGAAGTGGAAGATGTAAATCACTTACTCCTCAATTGTTCCTTTGTGCAACATTGCTGGAATTGGCTACACCAATGTTTAGGATGGAAATCAGCCCTTCATCAAGATTTTCTCACTGAGCTCAAAGCTTGGTCTTCTCCGTTCAAAGATAGTTTATACAAGGACATTTGGATTATAGCCCCATCAATCGTCGTATGGGAAATATGGAAAGAAAGAAATAGGAGGATTTTCCTAAATCAGAAACTCCAATGGCCATCAATAGCAAATAAAATAGAAACATCAATAATAGAGATAATTAATAGTAAGCTAAGAGACAAATCTAGTTATGAGAATTCATTCATGAGCTGGGACAATAAAATTAGATCAAAGTGGCCTAAATTAGAAATACCACCCTTATATGGCAAAGGTGGACCTAAAGTTAAAGAGGAAAGAGCTGCCTGTATTTGGACCCCCCCCGAAAAAGGGATGGGCAAAATTAAACTTCGATGGTGCCTCTAGAGGTAACCCTGGGACAGCTGGCATTGGAGGTATCATCCACAATTGGAAAGCATAAGTTATTGCAAAATACTCCAAGCCCATTAACCCTACCGCTAACAATATGGCGGAATGCAATGCGGCTGTAGAAGGATTAAAACTATGTAAAAAGCTAAACTTAAATAAGATTATTATAGAAGGTGATTCTCAAATAATTATTAATGCAATTAGAACCAAGAAAACTCCAAACTGGCTGCTTAACTCAAAAATAGAAGAAATCAACCAAATTTTAGAGAGTATAAATAAATACAAAATTAAACACATATACAGAGAAGGAAACAAAGAAGCAGATATGTTAGCAAATCTAGGAGCTAACGGTACAGTAATTACAATTCAGCAGGAAAGGGATATTGCATAGTAGCTGAGCATTTACGCTAAGTAGAGAATATTTCAATAGCGCATAATTAGGTACCAATTATACAAAAGAGAAACCGTATTCAATAGATCCTACAACCTTAACCCCTTAATGAAGAGTTATATTGGATATTAAGAATAATGAAGTCTTAAACCAAATAGCAAGGAAATCAAAAAGTTACATAAGGGAAATTAGAACATTTATTAACTACTGTACCAAATTTTTAGGCCTCTCCCCTCAGTCTATAATGTTAATCTATAGGAGATTAAGACATATTAAGTAAGAAGCTATCATTTTAATTAGAGAAGAAAATATCACAACAAAATCACATATTAGGAGATTCTCCTCTAGGGTCAAAGCGCATACTTAGCTTACATTCAGTAAAAAATAGAGTATTTTCACATGCAATTATAGCCTTATCAAATAATAATTGATGGATGAGGAGTCACATGTTGTAGCCTTGAATTATTAATTAGGAGTCTCAATTAAACCACAACTGTCCTCACTCATAATCAGGGCCTTACCAGCTGTATCCACCTTGTTATGCACGAGCCTCCTTTACTCTATCTTACCCCTTATCCTTCTTCCCTCTCCTTGTCATAATTATTAGCAGCAAGTCACCTTCTCCTTCTAGTTAAATGGACATCTTCCAGGCGTGTTCCGGTACATGCCAGAGATTTCTAGATCCTCCCACAAGCTAGATTTGGAGATAGAATTCTAATAGTCCTTGCTCCCCAAGTATTTTCACAAGACATCTCACTTTTCTCATTTTTATCCTCCAAGTTCAAGTCTGCTCTCTCTCACTAATCCCTTGTAGCAATAGGAATGGAAACTAAGTTAGTCACCTTCCACCAAGGCAATACAAGGGCTATGGCTTTCTGAGGTAGTATCACTCCAAAGGCTAAGGACAGTGCCAGATGTGATCAGAAGAGCCCTAGGAAAGTCTATGGCTGAGCAGATTTTCATCTACGATTATACTTATAGAACTAATGGGTACATAGTTGGAACTCTCATAGCAGTCTCATATCTAGCAGGGAAGGAGAAAGTAGAGATTACAGAGGTATCAAGAATGATTTTTAAGAAAGAGTATCTTGTGGGTTTAGAGAAGATGGTACATTCCATAGATGACAAACTAACTATACCATTCCTTGAGACCATTATGCTGACCATCATAATAGAGTTACAGAGGATCCCCTTAGAGCAGAGGATGCCTCTGATTGTCTTCAAAGATGAATCTCTCTTCGAAGTAGCCTGGCCAAGTATGGATAGAAACATAGCATTTATGTATGATACAATGTAGCAGAAAGTATTGGGCAACAAAGAACTTTTAGAATATTGGAGAGGTGAAGGCTTCCCAATCCCCAAGTTTCTAAACAATTACAGAGAAGGAAATCTCAAATTCTCCCACCGGATATTAAGAAAAGCACCAGAAGGAATAAAACAGAGAAAAAGGGAGAAGAAAACATCATTGTTATGAGGAAGGATAACCATGAATGGATCTGCACCGTGATAGATAGGGAGACTAATGAAGAATGGCCTCAGAATGTCTAGCAAGGTATAGTAGGTTTCCAGGTCAACCGTGTGTGAGCCTGTTTATATACAGTGGATTCTAAAGATTAGATAGGTTTGATATGTACATAATTTTACCTTCAGGATAGAACAATTCTAAAAGTATAGACAGGTTTTGATAGGTACATAATTTCATGTACATGGATTAACGTGTGTATACTGTAAACATACTCTATTATGACTCTCAGACATAAGGTAAAAAGATAAAATGTTTAGGACCGACGAAAAATGATGTAAATTCAGCAGGGACTTTATATGTAAGATATAAGATGTACACTAATCATTATAAATGAAAATTAGAACTAATGGATGTAAATTCTTATTCAAAATCATCTCTAAAAGTTCACTGATCTATCCATCATGTACAGATCCAGAAAAGTTGTGAGATATTAATGAGAAGATTCACTGCAAAAGACTATTCTTGTATAGGCTCAGTATAAACATAGGGGAGCAAATTTCACAACAAGCGATTATAAAGTTCAAAGGATAAACTAGAGAAATTTTGAAAGAACAGTTCTAACAACCATAGTATATGAAGGTAAGGTAGCATAGATTCTTAGGAAGTTTCCTTACAGAATATTCAGAATGATTATTTGTAGGAAATACATATAAAATCTTGAAAGCTGAATAGAAACTTCTTGTTATATTACAAGGTAAGGGCATTTTAAATTATATATGGATATAGAAAGGAAATAGAGTATAGTAACATTAATCAGCACTTTTGTTCAGACATTCATTCTAAGCTGGTATAAAAGAAGATCAAAAGATCATTATCCAGGAAACTACAAACAAGGTTCTTAAAAAATAGCAAGGCACTCAATAAATAAATATATATATATATATATATATATATATATATATATATATAGAATGAGAATATATTCATGCAGACATATATCTGTGATCTCCTTACATGGATGCACACATCTTGATCAAGATATATATAAACATGAATATAGAAGGTATATATATAAATATATATATCTATATAGCCTGATGTTAGTATCCTGTTCTCAGCCTTCCACAATTTGGTTTGATCTCCATTTGAATGCAATATTGTTTAGGCTTAAGCGGTTTCTGGACATAGAGAACACATGTATATGCACATATCATACACTTACCTGGTAATCTATATGCACCTCTTTCAATTCCATTAAGAATATCAAAAAGCTTTAAAGGAAAAATTTTACAGGCTCCATCGGCCCTCGTCGAATATATACCCAAATCCTCCTTTATATGCAAATGTCAGATGTTATCATCACATATATGTTCAGGAGAAATTAAAATAGATGCACTGGTTTAAATTTATGGGAAGGAACCCCAAATGCGCTTTAACTGGTATGTAGCATCAATAAATCATCACTATGCAGAGGACATAATACTGTTTAAAATACATACATACATACATACATACATACATACATACATACATACATACATACATACATACATACATACATACATATATATATATATATATATATATATATATATATATATATATATATATATATATATATATATATATATATATATATATATATATATATATATATATATATATATATATATATACACACATACAAATATATATATATATATATATGTATATAAATATAATAGTTTTCAGATTATTTGCACTCTTTAATTCTGAGGTACATGGTAAATAGGTAATTGGTGATTAAAGTCTCAGTTAAGGTATCTTGAAGCTTTCTCCAGCTTAATATATACAATACAGAACTAGAGAGGGTTCTGGAACAGGATTTGTATTTATAAGACTGGGTAATTATGTGAACTTAGACATCCAGGTAGATCAAAGGGTAGCGTTGAGTAAAAACCAAGCATTCAGTCAGCAGCAAGCATCTATGATTTAAACACTTGATTACATGGCTAATCAACAGTAAGAGATATGCAACTTTTTTATTATCTGCATCAAGCAAAGACATACATGTTATGAAACAGAACATTACCAGAATAAGGGAGGACAAGCTTGTACCAAAGGCAATTCTTCTATATTAATGTTTCTAGTTTGATCTGTCTGACTTCTTAGCATTATATATATATATATATATATATATATATATATATATATATATATATATATATATATATATATATATATATATATATATATATATATATATATATATATATATATATATATATATATATATATGCTCTAGCATGTGCAAAATGAAAATACTCATACACACTTATCTTATCTTTGTTAATCTTCTTAATTTGGGTTAAGGATTGGTTCATGATCATGGTAATAGGCCTTTACATATCCTATTATGATATTAAGAGACTAAAGGAAATTAGGACACTAGGATAAGTTTATTGCTGAGTTTTTTAAAGGTAATTTTATTTTATATTCTAAATCAGCTTTGCCTTCTGATTGGTTCATATTACTGTGTAGCAATATTCCCTACCATAATTGGAATTTAGAGTACTATTGGTGGAAATCCCATATTGAATGGATGTAGGTTAACCAGTTTAGATGGTAGTTGTCTTTATTTGTTTTTATAGGTATCAGGAATCACATCAAGAAAAGGCTTTTCAGCAACTTAAAAGTTTCCAAAAACAAAGTAAAGAAAACAAGAAGGCGCAATACTCTTCAAGTAGTTGATGCATTCAACCAATGAAGATCATAGAGAATGTTTGCACAAAAGTATGAAACTAAAGAAGAAGTTGAATCAGTAATAGAAGCATTATGTTTCAACTGAAAGATGGGTATGCCCACTAAAATGTAATTGGTAAAAATCATAGAAATTCAATGAGTAGAGGGAATTCCCACAGAAATATTTACTAAGTAGGATAAATTTTTTGACATTGTCGGATCATGGGTATGCCCACGTTAACTTTGTATACAAAAAATCTTGGCTTGTGTCGAGTCGTGGGTATGCCCACGCAATTTTGTATTAGTACAGGACCAATGGTCCCGGGCAAGACTGAAAGTTTTCTCAACCTCGCTCTTTCCTACCAGCGCCTGCAGTGAGTGGGGTTTCAATGTAAAATTGATATATATTAATAAAATAACTTACAGGGCTTAGGCCTTTTATCGATAAAAATAAAAATAAAAATTAACATTGACAAGTTTTATTTTATAAATTTTAATAAAAACAAACAACATTAACGTGGGGGATAAAGATCCCCACACCCACGTGGGCTCCCACTATCGTGGCTTCCCACTGCATGGTACCCCAAGGTGCTGCCGACAGGGGGCTTTGTCGTACGACACCCTAAGGTGCCGTCGACGGAGTACTCTCTGTCTTGGGGATGGTGGGGAGTGTGGTGGCCCTCACCTCCCTTCATCCAATATAATTTAAAAAAAAAAAATTAAAACTTTTTAAATTTCCTTTCCAAATATTCCGTTTACAAATCACTTTGTAATTAATTTGATATTTTTTTTTATAAACAAAACTAACACATTTACTTTATTTTATTTTATTTTTTTGACAGGACTGGCATATTTTCGAAAACGGAAACCCAGTACAGAATAGAAAATTTCTAAAAATGGAAGTATCTTATTTTCACTTTATGAATAAGACAATTTTGTCTTACTCTAATTTTGTTTATTTTTCCTATTGTTTGCAAATGAATGTAATTTCTATTTGCCAATGAAATTCATTTTTCCTTTGTAAACATTTTTTTTTTTTACTGTGGTAATATTTTCTAACTGCCATTTTTTGACAAAAATTGGGTTTTTTACCTAGATTGCATTTTTCATTACCAAAATTGATTTTTCTCCACAACCCATTTATTTATTTCATCTGTTCAATAGTTTGAACCATAGCCAGTTTAATTTTTCATTTTCTAAGGTTTCTATAGTGAATTTTCTCATGAAATTTTGATAGCATAACCCTACTGTGCCAAGTCATAATATAAATTGAAAGCCATAAATCTAAGGGTTTTCTAACACCCAAATTGAAAGCATAATTGAAAATAGATCTATAACAATAAATCAAAACAAGCATATGAAAACACTAAAAATTCTACAGATAAAATCACAGGAAAGTTTCTTCAAACCCTACCTCAATTCCAATGTTAGAAACTGTAAAAGATTGCCTATAGAATGATGAAACTCCCAGATCTGTCAACAGAAGAACCCAATCCTGCAGATCTGAATCACAGTTTATGCAAAGTCCAAATCCAGATGCAAGCAATCTTCACCCAGAAAACTCAAGCACACACACAAAAGCTCAAGAATAAAAAAAAATATAAAATTGTCCAAAAACTCTCTCTCCAAAAATCTCCAACAACCTGATTGAATCCAAATGAATGCAAATTCCCCCTATTAGGGATTCAACTCCACCATTCATACAAATCCTAGATGACTCACAATACCACTCCTAATCAAACTCACACTCTTAAGTTGAAAGAAATTCCTAATTATTAATTAAAAATATCTTTTAATTGTGCACAACTCAACTTAGACTCCTAAAGACAAGTTGTCACCTTTTGAAAACAAATCTCATTAAAACTTAATAAAGTACATGTAAATATTTATAATTTCACATTAAATAATTTAATATTCAAAGCACAATTAAAACATGCAATTAATTATTTAATATTTAATGAAACATTATCAATCCTAATTTCACACAATTAATTAATTAAAACCAAATATCTTAATATTTGATTTTTAATTAATTAATAATCATACAAAACATAGGAATTAAATTTAATATTATTTTCCAACTATAATATTAATTTTCATGACTATAGAAAATCACATACTCAAAAAGCAATAAAATAAGATCATCATATAAAACAAACAAGCTCAAGGAAGGGATCCACGAACTTTGTCAATCTGACAAATTCGGATAGGGTAGTCAAACCAATACTTGTCCAATCCTAGGACAATTGGGCTTTAGGTTAGGGTTTTGGATCTATGTATTATCTCCCTTTTCTTACCATTTGAGATGTTGCGATAGGGCATGCTCATCCTGACAATTCAGGGAAGTCGATGCCTGGTACCTGTAAATCTACATACAACACTCGCATGTACATACATATCTAAATATATAACAGACAATGACGGGGATCGACCGATTGTGTGGATCTCGCAAGCAAGTAACTACGACTCCGTCCCTCAACCACATCAGGCACGTCAAACATAAATATAAAACAAACACATCAACCATACACATGCAAGTATGAGATCTATAAAATCATAAGCATCAATGATTTCCTAACATATAATCTATCTTCCTAAAATAATCATAGCATTTATAAAATTGAACTAGGGGCGAGGTACTACAGACCTTCTTGAAGCTGGAGATGATCCAGTAAAAAGAATCAATGTAGTAGAAACACAAGAACCTACTATAGAACAAGAGACAGTTGCACCACAAGAACCAGCTGATCTCGAAGACAATCAAACAGACAAAGAAGAAGGTGGTAGTTATTCTGAAACAGATTCCCATGAGTATGAATTCAAATCAGAATCTGAGGGTAACCCTTCTTGGGGTATTCATCCTGACTTTACTCATGTTCTTAAATTTCCTAGAGGCATAGATGAGGAATCAAATGAATATGAATGGGGAACCATTCCAGAGGAAGATGAGCTTATCACAGAAAAACATGTTGATGTTATTCACCAATATGCACCTAAACCCAACGTAAGTTTAGAGAAAGATGATGAACTTAACGAGTCTAATCCACCTATGGCTGAATTGGACTCCCACAATGACATTGAGCCTATTCGCGAATTGAATGTTTTAAGTTGTAATATCACCTTTGAACTCGAAAGTTAGGTTAGGACCAATGATGACAGATCCATATCCGTAAACACTATTTCCCAATCTTTCAGCACTTTGACTATCCAACATCCCGAACTTCTTGACCAAACCTCCACGAATTTGAGCCAAGGTGTTTATACCTTTCCAAATGACTATGCCCTTGCTTGCTACCTCAATGCAGTTGAGCCTATGATGACTTCCATTAGTGAATCGAGTGTTAGCATGATGGATTTAGACATCAAGTATCTTAGTTAAAAGAATAGAAATAAAAATGAAAAGAAAAGGAGTTTTGAGGGTGAAAACCACTTTGTGGCAGTCTCAGAACCTACAAAAGTAAAAATAAAAGACGTATCCGAAGGTGAAAATCTTCTTATGAATCCGAGAGGGGGCATGGTATTACACATCAGTAAATCTCAAATCTGTAAATCTCAGTGATCAAGACAACAACCATGTCTAGTTACCGATTCATCTAAAGTCCTCGTCGCTTGGGGAAAATCAATCATCTCTTGGGGCATATCAGATTCATCGAGATCCATATCAATCTGGTATCCTAAATCTATTTTGTAAACTATATCAGCTTTTCGTAACCAACGGTTCATTTGCGTCATTTCCTTGGTTTTTCGTAACTGATGGGTTCAGGATGTGATACCAATATGATTCTCTTGGGACAATCAGGTCTGGAATCGGTCACTCACTTCTTCACAATCATAAGGTTCAGAATCAGGCATTTTGACACTTTTTTGTAATCACCGGTTCATTGTTGCTATAGTTAACATTATCTTTGGTCAATCAGGACCTAAATCTTACATCTTTAAATCTTTCAATCAGTTTTTGACTTGGAATCAGTTAATCTTTCAAATCAATTTCATATATCTTTATGATACACTAATTATTCTTTGAACCACTACGCTTTGCACAGTGATTCAAAGAGGTGCAAAATGTAATACCCCAAAAATAGGCTATAGGTTCATTAACCTTCTACATATTCAAATCAAATGAAATCAACATCAAAGTCCTAACCTAAGGCACATCTGCGCATTATTGAATCCTAATTGATTTTATCCTAAATTCTGCATTAGAGAATATTCCTAGCAATATTCCCTATATCCTAATTATCTTTGATTTAATAATTATTTGGCGATAAATCTTATTTATCCTAAAGTTTGATTAATTAAATATTCTGAATATTTAATTAATTAGATTTAACTGCTACTTAATTATTTAATTAAATTTAATTCTATTTATTCCTAAATTATATTATTTTATTTTGACAATAAAATCTAAAATCTCATGACTAATTGATTAAATTCTTAATTAATTAATTAATGTCAGTTGTCAATTTAATAATATAATTTAAAATAAAGTTTGATTTAATAATTGATTAACCCATAAATCAATTGTTTCAAAAGTCAGTTAAGTTGAGAATAAATCACTTTATTTTTAAATTAATTTATAATTAAATCATGCACAATTAGAAAAATAGGCAACTAGAAATTAACAATCAATTTTAAAATTGAAACTCAACATCTGACGATGAGTTGAAATTTGATATAAACTCTATTTTGAGTTAAACACTGCTTTTGCATGATTTTTTGTGAGTTAATTATCTCTGATTTCCTGATAACTCAAAAATCAACCCGAGTTTATCAAGAGTGATTTATAGCTTTTCTCCTGCATCCTCAAGCCTTGGATTTCTATAAAATCAAGGCTCAACTCTTCATAATTATCAACACTCGAATTTGCACAATTACTCTAGCAAATTGGGGATTGAAGGATTAAGCACTTACGATAGGCGATTTGTGAGATATTTCATTGTTGATCATAGTTTTGCATAGTTTTCATATCATAGCATTCATATTCATTCATAGTATTCTTAGATTAAATTTGCATTCAATATTATTCATCTAGCTTAGATTCATACAGTTTTTCATATTATTGCATAGAAAATACAAAAATATAGATTAATTTGCATTCATATAGTCTTTCATTCTTTTGCATTCAAATCTTTCGTTTAGGTGTTGCATTGTCACTAATCTCAATTTCAATCTAAGAACATCATACTCTCACCTACTAGAAGACAGTAAATCGCCTGGTTAGCATAGTTCCATTTATTGTCAGATTTTGATTTTGCTAACCTCTAATATTTTACTGAAGTGTTGTGTCCACATCTAGGTACAATTTTCACACACACAATAAGGAGGCTTATGATCTGGACTCAGACTAGAACCGCTTGTTGTTATTCCTCTGATATAAGAATCTCTTTGTGTTGCATCTAATTTTTCATAATCCTATGCCTGCTTTCCCAGGTCAATGTGCACGTTTGAGTTTTACTGTTCAAACCCTAGGTTCAACAAACTAGAAAATTCACTCTCGGTTATGGACAAAATTTCCTCGTGAGTATTTTTATTCACAATTTCTTTTCTATTTTCATCATAATTTTCGGCACAGACCATGAAAATTACTAGGCAAGGGAATACTTGAGGTAACGCCATGCGTGCTGACCTAGCAACCCACACTCCAATTTTATTTGTCATTGCCTTTATCACATTGTTAAAGAAAAAAAAATTGAACCTTGATTTGGATCGTTCCACTTATTTTCAAGTGCAAATCTAATTTCCATTATTCCCTTATTTCCATGGATAACGAGATCATAAATATCAAGGAATTCATCAGTGAAACCTAGTGTTTTAAGCAGATTGTGGAAGTCTATTATTTGACTTGGCCTTTTACTCATAATCTTATTCTTGATATTTGTTTTGCCCATTGTGGTAAGTTGGTAACCGGTATCACTATTTACTCATAGGAAAATTCAAATATTTATACACAGCTACAAGCCTACAATTTATAGGGGTGATTCAAAATTAAACCCTAACAGGCTAATTTTTTTCTATAATATAAACAGTAAAGTTTTAAACCAAGAGATTTGAAAAATTTAAAATGTAGGACGTAGGTGTTCAAGATTTTAGTAGTTACCCGTAGTTTCAATTTTTGCACACTATGACTGGGAAGAGAGCTGAGAGACTTTGTGCTTTCCTCAGACCTCAATCCTCAACCTAGAAATTTAGAATCTGTAACCCCTTTCTAAATCTCTGAACTACTTATACTTATAAATGAAAAAATTAGATTGGAAACTTAAAGCGTAGATATTGTACAATCTATAGTCGTCACACTTGTCACTGACCGTGTGAGTGGACACACATCATGAATCCAGAATGGGTTTACAAAAATGAGTTTTCTTTTCCCTTTCATCCCAAAATACAGCTTTGGTCGTTGATTTACAATCATCCAACGGTCATTGTTAGTCACTATCTGGTATCGTGGCCCCATGGATCCCATTAACTCACCTAGTCACTTGACTCACCTCACGAGTGGTCTACAGTTTGAGTGGAACGTGTTTAGTGACAAATGTCATGATTCTTGAACGGGTTTGAAAAAATGGGGTTTCTTTTCCCTTTCATCCCAAAATACAACTTCAATTGTTGATCAACAATCATCCAATGGTCATTGCTAGTCACTATCTGGTGTGGTGGCCCCGTGGGTCCCATTAACTCACCTAGTCACTTGACTCACCTCACCAGTCAGACATCATCATCAAATGACATTGTTGGTAGACTATGCAAGTGGAACATGTTTAGTGACACATGTCATGATTTCGGAACGGGTTTAAAAAAATGGGGTTGCTTTTCCCTTTCATCGCAAAATCCATCATACATTGTCGATCTGTGCTCATCCAACGGTAGTTATTTGCAACAGACATTGTTAAATGTTATAATGTTATTTTTTCCTTTATAGATATTAATTGATAATGGATAATAACATTTAAAGTTATTTAATTGAATAGTAACAATTTTAGCCAATCAAATTCAAAATGCACTATTTTTAAAATAATATTACATTGTAATAAATTTCATAAACTTAAGTCCCCTTTTATGCATGTTCTTGTTACTTTCCTTGTTACTTCAGCGAATTGGCGAAGCGGTTATCTCCTGATCTCGTAACGAGGCCGAAGATAAGGTTAGTGTTTAGAGATTATGAGAATGTTGTGGTTGCTGACTCGCTAGGTCTCCCAATCAAACATGAGTTAAAGTAATATTTTTTATTGATTATATAGTATACTTAAAGTTAAAATGATATTTTTTATTGATTATAACTTTAATGTTGATAATTATAATCACATATAATTCTCATACCTTATAATTAGAAAATAATAAATTCTTTCTCTAACCTTATTAATTCATTTGTCCTTCAAAATTCTGTAAATCTTTTATATTAAATGTACGAGTGTCTGAAATTGGAAAAGTGTCATGACAAGTAACATTACCCAAACTTAATGTCAGTGATAAGACATTTCTTTTATTCACTACAACTGTCTACATTGTACAACTGTGATACATTTTAAATATTCACATTTAAAAATGGAAATACCATTGGCATCGTTTCCTTATTTCTATTGAAACATACTTACAAGTTACATCATACATGTCTAATACACAGATAAAGAAACTAATTAAAATATTGCAATCACAGAGAATTCTAAGAACCATTTTTTGTACCCATAAAACACAAATTGAAATGAACTTGCGAAATTTTCATTATTTTTTTTCATAAAATTATAATTACATTGTCCACTTCCAGTACAAAGAGAAACCTACTATAAACCAAAAATCCAAAAATGTGGTATGTTTTTATTAAAAAAAGACCACTACTAATTTTTCCCTCCGACTCGATCTAAGGAGAATTCTGCCGAGAGGATTAATTGCGAGAATTCATCGAGCCACCCGTATTGCCCCACCTGAGCCTCCACTTCGTCAAGCAAAAACCACTTTCAGAGAAAATCCTTAGCTATCAACGCCCATTTCCTATGGTGCTTCAACTGCCCAGCATTCAGACCCAATAGAAAAGGTTGCATGACCACATTCTGTCCTGGGAGGAGAAGCTTGGGTATTTCACTTGCCCAAAGGATCCCCACCCCTATTTCTGCAAACATGACAACATGAACATTGTCCCCCAGGTATTCTTCTTTAAAAAACCTCCTCAGCAACATTAACATGTCCACCTTCTCTCCTCCAAGGTCAAGAAGAGATGCCAAAAAATGAGACGTAATGTCCGTGTTGACCCGATGCCTATCTTCATTATGCAGAAACTCTCTACCCAACACCATTTTAACAACCTTTATTACGAAAGGCCCACCCTCTTTACAAATTGATTGTAAGGTTTCATTTGAAAAGGAACCCAGAAAGGCTTTCTAGGCCTCCTCAGATGTGCATCTAAGCCTAATTGGAGTGTCCATCAAAAACTTTAGAAACCTTAAAAACAAATTATTTGCAGAGAGTAGACTAATGACCTAAACAAATAATTTATCTAGCAAAGACGAATCGAAGAATAAAGAAGCTAGATTGTTTATAAATAGCCCTTGAATCCTTGATCGTTACTTAGCAATAAATTATTCTTTCTTTAATGGTATTAAATCCATTGTCATTAATATGCTTCTAAATTTTTCATGTAAATCTTTCTCCTAAATGCATGTGTGTGAGAAATTAAAATTGTCCTTAATCTTTCATATCTGGCAGTAAATCTTTCCCATAAATGCAAAACTGTCAGAAATCGGTTATATCGTCTGTACGAATTTGGAAGTGGTGCATGACAAGTTAAAGAATGTTGCTTGTCACTGACAAGGCATTTATTTTTTACCGAGTTAAGAGTTAAAAGTTGCACTATAGGACCGTGATTATCAATACCAACATGTGTACATTGTAGTCTGTAGACAAGTTGACAATCCTAATTTGATACGTGTCAACATTCCGGTGACTTCCTGGACAACTCCGTTACCTTCAAGAAATTGGGGCCAAAATTAAACTTCAGCGATTGATCTTGGATTATCAGACGGTCTCAAATAATACATTTAACATTATAAAATAATGTATGTATGTTAGGTTACGTGTCCGTGTTATGTCCCATCTTTTAAAAATTGGCAATAAAACATTTTTTTCCCATAATTAATGAACGATTAGCCAATAAAATAAATAAATTTTCAAACGGTACATAACATTTGTCAATATAGTAAATTTTTTTCCCTTCAAATGAAAATCATTCGCCTCATATATTATAATTTTTTACTTCAAAAAAAAATTATTTGCCTCATATAATATATATTTTCCCCCACATGACTGTATAATTCGCTAGGAATTTATGAAATTTTCATTCGGCAGAGAAAAAATCGCAAATACAAACTATGAAAAGTTGTGGATTTGAAAAAAAAAATTGCTTGCATTAAAACAAATTCCCCCTAAAATAATGTACGATTCGCCATGATTTTACACTTTTTCCTAAGAGGGGGTTTCTTAAAGTTATTGCTGTAAATCATTGGTATCAATATATATTATGAGCATCGATATTGGTATCGACTGTGATTATCAAAGTCGGTATTGACTGTGGTTATCATAGTCGATACCCACATCGGCTGTTGCTGTCATATATTATATGCGAGTCGATTATTATATTGACTATCTTGCATCATCGTTATTAAGTTGTAAATAGATCATTATCGACCAGTTCAATGGTATATATTATCAGTAACAAATGAATGATTAAAATAATTATCAAGAGACATGTCTCTACATGAGAGGCATGTCCCTACGGGAGACATGTCCCATTATATCATATATATACACATTGAAAGAGTAACTTGGAACATACAAAAGTCTACAAGCATTATTACAAGATACAATAGAGATCCATATCAAGTATTCTCAAGTAAAGAAGTATATCATTATTGTATTTGAAGTTCATAGTTTTCTCTTATATCTACATTATCATCATATAGGCAATCTCATAGAAGTTAGAATATTATTTTAACACTAGTACACTATAGTTTCACTATACATTCATCAAGGAAATAAGATAGAAAAATTAAAATTTCCTGTATTCTAAATTTGATCACATCTTAACAATTTTAGATCAGATTGCATGCATGTTTGGGGTCATTTTTGCTTGCCTAGAAGATATCAATCAGTTGCATTCATGAAGAGGAGCCAAAATGAATACTCCAAGGAAGAATTCCAATGTTAGAAGAACACTCCAGTCCAAGAATGGTGGAACTCCATCTCCAATCTCTTGTTTGTTGGGTGAATTTGACCTTGCTTTTTCAAATAAATGTAATGCAAATGGATTAGAATCCATGCAAACATGATTAGAAGTAGTTTATGAGTAGTTTTGCTTATGTAAGCAATAGAAATACTATTTTTTTAATCAATTTTGGTAGTAGTAGGAACCCTATCTATGAATTTCTAAATTTCGTAGTTGAAGCACTATAGTTTTTTAGAACAATGTAATTAAGGTCGATATTTTTCTGCAATAAAGCTATATGCAATTGGTGCTTCATTCATGGTGTGATAATTCTGTTATTTATGCGAAATTCATGAATTGGTGTTGCTAATTTATGAATTTTAGAGAGACAATTGTGCTGATTGTGAATTATATCTATGATTATTTAATTCTGGAGTTTATTATTGCTGCAATTGTCTTGTTATAACTAATTATTGGGAAGATATTTTATTGGTGCGTTAAGATAAATTTTCCTCATGTGTGTGTACATCTGCGATAGATTCACTATTCGATGAATTTTGATATATCATGTCTACACATAATTTTCCTTGGTGATTACATCTGCAAAGTATAGATTGTGAGTTGCTTCTATTTTATGCTTTGTGGGTTTTCTTCATCTTCTTGGCGTTTTAATTTGCAAGACAATACATTAATAATTTAATTATGTTAGGTTTCAATTCCAACAATTTTCTTAAATTCTCGTTATCCTACACTTTTGTGAGTTTTTGGAAAGATTGGTCAAGATAGGAATTCATCTTAGAAATAGAGTAATTTGCATTGATATAATTGCATTTCAATCAAAAACATAAAAATACAAAAAAATTATTTTGTTGAAGTTTATTTTGCAGCCTCTTCAATAATTGAACTAGCAAAGGCCTCCTTGTGAACAATTTCACATTTATCTTCAATTGAGCTATCCACGCAATTGAGACCCAGCTTAAAGGAACCTTGGAAGTGATTTTCATCATTCTTTCAAGAGAGGAATTTGCATCTCAAATTCCTAGCCATTGTCTCATGTAAAAACGACGCTCAACGCCACCTTAGTTGGGCATGACAAAGCACTTAATTAATTATGTAAATGTGAGACATTGTATTCACCAAAAATGCTATACATGATAACTATGTTAGCCCTTGTACACCAATATTTTTAAGAAGTTTCACTAATTTTTAAAACAAAAATTTCCAATTTTTGAAATTTTTCTCTTATGAAATAAAGCTCTTGCTATCGAATTAAAAAGCTTGCAAAATGGTTGTGTAAGATGCTAGATTCTATAATAATGGTGAATGTGCACTATGGTGCTATACAAGCACACCATTCTATATTTGTATGAATGATTGTATACATTATTTTGCACAAATTTTAATTCCTCCCAAAATTTTAGTATGGATTTTAAAATGCTTAATGCTAATATTAGGATTTGATTCTAAATATAATGATGATGTCTATTTGAAAGCTCAAGGCTAAATCTCTCAAAATAAGGAAACATAATTACAATCAAAAGCTTTGATATCATGTTAGATTTGATACCAAGAGATAAACTAGCATAAATGCATTGTACAAGTGTATAAGAAAAATATGAAATAAAACTATGAGAAAAGATTACGAGAAAGAAGCTTAATTACTATAAAATTGCACTATTTATAAATATGTGTATTAAGTCATCCTCTCAAAATAATAAAAATTGGGAAGAATTCACTAACTTTACTATCACACAACTATAAAACTCTTAGTAGTAAATCAGATAAATGAATAAAAAAAAGTAACACCAAAAATAAAAACAAAAAAGCTTGCCTCGTTCATAATTACCAAAACAAAAATTAAAATAGCTTATTTAAACAATTTAATGTTTACTAAATAATTATTATTTCTTATATTTTAAAAAACATAAATGTTCTTGATTTTAAAAAAATGATTTAAACCACCAAAAAAGATCTTTCTTTGTATTTAATCTTTTAAATTATAAAATAAAATAATGATAAATTTAGTTGTTAGTTGAAGAAGTTCAGCCTAAAAGTTGACTCCTATATAGCTATAAACAATTTTATAGATTAAAAATCCTCTATTAAAAAAAATAATTTATAAATTATTATAAATAAATAAACTACATTTTTCCTTAAAACAATTTAAAAAAAAAATCATTGTAACTAAATAAACTGTAATTTTCCTTAAAACTATCAAGATATTCTTTTTTTAATTATTACATGTTACGTAGATTTTACTATGAAATTTACAGGTCATTTCGATGAGATTCATGGCATAGAATGCTTTTGCGAAATGTGTAAATTAATACTAACTCAAATCCGAGAACAGCGGTGAACAGCGGTGGCCATGATTCTAGGCGTAAAAAGAGTTGATATAACAGATATAGATATGGGCAAACATTAATTAAAACAACCACCTTTTGATCGGCGTAAGGTTCTGTCCTGGCTGAATCTGATATAGTGACGTAATGCCTGATCCTCAAACGTACAATAGAGAGAGGCAAGAACAAATCAGATATTTTCTTAACCAATAGTCGGTCAAATTCTTAAAAAATGCATTGCGTCCCCATTTTCTGCTGCTCCGATTGAAGGGCTTATCAAATAGAATTCAGAGGATGTTTCTCTTACAATTAATTGAGGAAAATGGGGATTCCCAATACTCTGCTTCAATACAAATGATTGAGGAAAATGGGTTTTCCCAGTACTCTGCTTCAGGCACTGCCTTCTTGTGTATGCTCAGAAACAATGTCATTGGAACCAGGTCTGGCATGGCTTCCTCTGCTTCTGCCTTTGGAATTCCCACTGAACATATGCTCTTCTCTCAATGTCCCTGGAATGTTCAATCTCTGGGAGCCATGGGAGCTTCTACAGCTGCCAAAGGCCTCATTCCATGAACTATAGGATGATGTCCTTTCTGCAACAATGTTAGTTATGTCAGCTCGGAGAACCTTGTGAGGGTTTTCTAGAGCTTTCAGGACATGCCGCATGCTTGGCCTCCTGGAAGGCCGGGGGTTTAGGCAAGCCTTTGCTATTAGAGCCACAGCCCACACTTCCTCTAGTAAATCCTCATCTAGAATCAGATATGGGTCAACAATCCGAGGCAGAGTATCCTTGTCTTGAGTGTCAATCAAGGCCAAGACATTGTCTATCCATGAAGATTCCCCATGAGTTTCATTGCTTTCAATGGGGGCAGTCGCCCCAGAAATGATCTCCAGTAGCAGCTTGCCAAAACAGTAAACATCATTTGCAATGGTAGCCATTGATGAACCTGAATCTCCTTGGTCCCATGAACTGCAGTTGCCAACCACACCAATATCACATGTCAAAACCCTAATATCAAAACCCTTGCCATGAAGTCATAGTATTTACTACTATATGATAAATCACATTGTTTCATTGGAGGTGATGGATTGGTTGTAGCTTTACTAGACAGTATATGAATCTTGTGTTCTTCATGAAATGGCGATGAAATGAATGGAAGATTGAAATAGGATGAATTATGTCTTGACAGAGAAAATGGTGTTTGCACAATGCAGAGTGATGTAGAACATTATTTAGTCGGCAGTGATTGAGATGAAATATCTTATGGCGGTGCAAGAGATGTTTAAGCTATGATTTGAAATGTATGACACTCTTTGGTTAGAGGGGTTGAAATGTGAGCAATGGGAGTACCCTCTTAAGTCATTTTACAGAGTTTTGTGAAGGGGAAACTGAAAATTCATTTGGGCTGTCCACATCACTAATGCAGAATTAGTGAGAAACACTTACTGGGAAATGGCCAAGAGCCTTGCAACCAAGCCAGGTTGAGGATCCCCATCTGGACTGCCTGCAGAGCTTAAGCTTCCAAGCCTTACTTCAAACTTATCATCCAGTAAAATGCTGCTTGCCTTAATCTCCCTGCACAAAAAATGGTATTGATTTACAAACTAAAGAAATGAGATTAAAAGAATATGATTCATTTTCCTACATTTATTAATAGCGACTGGTGAGCCCTCTTCCCTGCAATGGCATATATTAAGAACTATATTTAAAGAAAAATGAACGGTTGACGTTTCAAATGCAAGATTAGCATGAAAAGAGTGAGATAGGACCCAAATGGAGGACAAAACAGAGAATGAGCTTGATGTAAAATGGCATCAAAAACAAAAACTTTATGAAATTTTCAAGATTTTGCTTTTGGATTTCGATTAAATTCTATTATCCATCATTAGAGAAGATAGCAACAAACATTTCTCTGGACTGATGAAAGATATCATAGAATCTGATCCAAAATATTTAAAAAAACAAAACATTCATAGTCAAATCAAGAAGCAAAATCTAATCTTGTAAAGAAGAGATTCGAAATCATCCAATATGCCATTGTCACGGTCAATATAGTTTGTTTATGGATGCGGTGAACATAAGACTCCCCCAGTTACTGGTTCACAGTAATTAGGACTTGGGCTTTAATCAATTTCTTTTAGTGTGCTACATATGAACAAGATTGAAGTAGTCGAGTATGCAAAACGACGTGAATGATTTATACAGTCTGCAGCTAGGAGGTTCCATTAAGAATGTTTTCGAACTTAGTCATGTGATTATAATTGGTTCTGAAAATATGATTTCAAACGCTTCTGGAGTTTGGGAAGCTTTAAATGGTTCTAGAGTTTTTGAAGCTCAATGACCCCAAAAGTATATATTTTGAGGTCCCATGGATATTAATAAAAATTCTAAATTTTTTCATTAAGCTCTCTGTTTTAGCTTCAATTTCAGCCTTCTAGAAACATCCTTTTAGGGAATAACTCAGCTCTACCCATACATTTCTATGCTTTTCTGAATTAGTACAACCTATCAAATTGTAATGTTCATATGATTTAAATTTTTAACTATGTATAGTCATTTGATAAGTAATTGCAAGTCAAATTGTGATATTACTATCAGAATTCAACTGTGTAGTTTTTTGAGTCAAACTCATTGACCTATGTTCTATGAGTAGTGGTTCATATGAACTCATCTCTCATGAGAATGAATGGAACACTTAGCACTCATTGAATCTAGGTGATGCTCACAGAAGTGAAACACCGAAACTTATTATACACTGTATAATCATACTTTACACCTTTATGCTTATGTTATACTCTATAAATATAAGGTAAATTTTAATAGAAACAAAGAACCCGATTAGAAGACAGGTTCCACTGTACTATTTATTATCTTCAATTGTTTTAAACTGTAGTTACAGAATAAGAATAATTCAATAGCTGAATAGAACATGATCCTAACATTCATAAAGGTCCAATTACAAAAAAGACAGAACAAGTACCTGTGCATAATTGGAGGAGAACAGTCATGATGCAAATAAGCCAACCCCTCAGCAATCCCCAGGACAATCTTTAACCTGGCAATCCAATCCAAAGGATGAAGAAAGAAGTCGTTGGTATTCTGAGCCGTCTTATTTCTCATAACAGATTCAAGATCCCCATTAGGCATATATTTATACACAAGAAACTTCTCCTCCTTCATGTCCAAGCAGTGACCCAGCAGAGGAACAAATCTAGTATGAGAAGCCTTACCAAAAACCTCAAGCTCCCTAATATACTCACCATTCTTCACCTTATTCAAATCTATCCTCTTCACAACCACCTCAGCACCACCCTCTAAAACCCCTTTGTAAAAATCTCCAGAATGACCCACTCTGATCAAACAATCAGAATGAAAAATATTGGTGGCTTCTACCAGCTGAGCATATGTGAACTTTTCTCCCAAATTGGCAACTTGTATTTCTTGCAGTCCTTCCGAAGCCCTACCCACATTTGAGTTCACAATTCTTGCTTCACTTCTCTGAATACACATAACCATCATACCAATTATGAGTATCAGGACAAGCCCTGCAGCACTGCCTCCAACAATGACAGCAAGATTTTTTGTGACTCCATCTCCTTTCTTCCTGATCTCCCCTGACACAACTACTATACCATTATTCGTACTGTTGAAGTTCTTGGGCCAGATTGAATGGGAGCGTGCAGTACTATTTCTATAAAAATAACTGCAAGACCTTTCCTTGTGCTGATTGGGAACATTGGAGAAGCAATTTCTTGAAGTTTTTGAAATGGGTTTCAACTTCTCCGGCACAGCCCCATTGAAAAAATTTCCCCTCAAGTCCAAATGCACCAAAAACTTCATCTTTGACACACCTTGGGGCAGAGGCCCGGAAAACTGATTGAAAGCCAACTGCAATGTACTGAGCCTGGGCAGCTCAGCCAACTCAGATGGCAAGCTGCCGGAAAATGCATTGAAAGACAAAAACATCTTTTGCAAGCTCCTCAAATTTTTCATTGAGCTAGGAAGAAGGCCACTGAAATTGTTGGCCGCCAGATTCAGGGTCACCAAACCGGTGAAATTGAAGACAGCGACCGGAAAAGCCCCCACAAAATTGTTGTGTGACAAATCCAAATAAGTGATTTGAGAAAGCCCGGAAAGCTGCGGCGGAATGGAGCCTGTGAGATTGTTGCGAGACAATCTGAGGGTACGAAGCATTCCAAGGCTAGAAATCCATGGCGGGATTCGACCCTGTAACGTCGCATTCCGCAGGTCGAGGTGTTGCAGAGCGGTGAAACCTGCAAGCGGTTCAGGAATCGCGTGGTTTCCATTGATGCTACTCAGACCCATGAGTTTAATCCCTATAACTCTGTTGCCCCCACATGTAATGCCCCGCCATTTGCAGGCTTCTATCTCATCAGGCCATTCCGATTCCTGTATCCCCAGAGCCCCACGTAAATTTCTCAGAGCTTCAATTTCCTCTGGATTCCCTGAAGTTGCAGAGACGAGGAACAGAAACAAGAGCAAAGATTGGATCTTTGCTGGAAAATATGATGATTCTTCCATCGTTTTAGTTGAATCTTTTTCAACTGGTTGCTGGAACACCCGCCTTAAGCTCAAAATGGAACCTTGGAGGCTGGGCGTGTAGTTATGGTGACTGTCAGACGAAGTTTAATAGGTGAATTGATGAAAAGTCGTGAAGAAATTTAATGGGCAACTATATAATTTAATAGAATGTACTAAAATCATCATAGCATTCAATGCAACATTCCGCCACATATATGCACACAAAGAAAAAGCTTTTAAATTCTTCTGTTGCTTTGCAGTCTGTGTATGAGTTGAATTGACGTTAAGAGCAAACAGCGTTTCAGTTCTCCTCTGTTTCTTAGAATTTGCTGTCAGGTTTGTTTTGCATGGTCGTGGTGATCGTACGCTCAAGATCTCTGGAACGATCTCCAAGTTTCCTGGAACGAATCTGCACCTTACACGTTTGATTTCTGAGTTTATTTTGTGAATATCTGATTTGTTGGCAATAAATGATATAGACGTATTACACAAAGAACATATGTTTAAATTAATGGAATTAATTTTTTCACATTTTAAGGCCGAACAATTACGGAATTATTTTGTGTCGGTTACTAAGTTTGGTCGACTACAAATTTATTTGTAGATGTTTTTTAAAGGATTTTTTTAAAGATTGGAATGTACAAAGTACAAAGTTAAAGTTATTTGATAATTTTTTATGATAAAATATTAGATTATTTTAAGTATACGACGTGTTTAAATTTATTTTATTTCAATTTATTATGATGTAAGTAGTTGCCAATTTTCATTTAAGATGGTGCATCTTGATAATTCTTAAATCTCAAATGCTAGCAATTATATAATCATTAAGAACTCATGTTCACCATCATCTCGTGTTTACAATGTTTAAGAATTGTTGCAACTTTACAATCTTTTTTCCCTTAGCACTATATACATATATAGAAACAAGTACATATATATCTTTTAAAATAAATCACAATTCACTTTCAACTAAACAACCACATGGAAGGATCTAGTCCATCAAATATAATATCTTTTTATAATTACATAGAAAAGTTAAAAATTTATACCAAGAAATTACTTTTTTTGTTTGAGGTTTTTAATCATTTTTCAGAGTGACTTTTGTAATTAATTAGTATTGGAAACGAGTTTAAGTTAAATAATTCTTTAGGTAAGATTCTACAACTAAACAATATCTATTCTACTAAAATTGTGTTGGACACAATCTTTAGATCTCATCTCTATTTTTCGTGTTAAAGATCTTGCATTTAATACAACTCAATGTTTGATCAACTCAAATGAACTCATTCAAATTTAAAAGCTAAAAACCTATTACCTAAAAAACTTAATGCATGATTATGATGGTATACACTGCAAGATCTTCAGAATACCTTCCAAGCTCACTAGAATGAATCTCCACCTTACACATTTGATTTTTTAGTTTATTTTGCGAAAATCTTGTTTGTTGGCATGTAAATGATTTAGATGTATTATATAGGAATATATGTTTAAATTATTGGAGTTAATTTTTCAAATTTTAAGGTCGAACAATTACATTGTTCTTGTGTGTTGGTTAATAAGTTTTGTCTAATCCAGATTCATGAGCTCAACATTTTTTTAGATTGCAATGTACAAAGTTAAAGTTTACATTTTTTTTATAATTTTGTTGTCACCAAGTTCCATTAAAAAATGAGTTTATTGTAGAAATATGATATTCTACCATTTATCTCATTCATTTCAATTTATTATGAAAGTTGTTGTCAATTCTCATTTAAGATGGTGTGGGTCTTCCTACAATCCATAGATCTCAAATGCTAGCAACTACATGATAATTAAGAACTCATGTTCATCATTAAATAGTGTGTACAATGTTTAAGAATTTATTGTAATTACATGATCTTTTCTCCTCTTAACACTCCACATGTGTAGAAAAAATGTACACACACACACACACACACGTATATATATTTAAATTTAAGAAGTTTGGCTATATATACTATTATCTCAATTTTTAAAACCTTAATACAATAAATATAATGCCTTTTATACTTAATAAAAAGTAAAAACATTATATAGAGAAATTATCTTTTTTGCTCGAGGTTTTGATAAATTTTTAGATTGAATATTGTAATATATTATAATTGGGAAACAAGTTTAAGTTGATATTTTTAGTTTTCAATCAAAAGCAAAAAAAAGTTTTGAGGGGACTCGAAAGCCCAAAATAAGAAGTTACATAAAGATATTAAAAAAGAGACCCAAGACAAAACTATGTTGAGAACCAACAAAAATAACAGAGTAAAAAACCAACAAAAACAACTAGCCAAAAACTAGAAACCAGAACCAACAACCAATTGGAACACCAGAAGCATCAGGCCAACGCCTTTATGGAAGCCTCCATATCCTCCTTGAGCTCAGACATTTTATGCACATAAGCTTTGATGTCAAGGAGGTCCAAAGAAGTATTCACAATTGACCTCTTCATGTTGGTACAAGTACATTTTCCAGGGCCAAAAACTTGCCCAACCACATCACTCACATCCACATCTAGGATCACTCGAGAGACATAAATAACTTCTATCTTGCCTAACATATTTTTGATGCAATCAACAAAGGTACCCAAGATCTCATGACTTTTATGGAGAAAGTTATTCATAGTACTTTCTATTTTTCCCATCCTCTCCTACAAGTCGTGCACCTTCTTCTAGAGTCCATCCACATCATTATTCTCCCCATGCCTTTTACCAGCATGAAGCTAGTTTTGGATGTCATCAAATTTGGTGGACATAGATCCATAATTTTGATGTAAATACTTTATCTTATGAAAAGTCCATTTTTCCAGGCAGAAAGAGTACATGGAGATAGCCTTTGGTGTTTGCAGTACACTGAGCGTCGGTTCTACCTTATCTTACAGATCTTCCATCAGCAGCCTGACATTACGCTCTTCTGAGTCCATGGTCTTCAAAAAGGGGAAGTTCTTAGTTTTCTCTTTTTCCCTCACATCTTGTAGAATAGGGCTCTTATTCTTATCTTGCATAATCATGATTTTTTCCATTTCCACCCCATTCCCCAGTGATATCAGGACATCATGATCCATATAGAACTCATAGTCCACAAGGATTGGCTCCTTATAGCCTTTCACCATACTACTACTAGTATCCATAATCTGGGATTTATCCCCGCTATGAGCTAGGGAAGCAACCTTCTCACTAGACTGACCTAGAGGCTCCTGAATAAAGGGAGAAATGTTCAAAGGACTAGTTGGAGTATTGGGGATTTTATGACCCGCACCAAAAGATAACTCATCTTCGCTAACATCATAATCCTCAGTCTCCATGACATCACCACCCACCTCCTTATTATCAGCATCACCCTCTGCAGGGGAAATCTCCTCCTCACTGTCACCTTTAGACTCAATATCCATGTCATTTTTCTCAAAAACCTTTTTTTTATTAGCAATGGAGGGCATATAATTCTCCTCACCATCCTTAATTATTTTTCCTTTACCCTTACTAGAATCAAGCCCTAGGGTGATCCCCTAATCTTTATCAGACTTACCCTAAAAACCCAGCAGCACTGGATCAGACACCTTATCTCTAATGTACTCTGCAATCAAAATAATCAACCCCTCATGCAAAACAAGTTTCTTAGGCTTCTTCTTATGCATAGTAATACTATAAATGAGGGAAATAAGTAATAGGGAAAAGAAACCCTATTCTTATGTCTAAAGTGGTTCAACAAAATAAAATGGTAAGAGTGATCCCTCCTATATCTATCGTCCATGGTTATGAACTCCATAATTGCCACCATAACCTTGTTCTAGATTAACTTAATCAAATCAACATCATAAAACCCCCCAGAATCTATAACAAGGTTCCCAACCTCCTCTTCATTTTTGGGAAACATTTTAACAACTTTCTCAGAGACTTTCCTATTGCAGAAAAAATTCATACCTTTCAAATTCAGGCTGGAAATCTTCACAATGAGGTTTGCGGTAACCTTAATCTTCTTTTTGTCCATCATCACAGAGCCCTCCTTCCAACCTTCAAATTTTTTTTTGGTGACCCTCTCATCGAAGCAATGAAGCTTATCCATGAAAAGAGTAAGACCCCCTTTCTTGAGCTTGTCCCAGACCTTGACTTCCTTCCTCCATTTTTCATAGCTAGGAGGCTCTCTCCGCTTCAATTCTCCACCCATGCTGAAATTCATAGCGTAGCAAGAGAAGTTCTCATGACACTTACACATGCAAACCAAAATAAAAATGACAACCCACAGAATGGTGTCAAGGGCCTTTGAGGCATGTCTGTAATTAATGCCGTTGGGAAAGACAAACCTTTCTATGCGATTAAACACATTGATATTACTAATCCGATGTCTTCTCATCATTTCTCAAAAGATTAGATAAACCCCCACACTTGCAATTTTTTTTGTCATAATTTAAAATAACACTTAAGTCTACATTAAGTGAACTCTCACCTTTCAAAGTAATGTGGCATCCAACTTGACAGCTATGTTGGCGAAGGCATTAGCAACCGTATTAGCCTCTCTATAGACATGTGAAATAAAGGTTTTATCAAAATGATTAATAATATTTTTGGCCTCCATTATCATCTGTTTGATAGTCCACGAGGGTTTGAATTTATTTTTGGGCAATTAAGTATATTCATAGAATCCCCCTCAATCTAAACATTTCTATAATAAGAATTCTCAACTAGCTTGAGACAGTGCAAAAGACCCATAGCTTTTGCCACATGGTTGGTCTAGATCCCAAGAGGAAAAACCACAACCATAATTCCATTTTCTTTTTCATCCCGGACAATTCCTCCACAACCAACAATCCTTAGATTATCCTTTGCAGCCATGTCAAAGTTAATTTTAATCCATCTAGGAGGAGAATCCGTCCAAACAACATCATCCTGCTTCCCCTTATTCCTACGAATATCCAGCTTGGAGTTACCTTTACCAATTCCAACCTCAAAATCTAGCACAATACAGACATTACTCAGGTAATTTTCTTTGATACTTCTTCTTATTTCAAGTCTTATATGAGAAAATGAGGCAACAAAACATCTCTAAAAACTCTATTATTTCTTTCTTTCCAAATATTTCAAACCACGTGAGGAGAAACAAAATTCTGTAGAGTTTTCTCCAGATGAACATCCAAAAACTTCCACTGAACAAAATAATCCTGCATAGACCCAGGGAAAATCTAGCATAGATTCTAGCTTTGCAAAATTAGGGACCAAACCTCCCAAGAGTAAGAGCAAGAGACCAAGAGATGAAAAACTGTCTCCTCCTCCCTTTTACATAAATAACATATGTTAGGAATAATCATATCTCTTTTATTAAGATTATCCATTGTGAAGATCTTATTTTGAAGAGCCATCCATAAAAAGATATTAATTTTTGGGGTAAGGTACTTATCCCACACTTTGTCTTAGAAGGGGGGCAAGCCATACTAATTCATCAACATAGAAGAAGAAAAATAAATAGAGTAAGTACCTAAACAATTAGCAACCCATATCAAATCATCATCCACATTATCCTTCACTTGACAAATATTTAGGGAGATATCCATCTCAGCTAGATTGATCCAGGCCTGATTAGTCCAATAGTCCCTCACTTAGATCTAAATCTTTGAATGAAAATCTCCATAACATGTGATAAGGAAGGGTCAGAACAGAGGGGGCTATCCCTAAACCAACAATCCTCCCAGAACTTGATTTTTTGACCATCTCCAAGCCACCATCGCGATCCTAAAGAGGCAATATCCTTCACATTTTGAATGCTATTCCAAATGAAAGAGCCATTGATTTTGAGGTCCAAACCAAGGAAATCAAGTAACGTAGGAAAGGAAAAAAGATATTTTCTTCTCAAGATTTGATTCCATTCCTTGGTCTCCCCATAAATCCTCCACACCTGTTTAGCCAACAGGGTCTTATTAATAACTCTAATAGGTCTGATGTCCAACTCTCCCCATTTATTTGGTTTATAAACTTTCTCCCAAGCCACTAGATCCCTTATGTTTCTATCCTCGAGCCCCGACCTAAGAAAATGCTTTTGGATCCTCTCAAGAGCCTCCACAATTTTAGAAGGGATCCTGAATAGACTTAGAGCATAAATGGGGAAATTTTGAAGAGTGGCCTTTAGAAGTTGGAGTTTACCAGCTTGGCTAAGAAAAGCCCCCTTTCCACCCCGTCATCTTCCTATTAAAATGCTCCACCAAAGATGACAAAAAGGAATCAGGAGGTTTCAGTCCCAGAGGTAGACCAAGATAGGAGAAAGGGAGATCTCTAATAGCACAACCAATAATTCTCGAGAACCTGTGATGCCTCTCCATAGGAGTGTTAATGAAGAAGAGATAACTTGTATCCCAATTGATCACCTGACCAATCATGGAAGAATAAGCATCCAAATTCTTCTTAAACATCTTGGCTCCTGAATGGTTGATGAGCCCATAACAATGGTATCATCAATGAAGTGTTCATGAGACCAAGAGGGAAATGTTGACTAGGGATTAAGCCTTTGAATGGAGCCAAAAAAAACATAATTATGGTTGAATCTACCAAGACTCTCAACCATGATGGCAAATAGGATTGGCAAGATATGATCCCCTTGACGAAGGCCTCTTGAAGGTTTGAAAATTCTAGAGGAGGACCCGTTAACAATGACTGTAGAATAAGAAGAACTAACGAGATGAAGATTAAGTTGAAGGAATATATCACCGAAGCCAAAGGCATTGAGGACCCTACACAAGAAACCCCAATCAACTCTATGATAGGCTTTCAAAAAATCCAACTTGAGGAAAAACCCCTAGATATTGGAATTCTGCACCGAGTGAATAATTTCATGCACCTTAATAATAGAATCCAAAATTTATCTCCCTGACACAAGGCCATTCTATTGAGGGGAAATAATTGAGGGAAGAAGAGCCAAAAACCTCACTATAAGCACCTTCACCAATATTTAATACACTGATTTGCATAGGCTTATGGGCCTAAAAGCATCTGGGGAATCATCACCGGGCTTCTTAGGGATCAAAACTAAGAAATTGGTATTTAATTCCTTTAACATAGATCTAGATCCAAAGAACTCCTTAATAGCGTTACAAATATCTAGCCCCATAATTGACCAAAAGGCTTGAAAGAAGAACATAGGGAAGCCATTCGAAGCCAAATATTTCTCTCCTTTAAAAGAAAACACTGCCTTTTTAATCTCTTCAACATTAGGAATAACAATAAGATTTTTATTGAGACTCTCATTAATAAGAGATGGGATGGCTGAAAGGAGATTGTCCTGATTATCAAAATTAAGGTTCCAATCCAAAGAAATAAAAGAAGAGAAGTAATAAACCATGGAATTATAGATGTCTTTCTCCTTATCTAACTTGCCATTCTCAGTTCTGATGCTGGATATCCTACTAGCAGCCCTATGTTTTAAAGTTGTCATATGAAAAAAATCTTGTGTTCCTATCACCAACTTTAAGCCATAGAGATCTCAATCTCTATCACTAATAAATCTCTTCCTTTGATATAATGTTATGATATTTTACCAAAATTGCATCTTCCTTGACCCTCAGATATTGGGGATACCCCTCTTTCTAGATAGTTTCTTAGACTTCATCCAATTCAGCCTTGATGTAATTCTTAATTTGAAAAATGTCCCCATACACTTCTTTATTCCAGACTTTTAATTTATCCTTAATAAATCTAAGATTCTTAGCCACTCGAAACATAGTAGTACCTCTGATCTCAATCTGCCACTATTCTCTAGTTCTATTAATAAGATTCAGGTGATCAAGCCACATTTTTTTAAATCTGAATGGAAAGTTCCTTTTGACCACAAAGGGATCAGCCACAAAGGAAATGGGAAAATGATCTGAACACACCTTAGCTATGGAAGATAATAAACATAAATATCTATTATACCAATCACTTGAGATAAGAGCTCTATCAAGGCGAACCTAGATAATATCCTTACCAGTCCTTCTATTAGACCAAGCGTAGTTAACTCCCTGCAAGTCCACATCCAGCAGAGCTTGCCGATTAATAAAATCCATCAAATCCATTTTGCCTTCCAAATGATTTTGAGATCCATTCCCTCTGAATTTTTCAATTTCCTTAAGAGGAGAGTTGAAATCCCCCATTAATAGCTAGTGATAGTCCAAGAAAGAGTTCATATTATTCTCCAGTCTTCTCCAATACTTAGCACGTCCAAATTTAGTATTAGGAGCATAAACATTAGAGAAAACCAAAGAGAAACCACCACAAATATGACTAAATTTGATACTCAACAAGTTACCTTCATAATACAAGATGTCACCTTGGATATACCCTTGATTCCAAAAAAAAACCACTCCCCCAGAGGCCCCATCAGAGCTACAACCAACAATCAACCTTTTCTTTAGACATTTTAGTCTCCCGAATAAGAATCAAATTAGGTTTTCTCTAACCAAATTCCTTAAAATATCATGCTTATGAGGGGTATTAAGTCCCTTGATATTCCAAGAGATAACTTTCATTTTTTACTAGGAGTACAATTTTCCTTGATGGTAAGTTGCCTTCCATTCGCAATATCCTATTTACTCACTCTCTCCCCAATGTCTTTATTAGGTCTTCTTTCTTGCCCTTTTTTTTGGGATCCAGCATTAGGCTCCATGCTCCTTTTGGTAACACCTTTGGTCACAAAGAGAAATTCTTCCTTATTGTCCACCTTATTCCTTCTTCTCCCGTTACCTCCCGTGTACCACTGCTCTTCCCCATGATCTGTCAGAAGGTCATCCAAATCTCTATCTAAAGTTTTATCTTCCCAACTTCTAGAGGAAACCATATCCAGTATTGAGGATATATCCTCATCCTCCGTTCTTTCATTTGATGAAGGAGGGATGAACTCCCCCTCAAGGATATTACATTGTTGGGTGTCATGAAAGGATTATTCAACTAACTGCTCCTGCTTCAGATCCTAGGTTTTCTATCCCATAAAATGAGTATCATCTACCCTTGATGGAACTTAACTCTCATCCAACGAGACTTGGATAGGATGACTAACTGAAGAGATAGCATGTTGGGACTCCACACTTTCATCTATTTCACTATCTTCCACCTTAGTGTCAGGGCCCTTCCTCTGTTCCTTAACCACTTCTTCGTTCTGTCTAGAAGCACTTCCCTTACTCTATTCCTTAATGACTTCTTCATTCTATCTAGAAGCACCTCCCTATTCAACAATCCTTGGAAATATATTATCTTTACCATTCCAAATCTCCTCTTGAGCCATGCCTTGCTGAACTTGTACCACAGGGTTTTCAATATTTCCTCCTTCCTTCTTGATTTTTGTGGGTCCCTCCTTTTCATCTTCCTTCTTTTCTTTCCAGATTTTCTTCACTTCTTATTTTTGAGGCTTATTATTAGGCTCCACTTTCTTATCCACCTTTTTGACTTTTTTCGGGTAGTTCTTGGCCCAATGACCAGTCTTATTGCAAACAAAGCTCATGCAAAGGGGAGAGATTCAAACTCCACCTCCTACGTCCATTTCCCCAACTTAGAATTAATATTGATAACTAAAGGGATATCATCAAATTGACACACATTAAAACATATCTTAGCAAACACCAATCTAGTCTTTGAGGCTATCATAGGATCTATGGATAGCAACTCCCCAAAGGAGGAGGCTAGTCCCTTAAACACCTCTTCATTCCAAAATTCTATGAGAGACTAGGGAGGCTAACCCATACAGGATCCAAGACAAATAAATTATCATTATAGTCCCATTTTAGGCTCCATTTTCAAAAAGCCGCTGCCATTTTTCCAAACATCCAAGGTCCCGCACACAAGAAATAGTCAAGATCTTCCTTATTTGAGAAAAAAAAGGAAAGAAACCCTTTTGGAAGAGCCACAATATCCACTTGAACTTTGAGCCGTCATTTCTTTCTAACATAAGCTCTAACCACCTCAATGTTTGGTCTTGCTCCTAGAAATTTACCCACCAACGTTAGCTCCATAGCAGACACGAAGTGGTTAACCAAGGGATTAGGGAAAAAAATTGAAAACTCACCTTTTTGACGATCTGCCTTAACAGTAACCTCTGGGAATGAAGACTTCCCTAGGGGTTTGACCCCAAACAAAAAAGACCATCTCTTTGGCTCTTCCAAAAAATCATTCTTCTTGGAATTCTCCAAACGATCACAAGACACATTCCCTTTCTAACCCCCACTATCGAGTGGATCCCTAGGTGGACTACCACCATCAGTTTCCTCTGCAATAGGAGTACCATCACCCGATCCTCGATGCAAGCCCTAACCAATCGCACCCAAGCTTGAAGCTCCCGTGTAGTTCACATACTTCCCACTAGGAGTGGATTTACCACTCGATCTCTCCATTAAAAAATGTAGTCTTTTCATCTATTTTCTTTTTAAGTTAATATTTTTAGTTAAGAATTTAAGACTAAGCATTATCTAATCTACAAAAATTGTTTATAGGACATGATCTTGATCTCATCTCTTTTTTGTGTCTGAGATCTTACATTCAATACGATGTGATCTTTAATGAACTTATTTGAACTTATTCAATTTTAAAAACAAAAAACTTATTACCAAAAAAATTTAATTTATATAAATACTTATATAAAAACCAAAAAATAAAAAACTGAAATGTCAAAACCCATCATTACACTTGTGATTAATAGCTGCTATGTTGATTTGAGCTATAGTTTGATTTTGATGAACTTTAAGAGCACTGAGATATTGTTTGAAGAAAAATTCTTATAGATCCCATAAAATCCTAGGTATCTTAGGATGTACTTTCAAAGGTGTTAATAGGGTTAAATATTTGTTTTTAAATCCCTCTTTTATTTTTATGTAATTTTATTTGACATTTAAATTTGATAGGAAATAAAATAATTTATACATAATTTAGGTAAAATAATAAAATTGAATATAAGTAATAAAATTTAAATTAGAGTTGAGATAGTAATTGATGTGTAATTTTTTTTTAATGTTTGGTATTTGTGTTAAATTTGAAAATATTGTGTTTAGTTTCTTTGATCTTATAATGAAATTAGAGTTTTTCATTTTATAGATGGGTACCAATTTGTTACCCTCAATTTTAACTCATTCAAATCATGGAATAACCCCTATAAAATTTATCCACTTCATAGTCCACATCCTTTAGGTACGCATACCAAGACAACCTCCAAGTGCCCTTGGGCATAGTCCAGCCTCTTGATTAGTCTCCTTGATCAAATTTCCTCCTTGTCATTTCAATTTCACAAAGTCATTGTCTTTAGGGAGTTAGGAAAAATCATCCCCTTGGATGAGTGGGGTTTTTCCCCAACTCTACATGTGCCAAAAATGCACATAGTGCAGTTCAAGTTTTAAAACTTGAACTACAATTTACCCATTTATCCTCATGTTGATTAGTATTTAAATCCCTATCTACAACATGCATCTACCCTTACATTTTCTAATTTATCAACACCCAAAAGACTACAAACAATGTTGATTGGGTTTTAAACCTTGGTCAAAACCTCTACTTATTGCATCAAACAAACAAATGTGTTGTTTAGGTTTTAAAATTTGAACAACATACCAAACCATATGTTTTTCAAGTTTTAAAACCTAAACAAGAATTGTACATTGGTTGCACAAACATTCACCTGTCAATAAGGTTTTATAACCCAATTGACACATCTGAACACTGATCGCTCACCTGTTGATTGGGTTTTAAAACCTGGTTGACAACCAATCAACATTTACATCTTTCTATTGTGTAAATCAAATTTTGAAACCCGATTTACATCAACATCAATACAAAAAATGTAAATCAAGTTCTAAAACTTGTTGCACTAATACAATATGCAAATAGGGTTAAAAAAACCCGATTTGCATGACCTTGCCATTTTTTCATACTTGTTGATTGGGTTTCGAAACCTAATTGACATAGCTTCTTACACTTCGTCAATTTTTCATCCCCTCTTGCATTTTTAGAGTTTTTCTTTGACATCAGCTGAAATTGGTTAGGAATTTATCCAACTCTAGGAATTATCCAATTCAGTACTATAATCTCCATTCTAGATGCCAGATTCTACACACCAGGGCCAGATGACTCCAAAGTACATGATACCTTGCAAATACATGAATATTTTCTAACGAAGGATGATGCTAATGAAGTCGTGTCTTCAATTTATTTTATATTATGCATTATGTAATTTTCTTGTGATCTTTTACACGTCTTTTACAAAATTGTAATTACATGTAACAATACTTACAAGTCAAAGTCAAGTAGGACCCTGCTATTGAATAAGTCAAAGTTAGTTTTACATTTTTCTCATTTTTCTTACAACCCCTCCTCTATATATATGAGGGGGTTCATTTTTAAATAATCATCTTCTAGACAATGCAACCAAAATCTAACAATTTGAGAAACATTGATTTTGAGGTGTCAATCAAACTGGAATCAACAAAGGAGAAAATTTATTTCAATCTTTGTGTTGAAACAAATTGTTAAATAACGATGATGTTCTTATGTCTTTATTGTTAAGTTATCTAGAGCTGATTGTGAGTATTGTGGTGTTGACAAGAGAGATTCTAACCACATTTTGTAGTCTTTGAGATACATTATTGTGTTTGAAGCTAGTGTGATGTGCTCAAAATAGGGATAACTCATAGTATTTGAATTGCTTTTATTCTCTATAATTGAGTGATTAGGGTGTGGTATATCTTGGAGTCTTTGAGCCACACATAAACTTCATCATTGATCCTAAATTTTCATAAGAAGATATGGAAGATATTTGAGCTTCTTTGTTACATAAAGTTGTTGGTATACTTTAGTTATTCTTTTGTTTAACTCATTATTTATTGTAATTATTTCTTCAATCAATGCCTTGTAGTGAACCACTTTACAATTATCACAAGTAAAAGAACATGTTTTCTTAAACAAGAGAAAAAGATGAGTGTAACACCCAAATGTTAGTTTAGTGAAAATCATTCTATTTCAATGTTTGATCATTATTAGTAGAAATAAGAAGGGTGCCTCCCCTTACGAGTGGAGAGATTTTATCTCACACACTGTGGCTGGAATCATCATTTTTTAATTGGTTGGATAAAGTTGATTACAAAATATTTACACAACATTTTTTGGCAACTCTAGTGGGGATACAAATATGCATACAATAGCTTCATGCTATTGGTTGAAGTATACCATTATCCTATTGATTATATTATATTTTATTGTTGATTATGTAACTGGTATTCTAGTAGAAGGACATGTAAAATGGTTGCTCAAGGTCCTTGGGGAAATTCCTTTGATCCTCTAAATTTGACACCACCTCAACATGATCTTCCTCATGGATCATGAAATAACTTACCGAAGCTCTATAGAGATGGTAAACAACATCCTAATGGAAATATTATTGCATTCTAGATTGCATGTGGAGTTCTTGGCATAGAATCAGAAGATGGACCTCTGTGAGACTATTCATTAAGATGCTTTAAGGAGTGGATGTTGTTTGGTTCTACCATATTGAATTGCATACTATTACAAATTGGGAAACCCTTAGAACCAAGTTCAAGGAAAGGTTCAATCCCGTAGAAGACACTCATGCTCTACTGGCTAAACTCACTTAGATAAAGGAAGAATCACACAAGCCTATACACGAGTTCATTTCCAAGTTTAACAAGTTGGAAAATAAGATTCCAACTATTTCTCAACCCACAACTGAGAATTTGAAGTGCTTCTTCATCAACACCAAGTTACTGAGGTAAGCCTTTTGTTAAGAAGAGAAGCCCCAATTATTCTTGGAGTTACATCAACTTTAGCTATAGATTTTGAAGATAATCTAATTATTGTTGGAAAAATAAGGAGTCCCTTGGAATCATCTTCAACCAACATAATAGATCCTATGGTGAAAAGGATGAGTAATCAGTTTCTTTCTCTCAAAAAACATATATCCCAAGGTTTGTTCTCAAATCCTTATAAAATTATTTCAAGGAGAAATCCACCCAAATGCTACTTATGGTTATGTTGCAAGGAATCAGAATAAGCTACTTCCACCACTAGACTGGCTTTCACTTGAAGCACCATCAACAAATGCAACAGTGGGGAACTCTAAATTTGAACAAAGTGATCTTTCTAATATCTTCCATGATAAAGAAATAGACATGGTTGGTGACTCTCACATATGGTCAGTGCATTCTAAAGAGATTGTTGAACAAGAAGAAGAGACTATGTTGTATACCATGGGCAATAAAGTGATGCAGGAGCATAATTCCTTTTTTATTTTTGTTTCCTTTTTCTTAATTGATTTGTTATTGTTATGTTTTGATTTGAATTATTTGTTATCAAACTTCTTGTAGTTGTTTAAAATAGGGCCCCTATCACAAAATTGAAGGAATTAGTTGTCGATAGTTATAGACCTGGCCATTGGGTCGATCGAAAATTGAAAGGCCAACCAAATCATAAGGGATAGAGACAACCTATCAAGGGGTTTGTTTTGGGAAGGAAGGAGAATATCTCTAAGAGTAAAAGAGGTGTGAACTGCCTGAAAAACACATTTCAATTGTAGAGAAGTGAAGATGTTGTCTTAAAAACCAATGATGGAGTTTGGAAGTAGACAAGATACCAATTGGTGGGACAAGTTTGTAAAAATAGGAGCTGATATTTTTTGGGATTGATAATATTGTAACTGCTATGGATTTGGAAGTAATAATAGAATAAAATTATATTCCTCTATTCATGGCATTTTGATATGTCTTGTGTGTTTTGTTCAACATAGTCATGTTGATTGTCAATATCCAAAGTCTTGTTGTATTTTGACCTTGAGAAATTAATAAAGATCATTTAGACTAAAGAGGGGATTACCCTCATACATTTCCACTTTTTTCTACTCACTTCCACTTTGTTATGCTCATTTCCACTTTGTTCTATGTTAAAATTTCTATTCTATGTTTCTCTAAAATATGCTATCATATTAGTATCAAAGCCTTAAGAACTTGGTAGTTTGTGGGATATATAATATGCCTCCTAGGAGAATGAATTGGGGAGGAGGTAGAAGATGTCAAGAAGAAGGGATGTTTGAAATGATACAAACTATTATGACAAGGTTGGATTCCATAGAACAAGCCCAAAGAAGAGGTGTAGTGACTGATAAAGGTAGTGATGTGGAAGAAGTACAAGAACCTAAAATCAATGAGGGTGTTGTTGTAGAACCAACTAGGGATAATAATATATTAATAAGAGAAATTATGACTGTGGTGGCTAAACCTAAAGTAGAGGTTTCTATGTATTTTGGAATCCTTAATGGAGAGGAAACTCTTGATTGGATTTATGAGCTTGAAAGGTATTTTAAGTTTGAAGGAGTGGAAAAATAGAAGAGGGTAAAGTTTTCTTGTACAAGGTTCAAAGGCCATGTTGTAATGTGGTGGGATTATGTTCAAATTGAGAGATAGAAGAATAATAAGGAAAAGATTAAGTCTTGAGATCAAATGGTTGCCAATTTGAAGGCCAATTTCCTTCCAAGTGATTATCAAACCAATATTTTTAGAATATTGTATAACTTGAGACAAAAAGATATGTCAGTTAAGGACTATACTGAAGAGTTTTATAGGTTGGTGATTAGATCTTGTCATAGTGAAGAAGACATGGAGAAAGTGGCAAGGTACTTGAATGGGTTGAAGTATATTTTATAGGATGAGTTGGTTCTTGCATCCTCTTTAAGTCTTGAAGAGGCTTATCAACTATCCCTCAAAGTGGAGGAGAAACTTATGAGGAATAAAAATCAACAAGAAAATAAGAGAGGAAGATGTTATAGAGGGATATGAAAATAGGTTGGAAAAAGACAACAATATCATTAAGAATAATGTGCTTCTAGTTCTAGTGAGGAAACGAATAGAAAGTGAGGAGGTTATCATAATAAAAGAGGAAGACCTGATGGAAGAGGTGGTTTTTAAGGAAGAGGATGAGGATTTTCTGGAAAATGCTTTAAGTGTAACCAATATGCTGGTCACAAAAATTGGGAAAGGTCCAAATTAGTCACAAGGAGGGAATAACAAGTTTGAAATGAGCAATCAAATTTTTCAATAAGACCAGGAGAGTGTGGGGTCACCTTCTCACCATAAGGATAAACCAAAATTATGAGAGTCATTGATGTTCAAGAGGGTATTGTTAAAGCCACCAAAAGAGAGCCAAGAACTAGTTCAACAAAAGGCACTCTTTAAAACCAAATTTAAGTAAAAAAGTAAGTTTTGCAACCTGATTATTGATAGTGGTAGCACATATAATCTTGTAGCCACAAAGATGGTAGACATGTTAGGCCTCATGAAAACTAAACATTCTACACCATATAAAGTTTCTTGGTTATAAAAAGGGAACCATTGATTGGTTGATGAACAAGCTCTTGTTTAATTTTAGATTGGTTTTTATAAGGATAGTGTGTTGTGTGATGTAATTTCTATGGATGTATTCCATGTATTTCTCGGAAGATGGTGACAATTTGACAAGAAGATAATGCATGATGGGAGAGACAACATTTACACCTTTGAGAAGTATGGAGTTAAGCATACCTTGATGCCTGTGTAAGAAAAATAAGGGGACAAAAATAGTAGCAAACACAATGGTAAGGTAATGGTGGTAAGTGTTAAAGAGTTTTTACATGATATGAATAATGAAGAAGTAGCATTTTCTTTAATTCATAAACTTAGAATGGTGCTTACTTCTACAAAACTATATGATTTTCCAAAAGAAATACAAGAGATCTTGGAGGAGCATAATTATATTGTTGCAATAGAGTTTCTTGATGTGTTTCCACCTTTGAGAAGTATAAGTCATCTTATGGATTTGATACCTAGAGCTAGCCTACCAAATAAGGCTACAAATAGATTGAATCCCAAAGAGAATGAGAAGATTAGGAAGAAAGTGGAAGAGCTACTCAAGAAAGGTTTGATAAGGGAAAGTCTTAGCCCATGTGTTATTCCTACTATTTTGGTGTCTAATAAGGGAGGAGAATATAGAATGTGCACTGATTCTAGGGATATTAATAAGATAACCATTATATATAGATTTCTAATTCCTACGATTGAAAATTTAATGAAGTGTTTAAGTGACTCAATATGTTTTTCTAGAGTAGACCTGAAAATTTGTTACCATCAAACTAGAATCAGACTTGGAGATGAATGGAAAATAGCATTAAAGAATGAGGTTTTAAAACCCTTTCTTGGAAAATATGTGATTGTATCTCTTGATGACATATTGGTGTTTACCAGGTCAAAGCAGGAACATTTGGAGTATTTGACTATGGCTACGAGGAGGTTGCATGAGGAAAAGTTGAAAATTAACCTCAAGATATTTTTTTGCAAAATGAATTGGTTTACTTGGGATTTGTGGTGTCCAAATATGGATTGAATATGGATAGAGAGAAGGTTCAATCCATTATTTATTGGCCAACAAAAAGGATTTCTATGGAGGCAAGAAGTTTCCATGGCCTCGCTAGGCTTGAAAGTTTATAAAAGAATTTCAATCACATTTTTGTTCCAATTCTTGAAACCATTAAGGGGAATATAAATAAATTTGAAATGACACATAAGGCTGAGGAAATTGTCAAATTTCTTAAGATAAAGGTAAGTGAGCATCCATTCTTGCTTTGCCTAATTTTGATAAGGTTTTTCAAGTTGAGTGTGATGCAAGTGGATTGGCTATAGGGTTTGTACTTAGTCAAGAAGATAAACCAATGACTTAATTTAGTGAAAAATTGAATGAGGCTAGAAATAAATAATCTACTTATGATCTTGAATTTTATGCCTTGGTTCAATCACTAAAAAAGTGGAGGCATTACTTTCTGCCCAAGGAGTTTGTAGTGTATACAAATAATCATGATGTATAATTCGTTAAAAACCAACAAAAATAAAATCAAAGACATGTTAAACATGGCTATTATATCTTCAAAGTTTTAATTTTGTATTAAAGCATAAAAGTGGGCAAATTAATAAGGTTGTTGATGCATTACGTAGAAAGAGTTTATTGTTGCAAGAAATTCAAACTAACAATGTTGGCTTTGGAAATTTAAAAGAGTTATATATATGATGTAGATTTCAACGAAGCATTTAAATCTTTTATCAATCCTATCAACAGAGATAGGGGACCATCAATGGATTATATGCTACATGATGGTATATTGTTCAATGGAAAAAAAATGTACAGACCTAGAGGTTCTATGAGAGAAAAAGCATTGTGGCAGCCTTTCTGGTCATTTTGGACAAGACATAATGTATTTGAAGCTAAGAACTCATTACTGTTGGCCAAAGATGTAAATGGATGTCAAGGGATATGTGGAGAGATGTAGAGTTTTTTAACATGCTAAGGGAAGGAGTCAAAATGCTGGTTTGTATCAGCCACTATTGGTTCCATCTAGACCATGTGACTTTGTAAGTATGGATTTTATTTTGGGTTTACCTCGAACTCAAAGAGGAAATGATTCAATCTTTGTGGTTGCAGATAGGTTTTAAAAAATGGTTCATTTTATACCATATAAGAAGGCTAATGATGCTACTAACATTGTAAAATTTTGTTTCAAAGTGGCAATATTGCGTGGTATTCCAAAAAATATTATATCTAATAAGGATGTTAAATTTGTGGAATTTTTTTGGAGAACTTTGTGGAATAAAATAGTGACAAATTTGAGTTTCAGTTCAACTTACCATCCCCAAATAGATGTCTAAACAAAGGTTTCTAATATAATTTTTTGAAACATGTTAAGATGTCTTGTTAGTAGTACAACTAGGAATCAAGATATTCCTTTAGCCCAAGAAAAAATTGCAAATAATGATTCTCCAAATAGGAATACAGGTTTTATCCCATTCTACATTGTGTATGGTATGCATCCAAGGAGACTATTTGAACTTAGAGATATTGAAAGTGTGGATAAAACAAGTGCAGATGGAGAAGATTTTGCTATAGGAATCTATGGCCTTCACAAAGAAGTGAAGATGAACATTAGTAAAAAGTGCAAATTAAGTTGATTGCAATTGTGTGAAAAATGAAATTTTTTATTTATTTATACCATGCCAATTTTTTTATACCATAATTAGCCAACCCACTTCAGGCGAAGTAGGTCGGGTAAAAGTCTAGCAGGGCTTGTTCCTACCAGATTTTTTCCAAGGGGTCTTTGTGCAAAAACCCCTTCATGCGAAGCCCTTGGGATGGCTTCATGCGAAGGGGGTCTTCGCTCGAAGACCCAAAACTTGAAATTTTTTTAGGATGAAAAATAAAAACAAAAAATATGTCTTTCAAGGCCTAAAACAAAAATCAAAGAAGATGATGTTCTGAAACAAAAAAATGACAAATGATGCTACTTTGAGTAATCTTTCTAACGACTATAATTTTAATACATATTGAGTTCATTGTTACTTTCAAAATTAACTTTAATTAAACGTAGGTTGTTTGGTTATTCAATAACCTATCTCATAGATGCTTCAGGAAAAATAGTAACTTACAAAAAGAAATTTATAAAAAATATGCAGGAAAAGTGTATTTGTGTTACATTTCTATCAAAAAAATAAAAAATGAATTTTGATATATACAGATCAAGTTAGAGCGATCCAAAAGAAGCTATGTCTAAATTACAATTACTCTCACTTTAGAACTTAATAAAGTATGAAACATTGAACCAAAATGGATGAAATTGATTCCATCCTTTAGATATTGAAGTTAAAAATATAACATCGAAAGAATTACATCGTTATCATTTTTGAAAAAAAAGTTATGCTAATCCAAGTGATAGTCACTCCTTACAAACAATAATTTTACACACAAACTACTTTTCAAAGGAGAAAGAAAAATGGATTCAAATCAATTTTAATTTAAAAATATATATATTTAGAAACTATAAAGAAAATTCTAAAAGACTCTAGTTTATATCATCTTCAAATTTCTAATAGTTTTGCGACAATATGTGTTCAAAAGTGAAGTTTTTTTTTTAGAATACTAATGTTAGTGTCAAAGTTGGCCAAAAATTGGGACACACTATTGTGGGACCACCCATACACAAGAGAACAATCAACATGCTAATAAGTAGAGAGAATAAATTTTTTAGGTAGGTGATCTTATTATGGCTCAACTTAGGAAGGAGTGGTTTTTGGAAGGTGATTACGATAAATTAAAAATGAAGAAAGTGAGACCTTACAAAATTCTGAGAAGGTTCTCAACCAATGCTTACAAATAGCCCTACCTTCAGACTTGGGCATTTTTTCAAATTCAATGTAGAATACTTGCACCCTTACAAAAAGGATGGAGACTAAGGTGCAAATGAGGAATATTTCTCAATCTCTAAAGAGAAACAAGGAACCAAGTTTCAAAACCACTTGAGATAGAATGCATTATAGATCAACATCTATTGAAAAATTATCAAAGGAAAGAGTACTTCAAGTATTTGGTCAAGTGGAAAAATCACCCATTGGAGGATGATTCATGGCTTACTGAACCAAATATATTCAAGTTGGGTCATTTAGTGACTGAACTCATGAGAAGGAGCTCATGAATCTTGTTACTGCTTAGGGAGTTTGATGTAGGACCATCATTCCTTTTTCTTAATCAGTTTTTTATTGTTATGTTTTGATTTGATTTATTTGTTATTATACTTCCTGTAGTTTTTTAAAACACAACTCTTGTCACCAAATGGAAGGAATTATTTGTTGATAGTTATATAATTGACCATTGGGTTGATTGACAGTTTAAAGGTCAACCAGATCATAAGGGACAAAGAGTACCTCACGATGGTTTTTTAAGGAAAGAAGAGCATATCTAAGAGTAGAAGAGGTGTGAAGGGCCCGAAAAACACATTCTAGTTATAGAGAAGTGGAGATCTTGTCTTAAATGCTAGTGGTGGAGTTTGGAAGCAGACAAAAGACCAATTGGGACATGTTTGTAAAGAAATAAGAGTCGATCCTTTTTGGGATCGATAATATTGTAACTAATATGGAATTGGAAGTAATAAAAGAATAAAATTATATCCTCTATTCATGAGGTTTTGATCTATCTTGTGTATAGTGTTCAACATAGTCATATTGATTGTTAGTAGGTAGATTCCTATCATATTTTATTTTTGAGAAATTAATAAATATCATTTGGACTAAAAAGTGGATTACCCTCACACATTTCTACTTTGTTCCATTCATTTCTACTTTGTTTCGTGTTAAAATTTATATATTTTTTTTGTTGAAGGCTTCTATTATAAAGAAAAGGAGGATGAAGATCACTTTGACAAGGTGTTGGTCAATCAAGATGTCAACAAGGACAACCATGTCTTGAGTCGTGAAAATACGAGTACACATGAAGGTATCAATCAAGTTGAAAAAAATGAAAAGAATGCATCTATACTTCAAGGTCATAAACTTGAACATATTATTTGTTCAAGTCTTGATGATAATTTAATATCTTCCAAATTTGAAATTTGTGAACAACATAATGAAGTAACCAATGAAACCATATTTTCATTTGAATCCCTCGAGGTTACTCATTTTAATTAGCATGAGTTTTTTGTTGCAGTTCCAGTTGATAAGAAGAGTTTTGATTTTTTTCTTTCAAAGGGATGTCCAATAGGACATCTAACTTGGTTACAAGCCAGTAAGTCTATTGGCATAACCAATGTAGAGATAAGTTGAGAATATTATGGTATGTGTTTTATGCAGATCTGATAATAGGTTGATTAGTTACGATGTTGTCAATAATGTCAACTTAGTGTTTGTTAGTTGAAAATGTATCTGTTATGATGATGTATGATCAATAAGTTGGATCTTCAGATGTGTTAAGAGTTGGAGTGTACAATCCTAATGGAAGTCTTAGTGATGTCTCCAGAAGCTATATCTATGACTGCACAAGTTTATCATATGTATGTTGTGACTTATGATTGATTGAAGGTTGACAGGTCAACAAGAAGAATATGATGAAGTGAAGGAGGAATGATTTGATGATTGTGTCAAATATGTTTGGAATTAGGTGTTGTGATTCAAGATATGTTGTTTTAACTATGTTATGGGGTTTCTATTGCGACCACGTCATGATTGGTGAATCAGAAGATATATTTTCAATGGAAAAAAGATCACTTAGTGAAAACGAAGATAATTTCTTAGAAAAAGTGGTTAGATCCTTAATTGGTGAGGTTGCACCATGTTGCAATAAGTGTTTATATGTTGTAAGCATCATAGTGACGTGGAAAATTGACGTGGAATTATAATTTGTAATTTTTATGATCGTGGTGATTGGATTTCTTGGAGTTGTGCAAGAACATTGGAGAGTGTGACATGGTTTGACTTTTATTTGTCAAATTTATTGTGCGATGAATCTGGAGGCCACATGAACTTAAAATTGTAATTGTCAAATGGTAAAACATTTTAGGGTTCAAAGATTGAACAAGAATGAATTGTAATGATAAAATTCAAATGTAATTAGGTCATGACCGACCTAGTTAGTGAAAATGTATTTATATCTTTTTGATGTATTATGAAGAGAGAGTTTGGGAGATAAAGATCACAAATGTACATGTGTGATTGTAGGGTTTGTATGTTCTCCACGTGAAGAAGAGATTGAGATTGAATTGGATATGTACTAGTAGAGGAGAAATGTTATTTTCTCATAGCATTGTACTTGTTGATTCCTAACAATTTCTACAAAAAATCCCTTAACCGAGTAGACTCTAACAGGTTTGATTTATAAATCCTTTAACCATGTGACTCTTTAACTAGGGCTTGAAATCCCTTAACAATGTTACTCCTAATAGGGTAAAGCTCCTAACAGGGTCTTGCTCTTAACTAGACATTTGCAATATTTTAATAGGGCTAAGCTCTTAACTGGGTGTACTTCAAAAGAGTGCATAATTATTTGTGGGTGCCATCCCCACATGTGGTTTTTCCCAGTTGGGTTTCCACGAGAAAAATATTGGTGTTGTTATGTTGTATGGTTGTAGATGTTTATCTTTATTAGTTTGTTTATTCAAGCAATGGATGTTAATTGATGCAAGTTGTTGAATGGTGTATGAACACGTTTAATTGTTAGATTACTGATTCACCCCCCCTCTCGACAATCTTGGACTTGATAATACTAATAATTAGTATCAGATCTTTGGTACTCTTTGTGGTAACCCTAAAAACTTGAGGAAAAGATCACAATGATGAGGAAGGAACCTCCCAAGTTCACTACAGACAACTACATGGTATGGAGTGACATAATGAAGTTATATCTAAAAGGTATGGGATCACAATACTAGATGCATGTCACACACATGTATATCACTCCTAGTGGTACTCTCAATGCCGATCAATTGAAGGAACAACATGAGAATACTCACACATAAGAAGGCATTGTAAGTACCTTATTTGATATTGAATATGTTGATATTCATGGACTTGATATTGCCTATGATGTTTGGGAAAAGTTGAAGATAATCTATGGTGGAAATATTCATGTGAAAAAACTAAGAAAGATAGTCTCAGAGGTAAGTATGATGACATAATGATGGTAGGAGAGAACATTGCACAATATAGTCAAAGAATAAAAGAAGTTGTTGGTGCTATCAGAGGTGTTTGTGGAACTATTGAGGAAGATGTTGTGGTAAGTAAAATGTTGAGAACTTTACTACCTTCTTATGTCATTAGAGTGTCTTCTATAAATGACCTGAGAACCTTTAACAATGTTACTATAGATGGACTGATTGGTAAGCTTAATGCATTTGAGTTAAATGATTTTGATAATAATATTCCAAAAGTTGAGGCAAATTTCAAGGCATTAGTCTAGAATGTACCAGTAAGGAAAGGTAAAGAATTAAGTCACGAATCTCATTGCATGTCAAGTTACAACATGGAACTTGAAGCTATTTTGGATGATGAGAGGAGACAAGGAGAGCTTGAAGCACTACTAGCTAAGTGATTTCCTAGAGGGACTAGTAAGTACAAAGACAAGCTACCACTAAAATAGTTTTCATGTAATAAGATTGGACATATTGCAGCTAGGTGTCTTAATTGTGAACAAAAGTGATGTAGAGAAAGGTGGGTTCACTATAAAATCCTAGAAAAAAAGGTCAAACAACTTCATATTCACTGCAAGATACAACTTCTCACATCAAAAGTGTCATTCCAAGACGCTAAACAACTTCTTCACAACAGGGGACCAAACTCTTACTTCCAAAACCCCTCTTCCAACTCCAACCTCCAATAGGCCTTCAAAAAACTAAAATATCCTCAAAGGATCATTCCACATCATACTAATCCACCTTGTTCCACATACTTAACTAACTCTCCCACCTAATAATACCCAATCTATGATCATGAACAAAATGTTGATCACAACCTCCACCTTCCTAATGACATCATCCACATACTCATAAGATAAAAAATATATCATCCATTTATTAAAATCTGATTACATCTCATTCCTATGGATCTCTTCAGTATCTTTAGGCCCTACTCGCACATACCATACTCCTCTGATCCATAAAACACAACTCTCAAAATAAATAAACAAAATTATAACTTCTCGATGTCCTCTTCAATAGACCTGTACACAGAGGTCTGTAAATTTTGAACCAGAATAAAAATTATCAATATCTCTAGTCAGATCCTCCATAAGTTGGTTCTCCAAAACATATCCAAACCTTAGCAAAATCCAACAATGGAATCAAGAGATACGGTCCCCGCACCGAGACTGAAGATTCTGTGACAATTTTCTCTTCACTATGAAAATTGCACTCACTTTTCTCCCTTGAAACACTCGCAATCCATTGCATGATCTTCTTGTAATGTATTAGGAAGGTTATATACATTATCTCCAACATCCCTGGACATGTTGAGGGTCTTATTCAATGTCAAACGAAAGGAAACTACATTATTCCAGTCCTTTGGTCACCCTAGTTAACGGTTTCTACCAGTTTTATCCAAACTGATGGTTCTCTATATATAGATTGACAAATGAAGAAATTAAGAAGCCAAATGAAACTTAATTCATGCTACTAAAAATCCTAACCAATGATATTTCAAAGCATTAGAGTTTAGATAGTAGAAAATGCACAAAAAGATGAATCTTACAGAATTGAAAACATAAGGATGCAGGAAACAAAACAAGTTTTGGTTTTATTCACTTTCCAACACTCCAATACATTAAAATCTATCTTTACTTGGGCTTTCATGCCCCTTGTAAACTTCTCCAACTATTCTATAACCAACCAACTATTATAACCACCCAACACCCGATGGTTGATAGATTTTTTATCAAATCCTAATTACATATGCCAAGTGGACAACTTAGTTTTTAGTTTTTGGCAACTGCATACTAAATTCTCCCTTAATACATTTTAAATGATCTTTAATATCCCTTTGTCACATAAAACCTTGACACTAATTCAAAACCCATACCATTAGCCCTTACATGGCCTTATAGAATTTTAAATCCCTAGACAACTATTATTAGCCCTCTAGGCCATTATTACAAATTTTCATTATTATTGCATTTTACTGCACTTATGGGTTCTAATGACCCATTTTACATTGTTTTGGGTCCTTATAGGTCATTTTAAACTCTATCATCCAATAAATATCCATTGTACTCCATCTATGGTCATGGATCATCAAGATCATGTCTCTTTGTTAGGGTGCTCCTACACCATACTCCCCAACCTTGAAGCTTTTCCAAGTCCTCTTGGAAGAGGTTCCTGCAAAAACATGTTAGACAATAAGATTTTATCATCTTCACCTTTGGATTGTGTAGACAATCATGCATGATCCATTGCACCTTTTCATAGTGCTGCTCCACATTTTTCCTCTTTATTTTTACTTTAGGCTTGCCTCCCATGGGCAAAATATGGACCACCTACTGCTTTTATGGATCCTTCATCCACTTTGCTACATGTACCTCCATTTGCATCAAATGTATCTTCCATAGGTACTATTACATCTCTTCATCTTGGAACATGTCCTTTCTTGGAGAAAATTTCATCACTTTTTGAGCCTCCTCTTGGCCCACCTCTACAATCTCAGTTTATTCCTTGAAGGCTTGATAGGGAGGTTGGATAAGCCAAGGACAAGCTCATTCCTAGGTCTCACAAGTGACCTTGAGGTGCCATCTCTTGACACCTACTGACCTATAAGATCTCCTTTTTTGGTTTGATCCCCTAGTATGTCTACTAACTAACCCAACTATCATGTAGCTTCTACCAAGATTGGCTAAGTTCTTGGTTCTCTCCTAGCTTCACACACACACTGAACCTTAATGCCATCTAAGGGCTTGCTACCTCCAATACTAACATGAAATCTTGAAGAGGTGATAAGGTGCTCAAATATCTCTTATTTTTTCCATTTAGAGGTCTTGGAAGTCTTACTTCATGTCTCTCCCTTATCGATCTCATAGATCCTTCACAAAATAGGGCTACAAGGAAGAGCCCCTATTAGGCCTCCTATTTTGGGAAAATAGGACTTTTCTCCCAAATAATCCCAAAGGACCCTACAATTTAATCATGGATTCTTGGTTCATTAGCCAACCTCTCAAGGATTTATGAGGTTTTAGTGTTCCACGCTTCCGTACAATGCCCTAACAAAAAATAGGTGTTTTGGGACTTCTCTGATTGCATGGATAATCTGCAAGTATTGGGTAACCAAATGGATTAGTTAGATGCTCTCCTCTTGACCAGTTCTTGGTAAGAACCTTTTCCTTGAACCCCAATCACTAATTTGTCACTTCATGCACACCTCTGCAAGTTATCGCCATTGTGGCTCAATCTTTCCTAGTTGGACTCACCATAGGCTTGCCTAGGGCAAGACATTCAAATTGCTTCCTAAGATTTCTAGGGCCCATGCTCCTATATAAAATATATACATGGATTCTAAGAACTATCCCCAAGAGTCCATACAGATTGAATGGTGGGATAGTGAGCCAGGTCTCCATTTCACACACCTTCCTAATTTAAACCAGGGATCAGACAATACACAAAGATTTAATGGAGAACAAAGAAATAAAAAAAATCCCAATATAATGACACACAATGCAAGGAAATAAAATAAACTAAGAAATCCATTGATTTCAATCCATAGCACAACTCAAAACATTCCTCTGCAATTCACTGATCACAAAGCTTCACAAAATCTCATACACTGTTTCACACTCCAAAATCAAAGCTCCGTACATATGAATATCCAACCTCGGGGTCTGGTCTAGAAATGACTTAAATAGACCAAGGTTTGTCTTAGGTTTCCATTAGGGAACTCCTAGGTCATTTTAGGGTGTTTGGATAGAGTTGTCTGAGCAACTTTGAAAAGTTGCTAAGCAACTTTTTGCAACAATTTTACAACTTTTACATTTTTAAAGATCCATGACTTTGGCTAAGTCCTAGACTAACCTAGACTCCATGCTAGGTCGTATCATGGCCTCTAACACACCCTAGACCCAATGAAATCATGGTGACATCATCTAAATGCAAATAACCAAGAAAGAGACTTTAACACATAAGCCCTCAAGATGCAATGACCTAAGACTTATATCTAGACCTTTCATCCCTATTGGAATCACATTGTGGTCAACGTGACCTTATGGAAACAAAGACATGCCAAAGATGGATTAAAAAACATAATAAAAATGGATTGGATCAACCAATCCATGGGTTCTCTTGCACCATTCTCGCCCTCTACACAAAGATTAACTAAGGTACAGTAGGGGATATTAGAGAAGGATCAATACCCATATGTTTGAAGTTTCTCTCCTCTACCCAAGTAGCTTCAGATTCAGGGTGGTCCTTCCACTATACCAAGTGTTCCATGTAGACCCTGTGTCTGGTCTTCTTATTCACTCTAGACTCCAAGGTCCTCTCTACTTGAGGCTTGGTATTCAGAGGTATGGATACTATGCTGACATCTGAAAGTACCTCTTGGTTATTTTGACTTATCTTAGTCAATGGTCCCTTGTACTTGACCAGGTTTGCAATGTTGAAGATTGGTGAGATGGCTAGATTTGAAGGAAGGTCCACTTTGTATGCATTGGCTCCATACTTGGCCAAAATCTTGCATGGTCCTACCCTCTTCATCTATGACTTGATACGTACTCCCTTCTGCATTCTAGACTTGTTCAAATGAACCATCACATAGTCACCTACCTCAAATTGGACATCTCTCCTCCTTTCATCCACCTTGGCTTTTATCTTTTGAGTTTCTTTTGCTAGGGTCTTCTTGACTTTCTCCTGAATTTATTTTATGGTTTGGGAGAAGTCCTCTGCATGGCCAGTCCTATATTCCATACTCCTTAGATCTCTGAGTTCATTCACTCATCTTGGGTGCATTCCATACACTATTTCAAAAGGGCTTTTTATAGTGGTTTAGTTCACATTATCACTATAGGTATACTCTTCTTAAGGGAGGACTAAGTCACATGTTTTCCCATAATCCTTGGTTAGGAACCTTAGTAAGTTACCCAACACCCTATTGATCACTTCAGTTTGACTATCTGTTTGTGGATGGTAAGCTAAACCAAAAGATAAGTTTGTACCCAATATTCTCCATAGGGTCTTCCAAGAATGGCCCATGAACTTAGCATCTCTGTCTGACACAATGCTAAGAAGTAGTCCATGAATCCTCACAATGTCCTGGAAAAAGATATGAGCTATGTGGCTAGCATCATGAGTTGTTTTGTAGGGGATAAAGTGACTCATTTTGCTAAACCTATCTGCCACCACATAGATGCTATCCAACCCTATCTTGGTCTTAGGAAGCCGCACTATGAAGTCCATGTTGATGCACTCCCATGGCCTATTGGGAATGGGTAAAGGTTTTAATAGGCCTACATTTCTTACCCCTCCTTTGGATTTCATGCATATAACACATTGTTCTACATATCTTCTTACATCCCTAGGTAGTTTAGGCCAATAGTAGAATCTTTGGACTAACTCCATGGTCTTGTTGATGCCAAAATGACCACTAAGAATCCCATTGTGCTTCTCCTTAATGACATTTTATCTCATTGATCCCTTAGGAACACATAACTGATTCCCCTTAAACAATAACCCACTCTGCAAGGTGTATTTTGTAAATTGACTGTGAAAATGGTTCTGAAAATCAAAGCATACCTTGTAAGCCTCTGAGAAGTCTTCATCATCCTTGTAGAGGTCCTTGAATTTATCTATAGCAATGCTTTGGAGTTGGACTTCCTTGACTATCAAAAACCTCCTACTCAATGCATCTGCCACCTTTTTTATTTGTCCCTTCTTGTGCTTGATAGTGAAGGTGAAGGCCTGCAGATACTCCATCCAGTGTGTTGATGTAGATTAAGGCTTGGTTGTGAACACCACAAACTATTTAGGAAGGAGGTAATGCCTCCATTTCCTAAGTGACTGCACTAAGGAATATAGTTCCAAGTCATAGGATGAATATTTATTCTTAGCCTCATTGAGCTTCTCACTAAAGAAGGCTATGGGCCTACCTTCTTGGCTTAACACTCCAACTTCTACTCCACTTGCATCACACTCCAAAGTGAATAATTTATCAAAGCTTGGTAGTAGGAGAATAGGTTGGGTGGATAATTGTTGTTTCAACTTATCAAATGCCTTGCTTGCTTCTTGAGTCCACTTGAACTTGGTCTTCAATCCACCTTTAATGGTGTCTAGAATTGGTGCACAAATACCATTGAAATTCCTTATGAATTTCCTATAAAATTGGGCTAAGCCATGAAAAATTCTAACTTATGTCCCTGTGGTTGGTATTGGCCAGTTTAGGATGGCTTCCACTTTACTTGGATCCATCTTTAATGTACCCTTAGATACTAAAAATCCCAAGTAGGCCAATTCTTGCTTGAGGAATTCACATTTTTCCAAGTTAATAGCTAACTGTTCTTCATGGAGTCTTTTGAGCACAACCTCCAATTTTTTTAGGTGTTCCTCCTTCATTTTTCTGAAGATGAGTATATCATCAAGATATACTAACATAAATCTTCTTGTATAGTCCTTTAGCACTTCATTCATCAATCTCATGAATGTGCTAGGGGCTTTAGTAAGCCCAAATGGCATCACAAGCCACTCATACAACCCTTCAGTGGTTTTGAAGGATGTCTTCCACTTATCCCCACCCTTTATTCTGATTTTATGGTATCCACTCTTGAGATCCAACTTAGTGAAGTATTGGGCTCCTCCTAGGCAATCCATTAGATCCTCTATTATAGGTATAGGGAATCTATATCTAATAGTAATCCTATTTATTTCCCTTGAATCAGTGAAAAGTCTCCACTTACCACCTTTCTTGGATGCTAAGACCACTAGTACTGCACATGGACTAATGCTCTTCTTTATTAGCCCTTGATCAAGTATCTCTTGCACTTGTCTTGCCACTTCTTGGTTCTGCTCTGGTGTGAGCTTGTAGGCTACCTTGTTTGGAAATGAGGCCCCTAGTATAAAGTCTATTTGATGACTTATAGACCTTTTAGGAGGTAGGGTTGCTAGTGTCCCATCACTGACTATGTCCTTATATCTCCCAAGAAAATCTTGAACCTCCACTGGTATGGGTGCTTGACTAGGCTTCTCCACTTCCTTGGGCTTCAAAACTATAGCATACCCCTCACTATCTCCTTGTTGAAGTGTATGTAGTAGTTCCTTTCCACTACAAAGCAACACACTAGGGGTTTTTGTATGCACCTCATCATCTTCCATTAAGGACTAGATTTTGAATGTTCTCCCATATTTGTTGAAGGTAACTGTATTTCCTCTTCCATCATACATGGCTTCTTTGTCATATTTCCATGGTCTGCCCAATAAGAGATGGCATGAATCCATGGGTAGAAAATCACATAGAAATTTGGCTTTGTATCCTCAAATGGAGAATTCAACCCATGTCTTCTCATTCACTAGGACACTTTTCCCTTTGTTCAACCATGTCACCTTGTAGGGGTTGCTATGGGGTACCTTAGTCAGATTGATCTTCTTGGCTGGTTCTTCTGCAATGATGTTGTCTATGGAGCTAGAATCCACAATCACTTTGCACACCTTACCCATGATTTTACATTTGATTCTAAAGAGAGCTCTTCTTTTTTTTGGTTCTTATTTCACCAGTTGCCTTATTAGGACCCTTCTAAACATGAGGTTCTATCCCATCTCTGAATCTATATGGTTGACTTCCGGTGATTTGACACTTGATGTGTCCTCTTGAGCATATGCCAATCTCTTCTCTGAATTGGAAGAAGATGCCTTCTCTAGACACCTATATGCTAGATGTCCCATCTATCCATAGTTGTAGCATTTCATGCTAGCAAAGTAAGAACTACTTCTTCCTGCACCTCTTCCTCTATTCAAACCTCCATGTGTGCCTCTACCTCTGCCATAGTTTCCTCTAGAGCTTGTCTCACCACTTTTCTCTACAAGCTTTGACTCTCCTTGGCTTCTTTGATCAATCCCTCTACCTTGGTGACCACCCCTGTGACCCCTTTGGTCTCTTCTTCTACCTCTGTTTCTTGAGCTTGAGTCTTGCTTCCTCTTACTCTTTTCATCTATCTTTAGTGCCAATTGATAGCACTGATGCACTATCTAAGGGCTTAGGAGACTCATCTCCTCTTGGATAGACCATTTCAAACCATTAAAATATCTGACAACCTTGATGCTTTTTTCTTCTACCACCTTGGATCTTAGGCATAACTTTTGGAACTCCTCGGTGTAGCTATTGACATCATTGTCCTTTTGCTTTAGACTTTGCCTCCTTTTATGCAGATGGATTTCATAATCCTTTGACATATAGGATTCTCTAATCTTGGCCACCATTCCTCTCCAAGTGGCTATGGGGTTTTTTTCCTTCTTTCTCCCTCTTTGTTTGGACAAACTTCCACCATGTGAGAGCACAACCTCTAAGTATTGCCTTGGCTACTCTCACCTTCTGAGCTTCACTAATTCCATCACATTCAAAGTGATTCTCCATGCCCTCAATCCAATCAATTACTAAGTCAGGATCCATTTTTGCACTAAAGAGTGGTACACCTTCAAGTGCTTTACCACTTAAGGCCTTCAAGGATTTTAGGAAAGGTTCTTTCTCCACCATTGGATCTGGTTTAGGAAATTCATCTTCCAATGACTTATCCTTCCCTTCCTTCTCATCTATCCTCTCATTTACCTCCTCTATTCTATCTTCTATTGCTTCTAACTTCTTGGCTAGTAGGTCTATTCTTTCCCTCAACTACCTATTTTCTTCCTCCTGGTCTTCTACCTTCTTGGAAAATTCTTCATTTGTCACCATCCTAGAAGATCTACCAGATTCACACTCTGACATGCACTTACTTTCCCAAATCTTTTTGGGGCTCTGATACCAATTTGATAGGGAGGTTGGATGAGCCAATCACAAGATCATGCCTAGGTCTCACAAGTGACCTTGAGGTTCCCTCTCTTGACACCTACTGACCTATAAGATCTCCTTTTTTGGTTTGAGTCCCTGGTCTACTAACCAACCCAACTATCATGTAGCTTCTACCAAGACTGGCTAAGTTCTTGGTGCTCTCCTAGCTTCACACACACACACTGACCCTTAAGGCCATCTAAGGGCTTGCTACCTCAAATACTAACATGAACTCTTGGATAGGTGAGAAGGTGCTCAAACATGTCTTATTTTGTCCATTTAAAGGTCTCAAAAGTCTTACTTAATGTCTCTCCCTTACCAATCTCATAGATCCTTCACAAAATAGGTCTACAAGGAAGAGCCCCTATTAGGCCTCCTATTCCGGGAAAATAGGACTTTTCGCCCAAATCATCCTAAGGGACCCTACAACTTAATCATGGATTCTTAGTTCATTAGCCAACCTCTCAAGGATTTATGAGGTTTTAGGGTTCCACCTTTCCATACAATGCCCTAACCAAAAATAGGTGTTTTGGGAGGGTTTTAGGATTTCTCTGATTGCATGGCTTGTTTGCAAGTATTGGGTAACAAATGGATTGGTTAGAACCTCTCCTCTTGACCATTTCTTGGTAATAACCTTGTCCTTGACCTCCAATCACTAATTTGTGTCTTCATGCACACCTCTGCAAGTTATCATCGTTGTGGGTTAGTCTTTCCTAGCCGAGCTCACCATAGGCTCACCTAGGACAAGATATTCAAATTGCTTCCCAAGATTTCTAGGGCCCATGTTCCTATAAATAATATATACATAGAGTCTACTCACTATCCCCAAGAGGCCATACAGATTGAGTTGTGGGATAGTTAGCTAGGTCTCCATTTCACACACCTTCCTAGTTTGAACAAGAGATCAGGCAATACACAAAGATTTAATGCAAAACAAACAAATAAATAAAAAATCCTAATATAATGACACACAATGCAAGGAAATACACTAAACTAAGAACTCCATTTATTTCAATCCATAACACAACTCAAAACATTCTTTTGCAATTCACTAATCACAAAGCTTCACAAACTCTCATACACTGTTTCACACTCCAAAATCAAAGCTCTGTACATAGGAATATCCAACCTTGGGATCTGGTCCAAAAATGACTTAAATAGACTAATTTTTGTCTTATTTTTCCATTAGGGAACTCTTAGGTCATTTTAGGGTGTTTGGATAGAGTTGTCCGAACAACTTTGAAAAATTGCTAAGCAACATTTTGCAACAATTTTACAACTTTTACATTTTTAAAAATCCATGACTTTGGCTAAGTCCTAGATTGACCTAAACTCCATGCTAGGTTGTAACATGACCTCTAACACACCCTAGACCCAATGACATCATGGTGACATTATCTAAATACAAATAACCAAGAAAGAGACTTTAACACATAAGCCTCCAAGATGAAATGACCTAAGACTTAGGGCCTATATCTAGACCTTTCATCCCTATTGGAATCACACTGTGGTCAACATGACCTTATGGAAATAAACACATGCCAAAGATGGCTTACAAAACATAACAAAAATGGATTGGATCGACCAACCCTTAGATGCTCCTGCACCAAGGCTGCTGCACCTTGAGCCCCCATACTACCACCATACCTTTTCCATTCTCCCATGATGGTTGCAAACTCATCCCACAAATTAGGTTCTTCTCCTTGTCCTGCTGTTACACATTCTTTTTCTTCATCCTCATGCCATTCCTCTTGGAATTTCAAACTATAATTCACCTCCAAGGCTATATTATTAGCCTCCACCTCTTCTTTCATAGTGGTACCTTTCAACATTGCACCCTTCTCTATAATCAAATGGCATACCACTATCCCAATCACCACTAAACCACCAAATCCATCACACTCAAGCCCCATAGGACTTGTTTCATTTCTATCTTTACCTGCATCCTCTTTTTCCACATCTTTTTAAAACTCTTGAACCTTTTATGTTGTAGGTTCTTCATCTTCCACTTCAACATCTACCACTACTTTGACATCCTCAACCCTATCACTATTGGGGTCTTCTTTCTCTATGAGTGCAGTAAGTACCTTCAATCTCTTTTCATTTCTTTCTAATAATTTCTTTATTCTTTCTATCTCCTCTTGGATCTTACTTTCTTCTTCTCCTTGTTTCCTCTTTTCTTCTTCTTCTTTTCTTCATCTCTGTTCCTCCCATCAACCAGGAACTCTTTCAACAATTTTGCCAATTCTCTCTCCAACTTTGTAACCAACATCTTATCATCTATCTAGGATTCATTTCCCAGATATTCTCACTTTTATACCAGTTGATGTAGAGCAAGGTGGGTTCACTATCAAGTCCTAGCAACGAAGGACAAACAACTTAATATTCACTATGAGATACAATTTATCACATCAAAAGTGTTATTCCAAGACACTAAACAACTTCTTCACAACATGGGACCACACTCTTGCTTCCAAAACCCCTCTTCCAACTCCAACCTCCAATAGGCCTTCAAAAAACCAAAAGATCCTCAAAGGATCATTCCACATTATACTAATCCACCTTGTTTTTCATACTTAACTAATTCTCCCACCTAGAAATACCCAATCTCTGATCACAAACAAAATGTTGATCACAACCTCCACCTTCCTAATGACATCATCCACTCACTCATAGGCTCAATAAGATATCATCCATTTATTAAAATATTATTACATCTCATTCCTAAGGCTCTCTTAAGGCTCTCTAGACCCTACTCACACATAGCATACCCCTCTGATCCATAAAACACAACTTTGAAAATAAATAAACAAAATTATACCTTCTCGTTGTCCTCTTCAATAGACCTATACACAGAGGTCTGTAACTTTTGAACTAGAATAAAAATTAGCAATCACTCCGGTCAGATCCTCCATAAGTTGGTTCTCCAAAACTTATCCAAACTTTAGAAAAATCCAAAGGTGGAATCAGGATATATGGTCCCCTCACCGAGACTAAAAATTTTGTGACAATTTTTTCTTCGCTATGAAAATTGCACTCACTTTGCTCCCTTAAAACACTTGCAATCTCTTGCATGATCTTCTTTAAATATCTTAGGAAGGTTATATAAATTCTCTCCAACATCCCTACACATGTGGAGGGTCTTATTCAATGTCGAACAAAAGGAAACTACATTATTTCAGTCCTCTGGTCACCCTAATTAATGGTTTCTACCAGTTTTATTCAAACTGATGGTTCTTCGTATATAGATTGCCAAATGAAGAAATTCTGAAGCTAAATGAAACTTAATTCATGCTACTATAAATCCTAACCAATGATATTTCAAATCATTAGATTTTAGACAGTAGAAAATAAGCAAAAAGATGACTGTTACAGAATTGAAAATATAAGGATGCAGGAAACAAAATAAATTTTGTTTTTATTCACTTTCCAACACTCCAATACATTCAATTCTATCTTGACTTGGGCTTCCATACCCCTTATAAACATGATTAAACTATTCTATAACCAACCAACTGTTATAACCACCCAACACCTGATGGTTGATAGGTTTTTTTATCAAATCCTAGTTACATATGCCAAGTTGACAACTCGATTTTTAGTTTTTGGCAACTACATACTAAATTCTCCCTTAATGCATTTGAAATGATATTTAAGATCCCTTTGACACATAAAACCTCTAGACTAATTCAAAACCCACACCATTAGCCCTTACATGGCCTTATAGGATTTTAAATCCCTAGACAACTATTATTAGCCCTCTAAGCCATTATTACAATTTTGCATTATTATTACATTTTACTGCACTTAGGGGTACTAATGACCCATTTTAAATTGTTTTAGGACCTTATAGGTCATGTTCATCTCTATCATCTAGTAAATATCCATTGTAATCCATCTATGGTCCTAGATCATCAAGATCCTGTCAATTTGTCAAGGTGCTCGTGCACCAAAAAGGATAAGTTCAAAAATTTTAAAGGAAAAGGGAAGAAAAAATGCTACATTGTAGTTGATGAAAGATTTGCCGATGAATAATCCAAAGATAATGAGGAATAGGATATTGTATTTGTTGCAGTCAGAAAAGACACATATGAAGGTGAAAAGGTATTAGTTCTCACATGGGACACAATGATGAATAGATTATAGACAACGGGTTCTCACATCACATGACTAGTGACAAGAGTAATTTCATTAAATTTGAAGAGTTTGATGGTGATGTGGTAAGGTTTGAAAATAATTCACCTTGTTTGGTTAAAGGAAATTACACTATTACTTTGAATGGAAAAATTAATATAGATGTTGTTTATCTTGTGGATGGTCTAACATATAATCTCTTGAGAGTTGGTCAGTTAAATGACAAAGGTCACAAATCAAAATTCAAAGGAGGTATGTGCAAAATAATTGGAAGATTGGGTGATGATATTGCTATTGGTAGGAAAACCAAAGGTAATTTATTTCATCTGAATAATACTACGAACAATTATTTGGTTGTAAAGGTTGAAGATAGTTGGTTATGGCATAGAAGGTCTTGTCATGTAAATTTTGATAGTTTGATCAAAGTGAGTAAGACAAATGCAGTTAGGGGATTACCACAATTAGTCAAGCCTGATAACATGATGTGTAAAGAATGTCAGTTGGGTAAGTTAACTAGTTCTACTTTCCCAATCACGTCTTTTTCATCTGAGGGTGAATGTGATTCGGTGAATACTAATCTTTGTGGGCCTATGACACAAATAAGTTATCAAGGTGATATATATTTCATACTATTTACCAATGACTATTCTAGAATGACGTGGATAACTTTATTGAAGAAGAAATATTATGCATTCCAAAAATTCAAAGAATTCAAGGCACTAGTTGAGAAGGAATCAGGTCAAAATTTGAAGTGTTTAAGGTATGATAGAGGAGACGAGTTTAGTTTTGCAAAATTTGTTAAGTATTGTGAAGATAATGAAATCAAGAGTAAAATGTCTACCCCAAGGAATCCACAAAAAAATGGTGTTGCTGAAAGAAAGAAAACAATTATAGTGGATGTTGCAAGGACAATGTTGATTCAAGGTGATGTACCAAAAGTGTACTGGAAAGAAGAAATTAGTACTATTGTTTACACATTGAACCAGGTGAAAGTAAATAAAGGAACTGATAAGACACCCTATGAGCTATGGTATGGTCACTCAACTAATGTTAAATTTTTCAAAGTCTTTGAAAGTAGATGCTACTTTAAGATAGAGAGATTTTAGAATCCCTTTCTTAGTCTTGTTGTTGTGGTGATTTAGTGTTTGATATCTGTGTGGGGTCTATTGTTATCTCCTCAACACAATGGAGTGGTCCTTTGGTTCCATGTGGTTGGGTGGTAGTGATTCTTTAACCATTTGAGATCTTGATGTTGGTAATTGTGTTGGATTATCCTTGTTTCTATTACCTTCTTGTTCTTATTGGAGGCTTGTTTATATCTATCTTATGATGTTTATATTTGTATCTTGTATTAGTGTATCAAATGTGAGATCTTTCTAGATGTTGTATATGATTTGTTATTGCATACCCTATGACTTGTGCAGAGGATGATGGTTCGTTATGTACCCTATGTTGTATTAGTTATATATATTTCATTTATAGGATGATGTACTTGTTTGTCCATTTGCATATTATGGAGGTTCTATATTGATTATTGTACTTAGTAGATTAATTAACTTACACAACTAGATACGTCAATGAACCCTCAGAATTTTTTATCTGTCAATGAGTTATATTTATGAGTATGTGTGGTCTTATATTATATTACTTCTACATTTTTCTTCATTATTGTTGTGTAAAACCTTAAAAAAAATTATTTTGTAAACTTAGTATCATGTTTTAGGTTATTTTCTCTTGGGTTCCCTGGTGGGGCATTACACTTGGTATCAGAGCTCAAGTTTCTACACTAGGAAATCTAAGAGTATTGTACGTCTACTAGATGTCTAAATAGTTAAACTTGAAACAAAACTTAAACATATAACTCTTTTGTATTTTAGACTATTGTTTATGACCCTAGATGTATGATATTAGACTTGTATTTTTCAAATTAGATTTTATATGAGTGTTGCATTAATTAGATTTCCATGAACTTCTCAACTTATTGTTTACAATATATTTTTTATAATGATGAATGAATAAAGATCTAGATCTATTTAAATTTTTAAATAATGAATGATTGATCAATGCAATTTTTGGTTATTTTTAAACCAGAATTATATCGCTCTTGATGACTGTTTGTCATGTCCTTATTTTCTGGCTTGTTTTGAGATGTCATTTTGTCATTTTGTCTTAGTAGGATGCTTTGCGATTGAGAGACACATATTCTTAATTTTTTGTAGGCTTCCAGGAGTAAGCTTAATTTTAGGAGAGGTGGATGTAATACCGATCCCATAGTTTGCTTTTTAGTTTATAGGTCTAGACTCTTTTAGGCCACTTTTCATGTATGTATTAGATCCTCATATAAATTTGATGTTATGCATATTTATGTTTATGGTTTTACTAACCCTATACTTTCATGTGTATGGTTAGCATGTATGTTTTATATTTCTGTTTGATGTGTCTGACGTGGTTGAGGAATGAAGTCGTAGTTACTTGCTTGCGAGATCCACACAATCAATCGATCCTCACCATTGTCTGTTATACAATTATACATGTATGTACATTCTCATCTTTTATGCAGGATTTTAGGTATTGGGCATCGACTTCCCCTAGTTGTCAGGATGAACGTGTCCTATCACAATATCTCAATGGTAAAAGATGGGAGATAATAGATATGTCCAAATCCCAACCTAAGTCATTTATTGTCCTAAAATAGTGGACAAGTATCTTATTTACTACTCTATGAATTTGTCAAGGTGATGTCATTCGTGAACCCTTCATTTGAGTTTGATTTTGTATTTTAATTTAGTTGGTTTCCGTCTAGTTGCATGTCAGGTGGTTTGATGTGGCATTGGTGTTAAAATGATTTGAGGAATTAATTAAGGTTAATTAAATGAGATTAAATAATTATACCTTATGATACATTAAAATATTAAATGTAAAGTTAATTAATTAATAAAAATTAATTATTACCCATGTTTAATAAATAATTTAATTATAAAGTCAAAATAATAATTAAGAAATTTAATTATTAAATTATTATTAAATAAAAATTAATATTTATCTATGCATAAAATAAATTAAGTAATATTTAATTGGAGTTGCATATCATTATTAATTAAAATTAATCATGCACTTTTGAATGCATAAAGTTTGATGTAAACAATGTTGAGCTCATATTAGGAGTTCAGTTGTGCAACTTTACTATATTTGAGTTAAGTGATATTTAATTTGAGTTGCATATTTTATTAATTAAAATAATAATAATAAATCATGTAACTTAAAAAATATTTTTTTATGAAAATCAAAACTTAGCCTTTCAATTTTTAATCAAGTTGAGTTAAAGTGACTTAAGTTGAGGGGAAAAAAATAAATAAATAATTTTTTAATTAATAAAGTTGATAAAAATAATGTTGGATTTGAGTTCTTATTTATGAGATTTAGAGTTAACCATTTTATTGTTTTTAACAGTTGAGTTCTATATTTTATTAGGAGTTGCATGTTTCAGCTCTAATTATTGGGTTTTCTATAAATTAGAATTTCTTTTGGTCATTATTGGGGACACAAGTTTTAGGAATTACATGTTTTTGGCTCTCGATTTGGAATTGAAAGAATTTTCAAAAGCTTGAATTTTTGTGTTGAGATTGGTCTTCGTTGTTTCATAACATCATTTTGTGAAGGCAGGGTTTTGAAATCTCTTTTGCATTTTATTTCGAAAATATTATTTACATTGTGTTTGCCAGATTGTTGAAGGTTTTTAGATTGATTGTTTCATAGTTTTGATTGTTTGAAGTTTTGGATTTGAAAGACCTTTTGGGTTTTTTTGTGAGAGGATAAATTCTTGTTTATGTTAATAGTTGTTAAACCCTAGAAATTTAGTTGGGAATATATCCTTTTGGAGAAGATTAAATGAAAAATATATATATTATTATGCATATGAGCATACATATATTGGTATGTGTATGAGCATAATATTTTTATAGAATTAAAAGAAAATAGGAAAGATATGTTCACTTACATGCTATTTAAGGAATATATATTTAGTTGCATGTTATTTAGAAAAGATATATTCACTTGCATGTTATTTAAGAAATATTTATTCAATTGCATGCTGTTTAGGAAAGATATATTCAGTTGCATGTTATTTAGAAAAGATATATTCAGTTGCATGTTATTTAAGGAAGGTATATTCAATTGCATGTTATTTAGAAAAATGTATATTCACTTGCATGTTATTTAAGGAAGATATATTCAGTTGCATGTTATTTAAGGAAGATATATTCAGTTACATGTTATTTAATGAAGATATATTCAATTGCATGTTGTTTAAGAAAGATATATTCAGTTGCATGTTATTGAGGGAATATATTCAGTTGCATGTTATTTATGAAAGATATATTCAGCTATATGTTATTTAGGAAAGATATATTCAGTTGCATGTTACTTAAGGAAGATAATTTAGTTGCATGTTATTTAGGGAAGATATATTTAGTTGTAAGTTATTTAGGAGAGATATATTTAGTTTCATGTTATTTAGAAAAGATATATTCAATTGCATGTTATTTAAGAAAAATGTCCTTTTTAGAATTTGCATGCAGTGGTATTCTATTTTTATAAATTCTATTTTAAAAAATTAAATTAAATTAAAAATAATAATTGAAAAATAATCTTTTTGAAATTTGTATGTATTGACATTCTATGTTTAGAAATTCTATTTTTTATTAAAAAAAATTAAACAAAAAATAATAATTAAAAAATATCTTTTTGAAATTTGCATTTAGCGGTATTCTATATTTAGAAATTCTAATTTTTAGGGAAAAAAAATTAAAATAATAATAATATATAATTAAATATTATTTGATGATAATTTAATATTGATTTATTTATTATTGGAGTTTGGGTTGTTGTGTTTGATTGTCAGTATGAGTAGCATTAAGTTGGCTTTTAAGAATTATTACAAGAGGCTTGGGGTTTTACCTTTTTACTGTGGCATAGGTATTTACAGTGTTTGCAAGGTGATAATGGCTTCGATCTTTTTACCCAATGTTTGTTCATTGTAAGCTCATGGTTTTAATATAGGAACACCTTGAGGGTGTGTATTTGATATTATGGTTGTGAGAACCAGAGTGTTCCTATTGCACTAAGAAACTTATTTAAGGATCATTATTATCAATTTTATATATTATTTGAGTTATGAGCCTAGGTAGGTTAACTAAGTGTATAGATGTGGAGTGGCTTACAATAAGCCCTAGATCCCACACATGATTGCCAAGATCACTTATTGTAAGTTGACATAATAAAGTGATAACTTAATAAAATTTATTAAGAGAGATACATTAATAAGATGTCTATGTACCTCACCCATGCCTTGAGAGCTAGTACAAGCTAGGATGGAGGATGAGATGATGCTTTCCACCCAGAGTGGACTTGGATATAGCATAGTTAGTTGCCTTATTTGTATGAGAGGTTTACTAATACGGTCACATATGGTCACTTGAATGTCAGGGTTCAGAGAAGCTTCCAGGACAAAACTCAAGGGCTAGACGTATGTGATTACACTTCCCTATATGCATCTTAGGTTTCCTATAGGTGTTGGTTGCCTCTGGATTAGTTGTATCTACTTTTGTAATTTTGTTGTACCTTTTGAGATAGAGAGCTTTCAGAATCCCTTGCTTTGATTTGTTGTTATGGCTGATATCCGAATGGGGTCTGTTGTTATCTCCTCAGCATAGTGGAAGTGGGCCTTTGGTTCCACGTGGTCAGGTGGTAGTGATTCTTTTACCATTTGAGATCCCAACATTCGTGTTATTTCTAGATGATCCTTGTTGCTATTACCTTCTTCTTATTCTTATTGGAGACTTGTCCATATCTATCTTATGATGTTTATATTTGTATCTTGTATCAATGTATCAAATGTGATATCTTTCTAGATGTTGTATATGATTTGTTATTGCATACCCAACGACTTGTGTAGTGGATGATGGTTCATTATGTACCCTATGTTGTATCAGTTGTATCTATGTTTTATTTATATAATGACGTACTTGTTTATCCATTTTTATATTATGGAGGTTGTAATTGATTATTGTACTTAGTAAATTAATTTTACTTACACAATTCTACGTCATGGAACCCTTGGGATTTGTTATCTGTGAATGAGTTATATTTATGAGTATGTGTGGTCTTATATTATATTGCTTCTGCATTGTTGTTCAATATTATTGTTGTGTAAACTCTTAAGAAAAAAATTATTCTGTAAATTTAGTATCATGTTTTAGGTTATTTTATCCTAGGTTCCCTGGTGAGGTGTTACAATCCATGTCAACAATGTATGCTTTTGTGAAACTTTTATATAATTAGAATGTATTCTAGGCATACCAATTGATTATACTACTTAAATGGGATTTACACATTGTACATGGATCTTATTGGAGATCACTTGCATGTCTACACATTGTTGTAATATTGTAGTATAGAATTTGATGGAAGTTGTTAGATATTTTTCTTGTACCTTTTAATAGCATTGAGATGTTTATTTTGATTAAATATTTTAAAAAAATGATTTTGTATTTTTTAAGTTATTACAAGATATGAGGCTTATCAAATGACATTTTTTGTGGGAACATCTAGAATTTTCTATTTTGGAGAATAAAGACTATAAAAATATTTCCATTAAAACATATCATCTTAAGATCATGTTGCATGATTGTTTGTTATCTTTGATCCCTTACTCATAGCCATATAATTAGTTAGTTAGGGGTTTGATCAAACAAAACATGACACTCACAATATGATAGATTCTCCAAAGGTGCTTATAATTTAGATTATTTGTCCTTCTAATAAGTACTAGACATAATAAATTAAGGCCAAGTGAATTGCACTAGTCAACGTCTTGTCATTGTGTTCCAAATGCAATATTTAAGGTCCTTATTAAATATAAAGTCCATGCACGTGAATATTAGATCCCCTCGTGAAGGTGAAGAAGAGCAAAGAAATGGTTAGTTTCCAAAATCAAAGAGCTTTGTTTGAGTGAGTCCTAAAAATCTAGAGTGTTAGTAAATGAATCCCTGCCATTTGACACATTATCCTTCTATTATCAACTATTGAACTAAGTATCACAGTTAATACACCATTTATTTTAAGATAAATCATAGTTCATTACCTTAAGATAGACTTGTTCATTATTATGATTTTGTTAATTATCCTATGAGAATTGGCTAATAAGCTTGTCCTAGTATCCTATTGGATTTCAAGCCTAAGATTTCATAGATATTAAGAATTTTTTTGATGTTGATAAGCCGAAGATATTTATCACAACACAAAATTATAGTGTTCGTATCAAAATTGAATTATGTAATTCTGAATCAAGCTCATGACCCCTATTTCAAATGTTGTTAATTTATTTTTGAGCTACTTTTAAAAATTAAAAACATAAAAATTGAGATCTAGATTTATACGTTGAATAATAGGCTTACTATGATATTGATATCATACTCCTGTGCTTTTTGAGTCAAATTCATGGACTCATGTTTCATGAGTAATGATTCACATCTCTTGTATAGTTTATGAGTCAAATTCATTAACCTATATTCTACAAGTAGTGATTCACAATAACTCATCTCTTGTGAGAATGGATAATAAGAAATGAAAATGAATAGTAATTTTTCATGAATAGTAGTTTCGCAAAAAGTTATCTCTCATAAAAATGAATAATAATGTTTCATGAATAGTAGTTGGCAAAAAGTTGTCTCTCATAAAAATGAATAATAATATTTTATAAACATTAGTTCTCAAGAACCCATCTTTTATAAAAATAAATGATTGCTTAACAAACTTACTTTTATACTTATTTAATGTTACTGTTACTTGTCTGATGGTTAGCTTGCTTGTTCGTTACTCTGGTACCATTTGTATTATTATCTAACATGGCAAGGTATTATAAAGCTTGTATTAATTGTCAGCATTGTCCCTGTTACTCCAGTGCTTACTGTTGCAATTGGGTCGCCAATACAATATTCAGTGTACCAACAAAAATTCAATTCTATCACTGTAAACGGCTTTACTCCACTAGTTAGCAATTGGTCCCCAATAAAATCCTTCCCCACAAATGTACCAGAAAACATTCAATTCTAAAACTGTAAACGGCTATCACCTAATTCTATGAATTCTATAAATCATCCTTCCTTCAACGTTTATTGTCCCTTGGAGTTTTAGGGACATCCATTACATCTTGTAAGAGGGCTGCTGTGGACAATTTTGTGCAGACACATAAATTGCATTGACATAACAAGAAATTAAATGCCGTGCAAGATGGCGTGTTGCATGATTGAGGGAGGCATTGTCAGAGTGGGCAGTGGGACAAAGTCTGTGAAGGTACTTCAATGGCCCACTGGACTCTCTACCATTTACTACCCACTAATTGAAACCTGCAATATGTATAGAATTAGGAATTAAACCAAACATTCCTGCAACCATGCAGAAAGAGTTTAATAACATTCACAAGATCAAATAATGCATGCACCCAAAATACCAATATTGTTCTTATATGGGTTGGGCTAGGGAGGAAAAAACTATGATAGGCATTCCAAAATATTGCAGTAGTTTTGATTGATTTCTTTATAAGGAGAAAGATTGGACCCAAAACATCAATGTTGTTCTTATATGGGTTAGGCTAGTAAGGAAAAAGTTGTTATTGGCATACCTAAATCTTTCAGTAGTTTATTGCAATTGATTTGTTACTAAGTCAGGAGAAACATTGATTCATGCATGACTGCTTTTTCACTGTTTTCTCTATCTATATCACGGAGATGACCTATTACAATTGAGATTTGTTACTAAGCCATGAGAAACATTGATTCATGCATGACTGTTTTTTAACTGTTTTCTATATCTATATTATTGAGATAACTTATTACAATTGAGGTTGTTACAAAATTTAAGAGAAGATTGGGTCATATAAGACAATTTTGTACCGTTCGACTTTAATTCAATCTAATTTTCAAAATCATTTTATTCATTGTTTTAATGTTATCAGTGAATCTTCTGGAAATAAAATTTGTTATTTGGACTAAGCCATCAATTACTTTATATTTTGGGGAAGTAAAGGAGAAGAGTTGTTTGCCCTCTTTTCTAAGCACTTTGACATGTTTAAATCTTATATGCATGCATCATGCATCATGTACTCTTGTGGTATATTGAGGATATCCTTAGAATGAACTATGCAGCTTAGCATAAGACAATCAATCAATCCTTCCTTGTGATGCATTGAATACTAGTTAGGTCATAGAAGTTACCCACACTATACTTTCATAGTTGGGGAGATAGAGGTAACTTTAGGCAAGGTGTTAACCTTCAAAGTAAGGGGTGCATAATAGGTCCACGACTTAGTCTTGTTGTTGTCTCTTTTTTATTCAAAGTTGTGAATACTAGATGCTTATTCGTAACCTTCAAACTAAGTCAATTAAGTCCAATTTTCGACAAAAAATTTCTTGTTTGAAAACACAATCTAAAATGGTAAACTTGAAACAAAAGTTGAAGCCCAATTTAGAATAATCTACAACCTTAGTTTTGAAAATTACTTTACCTTGTCATAGTCCAAAAATTACAATCCAATTCTAACTACATAATATATTTACCATATTTATCACCTTTCAAATTCCTAGTAAATTTTCTAAAATTTAATCCTTATCAATATTCTATTATTCTTTATCCATCCAAATCTAGAATCCATAACAACTACCCATTATCCATTTTACATTAAACCTCATCCACTGTCCTCACATTAGTACACAGTTTTGTAAGTTTTCCCTAAATCCCCCCATCCATTTAAAACATTAGTTCATCCCTTATTTCATCCAAATCAAACTAAAACCACACAAGACTTTAGTTAGTCAATTAAATCACATCAAAGACAATTCCTTCCAAACCTTGCCCCTACTTAGCTAAAATAAGACAAACCTTTAGGACTTTGGTCCTAATTATCTGCCCAAATTTACTCTAGTCCATCCTTAGGTCCATTCCTCATCCAAACCAACACTTAGTCCATCCCAAAATATTAATGCCAACCTTGGAACCTTCTAGTCTTTTATTCACTACCCTAAACTCAATTCAAATCCATTTTAAAACTATTATCCCAAATATTTTGGCTAAAGGGGCTTATCGCTTTGTTACTTATTCATTTAAATCTCACACTAGGTCTAAATTATCCTCATCCAAACTATACACCCCTAGTTCAAAATAAATCTTAACCTATTCGTAAAATCATCCAAATTAACCTTCCACCTTATTCTTCATCCAAATCTACATAAACCTTAATCTGAAGCCTATCAATCCTAATAATCCCAATCCAAATAATTATTATACTTAATCCAAATCATCCCACTATCGACATAAATCCTTGGAAGATCAATACCCAATCCATCCAAAACTTAATGAAACAAGGTCAAACCTTGCAACCAATCATAATTTTGTAGTTATTGAAGGACTTATAATCAGTGTTTTGACTTTGTAGAGGATTATTGTACATGCATTAGCATTTGTTTGGTTTCTACATGCAATATCTATGCATCCATGGTCTTGTGTATGTAGGGACATTAGATATAGGTCCTATTAAATAGGCCATTGTTTGATCTTTTGTTCTATCATGTCGTAGTGCATTAGGTAGTGAAGTTGATGTTCATCCTTTATATCTTTTAGTCTGAACTATAGTGATGGATAATCATCTATCTCAGGATCATCCAATTCTCCATATTAGTGATCCATTAAGGAGTGCCTCACAATATGAGTGTCGAAATATGTTCTAATATAGGTTTTGGGTAGAAGGAATTAAAATATTTAAAACTTAATATTTCAACATTAAAAGCATTGACTAGGATATAAGCCAAGCATTGAGGTTATAGATAGAGATAACCTAAATTGAGAAACTTAACTTGGTACACCTTATGGATAAAATGCATACTAGAGTTTTCAATAGTTATAGTTCCTAGTGTGGAGAGACTCTAGGAGAAGCTAGAGGAAAAGAGAAAGAAGAGTAGAGAGGACCTAATATTTAGGCATTGAGATACATATCTCTATAGATGCACCTATAGAACTAGAGGATCATATGTAACAGGGATGCATAGTAGATAGAGGCATTGAAGAATAATATGATCTATGAAGGAAGTGATAATACAACTTATGTTAAAACATGTGTAGTCGCATGAACATAATTAGATCAAAAGGATGATCCATATATGAAATAATTTATTATTTTGAGGAACAATGGAGTTACAATTACATGAACTCTATATAATGTGGGAAGCAAAGTGCCCTATGAAATAAGTGTGATTAAATTGAAGAAGGGAATATATTGGTTCTGATGTTGCTGAGAGATATTTAGAAATGATATGTGATCAATTCAATAATTCTTGTAAGGATAATTATCTGATAGGGTTTATATTTAGAAGCTCCATAATTGGTAAGGAAAAATGAAGGTAATGAAATTAAATTGGAGGACATATTCATGGTATAAAAAAAAATTAACCATCATTGAGAATCTAGATATAGAAGTGATTGTTCAAAGTGATTTAATGAAGGAGATGGATTAGATTATTGTTATCTCTAGAATATATTCGCATAGGTGTAGTAAAATTAAAGGAATATCTTTTTACGAACTATTATAGAGTAAAAAGGATCTTAACTTCATATTTAAAAACACATTTGCAAGATTGTGATAAGTTGAAACCAAGATTATAGACATTTTCAAAAAAGTGGGTAGGTTATATGAATTACTATAGAGTTTCATCTAGGTACCTAAATTCTAGAGGGTCGACTGAGAAAAAAACTATTATAATTAATGGTTGAGAAATTTATTAAGAAAATTGATGACCCTATCAATATTTTAGGTGGTAGTGACATGTTACAAAGTATGTGATTTTTTTAAAGAGATGCAAAATGTCAAGTATAATTTAGGTATTGAAAATTACGATAAAGGTGAGACTTTCTTAGAGGAGGATTTATTCATGGCACAAAAGGATTTTCTCATAATTAGATGAGTGGTCTTTGGAGCAACTTGAGAGTGAAAGGATATGGAGCATTATAGATTGAACTGTTTGATATCAAAATACAAGCAATTCAATAAACTCAAATGTGTGGTAGCAAAAAGGTGTAGAGAAGACCACAAAGAGGAGGGTTGTAGCTATACATATGGAGAATTAATTCAGTGGTGGACAAGGATGAATTGGACAAATATAAATTATGAGAGATCCTTGATTAGGCGATCAATCTATAGAATGTGGTATGGATTTGTTTGAATAGATTCTAAGACTTATATGTTAGAATCACAAGTTAATTTTAGAACATTATATATTACTTAATATTGCTCCAAATTTTTATTGTGAGTACTAATCAAAATTTCTCAATTTTTCCTCTTCATTACATCCATTAAAACCATACTTTTCTAGATTAGTATGAGTATAAAGGTGAAAGACCAACCCAGATAGAATTCTAAAGTTCTGACTATTCTCCACACAAAATGACACAAGTATAATATTACAAATAGACATAACACCATGTGTTTAAATCAATTTTTCTACATTTTTATAGCATTATGAAGATGGATGTGAAAATCAGACCAATAAATATCATATCAAAATCTATTATAGTATGCAAATTTTGATTTTTGTACGAATATATACTTTTAAACTATTTTCTGTAAAGAATAACCACATCCAAAAGAAAATCCTCTTTATTGTTCTGTCGCATCAAGCTCTATCTCCTTCCACACCCAAAATACTTTAGAAGTTAAACCAACCACATGGAAAACTATAAGGTGGGGTCGAAATTCACGAAGTTATTTACGAAACAATTTATTGGGCAAATTCTGAAGCATACATTCAATACCGAATGCTATTCGCGTGTGCAATTTTCAGAGATGAGGGCGGCCTTCTTCATATCATTGCAATAAATTAAATTAATTTCATCGGCAAGAGCATTGTATTCTCTGAAAAAACAATTGAAGATATAATTTGCAATAAGATGCCGCTGTACCTTTGTAGCTATTTCGTAACATCATTCTCCTGTCGGTCACACCACAACTTATTTCATGTAAAAAATTATCAGGTATCACGTTGCATGGATTTATTGGCCAAACACAACTTTATAAGTTTAAGGGCGATAAGTAGTGTTGTTAAAGTGTTCACTATTATGAAAGTTAACAAGGGTTTTTTATAATCTTTGTCATGAAATATCATGTATCTATGAATTGTTTGTGATTTTTAGTCAATTTTTATAAGAGTGTAATTGTACAAGTTTTGAATTAATAATTAAAATTTTATTCCTAATATTAAATTTTAAAAAATTATATTTGTAAGATTTTTTTGATACTTTGTAATTAATCAAAATAAAATTACAATTAAAAAGGTGTAGTATAAGTAGTAAGAACATGTTTCTTGATTACATTCATGCAATGTTATAACCATCTAATGGATGCACATAAGAAGCTTAACACCACCATAGCGTTGATAGAAGCAACCCAAAAATGCAACACATGGACATAGGCAGTGAAAATAACATGATAGGAAAAGAGGCTAAAAGAAAGCGAAATGAATGTATAGGGAAAAACAAGGTGTGCCCTCCCCAAAAACAAAAACAAAAATCAAATAAAAGATTTCATAGATTCTCCAAGATTAACTTCAAAGAGCATATGAAGAAAACCAATTGCATAGGTCTTTACAGAGTAAAGAAAACCAAAGAAAGAAATACTCACAAATCACAAAATGAAATCCACCTTCCAAAGTCTCGAGGAACCACCAACATGAATCTACAATCCAATTCATAGCTCAATTGCTTTCAACAAAGATCCAATTTCAAAATTTCCCCAAATTGAAATCCACAATAATTCCTCGATTCCCCCCCCCAAATTTGAATCCTCGACTCTATATAAAATATGGAGAGGACTATTAATCTTCTTCAAAAGGGCATCCACCTGTAACTCTCAAGACCATCATGAAAATAAATGAATAGCTATATCTACGCCGAAGGCATTTCATAAATGAAAACGAAGGACTCGGGTTTCCAACATTAACAGTTATCAATTGTGGAGAAGCGTGCAAGACGATTGAGATATTTTTCGTCGCCGATAATAAATAATTTAATTTTAGTTTAATAAAACAAAACTATTATTTTTTATTAAAAATCAATTTGTGGCAAAATAACATCGATTTACTTGTGGTTGATAATTATTGGATATCAATAATTTTTTGTCCTCGTCATCTTTGTTTTTTGTACTTCATAGTTGATAGTTGTTGGATATCAATTAATATTTGTGCTCGTCATCTCTGTATTTTATTCTTTTACAGTTGATAGTTGTTGGATATCAGTAAATTTGCATTGAATGGTTGCAAACTTTTAATAGCCACTCTTATGTTCTGAAAGTTTTCATAGCCGACGGTTTCTCTCCATGGTAGCTACCTTCTTTTGTCGCCTTCATAGCCTATATAAGGATTGTTTTGCAGATCTGTTACTATACATCAAAACCATCTTTAAACACAAGCAGACAAAAAGATTTGAAGTTCTATAGCTCTGTAGGCATCAATCTGAAGATTTTGCATTGCACAGTATAGATTTGCATAGGTCAATTACGAGCGAAATATTTACATAGGTCAGTTATGAGCGAAAAATGTATTCTCTGTATTTTGTTAATAATCGTTCATTACGGATAGCAAATAGGATTTTTTTGGGAGTTTCTTTTGCACCTTTAAAATTTATCCTTTCTTCAAATATTTTGAGCATCTGAAAGTGGTGAATGAAATTAAAATAATTAAACTCATCTTTTTTGTATATGCTTACTATTTGACAATTGTTTATTCATATGCAATTAGAAAGGTTAGAAGTTCCAGAACTTTTTACGCTTTTGTTTGAAGGTTACATGTTACACAGGTGCGTTCTCAGGGAATAATGAATTGGATACATTTATTTTCATATTCGGAGAATGGGAAATGCAATCAAAACAAGGGCCCCATTATATTTGTACTTGCTTAACTAAAAATATGAAGAAAAAACCTAACTACCATAGTTCCAATTACTCGTACCACAGGCCACTATCTTTTGTAAACTGTGAGGTAGAGAATGGCATTGTTAACAACATGGTCAATTGGTAAAATTGTAGACGGAGCATCTATTATTGAACCATATTTACAAATAACATCAATATAGTGTATTGAACAACATCATTCTGCAAGTACCAAATATCGAATTGAACTCTCTGCCGCTTTGCACACACATTTTGCCCTCCTTCTTGGGCAGTTGAACATGCTTGTAGTGGAAGAAGCTTTACAGGTTCTATTGTCTGCCTCAAAAAATATTCGTGCAAGTTGCTCCACAATTTCATGTATGTCCATCATTTTCCTATTTCATATTGTGGTTGTCAAACTCCCAGTTATAGGTCCTTACTAAATAACTATTTTCGTTATACGTGTGGGACTATCCTAGTTGATAACTTGGATGTACTTTCAAATAATGGAGACATTGTTGGATCTCTCGTTCCTCTGCTACAAGCTACTAGGCATGCAACATCATCTAGGGAAGAAGATCATTTAAGTGGCTCTCCATCCACACATGATTTAAATGGAATTCTATCTCCATCTGAAATATTCCCCATTTAATTTTTGACTTCGTATTGGTCCATTGAAGGTCAAGCATTGGAAAAGACTGCAATCCATTCATTCAAAAATGTCCCCAAGGAAGGAAAAGTATTTAGTTCCTATTTTACAGACAAAGAAGGATATGGAATTCATGTAACCTGCTTTAATGAACTTGAGCTGATGAGTTCTTCAATGTTATTCAATCAGATAGTCTTTACCTGATATCTAATGGTCGCATTAAAGTTTCCAACACCAAATATAGTAGCTCCACTAATCCTTTCGAAATAGTCCTCCACAATTCTTCAAAAATAACTCCTTTCACATGCGTGTAGTCTACCGTGCCCAGGCATAACTACCATATAAAAATCATCGACTCATTAAAGACATTTCCTATTTATTCCCTCATAGATGTCATTGGAATAGTTGTGTCCATCAATCCTGCATCTACCATTCAAAAAAAAATGGAACTGAAATAAAGAAATGTAATGCAACAATAAAAGATATGTCTGGTTACTCTATTGATGTTGCACTATGGGTTCGTCATTGTGAAGATGAAGGAAAACAAATCCTTGATATATTCACAGAAGCCAATTTAAGCATTATTCTCTTAATTAAATATGCTCTTCTTCTTTTATGGTCTGGAAAATCCCTTGATGCAACTTTCTCAACTACAATTATAATCAATCCAAGTTTGATTGAAGCTACTGCTCTACATAATAGTGTACAAGTATAGGACAAGACCAATCCTCAATTTCTCTAACAAAAGAGAAAAATCCACTGCCCAAGTTTGTAAATCCACAAACTATCCCATCTATTTCCAAAAAAGCCTTCCACTCCATAGATCATGTCTGTGTTAGGGCACGAATAACAAAACTTCACTTGGACAACTTCTACTACCTTTCATGCCCACGAATGGTGGACAAGAAAAAATGTAAAAAGAAAGTTACTCAAAATTGTGCAGGCACATTCCAATGTCCAAAATGTTGTACTGCATCTTAGTATGCAACTACAACTATATGCTTAATATGGACTTGCAAGATGGATTAGGTGAACTTCACAATGTTACTGCATTTGAAGGCCTAGGAAATGCCTTGTTGGGAATTATGACACAAGATTTTCAACTTCTACTTGATGAGCCTGTTGTAGCAAAGCACATTTTGGATAATATTCTTGAATGTCAATTTGTATTTGATCTCAGCGTGTTAAAACTTCTTTTTTTGTTGGTCAAAACATAATTCTTCTTGATCTAAAGCTTGCCTAAAATTATATATCTCCTCTTCTTTTGAAGATTTGTATAGTCACATGTTATCCTAGCTATGTAAATTTTGAGATATGCTATCTCATTTTGCTACAATGAAATACAGAGATATCTGAATTACTATGATTACACAAATCCTCTTGTTTAACAAACTTCTTTCTTTTCCTTTCATATATATGTGGAGAAATACAAAAAAAAATCATGTAAAACTTTGGTAATGGAGAATTAATTCAGTGGTGGACAAGGATGAATTGGATGGTGGACAAGGATGAATTGGACAAATATAAATTATGAGAGATTCTTGGATTAGGCGATCAATCTACAGAATGTAGCATGAATTTGTTGGAATAGATTCTAAAACTTATATGTTAGAATCACAAGTTAATTTTAGAACATTATATATTACTTAATATTTCTCCAAATTCTTATTGTGAGTACTTATCAAAATTTCTCAATGTTTCCTCTCCATTACATGAATTAAAACCATACTTTTCTAGATTAGTATGAGTATAAAGGTGAAATACCAACTCAGGTAAAATTTTAAAGTTCTGACTATTCTCCACAAAAAATGTCACAAGTATAAAAATACAAATAGACATAACGCAATGTGTTTAAATCAATTTTGTTGCATTTTTACAGCATTGTAGAAACGGATTTGAAAATCAGACCAGTGAAAATCACACTGAAATCTATTATAATATGCAAATTTTGATTTTTGTACGAATATGTAATTTCAAACTATTTTCTGTGAAGAATAACCGCATCCAAAAGAAAATCCTCTTTATTGTTCTGTCACATGAAGCTCTATCTCCTTCCACACCCAAAATACTTTAGAAGTTAAACCAACCACATGGAAAACTATAAGTTGGGGCCGTTTTTCAGAATGAAGGTCATTGGGTTAAGTGGTCGAAATTCATGAAGTTATTTACGAAACAATTTATTGGGCAAATTCTGAATCATACATTCAATACCTAATGTCATTCGCGTGTGCAATATTCAGAGATGAGGTCGGCCTTTTTCATATCATTGCAATAAATTAAATTCATTTCATTGGCAAGAGCATTGTATTCTCTGAAAAAACAATTGAAGATCTAATTTGCAATAAGATGCCGCTGTACCTTTGTAGCTACTTCATAACATCATTCTCCTGTCGGCCACACCACAAACAAAAAACATTACCATTCTCCCTTCAATGCCATGCAACAAATTATTTCATGTAAAAAATTATCAGGTACTCATGGCCAAACACAAGTTTATAAGTTTAAAGGCCGTAAGTAGTGTTATTAAATGGTAAAAAAAATCAGAGCTATTAGATTTTCACAATCTATTAGAATGTTATATAAGTTTTTGAATTTGATTGTGTAAAAAAAAATTTCATAATGTTTTGATTCGCACTAATGATCTATCATCAGAATGCAAGAAAGCCAAATATGAAAATAATAATAGATTGCAGACCTAGAAACCAATACAAATAATAATTTGTTGAAAAATAAAATTATATAATGAGTCTACAGGCTTCTTCTTGGAAGAAGTTCACATTGAAAAACTTGTGGCAGCCGGAAGGAAAACATTTTCATAGTTTCTTATCGACCAATTCCTTACACCTCTTCACTATGCAAGTGCTACTTAAACTTGCAATTTGAATTTGTGATCTATATTTTGTTGGCTTTTTTTTCAAGACATTATATAACAGGGGCAATGGTATTACTTGAAAGAGTGGCTCATAATTATTAAAAATAATTAATTTTAATTTGTTGATTGACCATGCAAATGATATGAAATGAATGCATGGTGAGCACAATCTATTTTATTTGAAATGGGATAATTTGATATTTAGTTAAGAAACTATAATGAAAGGACGAATGATATTAAAATAAGAGATTGATTGTTTAGTATATCGTCTACGATAATTCTTACAAGAAAGAGTTCACTATTATGAAAGTTAACAAGGGTTTTCTATAATCTTTGTCATGAAATATCATGTATCTATGAATTATTTTTTATTTTTAGTCTATTTTTATAAGAGTGTAAATGTACACATTGAATTAATAATTAAAATTTTATTCCTATAATTAAATTTAAAAAAGTTTTATTTATAAGATTTTTTTTGATACTTTGTAATTAATCAAAATAAAATTACAATTGAAAAGTTGTAGTATAAGTAGTAAGAACATGTTTCTTGATTACATTCATGCAATGTTATAACCATCTAATGGATGCGCATAAGAAGCTTAGCACAACCATAATGTTGATAGAAGCAACCCAAAAATGCAACACATGGACATAAGCAGTGAAAATAGCATGATAGGAAAAGAGGCTAAAAGAAAGCGAAATGCCATAGGGAAAAACAAGGTGTGCCATTCCCAAAAACAAAAACAAAAATCAAATAAAAGATTTCATAGATTCTCGAAGATCAACTTCAAAGAGCATATGAAGAAACCCAATTGCATACCTTTACAGAGTAAAGAAAACCAAAGAAAGAAATGTAGAATTTTGCAGCTGCATAGATCTAGCTAAGAAAAAGAAGCAAATCTTGCATAATAGATCAAGAAAAACAAAGCTGCTCAGAATGAAAATAAAATTCCATATGAAAAAATTGCATTGCTTGTACATTGCTCGCATGTCTTATACAATTTAGACCACCACATAAACAAGAATTACAGAGAAATTGATTGAACGGAACTGACAAGGAAGATGGAGTCTTAACTAAACTACTCCTTAGTTAACTTAGCGCCAATAGAGCATGAAAAATACATGCATTGTAAATCATAGGTGAAATGAATAGTTAACAACACTAACACCCCCCCTTAAGTCTAACTAAGGAGAAAAAACTTAATGAAAGGAAAGAGGAAAGAGGGAAAACCCAGCGGGAACAAAACCCCCCTCAAAATCTATAGTAACAGAAATGCAAACTTAAAAATCCTTTGTGACAAGAAAACTATGGACATCTGTCGAAAGATAACCACCATAGTGCTGAATGAATAGATTTCTCATAAACCAAAAAGAAGATTAGGATCAATCTGCTTGAGTTCCCCCAACAACACTACTCAAACCATGAACATGTGGCAAACAAATTCAAAACATCTGTCAATTGAAGATACAAAAGACAATAATCTGCATGTGTGCTCCCAAACAATGAATAAATGAAAAACAAAGAAAAAACATCTATCATTCAAAGTGACACATAAATCTGTACAAGTGACCCTAACAACACTACTCAACCATGCAAGAACAAACTGCTAGTTGAAAATACAGGTGCCAATTGTTTATAAAACTAATCAAATATAGAACCAAGGAAGCATTAGCATGAAGAGGCATGACAAGTCCACTAAAATAAGTGTCACTAAATAGGAAATGAAGGAAAGGCCCATGTAGTAAGAGCATGACCTTGGCTTGTATGTGATGAAGAAGACTCGGGGGCTGAAATTTGATGGTGTTGTATAGCCTTCTCTAAAGCTTCTAGTCTCATCCAACATCTATTGACTACATGTACCACCTTACCACAAAAATTGCAAGGCTCACCCAACTTCTTATTTGCCTTGGAGTGTGGATTGGTTTTTGAATTCTTCTCACTTGTATGCACAACAAGAGCGTGAGCTTTGAAACTTTTTAAAGTACGCATCTTTATGAGCTTATCTTTCTCATGTATCAAAGACTCGATGAAAGCATCAAGAGTAGGCATCTTCCAACTTCTTCTCGTCGTAAGCCTGATTGTGTGAAAATCAGAGATAAACACAACATATTGTGGACCCAATTTTGACAAAATAGCAAGGATTAATCTTCTTTCATGCGTGGATTTTTTAATTCCACATTATTTCAACTAAAGTAATGAAGCCTTGAACTTTGTGAAGAAGTCTTGACTATTCTCAAAACTACTTGGATCTAACGAGTTGAGCTCATTTTCAAGGATGTGACCCCACATCTCATCTTGCTTGCCAAAAAGACCTCCAATGTAGTCCAAACCTAGTTTGGATTTGTTGATGCTTGGGTATGAAACAACAATTCTGGAGAGATAGATAAGCATAGTAGACCAAAGGCTTCATCCATGAGGTTGAAGTATTCAGACTTCTCAATTGTTAAATTGGGTTCAACCTCTATCGCTGTGACTATTCAATATAAGCCTTTACTTCTAATCTGAAGAAAAATCTCTTGCTTCCATTCAAAATAGTTGTGTGGCGTGAGAAGAGTAGAGGCTGAAAACTCCATTCTTTGCAACAAATCTGATCTTTAGAACCAACAAAAAAAACTTACATTTCTCCTTCCTAGTACCTAATCTCTGATACCATGTAGAATTTTGCAACTGCATAGATCTAGCTAAGAAAAAGAATCAAAGCTTGCATAATAGATCAAGAAAAATAGAGCTACTCAAAATGAAAATAAAATTCCATATGAAAAACTTGCATTGCTTGTATATTTCTTGCATGTCTTATACAATTCAAACAACCACATAAACAAGAATTACGAAGAAATTGGTTGAACATAACTGACAAGGAAGAGGGAGTCTTAACTAAACTAAGTTCTTGAGTTAACTTAGTGGTAATAGAGCATGCAAAACACATGCACTGTAAATCATGATTGAAATGAATAGTTAACAAGACTAACAAGAAATACTCACTGATCACAAAATGAAATCCACCTTCTAAAGTCTCAAGGAACCACCAACATCAATCTACAATCCAATTCATAGCTCAATTTCTTTCAACAAAGATCCAATTTCAAAAAAATTCCCAAAACTGAAATTCACAATAATTCCTCTATTCCCCCCCCCCCCCAAACTCGAATCCTAGACTCTATATAAAATATGGAGAGGACTATTCATCTTCTTCAAAAGGGCATGCACCTGTAACTCTCGAGACTATCATGAAGATAAATGAATAACTATATTAATACTATTAATAATTAAATTCTAACCAATGCATGCACCAGTTAGTGGTATACGGCAGGTCAAATTCACCAAATAAAGAAAAAGGCAAAACAAGGATTAAACTCAAGAAAGAAAGAGCAATAAATGTGTGACTCTATGCATATCCAAGAGTTAATGAATGAATAAAATCTATTGAGATTTTATGAATATATATTAGTTTAGTCGTGCCCATACATCAACATATAATTAAACTTCTGAGTATATATTAGAGAACAATTAATAATAATTTACGTTATCTTAGAACATCATCAAACTATAATTAAATATGTTGATGTAATTAAACTTCTGAGTATACATTAGAGAACAATTAATAATAATTTACGTTATCCTAGAACATCATCAAATTATTATTAAATCCTCTAATATTAACATTAACAATAATAATTAATTGATATTTAATATTTCTTTAAAATATAACAAATCTTAATTACTAAATTCACCGTTAAATATCTTAATTACTAAATTCACTGTAAAATTTTGTAATATCATAATAAACAAATTTCATCTTTTACCACAATTTAGTCAATACTTAGTTTATATTAAATTAACATTACTAATATTAATTAGTCAATATTAAAAAATTTGTAAAATATATCGTAGCCTTCATTTATTATATTTTATTAGGACAATTAAAATAATGAACTAAATCTAATTTAATTGAGCACCACATCACGAGGACTAGCACATGACATAGAAACAACGACAAGAAGGGTATTACAAAATGGGGCAAGGACTCCCTGAAATAACCCCCGAATACTTGCAAACAAATGAAGGAATGACTATTAAGTTGCATGATTTTATATGGTTGAATGAATCCTTTCCTCCATGACTAGATTTCTTTGGTGGTAAAGTTCTATTTTTTCCTAACCATAGACATGGTGCTTTGTTGGATCGGTGCCAAATGGAAACTAAAGGGGAGTGTTACTGCAAGTTATAGTGCTTGGTGATCTTTTTGTTTTAAATTTATGGTTGAAGAATACCTTTTTGGAGTTCTCACTTAGGTCCATGGTCTTAGGGTAAGAACCATTTGTGCCTCTATTGATGGAAGGTCAATTTTGATCCAATAATTGACTTGAACAAAATAATGCCTATTTGGGTGCATCTTTTGGTCCTCCCATGAGTAGATTTTCAAATGGATTGGCAACTCTTTTGGGCACTGTCTCCATTGATGTTGTGAACAAGGCTAAATCTAGGTTAGTATTTGCACACTTTTGTATGAATATGGATATTAATAAAATACTTCCTAACTTTATATCACTACAATCTAAGTTAGGAAAATGGACCCAAGCCACAGTGTACAAAATTTTTTATACCAGAATCATCCCAAATTTGGACATCTCATTATTAAGTGTAAATCCTCATCAAAACAACCTCAAAAACTAAAAGAATTGTGCATCTCTTCTATGGAAGATGCAAATCAGACAATCAAAGACTTAAATAAGCCCTAGGGTGATGAGATGGGAAATGACTACCCTTTGACTGAGGGGATTCTTAAAATTATGGAAACTTCGACCAAGGCTATCAAACCTATCAAGGCACCTGCTAGGGAGGATACTAAACCTCTAGAAGAGGGGGAAATCCCCATCCTTTCCACCATGAACTAAAACTCCACTCCTAAATGAAAGCTAGTGGAGGGTGTACTCTCACCCAAGGTCCCTTGTTCCCCTCCACTATTGACACGAACATGTTTATCACTTGGTGTCACTTCAAGTGGTTAGGTCATGTCCTAGGGTGCCAAGGCAAGTGCTCAAACTAATGGGGTAGATTAGAAAACACATAAGAAGAAAAGACACAAGAAAATTTATGTAGGGGTGGAAGCAAAGATTGGTCACCCTTCCCAAAGCCTCACATGATAGAAGGAATTTGCAAGGGAGATAGTTAATGGAAGGAAACAAACTCTCGAATCAGCTTCAATAGTTTGGAAATGAAGTTCCTCTCCTAGAATACAATGGTTCTTAATATCCCTAAAAAATAATATGCTCTTAGCAATTGCCTTATTGAGAAGAAAAAATATAATTTGTTACTTCAAGAAGTTAAAATGACATCTAATAACATTACTGACTATATTTGGTTGGGTGCATGCTTCTTCATTAGTGATGCTACCAGTGCCTCAAGTGGTTTTGTCACTATGTGGGCCCCTAGAAAAATGGTGGGATCTATTCTTTCTAGCTCTTCCAATTATTTGATAGTGAAGTTATCTTGTCCTCAAGGCTTGTGGTGTTTGGTTAATGTTTATGCTCCTAATAGTCATTTTTCCCATAAGACTTTTTGGGAAGAGATTTCTATTCAAATTTTGGTGGATGTAGAGAATCATTGGATGATTTATGGGAACTTTGATTTTCCTCTATTTCCATCTAAAACTTTGGAAGGGATGATGGACTACATTGACAATATGGTAGATTTGGCTGATTTCATCACTTAAATGGGACTTCTAGGCATTGACTTGCTCAGCCAACTTTTCAAAAATTGGTCCAATAACATAAAGGGATATAACCTCATTTAGGTTAAACTATATATATTTTCAGTCTCCTCTAACTAGGATGTAAGCTACAATTCCACTCTCAAGGATCTATTTAGGATGGTCTTAGACTAGAAGCCTATTTTGCTAGATTGGGTTGAGAAACCTAGAAGGGGACCAATCCTCTTCCACTATGAAATCATATGAGCTACAGACCTAGACTTTAGGAGGTGTATCCAAAATTGGTGATGCACCCCATTCTAGGGTAAAACTATGTAAAGTGTATCCTAGAAATTGAACCTTATAAGGAATAAAGTTAAGGGTTGGAGTAAATTCACCTTTGGGGACATTTGTTTCAGGGAAGAAGGAGATAAAAAAATTGACTAGCATGCAGATTCAAATTGCTAATGGTGACCTCTTTGAGATAACAAATAAGGAAGATGAAGTATTGAAATAAAAATGGAAAGAAAAATTGAAAATGGGGGAAAATTATTGAAAGAAAAAGTCCTAGGTTCAATGGTTGAAAGAAGGCAATATGATTTCTACATTTTTTTCACAAATTTGCCCTCAAACATAGGAAGAGGAATATTATCCAATCCTTAATGGATGGAACTGATCAAATAATTATCGTTGATATCTAGTTGGGAAATATGGCTTCTAATTACTTTTGCAATGCCTACATGGAGACAAAAGCATATTTTGACCATCTTTTGGAAGACCGGTTGTTAAATTTCTTTTCCACTACTCTGACTTTGACTCAAAATGCTCAAATAATGGCCCTTGTTATTAAAGACGAGGTCAAGACTATTACTTTTTCTATGGGTAATTTCACAGCCTCTAGACTAGATGGTTTCCCCTGGCTTTCTTTTAGAAATTTTGGGAGATCATGTGGTATATTATGACAATGGGTATAAAGGACTTCTTCTGAACAAGTAAATCTTAAAAGAATGAATAAATATTTTATTGCTTTGATTCCAAAAGGCTTTGATCCCTTGATATTAGTGAATTTCAAACCTATTAATTTTTGCAATACGAGTATGCAAGATTTTCTTCGGAGTTCTAGTGAATAGGATAAAGTCGATGTTGGATGGCATTATCGATTGCTACACATGAAATTATAATTTTCATGGATATAAGTTTTCTCCTTGGAATGGTACGAAATCTTGATATTTGCAAGGCCTATGATAGAGTTGACTAGGATTTTCTTTTCAAAGTCCTAAGGAAAATGGGTTTCCAAGACTATCTGATCTACCTAGTTATCAAATGTGTTACCATTGTTAAATTATTGGTCCTTATAAATGGAGTTCCTAGGAGATTCATTGGGCTTGAGAAAGGCATATGATAGGGGGAATCTCTTTCCCCTTATCTTTTTATAATGTTGGTTGAAGTTTTGGGTGGAAATTTCATGAATTTGGTTGATGACATCAATTTTAAAGGTGTTAAAGTTATGTCCATCATTCCCCCATGTTTGTCCTATATTATTTTATGAATGATATCATCTTTTTTTGTATGGCCTCAATGGTTGAAGAAAGAAAATGGAAAATGTACTGGAATCTATGTGCCAAGTGTTAGCTTGTGGTGACTAATTAGGAAAGTACTATCCAGGAAAGTACTGTACACTTTTTGATTATTTTGGGCCGACATATTATAACTCATTCTAACCCTAAAGTGGCAAAAATATTGTATAATATGGCTTAGGGTTAGGGATTTTCATGATGTATGATTTTAGTACTTGCGGTGGAATTGAGCTGTAAGGGATTACAGATTGTAATCAGGTTGTAATCACTGGATAATAAAATATTGAACTTGCTGTTGGTGGACGTAGCCCAGGGATTGGGTGAACCACGTTAAATCTTTGTGTCTTGTGTTCTCTTCTGTGTGGTTTATTGCTTTCTGATATTGGTTATATTTGCATGTAATTGTTATTTCTGCCTTGTTAATCCTAACAAGTGGTATCAGAGCGAGGTTATTTTGTTTGTTCTTTCATCTATTCTTTGAAGCGGGTCTCACAAGTCAGTGGAGAGTCTCTCGGTTAAGTGGGATAAATGGCAGATGAGGGTAGGCTGAAGGTTGAAAAGTTTAATGGGCAGAACTTCCAGTTATGGAAGATGCAAATGGAGGAATATCTCTATCAGAAGGATTTATGGCGACCATTAGAGGGAATAGCCAAGAAAGAGGCAACAATGTCTCAGAAAGATTAGGATATTTTGGACAAGAAGGCACTAGGGAGTATTCATTTATGCCTGGCACAATCGGTGGCATTCAATATTGCTGGAGCAACAAAAGCTAAAGATTTGATGGATACCCTAGTGAAGTTGTATGAAAAGCCTTCAGCTTCAAACAAGGTATTTCTTATGAAGCATTTATTTAATATGAAAATGGTAGAAGGTGGATCAGTCACTGATCATTTGAATGAGTTTAATACAATTACAAGTTAGTTAGCCTCAGTTAAAATTACTTTTGATGAAGAGGTTAGGGGTCTCTTGATTTTGTGTTCTTTGCTAGAAAGTTGGAATGGCTTGGTAATGGTTGTTAGTAATTTTGTTTCTGGTTCTAATACCCTAAAGTTTGGTGATGTTATTGGTGTTATATTGAGTGAGGAAATTTGTAGGAAAAGCTCAGGGGCATCCACATCGAGTAGTGTATTGAACGCAGAAAGCAGAGGCAGAACAAGAGACAGAGGAAACAACTCTGGAAATTGTGGGAAATCAAGAGGAAAATCAAAGGGAAAGAGGTCTGAATCCAAAGGGCCAAATGATTACTGGTACTGTAGAAAACCAGGTCATAAGAAGAAAGATTGTTGGTCTCGGAAGAAAGATCAAGGAGACAAAAATGATGGAAACAAGGAGGCAAATGTGGTAAGTAACAAATCCGAAGAGGATGCTTTGCTCTTGTCTTTAGAAAATGTTGATGATTCATGGGTGTTAGATTCGGGGGCTTCATTTCATGCTACACCCCATAGAGGTTATTTTGTTGATTATGTCCAAGGGGATTTTGGGCTAGTTTATTTGGGAGATAATGAACCTTGTCAAATTGTTGGAAAAGGGAAAGTCGAGATTAAGTTGCACAATGGGAATCGTTGGCTACTACAAGAGGTAAGACATGTTCCAAGGCTAAGTAGAAATTTAATTTCAGTAGGGCAACTCGCTGATGAGGGTTGCACAGTTACTTTCAATGATACAAATTGGAGGGTTTCAAAAGGTTCCTTAGTAGTAGAAAAAGGTGTGAAAGTAGGCACCTTATATCTTTGTACAGGTCATACTATTCCTTCTACTTTAATTGTTTCAGAAGATAATGAATGTTCAGGAATAATGGCTGCAGTTGAGCAGGAAGAACATCAAACCGTTGTTGTAGAATCTGACACAGCACTGTGGCACAACAGACTCGGGCACATGAGTGAGAAAGGTATGAAATTACTTCATTCAAAGAAAGTTTTACCTGGTCTGAAATGTGTTACTATGGATTTCTGTGAAAGTTGTGTGTATGGAAAGAAAAAGAGAGTTAGTTTTGTAAAGAGTGGGAAGGAAAAGAAAGATGAAAAATTAGAGCTTGTGCATACATATGTATGGGGTCCAGCTTAGGTATCTTCTCTTGGTGGCTCTCAGTATTATGTTACATTCATTGATGATGCAACTAGGAAAGTATGGATATATTTCATTAGACAGAAATATGATGTATTTGAAACTTTTAAGAAATGGAAAAGCTTGGTTGAGAATGAGATTGGTAAAAGGTTAAAATGTCTCAGATCTAATAATGGTGGTGAGTATTGCAGCATAGAATTTGAAGAGTATTGTTCCTCTAATGGTATTCATAGGCAGAAAACTGTACCAAGGACTCCACAAGAAAATGGAGTGGCTGAACACATGAATAGGACAATAATGGAGCATGCAAGGAGTATGAGGTTGCATGCTAGGCTGCCCAAAAATATGTGGGCAGAGGCTGTGAACACTGCTGTTTATTTAATCAATAGAGGCCCCTCTACTCCTTTGGACTGTGGTATTCCAGAGGAAGCATGGAGTGGTAAGAAGGTGAGTTATTCTTTTCTCAAAACCTTTGGTTGTGAAGCTTTTGCACTTATAGATTCTGAAAATAGAACCAAGCTAGAAGCTAAGTCAAAGAAATGTGTATTTGTTGGATATGGCATTGATGAATTTGGTTATAGGCTTTGGGATTTTGAAAATCATAAAATTGTAAGAAGCAAGGATGTCATATTCAATGAGAAAGTATTGTACAAAGATCTGTTGCAGCAGTATGAGAAGAAAGAAAATGACTATGTAGTACTGGATGATACTCCAAAAGTTGATGTTCCAGTAATTCCTTATGCTTCGCAACAATAGCAACAACAAATACCACACACCCCAGTGAATGTTAGATGGTCAACAAGGCTAAGTAGACCTCCAAAGAGATTCTCTCCCTCTTTGTATTCTATTTTATTAACAGATGCTGGTGAACTTGGATGTTATAATGAAGCTGTGCAGGTGGATACAAAGCTTTAGTGGGAGTCTGCAATGACAGATGAAATGGACTCCTTGCTGAAAAATTAGACTTGGGATTTATGCAAGTTACCTGCAAGTAAAAGGGCTTTACATAATAAATGGGTTTACAGGATAAAAGAAGAGGATGGAGTTAAGAAAATATTTAAAGCCAAATTAGTCGTAAAAGGATTTGCACAGAAACATGGTATTGATTTTGATGAGATTTTTTCTCCAGTTGTTAAAATGACTTCTATTCGTACTGTTTTAAGTATTGTGGCTACTAAAGATTTGCATTTAGAGTAGCTTGATGTTAAAACAACCTTTCTTCATGGTGATTTGAATGAAGAAATAATATATGGTACAGCCACAGGGATTTGAGGTCAAGGGTAAGGAGAGTTTAGTGTGTAAATTGCAGAAAAGTTTATATGGCTTGAAGCAAGCACCTCGGCAATGGTATATTAAATTTGATAATTTTATGAATGAGCATGGATACAGTCAGTGTAATTTGACCATTGTGTTTATTTTAAGAGGTTGGATGATGACATCTACATTATTTTATGTTTATATGTTGATGATATGCTTGTAGCTGGATCTAACACGGATCATATTAAGGGGTTGAAACAACAGTTAGCAAAATCTTTTTCTATGAAGGATTTGGGGGCAGAAAAACAAATCCTTGGCATGAAAATTTGTAGAGATAGGAAGAACAAAAAATTAACTCTATCTCAGGCTGATTACGTTGAAAAGGTGTTGCAGAGATTCTACATGAAGGATGCCAAAGCTATCACTACACCTTTGCCTGGTCATTTGAAATTGACTAAGGATATGTGTCCCAAGACACCAGTAGAAGAGACTAAAATGTCTAAGGTACCTTATGCTTCAGCTGTAGGGAGCTTAATGTATGCTATGGTATGTACTAGGCCAGATATTGCACACGTAGTGGGAGTTGTTAGCCGATATATGAGTAACCCTGGTATTGAGCATTGGAATGCAGTCAAATGGATTCTTAGATATTTGAGAGGTACATCCAGTAAGTGTTTACACTTTGGGGGTTCTACTACTACTATGCAAGGCTATGTTGACTCAGATTTGGTAGGAGATATAGATAGCAGGAGGAGTACTATAGGTTATGTATTTACTGTTGGTGGGACACCAGTGAGTTAGATTTCTCGACTACAAAAGGTGGTTACTTTATCCACTATAGAGGCAGAGTATGTTGTTGCTACAAAGGCAGCCAAGGAGATGATATGGCTTCAATTCTTCATGGAAGAATTGGGACATCCTCAGATGGGTAATTTTTTGCATACAGATAGCCAAAGTGCCATTCATTTGCGAAGAATTCTGCTTTGCACTCAAAGACAAAACACATACAGTTGCGGTACCATTTCATTCAGTCAGTGTTGGATAATGGGAAGTTAAAGCTGGAAAAGATTCATACAGATGATAATCCAGCAGATATGTTTACAAAGGTAGTAACAAGGGAGAAGTTGAACTCGTGTTCAGCTTCAGTTGGTCTTCTAGACTGAATAGAATAAAGAAATAGCTGAGTCCAGGATGGTTCGATCCAGTGGGAGCCTCATATGGTAGCGGTATTGCTACAGGATTAGTCTCCAAGTGGGAGGTTTTTAGTGTGGATACTGATCAATCACCAAGTGGGAGATTGTTAGCTTGTGGTGACTGATCAGGAAAGTACTATCCAGGAAAGTACTGTACACTTTTCAGTTATTTTGGGCCGACATATTATAACTCATTCTAACCCTAAAGTGGAAAAAATATTGTATAATATGGCTTAGGGTTAGGGATTTTCATGATGTATGATTTTAGTACTTGCGGCGGAATTGAGCTGTAAGGGATTACAGATTGTAATCAGGTTGTAATCACTGGATAATAAAATATTGAACTCGTTGTTGGTGGACGTAGCCCAGGGATTGGGTGAACCATGTTAAATCTTTGTGTCTTGTGTTCTCTTCTGTGTGGTTTATTATTTTTTGATATTGGTTATATTTACATGTAATTGTTATTTTTGCCTTGTTAATCCTAACACCAAGTCCTCTAGGAAACACATTAAATAAGAGAAGAGAAACATTTATTTCTTTAATGCTAGAAATGGTTTAAAGGTCAAATCAAAAATATTTTGGGCTACAAAAGTGTTTGCCTCTTAAGAATGTACTTGGGATTCTGTCCTACTATGAAGGAGGTTACCCCAATCTTCTATAACTATGTCTTGGAAAGGCTTAAAAAAAAAATTGAACTTGGAAAGGAAAACTACTAAGCAATGAAGGAAAGCTACAACTCTTAGCTACCTCTTTACATGGTATCTTGGTGTGGTTCCTTTCCCTTTTCAAAATCCCTGGTACTATGGCTTAAAAACTAAAAAGGATTTAAAGGAACTTTTTGTGGACCAAGACTGAGAAAAAGAAAATAATGGAATTGGTTAAGCGGGATATGGTTTTGTATCCTAAGAATTTTTTGGAAACGGGCATAAGGAGAATTAATCTTCTTAACAAATCCCCATGCACAAAATAGGCTGGACCATCTCATTACATTACATTACATTGACTGGAGAAGTATTATGAGTGCCAAATACCTTCATTCTAAAAATATCTACATAATTCTCTCTAATTTTGGATACCCAAGCAGTTCTAGAATCTAATATAATATCCTTAAAAGTCAGGGTTTAATGTATATGGGTTTGAAGTGGATAGTTGGAAATGGGATCCTTATCTACTTTTGGAGGGAGAGATGGTTGGGGGATATATCCCTTGAAACTCACCCCATCTTCAAAGAATTTTTTTTATAGCGCTCAAGCTTTGTTTGTACCTGTGACCTCATAACTTATGGAGGGATGTTACCCAATGTTGTCAAAGCCAAGCACAATCGATGTAGTGGGATTCCTTGTTACAAAAACTTTTTCAACAAAATAGACTTCCTTTATTCCCTAGAGAAGTCAAATTTTTTCTAGACTGAAAACCCTAAAGGCAGTTTCTTAGTTAAATCATCTTACACTAGTAGAATTGGCACCTATTTTTTATGAAAAAATGGGTGAATTTTCTACCAAGATTGGTCGAATGATCTACAAATGGTCTTGTCGCTATTTTTCTAGTCAATATTTTGACACATCGTTGTTAAGGTATAATTTTATATGCCAATCTCGGTCGAAATTGACATCTGCAATTGGCAAGTTTATTCGTCAAACTTGTGACCAATGTCGGTCGAAATGTTTGGCCCGTCCGACCAGGATGCCAAACCCACGACGCTAAAGTTTGACACATAATGGTCGATATGTAGACCAGTCTTGGTGAGGGTTTCAACCAAAGTTAGTCAAAATTTTGACCAATTTGGAATGTTAAAAAAAAACACCTGAAGATAAATATCTAGAGTAATCACTAATGGCATCCTGGTCGGTGATTAGTATAGATATTTATCTTCAGGTGTTACTTTGCATTAATATATATGGCTGTGTATTTTGTTATGTTACTTTACTATTAGCATAATGGTTTATTATGAACTTATTTGACGTTGTTTACTTGTTGTTAAATGAGGCAATTGCAAACATTTTAATATTTCATAATTAAATAATAAAATTTACATATACTAGTGTTCTTCATATTCAAAAAAATATTACATGATTTATTATTGTAAGCCCCCTCTGACTTACGCATCTAGAAAATGATACTACAACCTATTGGGATTGAGACAAACCTTATAAAACAACAGTAGTTAAGAAGGATCGCTTGCCAACAAATGCTGAATACAGGGTCCTCCAACCATTGCCATCATGATAACATTCAACCTACACTCACAAAAACTAAAAGTTAAATCACAAACCTCATAGTTTTTCTTCCTTAGCTTCTCAAGGAATGGAGAATTCTCAAGTTGCTCCTTATTAGTACCAGTAATGTAGTAAATATCTTTTTGTTCCTTCTTCATTCTTGATATGTACTGGTCGAGCGATGTAAGTTTATCGCCAGATTTTATGCTACTAAAACAGACAAAGAATACCAGTATAAATGAGTAGCATGAAAACTTTAATGAGTGGAAATATAGAGTAACACCTTAGTAAGGTACTCATCCACAATCAAGAAAACAAATCATATGCTTTCAAAATGGGCAATAGAAGTCACCTTTCAAATCTCATAAGCTTTGCAAGCTTGTTTCTGTTTGATGCATCCTCGATTATACCTAACTTGATAGATTTTCCAAACTCATTCCAAAATTTGGTGTAATTTCCCATTTTCTCTGAATCTATTTCTAAGTCAGCATCTGCATTAAATATATCCTTTAGTACGTCAGCATTCAATTATTGCCTAGACAGATCAGTTCAATGACTACAATAAGTGTATTTCCACCTGTTGCCCAAGCCTATAGAAATGTGAAATTGTGAATAACTGAATATGTCTTTACCTGATTTCAAATGATGTGTCTATCTATCCATATGCTTGTAGTTTTGACCAAATTGTTTCTATTATTAAGGAAAAGTATCGTCTAAAGTTGACAATCTAATAGTAATACTACAAATCATTTTGTCCAAGTATGAGTGCGAAGATTATTAAAAACCAAAAAAATTAGGATTGTTAAATGATTTAGCACTCAAAACATTATGGCTTAAAATCCTTCTAATGTCTTATCCATGCTCTTTGAGTCTATTGTTAAAGACCCTTTTATTATCATCCTAGTAGATGCATTCACAATATTCTGAAAATAGACTAACCAAACTTTAAAGTTGCAGTTCACAAACCTTTGAAAGTGAATGGTAGAAGTTGGAATATTCTTCATCAGTGACCTCCTTCAGATTCTAAAGCCAGACTGCCTTGACATCATTTAGAAGTTCCCACTCATATGTCATTTCCTTAACAGTTTTAGCCTTCAGCTTTGGATGTAAGTGGTACAGGCAATAAAGAAGCATAAGAATAATATAAAAATTCCCTATTTTCCACACCATCTGATGCTCAAAAAACTAACTAAAAAAGAACTATAAATGATCTGTGGATGTTTCTTTCCCGTATGTTTAATTTCTATAATAATGTTTGAATACATAGTATATAACTCTTATTGATATGTTGATGGGGAGTTTGTTTCTCAATGTAATTATATAGATATCTCTATATGAGTAGGTACTGATCTCGTAATTTCTTATCAAATTTTATCTTATGAAATGATGATGAGTTTGCCAATGGATTTAATATTTCTGAGTATCCTGTGATTCCTAAGAATGTACTAGTGTAGTCTGGTATTGTCTTTATAACTGTGGATATGAATCTTCAACAAAAACTAAAAAGACTTTACATCTAAGTAGTAATTGATCCTCTAATTGCCAACGTAATATCCTTATGTACAATGAAATCGTTGACTATGTGAGAGCTCCCGACGTAGTTGTTGACTGTATCTATGTAACTAATGTTTAGTCATCCCAATGGCTACTTGATTGTACCAAATTAAACATTCTCGTATGGAGTTATTGCTCTCTAATATCAAGTGTTTATTCACAACCTTCTAGTACTGACTGTAACATGCTTTGTAGCTGATGATTATGCATTTTGTTTATAATATAAGATGGAAGTGTTGTTCAATTAAACAACTCAACTCCATGCGTTGGACATATGATCTTCTTTTGTCGTTTGATGATTGAGGGCAATGATTTTAGAAGTATATGGATTGTTTTTTTCTAGATGCCCCTTAACTAAGTGATTACGAATGTCATTATATATCTTATGGGCAGATTGGGAAGTCACATGGGGAAAGACACATCCACGGATAATTTTCTATTTAGGCATTGATGAAGCATCAGACTTGGAGCTCGGTCAGGATGATCCACTACCATGTGATCTACAAAACATTATCGTTGCAGATCCTGATTCATCCCTGAGGGATGGAAGAGGATAGATTTAGATGTTTGATGACACTGGCAGTGGGGGAGGGGATGTTGGCTAGTGCGCGTGCTCATTGTAGAGATTTCTCACATGGCTCTTTTGATGGTCTTCATCACATGGCCCTTGTTAGACAACCAGTCCTTTGTAAGATTCAGTCAGGTATGAAGAGTTATCTTTTTGCAGAGAGACACCACTGGCAGGCTCGATTTTGTTTATAAATAGCCTCCATGGAACTCATTTTCATCTTGGAGTCGATGGCGAATCATTTGGGCATCAGTTGTCACTATGTTAAAGTCGAGGTGCTAATGGAATCGTTGGAGGAATAGATTCAAAGGATTTTCAGTCGGGCCAATGAGCAGGAACAGATGACTATGGTGATGATCTTGGGAGTAGAATATTAGGTGGGAGAACATGTTCATTATGGGAGGCTGATTGTAGATCTCTTCCAACCCATCATTTAGGTCCTTGACCACTTGCTACCCACAGTTGGCATGGTGTGTAGGGTGGTGGCAAATGACTTGTATTCAAAGGTGGTCATTGCGATGGACAAAATTGAAATGAAGCTATCAGAAAGTTTTTTGTTGGGTCACTTCACTCTTGAGGCAAAAGGGAAGAACAAATTGATGAAGAAGGCTTGGACAACCTTCAAGACATGCATCGTAAAGGAGTACAATTTGGCCAAATTTGAGGTTTTTGTTCAAGCAAATGGGAACCTCTTTCTAGAGGAAGTAGGATCTAGGTTGATGTCAATTGGAAATGGGATCATGTATTTGTATCACTAACCCTTGCCGGTTGCTCAAATATGGAGTTGCATATCCATCTCCCTTTCTAATTTAGTTTTTTTGTAATATAATGGGTACTGCCCCCTAGGCAGAGCTTGCTTAAAGCATTGTTTGTATACCAGTTTCAATTTCTTCTTTTAATTTTGCAACCTTTGATTTACTGCTCTGTTTCTTAGGAAAAGGTTTAGAATAATTATATGAGGAGATTTTCTGGGATAAAGATAGAGTTTTGGAATAATTAAAATCTAAATCCTAGTATCCATTACCCTCAATATCATGTTGATCAACAGCTTGAATAAGCTTAGATTTTACATTATTACATTGCGATGTGGGTATTTCTTGAGCATTGTATATTAATACATCCTTTTAACATTATATTGATAGCCATTTGACTTGTAAATATTCTTTGATCCCTATTTTTCTAATATAACTTGAGAAATGAAATTGTGGACCTTTGCGTAGAACAAGTGAGGAAACTAGCAGATAATTATACAGGTTTACAAGGGTTATTGGTTTTCAATGTTGTCAGTGGGGGAACAAGATCTAGGTTGAGTTCATTTCTTCTTGGATGGATTTTTGTTGAGTATGGAAAAAATAAAATCTTGCATTTATCATTTATTCATCCCAAAGATAAACTATGACCAATGTTACATAAGTAATTAATTTGGGTATCTTTTGAGCACCTTGTAAGAATTAATAATGCTGATTTTGATACATAAATAAATGGATAATGTCTCATTTAATTAGTTTACTCTTGTCCAACTTTATAATGGAATACCTCTTGGTCTTATTTCCTTGATATTTTCATGAGGATTGTCTCAAGAACAACAACAAAATGCAAGAATATAAAGTATTTACCTGAATGCCAGCACCAATGATAATACCCATGAGGAAGTTAGGCACAACACTAGCTATGGCCATCATAAGACTTTCCACCACTGTAACACTTGCATATAGGCACAACACAAAAAAGGTATAATGACTGAAACCAGGATGTATCCTAACCATGTAATAACAAACTTTCTCTGATATTATTGAGATCATAAGCAAATAGGGTATCCCTGATAGAGTATTTCCCACCACAAAAGCCACAACCCCATAATGTCCATTCATCCTTTCTCATTGAAATACCTACATTACACAATACAAATAATAGTTTCATTTAGAATCATGAAATTTTCAGAGTCCATAATGATCTAGATGAAATACCTACATCACACAATAAAAATAATAATTCATTAGAATCATGAATTTTTCTCTGATAAATGAAGTTACCTTCATAGCTTCAACAAAATATGGGAAGCCTCCAATAGAAATGAAAGTAACAAAGCCAAAAATGAAGGAAGCACAAGCTCCTCTAGCCTGAACATATATTGTACAACATGTTTAAGTAAAAAATTTGAGTAGCACAAAACTTATGTCAATGAAAATTTCAGGGGTGACATGAAAATGCAGTCTTACCAGTATGGAATTATAAGATGTACCAACATTCAAGTAGATGGTTCCTATACAAATTGTGAGAAAAATGTAGATGACAAGCCTGAGCCAATAATGCCTAGCGTCTCTACTCATATTGACAAATGACCTACGCATTAAAATGTAACACTGCATCAAGAAACTAGCTTGGTTGCCCCCTAAATCCAACACCGTTCCTCTCTACAAATCAAAACCTCAAATCACAAAAATGCTTCTAGAAATTCATTTCCTTTAATAAATCAGCATACAAACATTATATCCCATGATATTTCATGTTTCATTTTAGGCATTATGTCAGACAACTCACTGCCATGTCTATAATTTGACCATTATGTACATATTGCAATCACCTTCTCAATCTTGAAGACTGGAAGGTGAAGCCCGCTAGTTGTAAGACCTTATCATTTCACTTAACCTAAGAAAGATGGATACAAGTGATCACAACTGGGATTCTTTCTTCTTTAATTGCAATAATTCCACTTAATGAGGCAGAGGAAGAAGAGGTGACATTGTTGAAATGAACAAGAAGAGATGAGTGAGTTTTTGTACAATGCGGATGAATATTGCTTGCAATAGATGTAATGTTAGAATGACAGGAGATGTTCTCTTTTGTTGGGCTAAAATTCTATAGAAAGCTTAACACCATGCAAAGCCATCATCTGCCACATGTCCCATGTACATGACATGTGGAAGTATTGACAAGCTAGGTGGCTGATTGTTTGTGAATGCTACGTTCAAATTATATATTGTTAACATATATTACTACTCAGTGTCAGGAAATGGGAGTCCAAAGGAACTAATTTAACACTTCACCTACTCAAAAACACAAACCAATGAAATAATCCAGATTAGGCCAAGACAGGTTGACGCATTCAAGAAGAGAATACTTACACAAAATGAATCTGAATCATGTTAGACAAGTTGACTATTGGCCCTTCTAGTTTGTTATTTGATAGTTGGTTGACAATGACACATTCAAAATGAACTTATGAGCAAAGACCTAGAATGAATGAAATTGATTAAATAATGAAGTTATGTTAGTTTGAGCTTCACTTGGTTTTGAGGATACTTTAATATTCTCTTCTTTTAATGCGTCACTTTGTTGCTTAGTTAATAACCAAGGAAGGCCACTCGTATTTATGCGATCTCCATTGCTATTTGATTCAATGAAATTTTTCAATGCATGATTGGATTCATGAATGTCATTAAAAATTTTGGCAATTTTTTCTTTGTCACGCCTTCCATCCAATATTTTACATAGTGTCTCTGTTACATTCTTTCTAATATGCATAGCATCAAACAAAAGCATGATTGGGAGATCCTTGTAGTATGAAAACCTACTAAATTGACTAGGATAGCTTTTTATTCCTCTAGGAAGTTGGTCATTGATGCCTTGATGACTTTCACAAGCATCAACTACATCATTAGTAAATAAAAGACAATATCAAAATATAAATTTCAAACAAAAATTATCAGATGGAATGACATTACCTCAGTGATTTAGTCTATTGTATTCCAACTTCCATAGATGAGGTGTCATTCTTCGTGGTCTTGATGTTGTCTCTTCTTTCCCATTAAAAGATGTTTTTCGATAATTCGATACTTATGATTATTGTGGAGAAAGTGCCTAAACTCATTGAACACTTGCTTTCCTAAACTTTTTGAATGATGAGATTTCATCTTCGGACCACAAACTGAACATGCAAATTTACCCTTTATCTGAAGACCTAAAAGATATCGTATAATTGGATCATGTACAATTATCATGCACAACTTAAAAATACATCAATAATGTGTAAGCACTATAACATACCAAAAATATGTGACCTTAACAATATATAACATACCACAAAAATGAGTTAGCCCAGGGGCATCATGTATTGTCCATACAAGCATTGCATGGAATTGAAATTGTCTTTGTCTTATTGGTCTAGAGATGTCATACATAGTGACCCCATTCCATAACTTCAACAATTCATCAATAAGGGGCTCAATATATACATTCATATCTTCAACTTGGTACTTACCTAGTTGAATGAACAAAAACATTACATAGTTATTATGACCATTTTGATGTGGTGTTTATAAATGAGTTTAGATAACTATTAAATGAAAAAATAATTGGTGCAATCATTGAAAACATTATGTGATCCCTCACTATGGACATCCAAGGAGGAATGTTATTGTTAATAACAAAAACAAGCCACACTGAGTAAACAGATCTCATATCTCCAAATGGATTGACAGCGTATGCTGCCAACAAAAGCTTGAGATTACGAGGTTCTTCTTTAGAGTGTGGCCATGTTGTTTCTATGTCTTTAAATGCAAAACCATTCAAATGCATTCGCATAATGTCATCTTGACTTCTATTGTGTGCATGGTAATCCATAAGTTGTTCCAAGCTAGTGCACCTGAATAATCATTGAAGACATGGAATAATGGGAATGTACCGAAGAACCTTGTGAGGCACCTTTTTTGTTATTTGGTTTGATTGATATCTACTAATATGACAATCAGGGCATTCTATTGAAAATTCATGTTGTTTATGATATAGAATGTGATAATTGGGACATGCATGTATTGTCTGATACTTCATTCCAATTTGATTCATAATGGTAGATAATTTTTGGTACGAACGAGGTAGAATGTTTGATGGTGGTAATAAAAAATCACCTATCAACCTACAACAACAACTATGAATTGTTAATATAATGAATAGTAATGGTATGCTGACATTGTAGATGACAAAAATGGCATACCTTAGCATACGTGATATTTCTACATTGGATAAACCATTCATAACCTTCAAGTTCACCAACAACACTATAGCAGAGAGAAGAGTTGTTTGGGAGCCTTGGTATAGGGGCTAGTATGCCTTCTCAAGTATAGGTATATCAAGACCATCTTCATCATCATTATCAGATGCGCTAGTACCATCATCATGATAATCTTGATCAACTACGCCGATACCATCTTCTTCAATCATGTCCTCTGGCACATTATCATCTTCTTCCATGGGAGAATTATCCTCTTCTTGGATATTCACACCTCCATGTTCCTCTAGTTGGAAATCCACATTAACCAATCGACAAAAATCATGCCCCCCTTCAATGTGACCATGTTTCCTACAATGACTCTGGGCTGTTGTGATTAGAATTCTTCGATTCTTTAAGCCCTTATAATTTTTGCAAGGATAATTACATTTATCAAATTTTCTTTGGAACTGAGACCACATTCTAGGAATTGTCTCATTATTTTGTTCTAGGTTCATATTGCCAGGTGTGGACTTTCTTCACAGGCAATTATTCGGGCTATAAATATACAAAATGTAAACATACAAGCATTAGTAGTATCTTGTATATAATAAAAAATAATAAAATATTACAAGATTATACAAGATTTACAAATACACACACAAATCATGCTCACTAGATTAGGCCAACCAATTTGCACATTCCTTCCCAAATCATATTTCCTAATATTTTTCCTCCACCATAATTTGGACTTAGTATTTTAATGTGATTAAGGTTTTTATGTTCATAATTGGTTAGAATGAAAAATTGCAAAAACAATAATGTTAACATAATCAGCCACCACTGATGAAATTTCATTAGTAATCAGCTGCCCTTCATAACAAATGATAATTATGGTGAGCTTAATCATGCATGGTTATCATTAACAACTTGACCAGCCCAATTACATTAACTTGAAGAACATGCTCACATATCAAGTTAGTGATATCTTCAAAGGTGTTCTTAAGCATCAAATTGATAAATTTAGATATGAACGGGCTAGTGTGAAAAAATGGTATATGCAATTCTATTTATGGGGCACAACCATACTTATGGCATAGCTTCACTAAAAGACATTTTATGGGATGCATATGGCAAGGATTAGAAAAATGTGAAGTGGTGGTTGGTAGATGTGAATTGGAAACAAATAAGTGAGTGTGACAAAGGAGCCTTGTTAATTGTTAAGACCACACATTTATGAGATCCACACAAAGTGATATAAAGGAGGGGTTAAATGAACATGGTAAGATATTTTATCCTTACATAAATGCTAAAGCAAGAAGATCATAAAATGATTGCTAGCAATAGGTGAAATTAAAAGCTAGACTAAGTACTTTTACTAATATTATTAGTTAATCCTAAGAAAAGGTAAGTGGTACTCCTTTCCACATAAGAATTTTTAATGACCTAGAATTAACATAATTATGTCATTTCCCATTTATTTATTCTATCTTCCTTGACAAGAATGTCTTAATGCAAAAACATATCAACAAGTGACATGTTCTTGTACTTTGTTTTGCATTATAGCCCAATTCATATCCATATCTGCACTACTCTTTAACACATTTATCTTCTCCTCATTTTGATTTTACAACATTTAGAATTACTTTTGCACATTCACAATTAAACTCAAGATCGTTGATGTATTTTCCATGATTCATTTCTATATTCCTTTTTAGATAGGAGTGAACTTGAAATTCAAATTTCAACTTCCCTACTCATTTCAAAAAGTTGTTTATAGTTGGCTAGTACAAATTTTGTGCAACATGTTCGCAAATTTAATGTGCACCTTGATTTTCTTTTAAAAATACACTCCAATTCTAAAAGACAATAAATACACCAAATTTGTACCATCATTACATAGGCTATTTACGTGTTTGTGAATGCTAGTCTTTGGTATCACTCATACCATCAATCTAATCCACCAAGAGGTTTGACTTTGGAGAATATGCTTTCTTATCAAGTCAATAATCTCTTCAAAGATATTCTTAAACATAACCTTAATAAATTTAGATATCATAAAGATAAGTAAATCACATTTTATGACATATTAGATTCATACTAAATTTAAGATGAGTATATTCACTTTTTATATGAGATATTAGATTCGTAGTAAATTTAAGATGAGTATAAATAAATTCAATTTTACATCACCCATTTTCTTAAAACTATACAGATTTTGAAACACCGACAAATTTTAGATGAAGACAAATAAATTCAACACAACACCACCATTTTTTTTCAAAATTGTATCATCAATCCCAAAACTAAACACACATATTCCTCTCATATAATTTCCATACACATATTCTTCATCAATATATTAATGCGTAATTTACTCTGTGTACTCATTATATAAAATTAATGCAAATGATTATTCATCACAATATTATTTATTTGGAAATTTTCTAGAATGCCAAAAGTTGTCTGCTAGTTTCACAAGTTCAAAAGCATAGAAGGATTCCATTTAGGACTTAAAAACCCTAAAAAAAGAATCCAATCCACCCAAAAATTATTCCAATTGATGGATCTGAAACTGAAAATTCAACAAACCAATTTTATATTAACTAAACAAAACTCAAGGAATCCAAGTCAACTATGTTTTAGAAAGAACAAATGTATTAAAGATAAAAATATAAAGTTGTTAAGGTTTGTCTAAATATAAATAAAAGTCTAAGGCTGGATAGTTGGCATAACATTATGATTAGTCTAAGTCTATGGCTTATTCTTTTTAAAATTGGAATTCTTTGTTGATGCAATAAATAGTACTCTTGAGTTGGGATTATTTGTTGTAGGGATAAATAATTTCAAGTTGTTTTTGGGATCTGTATTTATGCACGAGGACTTAAAGACATTTTTGTTCTCACAAACTGCCCCATATTAACCATTTGGTCGAAACTGTTATATTAAAGTCTTACCTTCTATTATGTTTCTATTTTGGAACTAACAACTTAGTGTTCTTCAGCGAGTTTGGTCCGATCACAACACTATAGTTCTATTAATGGAAAGATGAACTATAGGAAATTTTGATTGTACTCTACATGAGGAGTTTAGTGATTTTGATGTTAGTACTAAGTTCAAGTTATTTTTGGGATCTTTATTTCTGCACAAGGACTTAACACATTTTTGTTCTCACAAACTGCCCCATATTAACCATTTGGTCAAAATAGTTATATTAAAGTCTTACCTTCTATTATGTTTGTATTTTGGAATTAACGACTTAGTGTTCTTTAGCGAGTTTCATCCGATCACAGCACTATAGGTAGTGAATTAGCAACCACTGTTATGAAAAAGTTGCCTTCTGAAAAGTTGGAATTGGCCGGTAACCCTTGAAATTTTCAATGATATTATCTCAGCATCATTTAAGTACCTAGGTTGGCCATTGTTTCCATTATTATTGTAAGTATTTGAGCATATCTTATCCTATAGAGCATTTACAATCCTTTGATGTGTTTTTAGTGAACTAATTCTTTTGATGTAGACAATTTTTTGGACCTTAATATTATGAATTATAATATGTGTTTATCTTTTAAATATACAAATAACATGTTTCACATATTCATTATCAGTTCCAGGTAAGCTTTACAGTATATAGATGAGAATTGGAATCCTTTTCAAATTTTTCTTATTGCTAAATTGTTTATTGATGCACTTTCAACAATATATTTGGGAAATAGAAAGATTTCATTCATCAATGAAGTAGATCTAAAATCTCCTGGTTTTGAAGCACAAACATTATGTCCACCACTACTGGCTAGGACAAGGCATCTATGAATTCTTTGTTATAAGATTTCACAAAACTTGTTACATTCTTTATATTGTACAACATCATTATTGTGCTCATGCCAATGGAAGTTCTAATAAGTTTATTTTAGGACACTTGTTTTCTCATTAAATAATGACTTCGGTGAACTTGTGAAGTGCAGTTATATTAATTTTTATCTACTATATACAAAGGCTTTTCAATATCCTTGTGCTTCCATTCCATTTAACTTTAATTTTACCTTTATAGGTTTCAATTTTTTTGGTATATTTATTTTAAGATAATTGTTTTTAGGGACTTGAATGGAATAGCAAGGATGGAAGATCCAAATGGTATAGGGGCAACTAAAGCTGAATTTATTGAGCATTTCTAGGTATGAATATCCAGATCACATGAAAAGGAGCTGGCAACAAAGGGATTTTTGATCTTGCAAAGTCTAAAAAGGATGAAAAATGTTGTAGTTTCTTATTCACGATTAATAGCTTTTCTAGTTACATTTCTGAAGTCCAAAATTATAGTTGCAAAGGTCAATACAGGTTTAACCATAGGGATTCTATTTGATGAGGAATTAAGACAAAAAGTGTTGCTAGGATGATGCATACATCATCTTCTTAGATTGCTAAGGTCAATTTATAGAAGCTCAGAAAAACCAACAACAAATGTAACTATGTAGGATCACATGGTGGTTTGGTTGGGTTTAAGATATTTACGATCCTAGGAGATTTACAAGATATTTACAATAGCGGAGTAGGTTTGGTAGGAGAAAATTGGGATAAACAGATGAATGCCCTTCAATATTTATTGTTTCCTTATATTCCTCCCATTATTTCTCCGTCTCTATATATTCCTTCTCTAATTGGATAGATGGATGAATGGATGTTGATTCAATTCTAGATAACGGTGGTGTGAGAAAGGTATCAAATGACAATTTAAACACCCCTCACTGGCTCAGTTTAAACACTACATTTTTCTCTAGTTGGGCCTTGAATTAAAATATACCTATCCTCCGAAATGAAATGGAACCCTAGCCATGTGAATGGACAAGAATGTTGCCCAAAAATGAGCTGTAAAATACCAAATAGAGCTATGAAAGACAAAAAGGTAGAGGTATATAAGGAGTGCATGCCTGTTTAGGGGGAAAAATGGATTAATGTTGCCCGAAAATGTGTCAAAATGTCAATGCAGTGTAAGAACCTGCAACAAATGATTCAAGGCAAATGTCAAGGTAAGGGTAAATGTGGAAGAACCTATAGCAAAAACACACTCACCTCAACCAACTCCTGCGTGCCTAGACCTCCAAACCTCCTGCCCACAATACCCAAAGAGTGATCAAATGATATCGAACCCTTTTTTTTGTTTATACCAAATGATTTCGACCAAATCGGGCCTCATAAACATTAAAAGCCAAATTTCGACCAAATTAGGCTCATAAACAAAAAGAAATTGAATCTAACACGCCAAAAAAAGACCTTGGTCGAAATTAAAGGTAGAAAATTGACCTCAAATGTATTAGTGTTACAATCTATTGTTAAAAGAAGGTAATTCTTCTGGAATTTGGCAAAACATTTGAAACCCTCAAATACTCGGGCCCACTTTTTTTCTTCTAGTGGATGATGATGCATAATTTTTTTAAAACCAAGTTAATCTTATCAAGCATGGGTTTTAACTACCCAACAAGCATGTGCTATGCAAGTAGGAGGAAGAATGCATCCCTCGCATCTTTCTCCATTATCAATTTTCTCATAAACTTTGGGATTAGGTTTTGTAGAATCTGGAAATTTGTTGGACAATGAACAAAGAACTCTCACCTCTTTCTTTTGATTAGGTAGTCCCATCACAACACCCTCTTATAAGAGAGATCTAGAGAGTAATTTCTCCTCACCTCTGTTGGAGTCTCTAGAAAAAAGAAATAATTGTATTTAAAGGAATGTGCAAATATCCTGGGAGGAGGTGTTCTTGAGATTTACCAAACTCTTAATGGATAACCTATTTTCCTCTAAGTTGTCATGTCATTCTTAATCGCCCACATCTTTTAATAAACTTGTTGCTAAGAATTGGAACCTTCCTAACTCTTATGCTAGATTTTAAAACTCCAAGAGGATGAAAAGACTTATTACAAGGTGGCTACCCCCACCTTCTAGAAGACATTAGCTCAACTTTGATAGGGAAACCCAAGGAAATCGACATTGGGTTACTGGTGGAGGAGTCATAAGATCCAATACTAGTGCCTTAGTGGCTACTTATACATGTCACATTAATGGAGGAACTAATAATTAGGTTGAGAGCATCGCTATGCTCTAAGAAATTAAGGTTGTCCTCTCTATTGGGATTAGGGTCCTAGTAATAGAAGGAGATTCCAAAATCATTATCAGTTCTATCAATAGCTTCATCACTTTGATTTGGTTTGTGGAAGAAATTGCAATTGATGTTCATAAACTCCTCTTGGGGCTGGATGTTTTGAGATTCAACACACTTTCATGGAAGGGAACAAAGTTGTAGATTTCATGGCTACTTTGGGTCTAGGAATTGGGACTCTCATATGTTGGAGGTAGTGGTATTACCTCAATCTAATTGTTTAAAGACTCCTTTCTGAGGAGAGACTTTGATCAAGATGTAGGATGATGAACACACTTCTTGAATAGGTTTTATGGACCTTTCACTAGTTGGTCTCCTTAAGAAAAATCTTAGGGTGTAATAGCTAAGTGTTTAAATGATTTTGGCAGGAAAAGGAGCAGATTAAAGTTGTGTTGATTAGAATTGACAATGAGATGACTTATACCATCTTTTGTATGTTGTGGGCCTCTATGAAAATGTGGTTAACTTTTTGGAAGGATAGGAAGGTTAGGTGGAATCATTGGTGAGCCCCTCACTCTAGTAGGATTTCTTGGTGGATTGCATTTTTGGCGTGGCCCCCCTCATGCATGATCTTCCTATTCCATTGTTGTCAACTCGTGATATGAGATATAATGACAATAATAGAGCTATATGTGTGTGTTGTCATTGAAGCCCTTTAATGATCTTTTTGAAGAGAAGATTTTTTCAAGGAGACAACTTGAGTATGTTGTGCCATCTTTTGGGGTCTCTACCTTGGGGATTTTTAGTGTGAAGTGTGTGATAAAAATGCCTAATGCATACTGGAAGCAATGAGATGAAGATATCTATATTTAGATGTGTCAATAAATTTTCTAGAAGCAGTGAGTTGAAGGTTGTTGATGGTCTATTTGTCTTGTGGTGAAAACTTTATTATTCTTCAAGATATTATGAGGTTGTAGTCTTATTTTGAGATATGAAGCAATATGTTGACATTGTTGTCAACTCATGATATGAGAGACAATGACAATAATAGAGTTTTGTGTGTGTTTTCATTGATGATAAAATTGTATGATCTTGTTGAAGAGGTTTTGCAGATGAAATCACATAAGTGATGTTCTAAAGTTCATGGTTGGATGTAAAAAATGCTCTAATTGATAGAATATTGCAATGAAACAAATCAAGTATGTTGTGCCAACTTTTGGGGGTCTTAGCGTTGGGGATTTGTACCACATTTCTCCATTTTTTAATATATTCTTATGTGGTTCGGGATTTAAGCTCACTAATTTGTAAATATGATATATCCATGATTTCATGTCATAATTTATTATGTACTAAAATGTAGAGATTAATTTGTTCAATACTATTTCTAGATAGTGCAAAGATTTTCAGAGGAGAAATAAGAAAGCTTCACATTTCTCTACATTGCAACATATTCTCTGACAGCTTAGGAAACTTGGTAATATTGTTTTTATTTTACTTACCTTCAAGATTAAAATGCTTAGTTGTACTAAAAATATGATTCTAATTGTTATATCTCAAGACTAGTTGATTGGTTGTATATGGTGTTAGGTTTTTCAATTTCAGTGTGTCTGTGCTAGCCAGATTGGACGTGATAATTTGATGAGTGGTGTTGGAATATTATTGAATGTCACATAATGTTCCTTTGTGATCTGCATGATGTATCTAGATTGTTCTAGTACTTTTTTTTTATTGGATTGAATGGTTGAGATGATAATTGGTTGTCTGGATGACGTTGATTGATTGCAACATTTCTTCATGGTTTTTTCTGGCTTGTAGAAGTCTCTCAATGCATTTTTGGTCCTATTTATCTCTTTCCTTGGTCTACTTTCACTTTCCTTCCATTGTAGAAGTGTTAAGGGTTGACCTCTTTAGCAGACTTGGAGAAGTTGTTCAATGCTTATGGGGGATATAAATGAAAGATCAAATAAGTTAAAAGTGTGTAAGGTGTGTTCCAAGTGTGTTGTAGTATGAAGTGTGCAAGAAAAATGCCTAATGCATAATAGAAGTAGTGAGATGAAGGTTTCTACATTTAGATGTGTCAATAATTTTTCTAGAAGCAATGAGTTGAAGGTTATTGATACTTCTAATTGTGTTGTGGTAAAAAATTTATTTTTCTTTATGATATTATAAGGTTGTAGCCTCATATAAGTTCTATCATTATCAAGGAGTAGTGAACTTCCTGTGGAATAGACATAAAGCTCTTAATTAATGAGGTTTTATCTTCCTTGGGTTGTATCCCTAAAACAAAGTTGTGTACTTGTTCTATATTGAGAGAGTTCTTGTTAGGAATAATAGTCCAACACTTAATTTGAATATTAACACAATAAATGCAACACCATAACACAAAATTTTATTGTCGAGGAAACCCTATTAAAGGTAAAACCCAGGTGGGAATTAGCACTTGCAAATGATGTATTGAGAGTATAGTATCCTTGCTAAAATATTTAGCCTTGTTAGGATTTTATTAATGGTTATAGTACATAGTCCATGTTAAAGGACAGACCCTGTTAGGAGTCAAGAGAAAGAAATGGTATGCTCACTATCCAGGCGCACTGCCTAAAGAAGGTTGAATCCACCTTCACGACTCATTGTCCGAAATACAATTGTATAGAAGATACAATCCAATGAACTATTTGCTAGCAACTATCTTTTCTTGATCAGTTGCAATGAATCTCATCAATCACAATGTCTGATCTACATCCAACATATTTCACAAATAAAATCTTGTAGCTTCCACACACACTCCTTTATTCTCCAAAAATAACTCTTCTTTATACCCTATTACAATAGTCAATTAGGTCAGCCAATTAAGACTTCTCTAATGAACAAATAATTAAATAGACCCTTGATAAGATACATGCAGTACCTTACACAAGTATACAATAGATACAATACATCAAATACACTCTAGGATCTGAAATCCATGCTTTTCATCTTCACAACATGTTACACACCTCCAGTCAGCTCCAGATAGGTCTTCACAAGACCACATGCTTTAGCTGACGTCACTACAAACACATCAACTCCATAATCACAAATAATATTCTTGAATATGTCTTCTATCATGCCTTAAGCTCACAGGTCACAAATCATGCTTGCATAAGATTTATCTCAAAAATATAGAGACTAACTCTGTTATAGTCCAGTATTGTATCATTGATAGTTGATACTTTGTTAAAAGGAAATAGGACAAAGAACAATTTTTATTTAGTTTCTCTATTTTGATCCCTAAGTGGCTTACAACCCTAGAGAAGTATATGTAGATTTATGGATGCAGTTGCAGGATACATAGCAGCCGATAATTCACAATAAATCCATGCATCCAATTTGAATAGCAATTAATACAAAGAACTAGGGTCCTCCAATGGCCCAATCATCCGGACCTTGACTGTCCCCTCAACTAGTGACCCTTCAAAACTAGGTTATCATGCAATCAGTGAGTGATCCTTCATTCTCCTGGTGAGCTTCTAGGTAGGCACCATTTGTATATTTGATAGCTTAGGGCATCAAATGCATATTGTATCATTGATAGTTGAGACTTTGCTAGTATCAGTTTCTGGGTTCGATTGTGTATAATTTTCTCCATCAATGTTTCGGATCATACTACATGATCCATCATCAGGATGCTAGAGAGAAAAGAACATGATATGATGGATCATGTAGTATGATCTGAAACGTTGATGGAAAAAATTATACACAATCGAACCCAGAAATTGATACTAGCATTAATATGGATTGTGGAAATCTAATAGATCTAGTTGAGACTTTGTTAAAAGGAAATAGGACAAAGAACGATTTTGATTTAGTTTCTCTATTTTGATCTCTAAGTGGCTTACAACCGTAGAGAAGTATATGCAGATTTATGGATGCAGTTGCAGGATACATAGCAATGGATAATTCACAAGAAATCCATGCATCCAATTTGAATAGCAATTAATACAAAGAAATAGGGTCCTCCAATGGCCCAATCATGGGGACCTTGACTATCCCCTCAACCAGTGACCCTTCAAAACTAGGTTATCATGCAATCGGTGAGTGATCCTTCATTCTCCTGGTCTGCCCTGCAACCAAACATATTGGAAATACACAATACAATGATATCAAGTCTTTCACAATCTCGCTTCCCTCAAGGAACACTATCAACCATCCCTTCCACATAGCATTTCACTATTTTATGAGTGGATTGTGCAGGAACAATTAACACTAAACAAGGAGCAAACTCCTCAACACATCTTGGAAACCATTGAATTCAATAATAAATGAAACCTAACACCAACACTATTCCTTCCATAGTTGCAGGATACATAGCAGTCGATAATTCACAAGAAATCCATGCATCAAATTTTTATAAGGATATCTTACTAATCAATAGGAATTTTCTTGAGATGACCAATGATTATGCATTTTGATGGTATTGTGCTAGTTCAAAAGGATAATATAAATCTGAAACAATTTTTTCTAATTTTCTCAAACTATAAATGTGGTTAAAGGGAAAATATTATGGCCCCTACACTGTGGTTGTTAGCCTAATTAAGACAGGCCTACCTTTCCATATAATAAGAGGCCAACATGAAACAAACATCTAGAGGTTAGGGGGTTGTTCCCTATCCATAATTTATTATTTAAGTGCTAAGTGATGATGGGTATATCGTGTAATTCATACCTAGTGTGTCTCTTTCTTTCTCTCCACATTTCACATTAGGAGTATATGTTATAAAATACTAATGAAATCAACTATACGTCAAATCTAATCAAAATTGCAATATAAAGATTAAAATAGATCTTGAAGAAATATGGGAACCATTTTTAACAGATATTGTACAAATGAAGAGAATACTCCAAAGAGGAAATGCTTCAATGTGGAACAATTAAAGGACAATATTTTACTTTTATATGCACATCTGCAATGTTTTTGATATATTTCTGAGATAACAAAACCATAGAAAGAATAGCATATAGAAGAAAGTAAAGAATAATGATCATACTTTGAGATATTGTGGAAAATTAAAGGAAAGAATGCTTGGTGGGGTTATCATGCAATCAGTGAGTGATCCTTCATTCCCCTCTTCTAGTGACCCTTCAAAATCGGGTTTTTATTCAGTTTCTCTATTTTGATCCCTAAGTGGCTTACGGTTAGAGAAGTATATGTAGATTTACGGATGCAGTTGCAGGATACATAGAAGCCAATAATTCACAATAAATCCATGCATCCAATTTGAGTAGCAATTAATACAAAGAACTAGGGTCCTCCAATGGCCCAATCATCCAGACCTTGACTGTCCCCTCAACCAGTGACCCTTCAAAACCAGGTTATCATGTAATCAGTGAGTGATCCTTCATTCTCCTGGTGAGCTTCTAGGTAGGTTCCATTTGTATATTTGATAGCTTAGGGCATCAAATGTATATTGTATCAGTGATAGTTGAGACTTTGTTAAAAGGAAATAGGACAAAGAACTATTTTGATTTAGTTTCTCTATTTTGATCTCTAAGTGGCTTACAACAGTAGATAAGTATATGCAAATTTATAGATGCAGTTGCAGGATACATAGCAGCTAATAATTGACAAGAAATCCATGCATCCAATTTGAATAGAAATTAATACAAAGAAATAGGGTCCTCCAATGGCCCAATCATCGGGACCTTGACTGTCCCCTCAACCAATGACCCTTCAAAATCAGGTTATCATGCAATCGGTGACTAATCCTTCATTCTCTCAGTTTTCCCTGCATCCAAACATATTGGAAATACATAATACAATGATAACAAGTCTTTCAAAATCTCCCTTCCCTCAAGGAACACTATCAACCATCCCTTCCACATAGCATTTCATTGTTGTATGAGTGGATTGTGCAGGAACAGTTAACATTAAACAAGGAGAAAACTCCTCAACACATCTTGGAAACCATTGAATTCAATAATAAATGAAACCTAACACCAACACTATTCCTTCCATTCACTTCTACCAAGAATAAAGCATTTAATCCATTCAACATTACATATAATCATTAGACAGTTACATTTCTTGATTGTGTAGAGGAACATTCACGACCAAAATGATCAAAACTACTTTCACCCTTGCACAAGCTATTCCTCACACTTAATGAGTTATAAACATGCCATTGTTTCAGTTTTGCTTGCGAGTTATGATAATTTTTGTAAACATGTCATTGGTTCAATTTAGTGTATTCATTTTTGTCAGACAAATCTTCATTGTCTTTTGATTGTCTTCTTTATATAGTAGCATGTATTAATTGGTTGACAAATAAAGAAGCATTTAGACAATCGGAAGATTTGGCTGATTAAGAGTGAGGCCTTCTTTAGAATCTCATATAAATTTGGCCGATTAAGATGAGAAAAAAAACACAATTCATTAGTTAAAATTTTCAATTTCATGTATTTTTTCTCCTATTTATTAGGTGCATGAGTTGAAGGTTGAATGTAAGAGTCTTATAATGTTGTGTTACCTTAAATCTCAAGTTTTTGATACTCCTATGATGATCTTTCTCAACAAGTATTTTATTCTATTGTTGTTTTTTGAATAACATATTGGGAAAATATAAAATTGTGTACTTCTATAGGATAGTTAACACAAAATTGAAGCATCAAACAAGACTTGATCAAGTTGCAGGTGGAACATGCACTCAAATAGTAAGTAATGTAGAGTAACAAAATAAGTAATTTGTCATGTCTACATTTTGTTATTTTCTGAGATTACATCCATGTTCTATATTCACAGAATGGTTCAAAATTGAAATTTACAATTCGATAAAAGTACTGACAGGTGTTGTTCCTTGCACCCTCAATCAAAAACTTGCCTCCATTTTATTTTGATTTACAAACTACTATATTATTTGAATATCTTTCTTTCTTGCCACAATAGGAAAGAGTTTGAGGTGGAAGACTACAATAATAGAAGTGTTTGAATTTGGTATACTATACTACAACATCATTTCATAACTAAGTTTTCAATTTCTATATATAATTAGGTTATAGATAATCTAAGTGAAGAAGCATCATGTCAGACAAACCAAGTGAAGAAGGTAATGGGGATGCAATCAATAGATTGTGGTCGAACTTGAAAAGAAAAGGTGATGGAAAATGTTATTGTCCCTGCAATAATTGTAAGGGCTTAAACATTAGAAGATTGCTAATAAAAATAGCTAAGAGACATTGTAGGGATAATGGTCACATTGAAGGAGGCTTTGATTATCATGAATTGGTAAGTTTTTCATTATATTTATTTAACAATTAATATATATATGAAATACACCTGATGATGAGATCATTATCATGGTTTATTTGTGTTCATTTTAATATAGGTCAACCTCCCTAGGGGAGTACGTGATATGGACCATGGAGGTGCAAATATTGAGAATATGGCTTTGGAAGTGGAGGATCATGGAGGTGCAAATATTGAAGCTGAAGATTATGATCCCATGGAAGATGACAATGATGTGTCAGATGATGGTACTAATACATTGATCCATGACACATTTGGTATTGGCACAACTGATGATGATGATCAGGATGATGTTGATGTCATCCATGATATACCTCTACTTGAGAAGGCAACCACACCCCTTTACGAAGGCTCCCAAACAACTCTTCTCTTTGCTATATTGTTGTTGTTGAACTTGAAGGTTATGAATGGTTTATCCAACACAGCAATGTCACGTATGCTACGGTATGTCATATATGTCATTATAGTAATTAAATGGTGAAACATGTACCATAAATATTGTTAATATTAACAACATATATTTTTTTTCTACAGATTGAGAGGTGAGTTCTTGTTATCACCATCAAATATTCTCCCTCGCTCATACCGAGAATTATGTGCCACTATGAAAGATATTGGAATAGAGTATCAAGAAATAGATGCTTGTCCCAATTATCATATTATTTATCATAAAGAACGTGAATTTGCAACAGAATGCCCTGAATGTCATACGAGTAGATATCAAACAGATCAAATAACAAAAAAGGTGCCTCACAAGGTTCTTCGTTACATCCCCATTATACCATATTTGCAAAGATTATTTAGGTGTAATAGCTTGTTACAATTTATGGATTACCATGCACACAATAGGAGTCAAAATGACATTATTCGAATGCCTGTGGATGGTTCTATATTTAAGAACATAGAGGAAAAGTGGCCACACTTTATTGAAGAACCTCGAAATCTCAAGCTTTCAGTGGCAGCGGACGATGTCAATCCATTTGGAGAGCTAAGATCTATTTGCACTGTTTGGCCTATTTTTGTCATCAACAATAACATTCCTTCGTGGATGTCAATAAAGAGGGAGCACATTGTGTTGGCAATGATTGTTCTAGGTATTTGATCATTTAATAGTTATCTGCATGTAATTATAAATCTTGTAGTAAAATGGTCACAATAATTATGTAATATTGTTCATTCAACCAAGTAAATACCAAGTTAAAGATATGAATGTTTATATTGAGCCTCTTATCAACGAGTTGGTGGAGTTATGGAAAGGTTTCACTATGTATGACATCTCTAGACCAATAGGAGATAGACAATTTCAATTCCATGCAATGCTTGTATGGACAATACATGATGCCCCAAGGCTAACACATTTTTCTGGTATGTTATGGTGAATTCAAGTTGCACATGATAATTCTAAAAATAAAAATTAACATATTTAATCTAATTGTATCATTACCTTGTAGGTCTTCAAACAAAGGGAAAATTTGCATGTCCAGTTTGTGGTCCAAAGGTGAAATCTCATTATTCAAAAAGTTTAGGAAAGTAGGTGTTTGATGAGTATAGGTACTTTCTCCACAAAAATCATAACTATCAAATTACCAAAAAATATATTTTCAATGGAAAAGAAGAGACTACATCTAAGCCATGGAGAATGACACCTCACTTATGGAAGTTGGAATATAATAGAATTAATTGTCAAGGTACTACCATTCTACCTAACGGTTTATGTTTGGAATTTGTATATTTTTATTGTGTTTTGTTTGCTGATTATGTGATTGATGATCGTGAATATCGTCAAGGAAACACTACTGAGCACCTTCCAAAGGGACTAAAGAGTTATCCCAGAAAATTTAGTAGGTTGCCCTACTACGAGTAGCTGCTTGATGTGCATTTGTTTGATACTATGCATATTGGAAAGAATGTAACGGAGACATTGTGGAAGATATTGGATGGAAGGCGTGACAAAGAAAAAAATGTCAAAATTTGTAGCGACATTCATGAATCCAATCATGCAATAAAAAATTTCATTGAATCAAATATAAATGCATAACAGATTAATACAAGTGCCCTTCCTTGGTTATTAACAGAACAACAAGGTGATGCCATAAAAGAAGTCATACGAAAAATTTGATTTCCCACAGGATTTGCTGCAAACATAAGCAGTACCATATCAAAGAAAGGTGAATTTGGGTCAAGGTTGAAAATGCATGATTGGCATACCTTCATCAAGGTAAGTCATGTTCTTTTGTATTTACAATATATTTGTAAACTGCATGTACTTATCATTGTATTATATGAGAAAAGAATGACATGATTATTTTTATAATTGTTGCAGTACGTGCTACCCCTATCTCTCCCAGAGAACTTCGACAATAACATCAAACAAGTGATATATGATCTTTGAAAATACATGAGGTAAGAAATGATATCTGTTCAATTTGTTGTATATATATATATTGTAAAGTCTCGTGTTTATATATTTTTGTGTCTTGAATGTCTTGTAGGTGGTTGTCATCTAAAGAAATCCATAGAGCAGATATAAAATACTGGAAGAGAAGAATTCCTCTTCTAATGTGTGAAATGCAAAAGTGTCTACCTTCAACCTTTTTCAATGCACAAGAACACTACCTCATACACCAAGTTGAGGAGATTGAAGTGTGTGGACCCATACACACTTGGTCAATGTGGATGGTTGAGAGGCACTTGAAATTTTTTAAGGCTTTGGTTTGGCAAAGAGCACGTCCTGAGGGTTCTATGGTGGAGGGATATATGGTATACCAGACTATGGTGTATGTTACTGAATATCTTTCTAAGCTTGCAGCAAAGATCCATATAGATCACATTTGGGATCTCGAGTTATTAGAAAATTTGAAGGGGAGTACTTGGTGGGGGAAGGCAGAATGAGGAAAGTGAGAGGTAATAAATTATAAGATGTTATTGTAGCTGTTAATTAATTCTTAATCTTCAAAATTAATCGGTTGTAAGTCATTTATTTATTTTTTGTACAGTTGCTCGAGAGTGGGATGCAATACATTTGTATATTGCAAACAATCAAGATTGGATGACGAAATGGATTGAACGATGTCATCATTTAGGTCACACATTAACATGGGAAGTTGTGTCTTCATTGGTTAATGAAGCTCATTGTAATGGAGATCCAAATGTTACCCAAAGGGAAATAGATTTAGCACATGGTTTTAAAGATATCCAGGTACATATAAATTTTTTAATCACTCGTACGTTTATGAACTCTTGATGCATTAATTTATACATGTTTTACATATTTTTGCAGGTCAAACACCACAAGGCTATGTTTTGCAATGGTCATAAATTTCGCATCAAAAAGTTGGATGACACAAAGAAAACTTGTGATTCTGGGATAAGTGCAGTCTTTCAGGTGACTAATATTTCATCTAGAAATGACTTACATCCTCGAGAGTTTGAAAATAAATACTATGGCATTTTGGATTATATACTTGAGTGTGACTTTAATTCCTTCAGATTAGTTCTCTTCGTCGTCAGATGGTATAGGCTACGACTTAATCAAAATGATCCTGATAGAACTGTTATTGAACATGACAATGGATTTCCAATGATTAATACAAGGTGATTTGAGCCAGTTGGGGATGAACCCTATGTTCTTCCAAGCCAATGTGAGCAGGTATTTTACTCAGAGGTTTTGCATAAATCGAGTTGGTCGTTTGTTGTTAGACATGATCCAAGAGGAAGCCTGATGAGGTATAATGTGATGGAAGAAGATTGCGAACAACTAGAAGATGATGTAGATGATGATCATGAACAACAGTTAGTCGATGATGTTCCTGACACAACTTTTCTTGAAGAAGAAGAAGATAATGACGATGATGATGCTACCGATGATGCTACTAATGATGCTACTGATGATGATGATGATGTTGCTGCTGCTGCTAATGATGATGATGATGATGCTGATGCTAATGTCGATGATGATGACGATGATGAAGATGAAGACAATGATGGTGGTGGTGATGATGTCGACGTCAACGATGATCATGGTGATTAGTTGGATGAAGAAGAAGATGAATGACATGAATGAAATGTACAGTTACGTGATCACTGCTTAATCTATTTAATATTGATTTCTTGATAGAAATGTGCAGTTATGCAATCAATGCTTAATCTAATTAATTCGTGATGTACTTACTATGGGATGCTTATGGTTTTTAATGTACTTACTATGTGGTTTTGAGTATATGTATCATGAGTTTTTTAGCTAACATTAGATAATTGAATTACATATGTAGGTACCCAGACTCCTTTCATGAGCATCCCACATAGTCTCATGGATCGACAAACTGACCTCGATGTTGATGATGTGACTAGATCAGGTAAAGAGCTATACGATTATGGCCTGTAAAGTACTGAAATACTTTAAAAATTTTAAAATGTTTTTAATTATAATAAAATGTTTTTAATTTAACCCTTTTATATGTTATTGCAGATGAGCCCCCTTTGCATCAACAGAGAACTAGGCGTGCATTGAGATCTAATGAGAGGGTAGATGATCATGATGATGATATCGATACTCATCTTACAATTATATCTTAAAAACTAGAAATCAAAAGAAAAAAAAGAAATGATTGTCATCTATGCACTTTAATTAATAATGACTGATTTTTATATGCCAATGAATTTAATTATGTGGTAGTGAATGTTCATAAATTTTATAATGTGTTAATGAATGTTATCATGTGATAATTAATTAATGTCACATTTTATTAATGTGTGAATGAATGTTATCGTGTGATAATTAATGAATGTTACATTTTATTAATGGATGAAATAATGAATAAATGTTAGATGTTAACGGGGAATTTAGAGTGATGTTAGGGGGGGGGGGGGGGGGGGGGGTGGAGCCAAATGAGTTTCCACCTTCATGTGGTTGGCCCTATTTAGTACAGAATATAAAACTATTCTCAAAACAAAGTGAAGCTCAATAAGTTTGTTCCTTATATAGGGTCTCAAGTGTAGCTTTTATCCCACTCTCAACATTGCAAGGCTTCAAGTGGTGTTCTGATATTGGTTTCTCCATCTCCCACTGACATCTTGTCTTTCTCCTAAGAACTCTCACCGAGCTATGATACATGGATGAGCAGAAGATGTCCCTTACAGGCTACACATATATAATATGGTAGATCTAGGGAACAAATATACTACAACATAGAATGAGTCAACTTGAATCTATAGTTTCTTCATTCACAATGAAAATTCAAATTACAAGCCATATTTTAGATTTAATATTCATATTTATCTTCATCATGATCATAGCCATCACGGTCAGCATTTGGTTCAACTTCATTTGAACCACACTTCATGTTGGATTATAACATATTGACACTTACACCATGAAGAAGACAAATGATTAAATAGAAAGAGAGGACCAACTGAACCATCTTTTGGTCAATCTATATCACATTGAGAAACAATGTCAAGACTCAAAAATCAAAACAATCAAAAGTTTCTTCAAGACCATGAATGATCAACAACATTCCATTAGAAAACAAAACACTAATCTATATTATCATTAAGCCATAAAATATGTTTTTAAAGTTTAGAAGCATCACAAGAACTTTCAAGAAACATAGTACTATCCAAGGACCAAAATGAATACCCTCCAAATGATTATGATTATGTTGATGTTGATGTCTATAATTTATGTCTAATGATTATGATGATGTTGTGTATCATCTTAAAATGGAAGCACTTCCATGTTAAGAGCATTTAGCCCTCCGAGTAAGTGGTTTGGGGTCATGTTAAGCACTTTGATTAGGTCTTTGCATGTATTTGGCTTTCTCCCCGCTTTCCACTTCTTCTCCGCGCTTGATTTCTCCATTCTAAGTGAAATTAGGGTTAAGGTCTTAAGGACTTTCCTAATTCTCCCTCTTCCATGGCCCTATTTTATAGGTAGGGTTCAGAAATGAGACCTCCTAGTCCTTCATCACATCAAATAGAGGATTTTCTGTCTATTCGAGACATCTAGTCCTGTTCAGATATCAATTTCCAAGTTTCTGACATCTCCTGGAACCTCTGCTGCAGAACCTAGCAAAGTTAGGGTCTGAGGTCAAAGTCGACCTCGACCTTGACTAGGTCAGGGTCGACCTCGACCCTGACCAGGTCAAGGTCGACCTCAACCTTGACCTCTTCCCGCCAGGATTTCAAATTTTCATTTGTCGGCAGTTTGGCTTTTGGGATAATTATTTCTCTGCCTCCGGGTTCGCTGTTTCAGGCTTCAAAATGGTAAATTATTTAATTGTATTTAATCAAGGTATATTTTCTAAAGGTGAGGACCTAATTGGGATTTAATTCTCCAAGGTGGCCCATCTAGAGGAGTGTGCCCTAGATCACTATAAAAGGAGGCCTTCCTCTCTCATTTTGACATCAAGTTTTTCACATCACATCTCATCTCAACCAATCAAGCATCTAGAGCTCTCAAGTGAAAGCAAGTCTTCAAGCATTCAAGTGTTCAAGCATTCATCCATCAAGGAGATCCATTGTTAGCCATTGAAGGATTCAATCTCTTTGGAGCCCCCTTGAAGATCCACCCTTCTCCATCCATTCAAGCCTTCTCATATGCAAAGATCAAATCAAGATTGGTGTTGAAGATCAAATACCATTGATTAGAGACATCTTTCCATCCATTAAAGCATTCCTATTTGTGGATTTGAGGATTTGAATCCTCTACAAGGACTTCAACATAAGCGAGGTGATTTTGTTTCAATTACTTTGTTTATGCACAATATATTTCAATTCAATTTCAAGGTTAATTCCTAAACTGGGGTTTGACTAAGGCAAACCCCCCATACAACCAAAAAACCCCATTTTCTTGCAGGTACAGGTGTGAAATCTCATATCTGAGAGTGAATTTGGATACCCTTTTTGGTAATCTTTTTGGATCTGCGAACAGAATCGGAATCGGACTTCAAATAAATAATGTGGTCTTTGACCTTTTAAAAGGTCAAAGTCGACCTGTGTGAATTTGGAGAAAAGATTTCTGCGTTTTTTCCACCTCGACATTTCCAGTCCAAAAAAGTGACAGATTCTTCAGAAAGTTCATACAGAAGCCAGAATTCAGCGTTTTCCAGATCTACCCTAATTCAAGGTTAGTATTTGCACTTCAATTATTTCAATTTCAAGTATAACACATTCTACCTAGGGAAACATCAGATTTATTATTTCTTTCATATTCTCAATCAAATTGATCTGATTCTACATTAGCCTTTTAGGTTGATCAAATTGTATCTCCTTGTTGGGAATTTGGGTTTGAGAATAGATCTCATATTCCCCTTAAAACATTTGAATGAGGTTGAATACATTTTAACATCATTCATGTTGATGTTGATGTCTATAATTTATTTCACTTACTGATGCTTGCCTAGATTGAATTTTGAATTGCCAGGCTGGAGAACGCTTTCAAAGTTTAGGGTCTGTTGTACATGATACTCTTAGTTACAGCTCAAATGCAACTCAACATATTTTTGATGTTGGGCAACCCACTGCAGAAACTCATTCGCAGGTGCAATTTAATGCTGTGAATCTTGGCATTGTTAATGTTATTACTTTTCCTCACGTTTCATATTTGTGAAAATGTTTCTTGGCACTATCTTATTCTTATTACAATGTTCTTTGTTGTGGGGCAGGAGGTCAATCTTCATTGTCTTCATTGTGGGGGACAGTGAAGATTTCTCTGAAAAATAGTAGGTCTTCTTTAGTATGTTATAATAACATGCTAAAATGATAAAGGTGTTATGGGCATTTAATCTGCAATTACTAATAGACTAAGCATATTATTACTATGCTTAATGTTCCATTTAAATGCATTTAACACAAAAAACAAATTTACAAAACTGAACCAATGGCATGTTTACAACAAAGATGTGTTGAGGAGTTTGCTCCTTGTTTAATGTTAACTGTTCTTGCACAATCCACTCATACAACAGTGAAATGCTATGTGGAAGGGATGGTTGATAGTGTTCCTTGAGGGAAGGGGGATTTTGAAAGACTTGTTATCATTGTATTGTGTATTTCCAATATGTTTGGATGTAGGGCAGACCGGGAGAATGAAGGATCACTCACCGATTGCATGATAACCTGGTTTTGAAGGGTCACTAGAAGAGGGGAATGAAGGATCACTCATTGATTGCATGATAACCCCACCAAGCATTCTTTCCTTTAATTTTCCACAATATCTCAAAGTATGATCATTATTCTTTACTTTCTTCTATATGCTATTCTTTCTATGGTTTTGTTATCTCAGAAATATATCAAAAACATTGCAGATGTGCATATAAAAGTAAAATATTATCCTTCAATTGTTCCACATTGAAGCATTTCCTCTTTGGAGTATTCTCTTCATTTGTACAATATCTGTCAAAAATGGTTCCCATATTTCTTCAAGATCTATTTTAATCTTTATATTGCAATTTTGATTAGATTTGATGTATAGTTGATTTCATTAGTATTTTATAACATATACTCCTAATGTGAAATGTGGAGAGAAAGAAAGAGACACACTAGGTATGAATTACATGATATACCCATCATCACTTAGCACTTAAATAATAAATTATAGATAGGGAACAACCCCCTAACCTCTAGATGTTTGTTTCATGTTGGCCTCTTATTATATCCAAAGGTAGGCCTGTCTTAATTAGGCTAACAACCACAGTATAGGGGCCATAATATTTTCCCTTTAACCACATTTATAGTTTGAGAAAATAAAAAAAAATTGTTTCAGATTTATATTATCCTTTTGAACTAGCACACTACCATCAAAATGCATAATCATTGGTCATCTCAAGAAAATTCCTATTGATTAGTAGGATATCCTTATAAAAATTTGATGCATGGAATTATTGTGAATTATCAACTGCTATGTATCCTACAACTATGGAAGGAATAGTGTTGGTGTTAGGTTTCATTTATTATTGAATTCAATGGTTTCCAAGATGTGTTAAGGAGTTTGCTCTTTGTTTAGTGTTAACTATTCCTGCACAATCCACTCATAAAACAATGAAATGCTATGTGGAAGGGATGGTTGATAGTGTTCCTTGAGGGAAGCAGGATTGTGAAAGACTTGTTATCATTGTATTGTGTATTTCCAATATGTTTGGTTGCAGGGCAGACCAAGAGAATGAAGGATCACTCACCGATTGCATGATAACCCAGTTTTGAAGGGTCACTGGTTGAGGGGATAGTCAAGGTCCCCATGATTGGGCCATTGGAGGACCCTATTTCTTTGTAGTAATTGTTATTCAAATTGGATGCATGGATTTCTTGTGAATTATCCGCTACTGTGTATCTTGCAACTGCATCCGTAAATCTGCATATACTTCTCTACGGTTGTAAGCCACTTAGAGATCAAAATAGAGAAACTAAATCAAAATCGTTCTTTGTCCTATTTCCTTTTAAAAAAGTCTCAACTAGATCTATTAGATTTCCACAATCCATATTAATGCTAGTATCAATTTTTGGGTTCGATTGTGTATAATCTTTTCCATCAACATTTCAGATCATACTACATGATCCATCATATCATGTTCTTTTCTCTCTAGCATCCTGATGATGGATCATGTAGTATGATCTGAAACATTGATGGAAAAAATTATACACAATCGAACCGAGAAACTGATACTAGCAAAGTCTCAACTATCAATGATACAATATACATTTGATGCCCTAAGCTATCAAATATACAAATGGTGCCTACCTAGAAGCTCACCAGGAGAATGAAGGATCACTCACTGATTGCATGATAACCCAGTTTTGAAGGGTCACTGGTTGAGGGGACAGTCAAGGTCCGGATGATTGGGCCATTGGAGGACCCTAGTTCTTTGTATTAATTGCTATTCAAATTGGATGCATGGATTTATTGTGAATTATCGGTTGCTATGTATCCTGCAACTGCATCTGTAAATCTGCATATACTTCTCTAGGGTTGTAAGCCACGTAGGGATCAAAATAAAGAAACTAAATAAAAATTGTTCTTTGTCTTATTTCCTTTTAACAAAGTATCAACTATCAACGATACAATACATTTGATGCCCTAAGCTATCAATACGAATGGTGCCTAGCTAGAAGCTCACGGGTTGTCCATTTGATAACCACAGTCAACATTTCAAAAAAATGGATATCCTTGAGCACAAGCACCAATAACATCAAATAATGGAGTTAAAGCATGGGCTAGGGCACGACACTAGTAGAATGTGGTCATTTCAGTGACAACAATTTAGAATGCGGTCCTTTGGCATGTATTAAACAAAATATAATTTTTAGCATATTATTATCATTCTATTTCTTTGTTGTAAACATGCCATCAGTTCAATTTTGTAACTTCACTGTTGCATGAGTGGATTATGCAGGAACAATTAACATTAAACAAGGAGAAAACTCCTCAACACATCTTGGAAACCATTGAATTCAATAATAAATGAAACCTAACACCAACACTATTCCTTCCATTCACTTCTACCAAGAATAAAGCATTTAATCCGTTCAACATTACATGTAATCATTAGACAGTTACATTTCCTGACTTTGTAGAGGAACAGTCATGACCAAAATGATCAAAACTACTTTCACCCTTGCACAAGCTATTCCAAACTTCAAGTAAAATGAGAAATATGCTATATCAAATCATTCATATTCATAGTAACCATTCGAAGGATCATTTTGTCAATGAACGCTCTGACTATACCCCTGTAGCAGAGAAAGGAAACCTCAAAATAGAGAAAGCAAACTTAGTAAAACCAGTCTATGCCGATGTTTGTGAGGGTACAGTCATGATAAGTGCCTCTCAAACCTCTCCAAACATGTAAGATTGTCTTTAAATACTTTATTTATCTCTTCTAAACATTAACCAAATCAAACCTACATTTGAATCCACACACAATAACCCCAAAATGAAGGGTTTTGTATCCTTTAATGAATCTCAGTCACTGGTAGCGCATGGATAGTCAAACTAGTAGTCTCCAAAGCATTCAATAAGTGACTAGATTGTATTTAATACACACTATTCCTTCCATTCACTTCTACCAAGAATAAAGCATTTAATCCATTCAACATTACATATAATCATTAGACAGTTACATTTCCTAACTATGTACTAGAGGAACAGTCAAGAAATGTAACTGTCTAAACGATCCAAACATTTGAAAATAGTGAATCGATATCCTTGAGCACAAGCACCAATAATATCAAATAGTGGAGATAAAGCACGGGCTAGGGCATGACACCAGTAGAATGCAGTCATTTTAGAGAGCATTCGTGATCAAATAAAATGCAATGCATTTGAAATTTGCAGTCGAATATGATGCCAAATGCTCAAAAGATGAAGAAATCACATACCTTCTCTCGCACTCAGCTTTCGCTCCTCTATCCAATCGAAATAAAAATGATGAGGCCATTTCACTCTTTTTTTTCATAGCCAAATCTTCCTTGTACCACACGAAGAACATGCCATTGGTTCAGTTTTGTAATTTGTTTTTTGTGTAATTAGTAATTGGCATATTAAATGCATATAACACCTTTTTCAGTTTAATTAGCATGTTACTATCATATCAGATAAAGTATGTTTAAGAATTGTTGGGACTGGTCCTTTTGTGTGTATTAAACATAATAGAATTTTTAGCATATTATTATCAATCTATTTCTTTGTTCTAAACATGCCATTGGTTCAGTTTTGTAGATTTGTTTAATCCATTAAATGCATTTTTCATGAGGCATCTTGTTCTCAAGAGATTGATGAAGATTGTGCACCTCAAAAACCAATTTATAAGGTACCAATCATGTTTCCTATTCGCTTATATTTTTGGATTGGTAAATCTCCTTATAAGTTCATGTCCTTTCTTTTGATTACTATGGATGAGATGTATATCTTACATTTAACATTCAACTTCTTTACATTTTAGAACATGTAGTGTGTTTTTTGAGGATTTTACCAAATCAACTTTTAACATAAACCGAAAACACCAAACTGATATCTTCCCCTTTCAACTTGACAAAATATTTGCATTTGCCAATAACTGCAAGCAACTAAATGATAAATCCACATACCTATATCTTTGTAAAATACCTAGAACATCAAAAAGATGGCTAAGTGGCTGCTGCCATGATTTTCATCTACTGAATATGGGAAAAAAAATACCAAAAAAAATTGAATAGAAAACATGATTGGTCATTTCAGAGAGCATTCATGATCAAATAAAATGCAATGCCTTCTCTCGCACTCGATCAACTTTCACCCGCTCGTTTTCTCCCACTCCTTTTCTCTACAAATGAAATAAAAATGATTTGGCCATTTCAAAATAGTGAATCGATATCCTTGAGCACAAGCACCAATAACATCAACTATTTTGATATGTGGGTACCCTAATGTTGGCAAGAGTTCTTTTATTAATAAGATCACTCTACAAGCTTGAAGAAGCGATATATTTTGGCAAGTGAAGAGTAGAAAGATGATGATATTCCTGAGATCATGGATGGACACAATGTTGCAGATAGAATGGGAAGACATCTTTCTAGACTGGCCCTAGATCCTTCGACAATTGGGGTAGGATCCAAACCCAGGCTAAAAAGATGTCTTCCTTTCTATTGTGGAATTATCCCTTCTTTGGCCTGCACTCATTCCTCTTCTCAAAAATGGTTATCTAGAAAATTTGGATATTGTTTCTCATCCATGCATGAAATGTGCTAGTGATCGTATAAAATTACTTTAGGCCTCCAGTATTGATGAGATGTACAAGTGTAAAATGTTTTTGCGAGACTGGGATCAATTTGTGCAATGTACATAAATGCAAGGCGGTGATTATTCTCGACGATCGACAGGTAGCTAGGACAGTAGCTAGGACTAAAGATAAAACAGCTCAAGAGACCATCATAGGTTCTCTCTTTCTTCGGTCTATATTATTGACAGAATGTTTTACCTTTCATTAGCTCATCAAATTCAGGGATTTGAAAGAATTTAATAGAATATTTTCATGACAACGTATATTATTTAAGTTGACGTTGCACGAATTTATCTACTTCGTGCACTTGTAGACTATGAGGACGACCGAAGAAAGAGAGAACCTATGATGGTCTCTTGAGCTGTTTTATCTTTAATGTGCATATCCGTCAGTTTTTTGACACTTAATCATTAATTCCAACAGAAGTGCTACGCATTCGACAGATAAAATGTCAGAGAAAACTAATTTATGACAATAGTTTCGACAGTAATGCTATACGTTCGACAGGGAATCTGTCAGAGAAATAATGAAAGACTGTCACTCTTCCGACATTTCAAGTGTCGCAAATAGAAATTTTTTGACAGAACGTTCAAAATTAATGCCATATCACCGATGGGTATATCTATCAGAATTAAGTGGAAACTATCGCTATTCTGACAGTTATAATGTCAGAAAAGATATCTTTTTGACAGTTAATAGGTCATTGTGTCAGAATTCCGATGGATAAACCGTAGAAAATGCCATAACGAAGTTGTTGCTGAAATGCAAGTTTTAGACATGATATGGTGTCGGTAAACTGATGGATACGTCTTCTATCACAATTTCCTAAGCAAAAATGGTGACGGACCCATCTGTCAAAATGCCAACAAATTAGCATTACAAATCTGACAAATGGCCGTTGAAATTTGACCCCAAATGTAGTAGTGTCCCTATACATATTTCTATCTTCACATGCTCTGAAACAACCACACAATATTCATACACTTCTTTTAGTCATCCATATATCATTGTTAACCAGTATGTCTACCTCCATCTGAAACATATGTTGACAACACTAACAAATAATGAGAATAACACATATTACCAAACCAATTCCAACAATCTCCCCCTTTGGCATTGATGGAAACATATGAGAAGATCCATCAACCCAAAAGTACAACTTTCTTAGTGTCCTCTTTACAATCTTCTCAATATCCTCTCCCCTAAAATAGTAGAGATTTTCACGGAATCTCTCCCTCTTTGACATCAATGGAAAAGGGTGTCATTATCCAATCTCTAATTATCTCATCATAGGTGCAAAATCACCCAAATGTGTTCCATTTTGTTCATGTGATCACCCCCCCTGAGGAGTAGATCCAAGCATCAAGTTTAGAAGTGATATAGCTCTGAAAACCACTGGACTGATGCATTCTTACATCAATTAATTCTTACAAGGAGGGGTTCTCACCCCTAGCATACCTCTGAGATATTAAAACATATATTTTGGCAAAGGATTTGTAAACATGTCTGATATCTATTCCTTTGTGCTAATATACTCCAATTTGATCTCTTTCTCTACTACCTTGTCTCTTAAGAAATGATACTTTATTGATATATATGTTTTGTTTTAGAATGCATAACTAAATTCTTTGGCATATTTACTATGTTATTGTTATCACGATGTATAACCACAAGTTCTTCAAAGATTATTCTAATGTATTTCATTATCTGCTTCATCCAAACAATTTGAGTGCAGTTTATAGCAGCAGCAACCTATTCTTATTCAGTAGTATATTGATCTATATAGTCATGCTTCTTACTTAGCCAAGAAACCAATCTTTGCCCAAGGAAAAATGTACCTCCACTAGTAATTTTTCTATCATCCACACTTCCTACCCAATCAGCATTAGTATAAGCATGTAACACAAAATCATCAGATTTTCCATACCATAATCCATACTCAAGTGTTCCCTTCAAGTATCTAAATATCCTTTTCACAGCAACAAGGTGAGTCTCTTTAGGATTTTCTTAATATATTGTCACAATTCCAAAAACATTAGCTATGTCGGGTCTAGTATGAGTTAGATATTGTAGGCCTCCAATCATTGATCTGTACTTTATTTAAAAAACACTTGCACTTTCATCAGTATTAGTAAGTTTATAACCAGTATCCATGAGTTTTCCAACATCTTTGCAATCTTTCATTCTGAATTTCTTTAACATCTCTTTAAGATACTTTGTCTAAGAAATAAAAATTTCATCTTTGTTCTGATTAATTTGTAAGTCAAGGAAGAATTTAATTTCACCTATCATTGACATCTCAAATTCATTTTCCATTTCCTTAGAGTAATTCTTACTCATCTCATCATTTCCTCCAAAAATAATGTCATCCACAAAAACTTCAACTATTAGAATTCCTTCTTTACTAGTTCTCAAATATAAATTACTGTCAGCATTACCTTTTCTGAAACCAAGACTCAGTAGATACTTATCCAATATCACATAGCATGCTCTAGGTGCTTGTTTCATTCCATACAATGTCTTTTTCAGTTACATACCATACCCTCATTCTCTGCCAAAGGAAATCCATCAGGTTGCTCAATGTAAACTTCTTCCTCAAGATCACCATTTAGAAATGCAGATTTAATATCCATCTGATATACTTTAAAGTATTTATGTCTAACATAAGCAAGAAATAGTCTTACTACCTCCAACCTAGCAACAAAAGAAAATGTTTCTTAAAAGTCTATGCCTTCTTGTTGAGAGTAGCCTTTACAAACAAGTATTGCTTTATTTCTTACAACTTTCCCTTCTTCATTCATCTTATTTCTGAAAACCCATGTAGTTCCTATCACATTATTTCCTTAGGCATAGGAACCAATTCCCAAGTATTTTTTTTTTCTTTATATGATCTAATTATTCCTACATTTCTTTAGTCCAAGATACATCCTTACAAGCTTCATCGGTAGTTTTAGGTTTAACTTGAGAAATCAAACAAATTTCATTTCTTAATCTAGACCTTGTCAAAATTCCTTTATTAGCATCACCAATGATTTGATTCTTGGGGCTTTTGTTCTTTACATACCTCAGTGTCTTTTGAATATCAATAGAGTCATTCAAACATATTTCCATCTCATGATCAACTTCAAAAGGTTCTTCTTGATTTGTAACGACTTCTCTGTTATCTGGATTCTAACTGTAATCATAAACTCTTTCCCAAATTTGAAACTCCTCATCAATTCTTACATTATCACTTTCAATCATATTTCTCAATATCATATTAAAACATTTGTAAGCCTTTCTCTTAGTAGAATAACCAAGAAATATCCCTTCATCACTTCTAGCATCAAATTTTCCTATGTCATCATCTCTTTTGATATAGCATTTACTACCAAATATTCTAAAATATTTCACAGTAGGAGTATTATTAAACCATAATTCATAAGGTGTCTTACTTGTACCTTCTCTTATTTGAATTTTGTTCAAAGTATAAATAGTAGGACCAAAAGCTTCTCTCCAATGAATATGTGACACATTTACTTCAAGCAACATAGTTCTAGCAACATCTAAAATTGTTATGTTTCTTCACTCTACAATCCCATTATGTTGTGGAGTCCTAGGAGCTGATGTTTGTCTATATATGGCATTCTCTTCATAGTAGTTATTAAACATATCTAAATTAAATTCTCCACCTTTGTCTAATCTCAAACATTATCATTAAACTAGATTCATTCTCAAATTTTTCTTTAAAAATATTGAATTTGTCAAAAGCCTTAGACTTTTCTCTAAGAAATACAACCCACATCATCCTAGAGAAATCATCAAAAAAAAATTATAAAATACCTCTCACCATAATAAGATCTTGTTCTTGTAAGTCCACACAAATCTATATGCACCATATCTAACTTCCCTTTAGTTGAGTAAGATTTTCTCTGAAAGATTCTTTTAGTATGTTACCCCATTACACATTCTCTACATGTGGTGTTAGTTGGTTTTACAATCTTTGATAGGTCTCTAACAACATTTGTCATACTTGCTTTCACAATATAATCAAAATTCACATGACAAAATCTTATGTGTCATAACTAGATGTCATCAATCTTCGTAAAAAAACAAGAAACCTCAGATGTGTTCAGCTCAAATACATTACCTCTTGATTTAGTACCAGTCGCAATCAAATCTCCTAACTTTCTTATGATAGAACATCTCTCATTAATGAACTCCAGTTGATAACCCTTGTCTACAAGTTGTCCAACACTTAACAAATTATGCTTAATTCCATCAACAAGTAGTACATCATCAATATTAGTCTTACCATCCAGAGAAATCAGTCCTACTCCAATGATAAACTTAGTAACATTATCACCAAATCTAACCACACCACCATCATACTTTGTTAGATTAACAAACTTATTTTTATCACTAGTCATATGATGTGAACAACCACTATCTATGATCCATTTTAATTTCTTCTCAAGATGTGAAACTAGGGATTTTTCTTCATGAATAGGTTCACCATCTTTAATAGCAATAAATTCAATCTCATCATAGTCTATTTCATCATCATTAGAAACGCCTTCACTAGCATAGTAACATTATTTATCCTTTGAGTTATTAGGTCTGTGAAACTTAGGTTTGTGCTTAGGAACCCTTGTAGGACATCTAGATGCAAAATGACCAATCTTATTACATGAAAAACATTTTAGGGGTAGCTTTCCTTCAAACTTACCTTTACCTCTCTTTTCTCTTCTTGTGATTGGGGCCACAATCTCATCTAACTTCTTTTCTTCTTCCTGTGTCTTTTCCCATTCATCAGCATACTCACCAAGCTCTTCTCACAAATCATTTTTTCTATTGCTCACTAGACTTGATAAAGTCCTTTTTTCATTATGTATAGTCGCCTTAAATGTTGATTTAGGTTTGGGTAATGAATCTCCAAGTTTTGCGGTCTCAAAGGTAGTTAATTTAACAATCAACATCTCTCTATTAAAGTTTGCAGTCAAAGGTATGATCTCCTCTATCACTTTCACTTTAGTCTTATACGTAGGTGTCAAAGATTTAAGAATCTTTGCAATTACTTCCTCTTCACTGTATGTGCCTCTAGAATTTCTAATGCCAATAACAACCTTTGTGACCCTTTGTACATAAGCTCTAACACTTTCATCATCTCTCATTCTCAAAGTCTCCATCTTTGTCTTCCAATTCTGAAACTTCACTTGCTTAGTAAATCTGTCTCCTTCATATAGTGCTTCCAATCTTAACCAAATTTTGTGTGTTGAATCTAAGTCCTTAACCTCAGTAAATTCACCTTTAGAGAGTGCACTAATCAATGCTTCCCTTGCAACCATGTTGCAGGAGAACAAATTCTTCTCCTCATCAGTGGCACTATCCGATTAATCTCCAAGCTTGATCTAATCTTCTTTCTTTGTTATCATCTAGTAGTTAATACCCAAACATATCAAATGTGTTATTATCTTGCTCTTCCAACTATCAAAATTATCAGGATCAAACTTTGACTTTCCTTCCTATATAATGCCATCTCCAAGATCACCTCAAGTTGTTAAGCTTTCTCTCTGAGGACCAAAAGCTCTGATATCAATTGTTAGGAATAATAGTCTATCAGCATAACTGAGATGGGGGGTGAATCAATTGTGAGATAGAATATTACACTTTAATATTTATAAACAAAAATACTTAATCTAAATATCAACACAATGAATGCAACACCATAACACAAAATTTTGTTTCAAGGAAACCTTGTTAAAGGTAAAACCCCGGTGGGAATTAGCACCCACAAATGATGTACTAAGAGTATAGCATCCTTGCTAAAAGATCTGTTTGTGTTAGGATCTTATTAATGCATACAATACATAGTCCCTATTAAAGGATGGACCTTGTTAGGAGTCAAGAGAAAGAAATGGTAGGCTCACTATACAGGCACATTGCCTAAAGAAGGTTAAATCAACCTTCAAGACTCACTGTCCAAAATATAATTGTATCAAAGATACAATCCAATGAACTATCTGCTAGAAAATTTTTTTGCTTGATCAGTTCCAATGAATCTCCTCAATCATAACCTCTTCTCTACATCCAACAGATTTCACAAATAAATACTCGCAGCTTCCACACACACTCCTTTATTCTCCAAAAATAACTCTTCTTTATACCCTATTGTAGGACTGGTTTAGCCCTTTGAGTAGGTGGTCTTGGGTCATGTCAAGTGCCTTGGGTGGGTCTTTGAATGGATCTGGATTTTTCCCCCTATTTTGCTTCTCTCTCCACCTGTTTCTAGCCTCTTTCTGATACTCTATCCTGAAAAATTGAGATCTTTGACTTCAAGGTCAAGGATGACCTTATGGGTCAAGGTCGACCTCAAATTTGACCTAGGTCAAGGATGAAATTGACTTTGACCTAGGTCAAAGTTGACCTCAACCTTGACCCTAGGTCCAAATTTTAGATTCCAAAGGTTTCAGGATGTCAGGCTTCAGAAAGTTTTATTTTCCCGCTTCTGGGTCAGCTGTTTTGGATTTTAGAATGGTAAACTCTTAAATTGTATTTAATCTAGGTCCACTTCTATGGTTTAAGGATTAATTGGAATTTAATTCTCCTATGTCAACCTCTCTATAAGCTTGTGCCCTAGACTAGTATAAAAGGAAGCCTCCCTCTCTCATTTTCACATCCACTCTTTATGAAAGACATCCACTCTTTATGAAAAACATTCACGATCAAGCAAGTGAAATCAAGTGATCAAGAAATATTCAAGAAAGAAAGAATGAGAAGGAAATCATTCAAGAATTCATTCTTCCTTAAGCATTCAAGCATTCAAGATCCAATTTATCAAGGAGATTCATTGATAGCTATTGAAGGATTCAATCTCTTTGGAGCCCTCTTGTTGAAGATTCCTCCATCTACATTCATCCAAGATTCTTCCTATTCCAAGATCCACTCAAAATTGGTGTTGAAGATATAATGAAATTGATTTGAGACATCCTACATTCAATTCTACATTCATTTGGAGCATCCATACTTGTGGATTCAAGGATTCGAATCCTCTACAAGAATTTCAACATAAGCAAGGTGAATAGTTCCATTTACTTTGTTTATATATTACAATTTCAATTACATTTTAAGGTTGATTCCAAACTGGGGTTTGACCAAGGAAAACCCCTCATCCAACAAACAAAACCCTTTTTCTTGCAGATCCAGGTGCAGGACATCGAATATCAGTGCAGATTTGAGTACCCTTTTTGGTGAACTTCTGAGATTCGCAAACAGAATTTTTGTCGAAGCTATGCAAGTCAAGGATGATCTTTTGGGGTAAGATTGTACCTTGGGGTAAGATCTTACCCCTATCCTGGGTCAAGGACAACCTCACTCATAAAAGAAAAAGGTTTCTGGGTTTTCTCTATTTCTACATTTCCAGTCCAGATCTAGTTGCAAAATTCCCTGAAACTGTACACAAACATCAAAAAATAGCATTTTCTAGATCTGTCATATTTGAGGTTAGTATTTGTTTTCAATTCAATTAAGATTTCAATACACACTTTCCATAACGGAATACAAGGTTATTCTCTTTCTTCATATTCTCCATCGATTGATTCATCTAATGTATTGACCATCCTCTTGTGGTTAATCAATTTGGATCTTCCTTTGGGAATTTGAGGTTAAGAGGTACATCTTATATTCCCATCTTCATCATATTATCACACACATCCATTTCATTTGTAATATAACACCATTTGGTCACTTACATTTCAGGTGACCACGTTTTCTTATATTACATTTTGGTGAACCCGTGATAGACAACTCTTTCTTTTATGGTGTTAGATCTTGCATGTATTAGGTTTCTTTTATGTGTTTGCATCTCATATAAAATAAAAATACAAAAAAAATCATTTGTTCTTGCTTTGTTTTTTCTTAGTTTAGTTCATTTTCATTGCATTGGTATATGATCTTTACTACCTCTAGTCCTACCTATAATATTCCGGTTAGATGAAGTCATAGACTTATGGGTGCCTTTGATCCTAAGTCTTCCTCTCCTTTTCTTAGGATTTTGGATGACAATTAGATTCTTCATGATTCCAACCCTACTATGGAGCAAAACTCATCTCACTCATCTCATGGTGAGGATGATGCTTTAAGAGTTCCTCCTGAACAAGTCCAAAAAATTTCAACTAAACTTGATAAAATGGATAATTGGCTTATTCAAGAAAACCATAATCAAGATTCTATTCAAGCTATAGAGGATCTTAAGAAAGTTCTTTGTGATAATGATCAAAGTGTTAATCTCCTCTGTGGTATCACTCACCTTGTGCATTCAAATGTTAAACCTTTAGTTCAAGAAGCTCAAGATTTAGGATTGATTCCTCCTATTACTAGTGTGGAACCTTCTTCAGTTTCCTTACCTAGTATTCCTACTAATACCCCTCCTTTGGTGACTACAACAGTTTCCTCTCTACCTATGAGTGTTCCTCATGTGTCCCTTCCTACATCACGACCTTCTTACCATAATATTCCTTTTACTTATTCTAATCCTCTTCCAACTATGGTTGCAAGTGTTCCTCCAGTTGTATCTTCCATTCCTGCAACTTCATACACTTTACCTAGTGTTTCTAATGTTTTTATGCCTCCTATTACCTCTAATGATTCAAAAATCATCAGTTTGGCTCAAACTGTGTCATCTTTACAACAACAACTTGCATCCTTAACTCAAAAAAAGTTTAGCATTCCTACATGTGACATGGGAAGTCCTCTATCCCTAGACATAATTCATACTCTCGTTTCTCAGCAAGCCGATATGCCTCATCTTGAGAATTATAATGGTAAGGGAGACCCTGTTACTCATGTTAAAACATTTCAAATCCTCTGTAGTGACTATGCTCATGATCATAGGATTTTAGCTAAGTTGTTTGCTAGAAATTTTTGGGATAAGGCCTTACAATGGTATTGTTCCTTGTCTCCTTATTCTATTGAATCTTTTCTAAAACTTGCCAATGCTTTTATTCAACAATTTCAAAATAACATTGGTCTGCAAGTGTCTTTAACTGATTTGATGCATTGTAAACAGAATACTAAGGAAAATTTGACTGAATTCATTGGTAGATTTAAGCATTTGCATGCTCAAATTTCTTATCTTGTTCCTGATATGGATATTCAACGTATGTTTATTTCAAATTTACAAAAGGATATTAGAGATAAGATTCTGCTTACTGAATTTACCTCTTTTCAACAACATTGTACATTGTTTCATCATTATCAATTACAAGTGAGTCAATTTGAGAGCAACACTCCAATGGCTCTTGTTCCAGTTGATAAGAGTGATGTCGCTCCTAATCCAAATAAATTTCAAAAACTCAACAAGTATGTCAAGATAAATAAACAAGCGAATACATTTGTTGATCAAGTTGTCGTTGCATCTCACAATGCTACTTCTACATCCACTTCTTTTCATTTGAATTGTACGTTTACTCCTCTCTCTAAATCTTTACATTCTATTATGAATAGGTTGTTAACTGCTAATATGATTACTTTACCTCCTATTCGACCTCTTGTACCTGCTACGATAGAATCTAAATCTTTTGATCCTAAAGATTTTTGTCAATACCATCATCAAAATGGCCATGATACTAAGAAGTGTTACTCTTTAAAACATAAGGTTCAAGATTTAATTGATTCTAATTCCTTATCCATTGATAATTTTGATGGTAGTGGGAACAAGCCTGTCTCTCCTCCTAATCAAAACCTTCAAATCTATACAAATCCTTTACCTACACATGATACTAATACCATTTCTTAGCCATCTTCTATGGATATTGTTTATGATTCAAAGATAGATGATCTTAATCATATTGTTAACCATGTGGAGCATTTTGTTTTGCCTCAACCTCAAACTCAACCTCAAGTTCCACCTCAACCTAAACCAAAACCGCAGCCTAAACTGAAATCTCAGCCAAAACCTCAAAAAAAACCTAAGAATAAATGACCTCGAGAACGCTTGATTACCTTCAATGATTCTGAGACTATTAAAGCTCCTGATGGTCCCCTTTACAATTATGTTAGGATTTCTCAGATATCTACGCATGGTTGTCTTGTTGATCCTACATCTTTAGTTAATGTTATTACTAAAGAAAATATTTTTATGAAAAACTTGCAATGTGATTCTTATAATACATCTGATGTATGGATTCAAACTTGTAATGGTTTTCTTTATACATCATTTGGTTCTATTGACTTGCCGGTTGAACTTTGTGGTAAAATTTTGAACACTACCTTTGTTGTTGTTCCTACTTTTGATCGATTTCAAGTTAAGCTTGGTTTGCCTTGGTTGAATGCCATGCATGTTGTTGCTTCTCCTATCCACAAGTGTCTTAAATTTTTTCATGATGAAGAAGTGAAGATGATTAACCATAGTTTATATCAACCGTCTAGGCCCAGGGATTGTGCTACACTTGACTTATTTTGGCCTTCAATACCTAATTCATTTCCTTCTCAACCTGATAATATTTTTTGCTCATATCAAGCCTATAGGCATCACAAGATTCTTGAGTTAAGCATGCCACTGATGGATCTTAATCATGGTCTTTTTCTTACACCTTCCATACCTCCTTTAACTATGGCTTCTAGTTTTGTTAATCAAGCTCCTAGTGTTGCTTGTCAGTCTGCTGAGAATCCTACTAATCCTCCTATAGAACCTATGAAGGACCCTGTAGTTGTTCCTCCTAGATCTCAACATATTTCAAACAAGACAAAACATAATCGATCTACTAATGAATTTCATAAGAAGCATCGTGCTCAAGCTAAAGCCTATAATTCTGTTATTCAAAGTTCTTTACCTTCTTTTGATCAATCTATGCATGATGTGTTAGAAGAAGTTACTGCTAATAATGATGTTAAGATGCAAGATTATGATGATTCTATTTGTATCTTATATCCTATTTTGATTAATTTAGATGAAGAAGATACTCTTGATGATACTAATGATGTTAATGATGAAATGAGACTATTGACATTGACATTGATTTACCTAATATGCTTTCATCACAATTGACACTTACACCTAGTATTGAACATTATGATTCTCAAGAGGATCATTGTTTGGAACTGGTTATCATTCCTACTGTGTTGGATATAGTCCCTCTTGTGAGTTACCCACCTTCCCTAAATGATATAGAATGAGATGGGGAGAGTAGGTGGCATTCTTGATTGGTTGATCCTTCATGGTAGCTTCTTGTATGTTTGTCTGTTGTACTATGCTTCTCTTGTATTGTGTTTGCTAAATGTTGTTAGATTATTTTATACAACCCTTGTTACTCTATTGGTGCAAGGTGATAAAGGAATTGAACCTGTTGTACTATTCCTCTATATGTATCTTTAGTCTTCTATATGTTGTTTCATGTTATGTTGTACATGTGCTAGTGTTCATAAATGTTTCCTTGTGTAATCTTCTTGGATTCACGACTTGGTAGCACTGATTCTTTTTGGTCTCCATATCATGCTTTGAAAAGATTCTTTTTTGTATCTCTTATGTGATCTTTCCTCCATTGTGATTGTAGTTCTACTTTCTTTGGGGAATGATGTCTATTCATTTGCAATAATAATATATATATATATTATATTATGATCATACTAACCCCACAACGGGTAGATCCCTTTTGTGTTTTATGTATGTTTATGTGGTATTTCCCTTGAGTTGTCTTTGTTTGGGGCATCTTATAGTGGAAAAGTAATCAGTGGAGTTGTTTATGTTTCCGTTCAAGCCATTGATCCTGTTAAAGTGTTAGCAATGACTTTAACGTGGGGTCATACGCTCTACTCACCTGTTGCACACATGCACTTTCAATATACATATATTTTTTCTCAAATCTCTTCTCTCCCTTTATGGATTAGTGACTAATCCTTAAAGCATGGATTTTCATTTTATAGGATCTCTTGATCCCTCTAGTTTCAAAATTTTGATCCCTTAAGGTCGTAGGTGTCCTTAAGACTGGATCTCTTTTGCTTTTTGGTTTTACTCCTATGGAATAGAATATTCCTAGGGGTGAATCTTTGATGGGTTGACTAGTGAGTAGCCACATTCACTAGGTAGTTCAATTCCATCTTTCTAGGTGTGTTGTTTCCTTGTGTGGTTCAAAATGGGACATAAGTTCTCATTGGGCGAGATAATCACACACACACACTCTCTCTCTCTCTCTCTCTCTCTCTCTCTCTCTCTCTCTCTCTCTCTCTCTCTCTCTCTCTCTCTCTCTTCTGGAGATGTCTCTCTTATTGTGATCTTGGAGTTGATTAATACTTGAGTCTCTAGGGGCTTGAGGATTCTTTGTCCCTTTGATTTTAATAGGATTATCTTTTTCATTATGATCTCCTTTACCAAGAGTTTGCATCGAGTCCATTCTCTTGCTAAAGTGGGGGCTAAATGTATCATCCAAAAATTAAAGCACTTCCATTTAGGACTGGTTTAGCCCTTTGAGTAGGTGGTCTGGGGTCATGTCAAGCACCTTGGGTGGGTCTTTGACTGGATCTAGCTTTTTCCCCCTGTTCTGCTTCTCTCTCCAATTGTTTCCAGCCTCTTTCTGCCACTCTATCCTGAGAAACTAAGATCTTTGACTTCAAGGTCAACGATGACCTTTTGGGTCAAGGTCGACCTTGACTTTGACCTAGGTCAAGGAGGACCTCAACTTTGACCTAGGTCAAATTTGACCTCGACCTTGACCCTAGGTCCAAATTTTATATTTCAGAGGTTTCAGGATGTCGGGCTTTGGGAAGTTTTATTTTCCCACTTCCAGGTCGGCTATTTCAGATTTTGGAATGGTAAACTCTTAAATTGTATAAAATCTAGGTCCACTTCTAGGGGTTAAGGCTTAATTGGAATTTAATTCTCCTATGTCAGCCTCTCTAGAACTTTGTGCCCTAGACTAGTATAAAAGGAAGCCTCCCTCTCTCATTTTCACATCCACTCTTTATGAAAGACATCCACTCTTTATGAAAAACATCCACGATCAAGCAAGTGCAATCAAGTGATCAAGAAATCTTCAAGCAAGAAAGAAGGAGAAGGAAATAATTCAAGAATTCATTCATCCTTAAGCATTCAAGCATTCAAGATCCAATTCATCAAGGAGATCCATTGATAGCTATTGAAGGATTCAATCTCTTTGGAGCCCTCTTGTTGAAGATTCCTCCATCCACATTCATCCAAGCTTCTTCCTATTCCAAGATCCACTCAAGATTGGTGTTTAAGATCTAATTCAATTGATTTGAGACGTCCTACATTCAATTCTACATTCATTTGGAGTATCCATACTTGTGGATTCAAGGATTTGAATCCTCCACAAGAATTTCAACATAAGCAAGGTGAATAGTTCCATTTACTTTGTTTATATATTGCAATTTCAATTAAATTTTAAGGTCGATTCCAAACTGGGTTTTGACCAAGGAAAACCCCTCATCCAGCAAACAAAACCTTTTTTCTTGTAGATCCAAGTGTGGGACAATGAGTATCAGTGCAAATTTGAGTACCCTTTTTGGCGAACTTCCAGGATCTGTGAACAGAATTTTCGTCAGAGCTGTGCAGGTCAAGGATGACCTTTTGGGGTAAGATTGTGCCCCAGGATAAGATCTTACCCCTATCCTAGGTCAAGGGCGACCTCACTCAGAAAAGAAAAAGGTTTCTAGGTTTTCTCTGTTTCTACATTTCCAATCCAAATGTGGTTGCAGAATTCCCTGAAACTGTGCACAAACATTTAAAAAAATAGCATTTTCCAGATATGTCATATTTGAGGTTAATATTTTTTTTCAATTCAATTAAGATTTCAATACACACTTTCCATAATAGAATACCAGGTTATTCTCTTTCTTCATATTCTCCATCGATTGATTTATCTAATGTATTGACCATCCTCTTGTGGTTAATCAATTTGGATCTTCCTTTGGGAATTTTAGGTTAAGAGGTACATCTTATATTCTCATCTTCATCATATTATCACACACATCCATTTCATTTGTAATATAACACCATTTGGTCACTTACATTTCAGGTGATCACGTTTTCTTATATTACACCTATTACAATAATCAATTAGGTCGACCAATTAAGACTTCCCTAATGAACAAATAGTTAAATAGACCCTTGCTAAGATACACACGATACCTTACACAAGTATACAATAGATACAATACATCAAATACACTCTAGGATCCGAAATCCATGTTTGTCATCTTCACAACATGTTACACATCTCTAGTCGGCTCCAAATAGGTCTTTGCAAGAGCACATGCTTTAGATGATGTCACTATGAACACAAAAACTCCATAATCAAAAATAATATTATCCAATATGTATTCTATCATGCCTTAAGGTCACAGGTCACAAATCATGCTCACATAAGAGTTATCTCAAAAATACAGAGACTAACTCTATCACAGTCCACTATCATATTCCAATAACCAATCTTCACTAAATCAACTGTAACTCACTCCATCTATAATATTAATCCAAGCTACCTTAGACATAAGGTCACAACTCATCCCTATACATATTCCTATCTTCGCATGCTCTGATACAACCACACAATAGTCATATAGTTATGGTTTTCATCCATATACAACTGTTAGTTAGTCAGTCTACCTTCATCTGAAACATATGTTGACAACAATGACAAACAATGAGAATCAACACATATTATCGAACCAATTCCAACAATTCTCACCGTGGATTTTCCCTCATTAGGTTTTCCACATAAATTTGGTGTTCTCTTGTGCAATTGTGTAGAATTCTTTATTATTTCAATGTCACATTATTTTAAGTATGAAGTAAAGGTTTTAACATAAGAAGTGAAAATTTTAAAGGATTTGTCATATTCACCCCCTCTTTTAGCAATCATGTGTGTTCAATAGACTTAATATTATCATTAATCTTATCATTTGAATCTTTTAACTACATTTTAGGGTGACTCTTTCAATGTCCTAGTTGCTTGAATGATCCCTCACAATTAGTAATGTTTTGTCTTTAAGATGATAAAAGGATTTTGTGAAAGTCAAGTTGAGACAACTAGGATGATAATATATTGAACATGTAAGAAATTAACTACTTGAGTATTCTATTAATCTTTGGTTTTATCATCTTTGTTTATTCTCCCCAAAGTGATGGATATTGTTATTTTCATATTCTCTATCTCCATCTCTCTCAGTTGAGCTTTCTAGGATTGAATTTCAGACTTGATAATTTTCTACTTGCATATCTCTCTCTTGCTAATCAAAAAATAAGGGTGGATATCTCTTATTTCCTTTACTTTTTTATCATCAATAGAGAGGAAGAGAGGATTTTTGTATTTGTAGGGTATGTAGTTGCTTTAACTAATGTCATAATACACCAAAAAAAACCTTTGAAACTAATACATTTGTTATCTTTTTTCTCTTTTTAAAGTGTTATCCAACACATATAAGATTCTCATTTGTAGTACTTTTATTGAGATAAATCACTTTGTGTAGCCACATTGTTTGCATTTTGAATCATTGTTAAGTCTTGTAAGAGTCCTTTCAAAAGGATTTTCATTGAAAACAAGATACTTTTCATGATAAAAAAACATCCTTTGGGGAGATATTCTTAATGGTTGGCTCATATTTAAGAATGAGATCTCCTTGTTGAGAGAATTTCTCAAAAGGGTAGTGCACTTTTGAGATGAACCATTTTAAGTAGCCACATTGATTACATTTTGAGTCATGAGTAATCCTTGTAAGATTCCTTTCAAAAGGAGTTTCATTGAGAACAAGAGAGTCTTCATGATTAAAATATCCTTTGGGGAAATGTTCTTAGTAGTTGGCTCCTCTTCAAGAATGGGATCTTCTTGTTGAGAAAATTCCTCAAGGGGATTTTCATCAATAGGAATTTCAAGATACTAAAGTGATTTTTTTAAGAAATACTTTAGATAGGATAAATGTCTATTGTTATATGTTAGGATGGTTTTTGAAGGGAGGAAGGAAGAGGAATATAAGCTTCCATAGTAGGAGTAATAGTTGCAATGCAATATTTATTAAGGGCATCACTTTTTTTCCTTTTTTACCCTAGTATTAAATATATGTTTTTATTCATTCTTATTAGAGGTACATTTTCTTCTAAAGATTGTCAATATTAATTCCTTGAAGAGAGATGGTATGTGTGAAATTCTAATGTTTCTTTTTATTTGCTATTTTTATGAGACATGTCTTTCTTTGGAATATCATTCTTAACTTTACTAATCATTTGTGTGGCTAGCTCACGTCAAACTACATCTTTGAAATGAGAACCATTATCAGAAACCATTTGTTTTGGGACACTAAACTGATCCTTAGTACATTTTTGATACTTAAATTTAAGTACTCTAATATTCTAACAATAACACATCGAGACCTATCCTTGATTGTATCTTTAACAATAGAACATTTCCATATTTGGTAATTTTGGGGAATGATATTTCTCTAACATGTAAGAAGGAACTAACACTTTCCACTTTTCAAATATCAAATCCTCAAGTGGTCACCTTAGAATAGTATTTCATTTAGACTTCATGTTCACTTATTAAATCAACCCAAAAGTTTTTTATATTAGTTCCATATTTACATAGATAGATCCAATCAACCCCTTATGATATTTTTTTCTTTTTAGCATAGAAATGTAAATTGATCTCTATCATTTCCTTTTTAATAGTATTGGCATGGGAAGAGGAGTCATAATTGTATTCACCAAATGTAATGGGGAACTAAAGATAGACATATTGACATGGGTAGAAGAGTCACAATTTTTAATATAGTCATTATACCTCTTAAGAAAACTTCCTTTCATGATTCCTTATCTTCAAATTTTTAATTTCAAAATCCATTTGCAAATATACCTCCTTAGTATAATCAAACCCCTCAATCTTGGTCAAACTATATGTCACTTAAATGAGAACCACCACAACGAGTATGAAACCAACATCTGTACCAATCACGAAGCCCACAAAAAATAATAGCAATCACCCCAAACTATATAGAAACAACAGTGACATAGGAATCAACGTTGGCCTAATGTTAATACTAGTTATTTGTAGCAATTGCAAACCTTGCTGCAATAAATATCTATTTTTTCAAATACTACTACCTCCAATCCTATTCATCCTAGAGAAACACAGATGTTGTCCCAATATACACCAAATCCTAACAACAAGCCTATGCAAAAAAACTTATGCTAATGATTCCTTTTAGTGACCAACTTATACATCTAAGTTAAGAAATGTGCAACTTCACTTAGGAAGATTATCTCCACTCCTACATCACCACTTATCATGAAAATTTCCTTCAAGGAATCTTCTAGCAATGCTAATCCAAAGAAAATTTCTATGAATCAACATCCTAAGAAAGAGGAAACTTGACTAAAGAACTACCATTCCCAAAGAGATTAAACACTAAAATGTATGAAGTTGAGCTTGAATTTGAATTCCTTGGCTAGATAGAATTATTTTGCATGAAAATACTATGTTTCAATCCATTAGGTATGCCCCTATTTATTCCAAAATTGTAAAGGGGTTGTGTTTGAAAAATATAAGGTGGGAATAGAAAGGCCCACAAAATATTTAATTAATTGGACAACTCACTCACATTATGTTAGGCAAGTTATTAATCCCCAAATATGGAAATCCTAGAAGCTCATTAGTTGATGCAAACATTAATTTAATACTTACATATAATACCTAATGAATTTGGGAGCTTCGATAAATTTCATGACCAAGGAGACCATGCAAAAATTTTAACTGGTTGGCTTTGGCCAATCCCAATAGTATTATAATTTGTATATAGTGCAATCACTAAACATGAAATAATTATAGAGGGCCTAATTATTACACTAGAGTCCTAATAATATCATGTACACTCTATGGCCATATAACCAAAGGATAACCTAGTGCTATCAACTTATACTAGGGAGTCCACATCGTTGGTAACAATTGATGCTTTTATTGAATGCAAGTCTAGGACTATGCTTATCTCTAATAGAATTTTGATGAAGAATTTGTTCTCGTATCCTCTAATATAACCTAAGTTGCTAAATTAGATCGATCAATTTAAAAATGTTAGAGTATTAAAATGTTTACTTATTAATTAAATCATATTAATTTAATTACTAAGTCACTTAATATCTTTTTCTTCTTAAGCTAAACTTTAGGCATATAATAATTAATTACTTTATTAATTAATATTGTGCAACCTAGGTTTTACCCTTTTAGGGTTTCAGGTCTCCTTTTATAAGGATTGATCTCCTCTTGTTTTGATAACAGATTATAATTGAGAAACATTCATTTTATTGAATTGCAAACTTTTATTTTTGCACATCAAGAATGTCTCATCTTTCATGGATCCATGCATTTAGGCCTCTCTAGCTTCTTGCTTCTCTCTCTTTTTGTGATAGATGTTTGCGTGCAAGTGTTCTTGGGAGTTGTGAGTTGTTTACTCATCAACTCCAATATGGTATCAGATCTTCATATTTATTTGCCCCTATCCTCTTTCTGAGAGATTTGGTTGTGTTCATCAGATCTGTGTTTCAGAGGGTTTTTATGTTGAATATGGGGGGACCTCTCTTTATGGTCATCTTGGATTCAAACGAACCTCACGATTGCGTTCAAAGCATCCAAGAACCCCTAGATCCATATAAAATTTCTCCAATTTGGCAAAGTTGGAATCTATGGCAAAAAAAATTGCAATCGACTCCAACATGGATCCCAAGGTGGTCACTGATATTTAGGAGCATTTTTAGTTCAAACGGACCTCACCGTTAAGCTCATAGCAGCCAAAAACCCCTAGATTCATATAAGGCACGTCCGATTTGAACAACGTTGCATTCTGAGGCAAAAAAAATTTGCATACCAAGGTCGTACGACCTTGGTATGCATCCCGAGGTGCGCATGCGATTTTTTTTTTTTTTTAATTTTTTTTGCGGCGAAGGCCATTTGGCCGTCAAATTTAAACCTGAGCGGATGCAGCCTTAGCCCCTAGTCATATGGTGACCAGGGGCCTAGTTTTTTAGCCCCCAAGCGGATTTTGGTGATGACGGCCATACGACCATCAATTTTAAGCCCTTCATTTGCTGACGTTAGCATGCATCAACACTCTTCTACACCATTTTTTGGGCCCTTCAGCATGCCTATGGTTTTTTATCATAACTTGAGCATACGGTGTCGAAATTGGGCAAATAAGATATTGTCGGAAAGTTGGTTCCGAGCTCTATCCAAATCTGGAAGTTTGAATTTTTTATTTTTCTTTTTTGATGATGTTTTTTACTGTCAAAGTCAGATGTTCAGTTTTGCACTCTGGGAGCTCTATCTTGCGCATTCGGACTCCGTTTTGGGCAAATGATATATCGTTGGAAATCTTGTTCTGAGAGATTTCCAGTGTTGTGAGTCATTTTTCCAGATTCTGCTCCAGATATATTTTATTTAGTTTCTTGCATTTTTTCAATCTGGTGGATATCTTGGATGTTACAAGTCTTGAGATCTTTTCCTTTTATAGAATGGTCGTCTTAGGTTGTTCTTTTGTTTTAGCAGCCTTCTCTCTTCTTTGAGCAGTGTATACTTCACTTTTGTAGCATTCTTTTATGCACACGCACTGAGATAAAGTGTCATTCTATTACATGTATGGGATCTTGCAGTACATGTTCATGATCTATGTACTTGCACTCCATTATAAAGTGTCTAGGGGGTTTGATGTTTTCCTTTATTTTTTATATACTTTTATCATGTGAGTGTTCCTCCAACGACATTAGCCTCAGGTATCTCTATTTGTGTTTGTACTCTCTCTGCACCTTCAATGTTCTTGGTATCATGCAGTTCATATTAGATGATATTTTTAGTGTACCTGTCATTGCTCCCTTGTTAGCATTATGGGGGAGTTTCTACTATTGGTTCTATTGCTTCCTTGGTTTGATAGTGTGAGCTATGTATTCAATATTTGATTCTATGTACTAGGCAGATGTAGTGGCTGGGTACCTATGCATTCCAGTAAGATGGATCATTTATCATATGGACACTCTTCTCTTTCCTATTTTTGGATGCACTCTTCCAACTTTGATTGATCAGCTCTTCAGACTTTGGTGTTTTTATGCCATCTATATTTTTGAGTTCAGGTGTTTTCCTTTATTTCCCTCCTGATTGGAGTAGTGTCATTTGAGAGCACTCATGCAGATTACAATATTTTGTATCTTTGACTTCAGTTGTTTGCCTTTATTTGCCTCCTAATTCAAGTAGTGTCATTTGAGGGAACTCATGTAGATTACAGTCTTCTCTACCTAGTCATATTTCATTGGAGGATCTTCAAATCATCTGTTACTTCTTGACAGAGTTTGCAGCTTCTTGTTTTAGTGATGCTCTACATGTTCATCCTTGTTCCTATTTTCTGGAATATTCCTAGTTTTGGAGGCTTCTTCAGTCCTTCAGACTAGTCTTTGTCTCTTTTTGGAGTAGAGTTTTTTCCATGTGGTTTTCTCTATTTCTCCGCTTTTCAAAGTTTCTCTTTTGTACTTGGGTACCTAATCAAGCCTTTTATTGTTGGGACCCATTTGCTTTCAATAGTTCTTTCTAGGTTTTTTAGCTTCTCCCAAAGTTTATCTTAAGGGGGGGTGTTAGAGTAATAAAGTGTTTACTTATTAATTAAATCATATTGATTTAATTACTAAGTCACTTATTATCTCTTTCTTCTTAAGCTAAAATATAGGTATATAATAATTAATTGCTTTATTAATTATTATTGTGCAACCTAGGTTTTAACCTTTTAGGGTTTCAGATCTCCTTTTATAAGGATTGATCTCCTCTTGTTTTGATACCAGATTGTAATTGTAAACATTCATTTATTGAATTGTAAACTTTTGTTTTTGCACATCAAGAATGTCTCCTCTTTCATGGATCCATGCGTCCAGGCCTCTCTAGCTTCTTGCTTCTCTCTCTTTCTGTGATAGGTGTTTGTGTGTAGGTGTTCTTGGGAGATGTGGGTTGTTTACTCATTAACTCCAATAAAAAATACCTTGAGGATAATGACACAAATTCATTTTAAAAATAAAGGAAATTTGAGAAAAATCCATTGGTTAAGATGTAGAATGAAGAGGTGTTAAAAAATATTAGAGAGGTACTACAAAGATATTTGGAAATATTATATGATAATGGAAGAGGTTGTGATGTTAAGCCATTGTATTTCATAAAGATGCATTTAGGTAGAGCCCAATAAAATTGAAATAAGCACAAATGTACATGTTCCTCAAAAGAAAAAAGATGTAAGGATTGTTCTTGTTCATGAAGATACTATTAGAGATTCATTAAGTATTTTTACAAATAGTTTCTAGTCTATTTGTCTTACTCTCCAAGGATTCTAATTTTGAGTGGACAATAGAATCCCAAGATGCTTTTTTATAATTTCTTAATCATGACCACTATGTTAAGAGGGTGCAACTAGGCCATACCTTTTCCTATTCATATAGATGCCTTTGTAATTTTTTGTATGAGTTTTTAGAGGATAAAAATAAGGAATTATGAAATATGTCACTTTCACATCATTAAGAACCTTTAGAAAAATGAGTTGAATTATATTTTCATTGAAAAGAAATATTTTTTTTGGTTTATGTTATAAATAAGTTTTGACATTATAGTATTGGGTGCTCAATCTTTGTCCACATCGATCGTACAACTATTAAGTATTTAATGAATAAACTAATAGTTAGTGTTTGGCTTATTATGTAGTTATTATTGCTACAAGAATTTTATCTCATCATAGTGGAAAAAGCCTGGTAAATCAAATTTTATCTTTTGATTTTATTTATGGATTACTTATTCATGTAAATGACCTAATCATTGGTGACTATTGAATGATCACTTATTTTTCTCTATGTGTACCTCCTAGTATGTCAATATTAAAAATTACCTCATTGTAGGAAGACCACCTCCTCATTTATCACTAAGAGAAAAAATCCATTTAGTGGAGAGGAGTCACCCTTACTCATAGTTATCCATCTATCTCTCTTATACAAGACCAAATAATGTAAAGTGTAGGTGGATTTGTGAAGATGAAGATGGAGGCCACTTTTCTACCAAAAGAATAATATTGAAGATATTGACAACAAGATACTACTAGTTAAAACTAAAGAAGATTGTAGTCAAATATACCAAAACGTGTGGCATATGTCAAAGGATGGGTCATCTTACTAAAGTGTTGAGATTCCTTTGCAACCACAATTGGTGTTGGCACCTTTTGTTAAGTGGGGCATCAACTTCATTGATTCAATTGACTCCCCTTATAGGAAGAAACATATACTAGTATGTGCGGATTATTCAACAAATTGGGTAGAAGTGAAGCCCAATTGCATGTTAAGGATAACAAAGTGGCATAATTCCTATATGAATATTTTTTTATTCATAATGGGGTGCCTTAGCAGATTGTCATCAATGAAGGGTTACAACTTCCATAAAACAATCAAGGCAATAGAGAAAGAATTCATAAATTGTAAGATATTCATCAAAGATCAAATATAATTTTTCCACCATTGACAAATTAGCATGCATCATCCATCGAAATTTTCTAATTGAATACATTGATTTTTTGATTTTTTTATTTGATCATTTAATTTGTTTATTTAGCACATTTATCATTTCCAACTCCTACTAATAAAAAATAAATTAAATCTAAATATTAATACTATATACTTATTTACGTGTATAGAAAAAAAAATTACTCACTCATTCATTTTGAAAAGGATTGATTGTTTTCTAATTGGTGGTTATATTATAGTGGGGTAAAATTAAACTACATTGGTGGTTATAGTGAAGGTAAGAGTTAAACTACATTGGTGGTTAATAGAGGGGTACAATTCAACTGCATAATCTTAAATTTTACTTCAAAAATATTTTTAATGCTTTATAAAGAAAGTTTGAAGTTGTTAAGAAATGAAGAGTTTGTAATGCATTCAAAGATATTTCACTAAATTTTTAATTTTTAGCAAACATCTGATTCCCATATATTTTTAAAAATATATATATAATTTTTATTTTTGTTGAATTAACAAAGAAATATTAGCAACATATTCTTTATAGAAATATCTCATTCGAATGTCGAACCCAGTTCAAATGTGCCTAGCATTTTAAACCTTGGTAGATGGTTTTCTATATCTCATGTCATTTTCCTCACCAATTGTGCTCAAGGAATTGAACTAACAACTCAACGACATCAACTATGTTTTAAAGCACCTAATTTTTTATTTTTTCTTATTCTTTATAACTACAATAACTTTACCAATTTTATTCTAAAACATAGTCCCATATCATCCATAATTTAATCCTTAATGTTAATATAATCCTTTCACAAAGAGTCAATTCTCTTCCATAAACACAATCTAAGAAAGAAAGAAAGAAAGAAAGAAGCTCGGCTTACTTTAGCCAACCGAGATAAAACCGAAAAAAAACTCCAAAATTAGATGGATACCAACCAAAGCACGGGAAAGAGAGAGTTCAACTAACTTTAGCTAACATCCTGTGGATGTAGGAGTTAAACTACATTGGTGGTTAATAGAGGGGTACAATTCAACTACATAATCTTAAGTTTTACTTCAAAAATATTTTCATTTTTTTATTTATAAGAAAGTTTGAAGTTGCTAAGAAATGAAGAGTTTGTAACGCATTCAAAGATAATTCACTAAATTTTTAATTTTTAGCAAACATATGATCCCTCATATATATATTTTTTTAAATTATAATTATAATTTTTCTTGAATTAACAAAGAAAAATTAGCAACATATTTTTTATGGAAATATCTCATTCAAGGGTCAAACTTAGTTCAAATGTGCCTACCGTTTTGAACCTTGGTGGATGGTTTTCTATATCTCATGGCATCATCCTCACCAATTGTGCTCAACCAATTGAACTAACAGCTCAACGACATCAACCATATTTTAAAGTACCTAAATTTTTCTTTGTTTCATATAATTATTCTTATTCTTTAAAACCACAATAACTTTACCAATTTAATATTAAAACGTAGTCTTATATCACCTATATTTTAATCCATAAGGATAATATAACCCTTTCACAAAGAACCAATTATCTTCTATAAATACAATCTAAAAAAAGAAAGAAAGAAGGAAGCAAGTAAGCTCGACTTACTTTAGTGAAGAGAGGTAAACGGGAAAAAAAACAAAAAAAAAACTCCAAAATTAGATAGATACCAACCAAAGCAGGGGGAAAGAGAGAGTTCAGCTAACTCTAGCTAACATCCTATGGATGAAGCCATCAAGATCGTCCAAGAACCTCTTCGCCAAATGAAAGCCAGGAAAGACATGAAAAGCATGCACGGCATTCTCATACCACAAAACCTCCACATCCTTCCCCATTTTCCTCAAATACTCCGCATATCTGCTCTGCCAATCCTGCAGAATATCCAGGCCTCCAACCACCAACAAACTTGGCGGCACCGCCAAGCCAGAAATATCCCTACAAGTGGGCCCCACCACATTCGCCGCAAAATGGTCTCTATTCGCCTCCGCCGGCAAAAAAGCCCTCCAATACCAATCACTATTCTCCACCGTTATCAGCGGCGCATCCCTCAAATTCACCTCCGCCGCCGTTCTCTCCTCGCCGCCAAAATACGGCTGAATCAACACGTGCGCCAAAACTCTCAACGCCGCCAACTCCTCCTTCCCCTCCGCCACGCGGCATCCGACGTGGTGCACAATGTTCCCTCCCGCGCTGTCGCCCATCAAAAAGCATCGCGACAGGTCAGCGTGATCTGGCAACTGGTTTGTCCGGCTCAGCCACGCCAGCGCGGCAAAGCAGTCGTCGTAAGCCGCAGGGAATTTATGCTCGGGTGCCAGCCTGTACTCCACGGACGCCACCAGTACCCGGCTCCGCCTCGCCAGTCTCCGACAGAAGACGTCGTACGCGACGTCGGCTGCTGACAGGGCGCAGAAGCCTCCGCCGTGGAAATACACCACGACCGGAATCTTTTCGCCGGTGGTTTCGACGGGAACGAAGAGCCTGAGCCAAACGCCGGTGGAGTCGTCGACGACGATGTCTCTGGTGTAAACGCCGTTAACGGGATTTTTGTGTGCCGGCGCCTTGCGTTCCAGCCATTTTGACAGGCGGCGGTTTACCGTTCCGTCGCTTCTGCGCGTCATAAAACTGGCGTATTTGACGATCTGACATAACAGCCGGATTTTCAACGGAACGGAATTGACGCTGCCCCTCTTCTCTGCCATCTCTGCAAACAATTGTAAGGAATTGGGGATGTAAAGAAATAAATGGAGAAATATTGACGCCTCCGCTTAATTAGTAGAGATAAATTAATGGGATTGGTGGGTTTGGTAAACAGTTTTTGTGTGATGAAAGGAACACGCAATTAGGTCGCTATTTTAGCGGGTCGCCGTCATTCTGGTTGGAGGATAGCCAAATTTGGCAACGTCCATGCAGCGCCTAGAATGCCCCATTTATTGTGATTATTAATTAATTGAAAAATATAAATTAATTATTAAAATTTAAATATAATGAATATAACATTTTTAAATTAATTGATAATTACAATGCATGGGCACTCTAGGTGTTGCATGGACAATGGTGGCAAATTTCTCATTAAATAATAATAATAATAATTGGTGGTCTAAAAAATTAATTAATTTTTATTTTTAAATTAATTGATAATTACAATGAATGGGCATTCTAGATGTTGCATAGACAATGGTGCCAAATTTCTCATGAAAAAAAAAATTAAAATAATTGGTGGTCTAAAATTTTAATTAATTTTAATTTTTTAATTAATTGATAATTACAATGAATGGGCATTCTAAGTGTTGCATGGACAATGGTGCCAAATTTCTCATGAAAAAAAATAGGAAAATAATTGATGGTCTAAAAAAATTAATTAATTTTTATTTTTTAATTAATTGATAATTACAATGAATGGGCATTTTAGATGTTGCATGAACAATGGTTCCAAATTTCTCATGGAAAAAAGGAAAATAATTGGTAATTTAAAAAATATATTTTTTAAATATTACTTTATAATTAATGGGAGAAGATTATTTTGGCTTTTTCACTTTTAAGCATCTTTTAAAAAGAGATGGCATGCATTCTATCTTTTTAAAGCTTTTTCCTTGAGAAAAGATAGGTGGAATCGAGAGGAATGGAGAAATTATGAGTGTTTTAGTTGGTGTGGTAGTTTAAGGACAAAGAGGTCATGGGTGGTGGGTGGGACACGTTCCTACTCTTATCTATTGACATTATATGTTGAAAGGGAAGGGTTAAAAAGTCATGACTTCATTATAATGTGCTAGATTTTAATGTTAGAGGTGGTTGGTTTTTAATATTAATAAATATTATTATTTTTTTTACTTCTTTTCAATTATTATAAGGAAAAATGTTATATTGTTTTATACTTTTTCATATTTATTCTTTATTGTTTTCAATTGAATTCAATGATTTTAGAATATAATTTAGTCTAGAATATACTTTTTTATATTACAAAACTATTGATTCAACATTTAAAATTGAGTACTTTTTCACTTTATTAATATTTATCCAATATTAAATTAAATACATTTTTCATATGAGACACAACATTAAATATATTTTCAATGCTACGTACCACACGTAATGTTAATTCCTATTGATGCACGTACTTCTAGTTTCCTTTAAATGCACCATGCAAAATAATAAATTAAACATTATGTAAGGTGTACAACACTAATTCCTAACAAAATATTTGATCTAGTACAAACCATAACATACATCAAGATACCAACAACCCTATAATAAAACACTTTATATTTATCTTAAAAATCAACATCTAACTTAGAGTGCATATCAATTTAAAAATTTAGTGTTTACAAGGTATATTTATTATTTTAGAATCATGCATAAAAAATCATTATAAAATAGTATTAACATACTTTTTTAAATAATATCAACATACTTTAAATAGGGCAAATATTTTTATGAACTCATTCCCTACTAGTCTATATTCTCAAGATAAATTTGTGTTCCCATAAATCATTCATGTTAAACTCACTAAAAATATAAGTTTTAAGCTCCATAATTATCATGTTGTTGTTACCGATAAACATGTTATCAACATACACTTGGTAATGATTAGAGAATTATCATTAATGCAGTTAATATAAATAGAGTGGTCCTCCTTACTTATAATTAAACATAACTCTAATGTTAAAATCATTGAACTTTTAATATCGTATCTAAGGCAATTGATTCAAACTAGATACAACTATGTTAACCTATAAACTAATATTTTTCCTTTTTACCTCAAACCCATATAGCTATCATATCTAAATTCCCTTCAACATTCCCATGTAAGAAAGAAATTTTAGTAACCATTTACTTTACTTCAAAATCACATCTAACATCAATAAAGGTTAAGAACCTAATTAAGACAATTTAACAACCACTAAAATCAATTCTCTATTTTTGGAAGTAGCTCTTAGTTGTCTTTCTAGCTATTTCCCTCTCTAGGGAACTATCTACTCTAGAAAAGTCTTAAACAACCACTTGCAACTAATAGGATTCTCCCTTATAAAAAGTGATAATATCTAAAGTGTCACATCTATCCAAGACCATCATCTCCTCTTGAATGCCCCATTTCTAAGAATTGTGTACCTTTAAAGAAAGAACCTCTTTGAAAGATCTTTTGACATAAATACATGATAAAGAAAAATATTTAATAGAAATTTAGTGAGATGTGCATGTCAATTAGGTTGCATTCTTGCATAAACCATCTCAAAGGCAAAATAAGAGATTGTGCATGTTTCTCTACATGCTCAGCCTACTTAGAAATCTTACTTGAACTGTGTTTTTCTTATCTATCCTCGAATCCATCATCATGTCCTTCAACATGTGTTTCTTCTTACCTCTTGACCTTAGTTTCAAAATGCATTATTTTCTTTCTCTTTTTCCTTTGGCTATCTCATATCAAAAAAAAATCTAAGTTCCTTGAAAACCACCTACTTTGACTAAATCATTTTTAAAAATAAGGGATTCTAAACATTAAAATCCTTTAAATTCTACACATAACTAATAGAATGCATTTTTAGTCTTAGGATGCAACTTAGACCACTTTTCTCTAGGAATAGGGACAAAGACTTCACAAAAAGTACTCTTGAGTATGAAATAAAGGGTTTCTTACTTGTCCATGCCTCATAAGTATTTATATCAACAAGAGCCAAAAAGGGAGATGTACATTCATCAAGTAACAAGTAAACATTGAAATAAAGATGAGCATGGGGGACATAGAATTTTCTCCTAGTTACTCAATGGCCATATGAGTTTAGATCAAATGGTTTTCTACTTGGTGCCCTATTGTTATTACCAAGTGGCCCATCGAAGAAAAAGTCATTATCCAGAAGAGGTTGTTAGCTAGGAGTGTAGACACCTAAATTTGATCAATTACATTAATTGAATTTAGTTAGCCTAGTTGCATTCTTTGATTAAACAATTATTAATTAATTAATCTCATCCCTTAGCTAAATTAATTTAATTAGTTAAGCTATAACCTTATTAATTAATTGATGGCAAACCATGACCCATTTAATTAACTAATTAACCCATCTCCTTTATTAAATAAAATAAATTAAAATAATTTGTCTTATTTAATTCATTTCATATTTTTCGTCCTTGCTCCAAAATTGAATTAATTAATTCAATTTGAGCACATGTCTTCTAAATTTAACCACCCTTTAACTCATTCTGCTAACCTAACCCTTGGTCTCAACCAACCTTATCCCCTTAACCTCCATTGAACCCCAACCCACTAACTAAAGCTCCAACTGACACAAGGTTCAAACATACCTTATCCTTCCAAACCTCCCATTAACCAATCTTATCCTAACCTCTCCAAATATGTGCACATTCCTATTTTAAATAAATGGGAAAATTACTTCAAGTTTGGGTGGCATTCCTCCAAAATTAACACCTAGCTCCCTTCTGCATGTCATCCTTTGAGATGCCACTTGACATTTTTGGTGAAAGTGTCGCATTTTGAAGACCCCTTACTTTGCACCCAAATCCTATTAAACCTTCTCATTTACTTCACAAATCATCCACTTTCATATTAGGCATCCTTATAATGCCAATTTGGTTTTAGAATCCATCAACCATAGTACTCATCATTTGCATAAATTTTAGCATAATTCCATCCATGTTGCATCATTAGATCCATAGTTTCACCTTCATTTGCATCAATTGCATAATCATGGAGCATATTGGGCACTCTTGAAGACCAATTTTATGAGCACACATATCAAATTACCAAACCAAAGGACAAATCCTCAACAAAGGAGGCTTGGGAGTTTATATTTCATGCTTTCAATTTCCTTAATTAGTCTTCTTTTAACATCTAATCTTGAGTGTTTTCTTTTAATTTATGTATTTTAAATTCTTAGCTTAGTTTTTTTAATCATTTTTATTACACACATTTCTGGCACACTCGATGGGACCCACTTCATGTGTTAAACTAACCTCTAACTTGTTATTTAGTGTCATTTTTATAGATTTCAAACTTCTTGTAGGCAAAAACGTGAAGTAGCAAGTAGATTTCTTCTTTGGCAAAAGTCAATTCAGCTCTAGGTCCAAATTTCAAGAAGTGATAGGAATGTTGCTAGAAACAACAGAATTGAAGGTGTAAGAAACAAGAATTTGATCCTACCAATTCATAGTCAAGTATAATGTTTGGCTCGTTTAACTAGAAAATGTGGGATTGCATTGTCTATCAGCAGAGACTGCACTGTTTTTTACTTTGTATTTTTATGCTCTCCGGTCTATCAATTTTAAGGCATTTTTAGATTTAGCAAGGGGGTGACTTAATAAATAGTGGGTTTTCTTTGTGTTTTCCACTCTCTATCATATTTTGCTCTCTCTCTTTTTTTCCAGTCATTAACTTTTTTTAAAAGGGTGGGAATGTTATTTATTCAAAAAGTGGCGGAATTGAGTTGTTAAGTGGTGGGATTGCTTATTTTTTATTTGTTGTCATTTTATCAAATATATTTTCATTGTTTTTGCACTAACCTACTAACTTGCATCTTTTTTTGTTGTTTTACTAACTAGTTTTGTAGGTTTGCCTATAAGATCCCAATTGCTAAAACAACTAACCCCTTTTTGTAGGTTCCACCAAAATGGGGTTGCTTTTTTATTTTCTCTCACAAAGTATTTTGACTTTTAAAAACAAGACATGCACTTTATTTCATGTGTTTCCTTTAACTGGAAACTTGGTTTGCGCTCTAAAATTAACCACATATCTTGTGTGTTTGGTGTAATTGCATGTGTGAGTGGACCCATTCATACATGAAGTATCCTCTACCCTTGTGCTTTGTGTGACCTTGGGTGTAAGAGAGACACGTTAGCAATGCTAAATTTCATTTTCCTAGAGTGTCTGCCTTGTGGGAAAAAATACTTACCGCAAGGGATTGATCCAAGCAGTAATGGGCAAAAGCCAAGCTCATTTGAATTGCTATATAAATATGTGGTTGTGATGAAAACCAAAATCAATTGGAAGTGTCAGATGGTAGTCTCCCTCAGTATCCATGTGATGCATAAAACCCTTGTTTTAAGGGTTAGGAGACCTCTTAATTGAGTTTACCATTTTGACCCCCAAATGGAATGCCCTTACTACAAACCATGTGTTAGCAATCAAAATCCCATATTTGTTGGTGCAAAAGGTCAAATCCTCAAAGTCGCCCCTGGATATACTTTTCATAGTTGAGGTATAAATATTTTGAATTCATTCAAAATATGAAATCAAGTGATTCGTGTACCGTGTAAGGGGTAACCAGTGACCCTTGATTTCTACATACCCACTTTGTCTAAGTATTTCAAGTAATTCAAATGGGGATTCAACAAATAGTATCTTGCCAAGCCTAGGATGTGCTTTGGAGCATTTTATCACTTGGTCAATCCATACTTATATTTGGTGAGTGTGTTTCATTATTCTTTTGTCAAAGAAGTCCAAAACCAAGTCATTTTTTTGTCAAATCTGAGAACCAACAAGAACTAGCGAGATTTCACCCTTAACCAACGAGTTTGCAGAACCAGCTAGTTTTATCTAAGAAGTAGCAGAATTACTTTATGTCTATGTTACATTTTACCAGTCTCTTATGTAGGGGTTTGTTTTCACAAACTACAGGATTGCCTATTCTACCCAATCAAATTTTATTATACCTCAATCCATGGGTTTGCATTAAAAAATGTGGGTTATCTTTGTCTTCCAGTGAGATTGTATCCTCATACTTTTATGTTGCCCAATTGTCCCAAAATCAACTTTGCATTGTCATCCAATGGGTTTGAACTTGTCTGATTTGTCCATCCATCCCTTACAGATTCTCAAAATTGCATTATCCCATTACTATTTGCATGTTTCAAAATAGTGTCTTCATTCTTGTCATCTTAGTTTCAAAATTGAGTCTTCATTATTACCCATTTTTTCCATCCTACAATTGTAGTGTCACCATTTTTATTACCATAGATCCAAGTTTGCATTGTTATTATTGTCCCCCATCAGGTCTTTTCTTCCTCCATGTTCATAGGTAAATGAATCATTTGTCATCACCTCTCTTTTCATCCCACATTCTTCTAAGCTAATCCTTATCTTAGTTCAAACGTATTGATCATCTTATTTTGAGCTTTAGTCCATCCTTCATCTTCATCCTTACTTGACTCACCAACTAATCATCATGTCTCAATATTATTGTGATGAGTTTATTCATCCACATTTTCCCTTCACTCCATATTATCCCAATGATAATGAGAGGCTTGTCAATCATGACATGTACATTGAAAATATCGATGACATCGTTGCTAGCAATCTTTCCTAATGCCTTCCAAAACCCAATTCTTCCTTCTAGATACCACATAATGCCTCCATACATACCTACCATTAATATCCACAATAATCCTTGTCCTACATTTTAAAACCTGTAAATCTATCGTGCCACCCATCTACACCTCCCTCTTATGTCACAACCTCATATCCCCTTCAAGAAATGTCCATTCCTCCATATTCTCCCATGGTCGTATACCAATCTCCATCTCCACATAAAAATCCTATCACCTTCATCCCAAATCCAAATCCATCACCACATTATTCCCCAAAACCTTTTCCAATCCATAATCCCATTCCTCCAATTAACCCTAGTCCTCCAATCCATTATTGTAATCATCTACTATTCCTATATCCATTTTCTGCTTCATCCTATCTTAATCCTCCACCATCCACATATTCCTACCTTAATACACCATCCACTTTGTCAAACCTTAATCGTCCATCCACTTTCTCCTACCTCAAACCTCCACCTAACCCTAATTCGCATGTTCATCCAAATCCTCCATCTAATCCTAATCCCCCATCTAATTTGAATCCTCCATTTCATACTTCCATTCCTCCACCTATGCATAGTCCTTCATCTACATCCATTCCTCCATTTCCTAATCTTCCACTTCAACTTCAAATACATGAATTCCTAATTCTTGGCATCCTCCAAGGACTAAACATAGAGAATCCAACACAAATTTTAAATTCTAAAGTTGACGAGTCATGTCATCCCATTCCATCATGTGAGGCCACTTGTAATGGAGCCCTTCCACCTCCCACACTTTTTTTTTCTCTTCCACCTTCCACACCTATCACTCCTCTTCCATCTCTGGACATTGTCACATCCATCACATCCACTAAAACTATCGAATCCCAATCCCCATCTTCTCTTATTAGCATTCAACCTCAAAACATCGAACCTCAAGAATCTACCCTCCTACCATCTACTCTCATGGATGAACTTTACAACATTCTATACACTCTCTCCGAAGTACTTATCCACACAACCCCCATTACATGTTCCACATAAATCCCATCACTCCAGGAGATTTTTCCAGAGCATGTTGAGTTATCTATTGACCCAAATCAAGATCCTACCATTTCACCTACTCCACCTCTAGATCCATTATCATCCCCTCATCCAACTCAAGATCCTCCCATCTCATCCAATCTAATTCTTGATTCATATCTCTTCCAACTCATCCCACCACCTCCACTATATCCTCTTAATTCAATTACATTAATCCATGGTGGTTTTCTTGCAGTAGAACGTATCATGTTTACCACCCATCCTCCTCCACCTAGTAATGGACTCACATCTTATTCTCTAAGTGAGAAGTATCTCACCTTAAGTCAAATTCCAAGAAAATGAACTATCAAGGTAAAGGTGCAGGCCCACATGAGTAATGTACCTCAGATCCCATCCAAGTCAAAGAAAATCCACAGTTACAAGGTCTTGGTTACATATCCCAAAGCACGTCATCTTAAAATTTTGGTACAACCATTACAAACCCAAATGTACTTTAAAATCCCCCATAACATATTCTCATTATTCCTCCAAACCATTTGCCTTTGTTCCTCCTCCTCCATCATACCACCCCAAAGCAACCTTCCATATTCCTCCTTCATCCCCTAAATCCATTTTGGGTTCTTATCTCCCAAAATCCACTATCACATATCTCCCATCTACCAATTCCATTTTGGGTCCTTATATCCCAAAATCTCATCATTTGTCTCATCCCACTCATCCCCTCATTTACAAACCTCATACTCCCTACACCTATCATAAGAACCTCACTCCTTACATTCCTAATCAAGATCAACAAAGGCACATACCCATACATCCTATTCATCACTCTACACATGGTATCCCACTCATATTTCCTCTACCCCATACGCCTTCTCACACCTCTTCCAATGCTACGAGCATTTATTTGGATGCATATTCAAAAATGCATAAAGCTATAAATTTCAAAAAAATAAAGATCACCATGTGCCCTCAAATAGACATGGCATCACAATGAAAAATCCAATTAAAAAATGCAATGAATTCCAAAGGCCCACCAAAGAAAAAACAAAAACTTTGTGGATCCCAAAGAAATAAGAAGACATGCATCCAATAGGAATATCCTCATTGGCATCCAAATTTCCTAATCCACACGCTAATAATAATCCTCGTCCATCTCCTAAATCTAAATTGGGTCCTTATGTACCAAAATTCCATATTATTACTCCTCCATCACATCCACATCTTCCATCTATTTCTCCTCTTTGCATTCCACACCCCCCTACAACATGTGCCAATGTTGGTCCTAATGACATCTCCTTGTCGCAATCACCTTCCATTATACTCTCCATAAACTTGCAACCACAATATTCCTTATCCCACATGTATCTCCCATCAAAACCACCTAATCCCCACCTTTGCATAATTTATCCATCCTAATAAGGTTGTACCAACCTCTTGTGATCACTACAAATGGGATCCTATTACCTTAGTGGAGAACTTGACGCTTGATTCCTTCCTCCATCTCCCTTATCACATATATTCCAAATCCATTTGTCCACATCCTAGACTAATCCATCTCCTTTCTTGAAAGTCCTCTCAAAATCCAGAAAATATGAAAAAAGAAAAGAGCAAAGAGAAAAATTCATCCAGTGGTGAAAACTTGGCAAATAGGTGCCTTGGACAAGTACCGTGATGAAAGAATAGAAAATAGGTGTCATGCACAATTCCATCCATCCCATCTCTCTCAAAACTTGGGGACAAGTTCCTCTAGCTATCTACTTACCATCTGCCTCACCATTTCCTTCATTGACTCCTTCATCCCCTACTAATCTTATCCATCACAATCTATCCATTCCACTTTGTCCATCCTCCTTTGAATCTTGATTAAAAATATAAACAAGATAAAGGCCACCATGTATACATTCTTTGGGAATATCTTGGCATTCATTGCCCCCATCACACTTTGCATGCACCTATTTTTCCACCCATCCTTCATCCCATCCATATAGTTCCTCTACATACCTTCCTATCCCTCATCCACCCATCATCATATTTTCCATCCCCCTTTCATCATCCTCTTGTCTTCTTATCATCCATACCACCACATTCCTTTGAATACCTCGTCATACATGAAATTTCTAGAGTGGGGCATCACATTCCTTTTTGATGTCAGCCTTGGAGACCCTATCAAACCTGTTATCCATTCACTCATACCTTCATCTTTTTTCCTTTCATCTCCCAATCATTGTTTCATAATCCTTCCATCTTCCAATCCTTGTCTTGTAATCCTTTCATCTTCCAATACTTGTCTCATAATTCTCCCACCTCCAAATCCTTATTGTCCTATCATCCTTTCAACCCAACTTTCCATGTTATTCTATTACCTCATAATCCCTTGTAATTGGTATCTAGATATAGGCCAACCCTGATCAATGCAATGTTATGCATTCCATCAATCTAAATCCAAATTTAGTGGTCCAATCACATCCTTGGTCTTGTTCCTAGCTTTTTTGCAAGCCTCAATCACAATCCAATCATCATCATCGGGATGTATCCTTCCCAATCTTTGTGTCCATTCCCCAACATCCAAAAAAATTGACCCAATCAAATTATCTAACCAAATAAATCAAGTCCAAACTAATCAAATTAAGTTCAATCCTCCATCCACAATTTATCTCATATCATGGATTTTTCCATAGGCTACATCCTCATCAATCATCATCCCATTACTTTCTCTTTGACTATATCGTGTCTAGAGTTAGTCAAGTTGTCATTATGGCATTATCACCTCAAGCCATAGGTTCAACTTATCTCAACTGTCTTTTTTCTTGAGAGAATCCTCTCAAGTGACCACCCTATCACCATATCCATTAGGATTTTCAACTCAAGTCTGAGTACCAAGTAATCCTATCCAATCAAAATAATCCAATATCAAATCAATTGCACCAATCCAAATTTTTCATCCTTCTATCATCCTCTCCAACCTGTTTGCATCTTGTAAATCATATCTTGTGCATTTATTTAGTCATGTGTCTTCATCTAGGCTCATTTGTATATACTCGTCCTTAGATCCCATCTCTTGTGTCAGTTAGTCGTGTGTCATCAAAATATGTCCTTTTAGCTAATGCTTCAATGATCATCCTAGAGCAATTGTCATATTGAACATCCCAAGTGTATTTTGTCATCTGAGCATGTTAGTCATCATTCCACCATCAATCTGCATAGGATGCATCCATGCTAAAGTCAAAAATGTCAGATTCAATCTGACAGTCATCCCTTTTGGAAAAGATATTTGATACCTTCTTGTTGACATTGATTCTTTCATATTTTTGTTTATCTTTGTTGGGGCTCTTTGATTTTGTCTCATCACAGTTTCCACTATCCTTCATATCATGGTGTGCACCGAGTGATGAAACTTGGGGCATGATTATGGTTTTTTTTCTTTCTATGTATGGTTTAGATGCATACCTTGTACTTTGACATGTGATCCTTGTGGTTACATGGTGCACTAGGGCATGTTTCTTTCTTGTCGCTTTTCTAGCATTGCATCCACAAAATTCCTCTATGGCTCTTATGTGATGTTGGTGTAATGTTTTTATTTTATTTTTTTTGTCACTCTTATGCAATATCTACAATGCAGCCCTGGTTCTTCATACCTTGGCTAGTCATACATGTTTCTATATTAAAATAAGTGCTCACTATAGGGAAACCCATTTTCAAGGATGCTCAAGTTCCATGATCATTACATTATTATTTCACTTGCATTCACCCATCAGCTTTTCCTAGCTCATTTTTTCACTAATCAATCATATTTAGGGATGTGAACATATTCCTATGTATTTCCTCCGTCAAGGCAATGTTTCTTTCAAGACGTTGCATGGGTCTTTGTTTCCTAGGCATCCTCTCAAGGGGGCATCACTAACTCTTCCATTCATCAACTCTTCTCGACTACTTTTTTCTCATGTTTGATAGGGCATTTTGTCACTCCATTTTCTTCATCTCGATTATGTCTTATTTTTTCTTTGTGCACTAATATTATTATAGCCATTGCGAAGAGGGTGGGGCCATCACTAACTCCTCCATTCATCGACTTTTTTTGGCTACCTTTTTTTCATGTCTAATTAGGGCATTTTGTCACTCCATTTTCTTCATGTCGCTTATATCTTATTTTTCTTTGCACTACGTTATTATAGTGCCATTGCGAAGAGGGTTGGGCCATCACTAACTCCTCCATCCATCGACTCTGATCAACTACCTATTTTTACTATCCAATTCAGGTATTTTGTTGAGCTCCATTTTCTTTGTGTTGTCTATGTCTTGTTTTTTCTTTGAAGTAACGTTATTCTAGCGCCATTGTAAAGAGGGGCAAAATATACACCTGAATTTGATTAATTATATTAATTAAATTTACTTAGCTTAGTTGCATTTATTGATGAAATAATTAGGTATTATTTAATTAATTAATGTCATCCCTTAGCTAAATTAATTTAATTAATTAAGCTATAACCTTATTAATTAATTAATGGTAAACCACAACCCATTTAATTAACTAATTAACCTGTTTCCACTATTATATAAAATAAATTAAAATAATTTGTCTTATTTAATTCATTTTTTCATTTCTTTATTTGCTCCAAAATTAAATTACTTTAATTAATTAATTCAATTTTAGCACATATCCCCTAACTTTAACCCCTTCCTCTAACCTAACCCACCAACTAAACCTTGGTCTCAACCAAACTTATCCCCCTTAACCTCCATCCAATGCCCAACCCACTAATTAACCCAAGGTTCAAACCAACTTTATCCTTCCAAACCTCCCCTTAACCAATCTTATCCTAAGCTCTCCAAATATGCGCACATTCCTTTTTTAAATAAATTGGAAAATCACTTCAATTTTGGGTGGCATTCCTTAAAATTTAACACCTAGCCCCTCTTTCACATGTCATCCTTTGAGATGCCACTTCTCATTTTTTTGTGACAAGTGTCACATTATTTAGACTCCTCACTTTGCATCCAAACCCTATTTAAACCTTCTCATTTTCTTCACAAATCATCCACTTTCATATTAAGCATCCTTATAATGCCAAATTGGTTTTAGAATCCATCATCCATAGTACTCATTTTAATCATCATTTGCATACATTCTAGCATAATTTCATCCATCTTGCATCATCAAACCCATAGTTTCACCTTCATTTGCATCTATTATCATCGTTAATTGCATGATCATGGAGCATATTGGGCACTCTTGAAGATCAATTTTTTGAGCACACATATCAAATTACCAAACCAAAGGACAAATCCTCAGCAAAGGAGGCTTGGGAGTTTGCATTTCATGCTTTCAATTTGCTTAATTAGTCTTCTTTAAATGTCTAATATTGAGTGTTACCTTTTAATTTGTGTAGTTTAGATTCTTAGCTTAGTCATTTTAATCATTTTTATTACTCACATTTTATTTCACACAAGAAGCAAAGGGATTATTTTGAAGAGGAGATCATGGATTCATTTACTAATCAATCTGTGTTTCCCTCTTTCAAAGAAAACCATATTTGTCTCAATCCACTGATTTGATTATAGGATTTGATAGTGAGCTCACACACCCCAAGATCACTTGCAAAATAAAAATAACCTTTACATAAGAGTATAACAAGATATTATCTTTCTTCATTATCAATGCAATAATGTGCAATGATCAGTAGTGGATAAATAATGGTACAAACCCTATATTCTTCATAATGTACACGAGTTTTTTCTTATATATGCAAGGTGAGAGATATCATTATACAATGTTATGACAAGTACCCTAATCTTAGGACATGAGACAACTAAAAATACAATAAGATAAGATCACATGAAAACTAGGCTTCTAGAAAGATTCTTAGAACTAAAAGTAAACTTAACATGTGAACATAAGTGAAATAAACTAACTGAAAAATAGTAGATGATATGCATTGTTCACACTAAAAGATTTATAGAAGGGCAAAATAAAAGACTCATAATGAACTAAGATGGATCTCTAAAATTACAAAGATAGAAACCTTAACCAACAATTAGAAACTGACAAATATGATGAACAAACCAACAAAAAATTTCAAGATAGGTCATTTCTTCATTGTTTATAGATTCCCATTTTTAAGAAATATTGGGAAAAGAAATGAATAGAATGTACCTAATCTTGGATCTGGAGCAAGTGCATGTATAAATCAAGAGTTCCTCGATACCTTTCCAACATCATAAGAATAATGAAAGTTGGATAAAAACAAAAAAATATGAGCTTGAATGTCCAAATAGGAGATCTAAATCCAAACAAAAATAACTTGTAACCCCAAAAAATAATAAGATCTACACCACTAGAAAGTACACAAAGACATATTTTTAATGATATCTTATTTTCAAAACTCTGACTCTTAGATAAAAAATTGTAGCAATTTTTCAAATGCTGAGAAAGTTGTAAAAAAAAATTATTTATTAAGGACTTACAAGCTAGTGTCCATATGCCCTCAACTTGCAAAAAAAACACTTAAGGATTTTTTTGAGAACCCAAAAAAATTGCTTTTGGTGGCTGATGGACAAAGCCTCACTAGCAGTGGCAAAGCATGTTGTCTACCCAATAAATAGCCTCTCAACTAGTAATAAACTCACTTGCTTCACTCAACCAAGAACCTAGCACTTTCATATTTAAAAAGCATTTTTTTATTATTAAAAAGAACTTGAAAAACCTATACCTAATGAAAATGTGATAGTGATCTAACATCAACGAACATAATACCTACAAAAACAAATTAATATTTTATTGAATAAATTGAGAATATGCCCCTAAATTTGTAGATCAATACTCTATGATAGTGTAAAACTTGTATAATTAGGTCATACAATATGGATTCATACATCTATATGAATTCCATGTGATAAACATATTTTTTTCTTCTTGATTTTGAAAACCCTTGTGAAAAATGGATTTAAAAAATTGCCACCCAAATGTCAAGTGTTAAACATAAATATAGGGTCTTTAGGTCTTCAAAACTCAATGGTGGACTATTTTTTTTCCCCAAAATGCACCCATCAAAAGCTCATTCCCAAATTAAACTTGAATTTGAGGAGTTTGTAGATTTGGAGATATGGTACCATGTAGAAGTTGATATTGAGTTCAAACACTTCAAAATCACCTACAAAATAAAGATAACCTTCCACAAGAGAGAATGGAAATAGAATATCTTTCTTAATTGTGAATGGGATAATACATAATGATCAATAATTGATCAATGGTAGTACAAATAACTATATTATTCACAATGTACGCGAGTCCTCGCTTATATAGGCTAGGTGAGAGATAAGTTAGACAAGACCATGACAAGTGTCTTAATCCTATGACATGAGAGGACTAAACATAAGATAAGATCGTGTATACAAAATAAGACTTCTAAAAAGATTCATTGAACAGGTTAAGTAAACTCAACATGTCAACATGTGCAAAGAGGACCTAACCAATAACTAGATAATGTGACTTGTTCATACTCTAAATGGGAAAACATATAGGTAATGATCATATTCACACTAAAATTGATCACTAAGTAGAGGTGGACATAATTAAACATTAAATTACCAATCCAAAATATTTCCTTGTCTCAACCTTATCACTATAAAGGTAGTCCATCCCAGTATAATTGGTTTTCTTGATGGTATTATTAACATAAATAGAGTTGTTTTCAAGCTAATTAATAAATCGCCTTTCTAGTTAGTGACTTATTCACACAAAGCTTAATTTTGATTATGATTTTTTCTTACCTCATGTGGTTGATACATGTGGCTTCATCACTTGGGACACCTAGTGCATGCATACTTGCCACTTTTTTACACACCTGTTAAGTGAGCTCACAAGTGTTCCACCTTTGGAGAGGTAGTGAAAGTTTCACCCTTACCTTCTTATCTCCTAATCATTGCCTATGTATTTAAGGTTCATTATTGTATTGTAATTTCTTCGTTTGTATATGATAGATGCAATATTTTACTCATTATTGTAGTTGTGGGAGGTTACCAATTCCCACTTTTTGATCTTGGATGATTCCAACATAGTAGCAAATCCATGGGAGACACTATTGAGGACATTTGTCTTCATTTCTATGTTATCTTCAATGAAGTACATCACAATTGCCATCTTTGGATATTTCTCTTTTATTGCCTACATAAGCTTCTATCATGATATATTGTGCAAATAGTAATGAGTTTAATATAAATAAATCATCATCATCTATAGTAATATCAAATTTAGATCAGTCCAACTTTTTCATGCAATCATGATCTATGTTCTTAAATCTTATATGGTATCAAATTCATCATATCAACATTTGTCACCTCATAGCATTGTCTTTGAGATTATTGAGCATCCATCATGTGTGTTATTTCAATCTTTGGATCATGTGCATAATCTAGAGACATTCATAGTACCTCCTGCATCTTTCTATAAAGAATAGAAGGTCATATTGCACACATCAGTGTTATTATTTCTTCCCAAGGGGAGAAATATTGTTCAACATTTATGGATTATATTCACCATCTAATTTTGACCATCTACTAGTACTACATACACCATCTTAAGGGGAGGTTGTATGAATTCTCTTCTTTTATTAGTTTTTGGAGGAAGCATGTCTTCACATGGAATTCATTCATTCTCTATTTATCTCCTATTAAATGGATCATTATTGTACTTTTGTTAGAATTAATACTTAGAGGGTCATTATAAGTCCTCCATCTATCAGTTATTTTCTTCACTTGTACATTCACCATTGTGTCATTTCTCTATTGTGGAGGGATTTTTATTTCCCATTGGGTTTTTTATTTTTTCTCCACTTTGTGAAAAGTTTGTACATGAGTACTTAACATGGTCTAGTAGTCAAGACTCATCATCTTACATACATTAATCCCTAGGTTGCACTTAATGTGGGTTATTAGAGTAAATAGAGCCATTGTTAAACTAGTTAACTAATCATCTTTCTAGTTAGTAACTTATTCACACCCACCTTATGTTTACTTAGACTATTTTATGATTTTATCTCACCTGATGTGGCTGATATATGTGTCTTCATCAATCACTTGTCACTTGCTCACACTAGTCAAGTGAGCTCATAAGTGTTGCATCTTTAGAGGAGAAGTCAAAATTTCACCCCCTACCTTCTCTCCTCATTCTTTCCTATATATGCAAGGCTATTCATTGTATTATACACACTCTTCATTTATATCTAATAGACAATCTATTTTTCTCATTGTTTCACTTGTGGAAGGTTACCAATTTACATGTTTTTATCTTGGCTGATTTCAACAATTATTCATAGTGTGAGGGATAGTTCAATTTATAATACTAGACCTAGTGGTAGTATTAGTTAGTATATGGGTAGGAGTAGGAAAATAAATATGCATAGGAATATTTATTTCCTATCTCATTTCCTTTAGGGGTAGGACCATCAATAGTAATATGAGTACTATATTATTATTCATATTCCTATGAGTAGGTTGGTGTGCATCACAACTCATGCCCCACATGCCTAGGTGGACAAGTGGGGATCCCTTCTTGTTTCTTTTGTCACTAGGGTATTAGAAGGTTTCATCATCTAAGTCTCAGGGAAGTCAAATTGTGAAGAAATTCTTGATACTTTGGAGATCGAATGATGAACCCTCTTTTTCCCTCACTTGTGTTTTTATTTTCATTTTCTTGTTTCTTTTTTAGTCTTGTGTGTTTTAAAGTTCAATATTATTTTTTCCCTTAGGGAATTTTGAAGAAATTAGTCAATAGACAAATTTGCGATTTCAAGGGTCCCAATACCCATGACCCTCGAAATGGGTCTAGGGACTTGGCACCCCTGACCCCTAACCTTCAAAAAGTGCACCCAACCTATAAAAGGCTTCCCAATAGTCTATTTGGTGTCATTTTTACTTTGTCTTGTAAGAGATTTGGTAGTGCTATTTGGTTTTCTTACATTTTTATTATATTTCTCAACTTGATTTGAGCACTCTTTTTTCTAGCTTGATTCTCCTTCAAATTTTGAGGTAGGGGTTATTGTTTTGTTTTCTTATGTTCTTGTTGTTTATTTTTGTGACTGAGTTTTATTTTTTTCCTTTTTATATTTTAGTTTACGTTAGTTTTGTTTTAGATTGTAGGTCTTCATTTTAATTTACAATAATAGTCATTGTTTGGGTGTGTGAAATTCATGAGGTTCAACCTGAAACCTATTTTTTATGTATATATGAATCAAAAAAACCTTTATAGAAAAATAAAACCTGTGAAATATTTGAAGCTCAAGGGTATGTGGACTCCTGACCTCGAAAGAGGATCATGTTGGAAAAATGGTCGATGCTCCCCTCGAGATTCATGACAAGGGACTAACCACCTTATGTGGATTCTTTATGTCTAGTGGTTGTATCGGACATTGACAAGTCAATTTTTTGGTGCAATGGCAACCACACTTGTAATAAGTGGTATCAGAGCTTGGTTATAGGTTGGAAACCCCTTGGGTAATGCTAAGGAGGAGATTGTAAGAAAAATGGTTAGCACTCCCCTTGGGATTCATGACAAGGGACTAATTGACTTTTATGGATTCTATAAGTCTAGTGGTTGTATCAGGCATTAACAAGTTGATATTTTGGTGCAACAACAACCACACTTGTAAAAAATTAGGGATTTAAAAACCCCTGACCTCCATGAAATAAAAATGTCATATGCTTTTATTTACTACCTAACGATTGGGTGTCAAGGTATCAAAACCCCCAACCCTCGAAAAGAGTCCAGGGTTTCAGTACCCCCATTGGTCCTTTAGTCTTGATGCAGCCAAGGATAGGAGGGACCTCAAGGAAGTTAGTCCAATCCTTGCATATCGATTCACACAATAGAATTCATAAAAAACAAGAGAGAAATATGCAAGATCAACCTTTGATTAACATGAAATCAAGTATAATGAATATGCAACATGTAGTCTTACATTCTAGGCATACAGGCCTATTTGAAACCTTTAAGAGGTTATCTCTGTATACTATCTATTTCTAGATGCCACTAAAATTGATTATCTTCCTACAAACTGCTACTAAGGATCAATTGTATTGGCTTATAAATCCTTCACAAGCATCAAGTTGGTCTAGGAAAGATTACATTCTCCAAGAATAGGAAAACATATTATATTATAGGTTAGGACCTAAATCATAATAATCTCTCACAACTAGATGTAAAATAATGTGTGAACAGACAAGAAGCTCAACCACAATTAAAAAACCATCGAGATATGAGCCACGAAGCTTCATCGATCAGGAAAATCCTTCACAAGACTAGGAAAACATAAACTAGTCATGAAACGTGGAGAACAATGAAGTCCTGCCAAGAATCCAAGATATCTCAACCATGAAAAAACCAATCAAAGTATGAACATAGGTGAAGGTAAAACATGATGCCCCAAACACTCCATGAGGTGTGAAACAAGAACTAGTCCAAATAGAAGAAATGATAAAAGAAACTCAATGACTAATAAAATGAACAACAGGAAAATAAAATATTTTGGTTGATGCAAGATTGCCAAGAACCCAAGATGCTCCTACATCAAACACCCAGGGTTAAAGAAAAGTGAGCCTCTCAATTTCCTAGAGCTAAAGGAGAACCAATAAAGTCAAACTTAGCCTAAGAAATCCATGAAGATTCTTCAACTGGTTTGTCTTTCCACTTCACAAGATACTCCTTATATTGTCTACCTCTAGTATTTTTGTCAATTTTGCTATCCAAAATCTCTTTTATATCATCCAAATGCTTCTTAGGAGAGCTTCTTTTATAACTATCCCATTAGGTTCATTAAAATTTGTCTCATGATACTAATATAATTCTGCAACATTGAATTTAGGTGATATATCGATGTCCTCTGGCAACTCCACTTTGTATGCATTTCCTGAGTCAAATCTCCTCAAGATCTTACATGGTCCAAACTTCCTCATCTTCATAATATTTTAAGTTCCAACTGGAAATCTACCCTTCTTCAAATGAACCATCACTTCATCTCCTATTGAAAACTCCTTATGTCTTCTTTTCATATCTGCTTTCTCCTTATACTTCTATTTCATTTTCTCCAAATTTTGTTTAACTTCATCTTGCAATGATTTCATAATCTCTACAAATTCTTCTCCATTTGCACTCCTCTTAACCTCTTGAATGATGTCTCTTAACTCTGATACTCCCTTAGGGTTCATGCTTGTGACTATCTTAAATGGTGTCTTTCCTATACTCTTATTCACTGAATTATTATATGAAAACTTTTCTTGTGCTAAAACCAAGTCCCAGTTTCCAGATTTATCCCCAACCAAACACCTTAACAAATTCCCTAAGCTCATGTTTACCACCTTGATTTTTCCATCTGTTTGAAGATGAAATGTCGAACTAAAATTCAAGTTAGTACTCATCTTATTCCAAAGTTTCCTCCTAAAGTAACCAACAAACTTACTAACCCAGTAGTCTTCTTACAAGGAATGAAACTTGAAATCTCATAAAATCTATCCACAACCACAAATATTGAGGCATTACCTCTTGTTGTCATCGGTAACCCAAGTTTGAAATCCATGCTAATGTCCTCCCATGGTCTATTTAGTACTTTCAAAGGTGTATAACATCCAATATTCTAACTACTTCCCTTAGAAATTTGACAAACTCTACACCTCTAAACAAATTTCCTAACATCCTTATGAATCTAAGGCCAAAAAAAAATCTCACTCACCAAATTTATTGTCTTGTCAATACCAAAGTGTCCATCTCATCCTCCACAATGTTTTTCCTTAATCAAATTATCCCTCATTGAACTTCTAGGAATACACAATTAAGATCCTTTGAATAACATACCTTCCTTAATCAAATAGTTCAACCATTTTCTTTAGTCCACTACAACAAGTTCACTACAAGCTCTCCAAGGTTCTGCAAAACCAGGGTCCTCCTCATACAAGGTTTTTAGCTCATCAAATCCTACCACTCCAATCCTCATTTTTGTCAATAAAATCCTTCTTGTACTCAAGGCATCAACAACCTTATTTGACTTACCACTCATATGCTTCAACACAAATGTGTATCTCTGCAAGAATTTAACCAGTCTCATATGTCTTTGATTCAACTTACCTTGACTGTTCAAATATTACAATGTTTGATGGTCAGTGTACAACAAAAATTCCTTAGGAAATAAGTATTGTCTCCATTTCTTCAGGGATTGAACTATGGCATAAAATTATCGATCATAAACTGAATATCTTCTCTTGGAATCATTCAACTTCTCACTGAAATAAGCAATAGGTCTACCTTCTTGAGTTAACATGGCTCCAATTGCATTCCCACTTGCATCAGAGTCCACTTGAAATACCTTATTGAAATCAGGTAAATCTAACACAGGTTGTTCAATTATATTTTGTTTAAGCAATTCAAAACTCTTTTTTGATCCATGCATCCACTTGAATTCCTTCATGTCCCCTCTCATTGTCTCAGTCATAGTATTACAAACCAAACTGCAATCCCTAATGAACTTTTAGTAGAAACTAGCCAATCCATGAAATGATCTTTACCTCTCCAACACTTTCAGGTGTAGGCCACTCAACAATTGATTTAACCTTCTTAGGATCCATCTTCAACCCATGTACTGAGATCACAAAATCCAAGTACACTAACTCCTCTTTCATGAAAGAACACTTTTTGATGTTTATCAACAACTTATCTTCCCTAAATCTTTGCAACACTTATCTCAGATGCAACAAATGATCCTCCCTACTTTTACTGAAAATCAGAATGCCACCAAGGTAAAAAATCACAAAATTAACCATAATTTCTTCAATACCTCATTCATAAGCCTTATGAAAGTACTTGGTGCATTGGTCAATTTGAAAGGCATCACCAACCACTCATATAATCATTCATTTGTCTTTAATGTTTCCTTCTATTCATCACCTTTTTTGATTCTAATATGGTGATAACCACTCTTCAAATCAATCTTTGTGAAATACTTTGCTCCACTCAAACAATCCATTATATCATCCATCCTAGGTAAAGGAAACCTGTATTTTACTATGATCATGTTAATTGCTTTGGAATTAGTACACATCCTCCATTCCCCATTCTTCTTTGGTGCTAACACTATAGGTACAACACAAGGACTCAAAATATCTCTAGTCAAACCTTTCCATAGTAAATCTTGCACTTTCTCATTCAATTCTTCATTCTCTACAAGTGTCATTCAGTGTGCTACTTTGTTAGGAAAACTAGCTCCAAGAATCAAATCCATACAATGACTAATACTCCTCACAGGTGGCAATCCATCTGGCACATTATCTAAGATTATGTCTTCATACTCTGTCAAAAAATTATTTATTTCCTTAGGTTGTTTCTTTTCTAATTTCAAGTCAAAATTCTTAGGAATCAAAGCATAACACATACTAGCATTCTTCAAGCCATCTAGGAATTTCCTTCCCTCAACCAAAAAAACCTCTAACAACTAGTACAAATATAACTTTTAGGACTCTCTACTAAAGGTAAAAATACTTGTATTTTCTGACGCATGGAGGGTTAGATAAGTGGGGCCAAAGGTTCACCCAATTACCAGGCTAGCTTGTTGAATCACAACAAGGAAGCAATATCACAAAAAAGGAGAGAAGGAAAGAAGATCATATTCATTTATTCAAACTCGATACATGTTAAGTTGTGAGGCCTTCCCGGTTATGGTCAATACAAATAGAAATCAATTACATAAACAATATAATCCTCATACATGCGAGATCCATGATCTCCAGCTTCCTATCTTCCTTCTTTATAACTTATGACTTCCTAAAACCTGGAACACATCATTACATTTATACACAAAGCTACCGAATAGGTCCACCCAAAAAAATCTTCAAGAACCAGCATTGGAGAAAGAAATGACCTAGATTTAGGTACACACATTTCCCAATGAGAGATCCCAACATTAAGATCATGATCAAAATTAAATACACAATTCAGCCCACACAAAAGATCCAAAACTAAACCCGTTGTTGAACTAGGCCACTGAGAAATACCGAACCCACTTGGTGAAGAACACCACTAAGCAGAGACAACACAATACCAAGCATTAACTGAGCTTGTCGATGAACAAGAAGGAACACTCCATCAAGAACTCCAAAGTAGTTACTAAGAACATCTAACAAGCTACTCAGATACAAGATTGCCATGAACCCTAGATGATCCTACATCAGACACCTAGGGCTAAAAGAAATGATTCTTTGAATCATGAGTGAGGCGCAACCTGAGCTGAATCCAACTCAAATTGAGAAATCCATGTAGAGTCTTCAATTGGCCTATTCTTCCACTTTCCCAAGTATTCCATGTAATCATTTCCTCTTTTGCTTCTGCCAACTCTTTGTTCCAAAATTTGTTCAACTTATTTTGTCTACTTCTTAGGATAATCACTCAGTATTGTCACTTCTTCATCAAGCTCATGATACTCATACAAATCTATAATGTTGAATAGTGGTGATATATCCATGTCATTAGGTAACTCTACTTCATAAGCATTTCCACTATCAAAATTATTCAGTACCTTGCAGGGACCAAATTTCTTCATCTTCAACTTACTATAAGTTCCAACAAGAAATATTCCTTTCTTCAAATGAACCATTACCTCATCACCAACCTCTAAAATCTTATGTCTTCTTAACCTATCTGTACTATCCTTGTATTTTTTATTACTCTGCTCCAACTTATGTTTCACTTCCTCATGCAATGACTTCATAAATTCAACAAATTCTTCTCATTCAACACTCCTCTTCTATTATCTAGCAATATCTTTCAAGTCTAATATACCTCTTGGTTGCATGCCAGTAACAATCAAAAAAGGTGTCTTGTCAATACTCCTACTCACCAAATTATTGTATGCAAACTCTGTCTATGCTAATATTAAATCCCAATTACTTAGTTTGTCTCCAACTAAGCATCTCAACAGGTTACCCAAACTTCTATTTACAACCTTTTATTTTCCATCGGTCTGTGGATGAAATGTCAAACTATACTTCAACTCGGTGTCTAGCTTCTTCCAAAGAGTCTTCCAAAAATATCCAACAAACTTAATGTCTCGGTCAGAGATGCTACTCCTCAGTAATCCATGCAATCTAACAATCTCTTTGAAGAAAAGATCTTCTATATGGACTACATCTGGTGTTTTCCTACATGGTATGAAATGTGTCATCTTGGAAAATTTGTCCACGACAACAAATATGGAATCATTACCTCTTGTTGTCCTCAGTAAGCCAAGAACAAAATCCATGCTGATATCGCTCTAAGGTTTTTTAGGAATAGAAATCGGTGTATACAATCCAATATTCTGACTTACTCCTTTTACAACTTGACAAACTCCACAACTCTTCACAAATTTTTGAACATCCTTATACAATTGTGGCCAAAAATACCTTTCCTTAAGAAAACTCAATGTCTTATCAATGCCAAAGTGTCCAGCCAAACCACTACTATGCTTCTCCTTTATCAAATTAGTTCTCATTGATCATCTCGGTATACATAACTAAATTCCTTTGAACAACATACCTTCTTAAATGAAATAGTCTTCCCACTTACTCAATTGATCTAGAATAGGTGCTTTGCACATTCTCCACGACTCAAAAAAATCAGGGTCAGTTTCATACAAACTCTTCATATCATAAAAACCAAGAACCTCAATTCTCATTTTAGTCAGCAAAGATCTTCTTCTACTCAATACATCAACAACTCGATTAGATACTCCACTCTTATTTTTTATCACAAATGTAAAATTCTACAAATACTCAACCCATTTCATGTCTCTGATTCAACTCATTCTAACTACCCAAATATTGTAAAGTCTTATGATTAGAATGCAACACAAATTCCTTTGACATCAAGTAATGTCTCCATTTCTTCAAGGATTGAACAATAGAATAGAATTCTTGATCATACACATAATATTTTCTTTTAGCATCATTCAACTTCTCACTGAAGAAAGCAATAGGTTTACCTTCTTGACTCAACCCAGCTCCTATTGCACTGCCACTTGCATCACATTCAACTTGGAATACCTTATTGAAATTAGGTAAAGATAACATAGGCAATTCAACAACCTTCTATTTCAAAGTCTCAAAACTCTTATCAGCTCCATGTGTCCACTTGAATTCTCTTTTATCTCCTCTCATTGTCTCGGTCATAGCATTGCAAATTGAACTGAAATATCTGATGAACTTTCGGTAAAAACTTTCTAAACCATGGAATGATCTTACCTCACCAACATTCTAAGGTGTAGGCCACTCAAGTATGGCTTTAACCTTCTCAGGGTCCATCTTTAAACCATCAACTCAAATTACAAATCCCAAATATACAATCTCCTCTTTCATGAAGGAACACTTTTTCAGATTAATCAACAACTTTTCCTCTTTCAATATCTGCAATACCTATCTAATGTGCAACAAATGATCTTCTCTGGTTTTACTGAATATCTGAATGTCATCTAAGTACACAATCACAAATTTACCCTATAAATTCTTCAGAACCTCATTCATTAACCTCATAAAAGTACTTGGTGCATTAGTTAAACCAAAAGGCATAACCAACCATTCATACAAACCTTCTTTTGTCTTGAAATTAGTCTTCCATTCATCACCTTCTCTAATTATGATCTGATGATATCCACTTTTCAAATCAATCTTGGTAAAATATTTTGCTCCACTCAAACAAACCATTATATCATCCAATCTCGGTATAGGAAACTGATATTTAGCTGTTATCTTGTTGATGGCTCTAGAATGAGTACACATTTGCCATTCTTCATTCTTATAAGGTGCCAACATAGCTAGTACTGCACATGGACTCAAACTTTTTTCTGATCAAACCTTTATGCAACAACTCTTGAACTTGTCGGTTGAGTTCCTCATTCTTGGTTGGTGTCAATTAGTGTGGTACCTTATTTGGTAAACTAGCTCCGGGAATCAGATCCATACAATGACTAATACTTCTCATTAGTGGCAAACCATCAGATACATTATCTACAATTATCTCCTTGTACTCGTTGAGCAACTTCTCAACCTCTTCAAGATCTTTATCTTCTATTTTCTCACTCGGTTTGTTAGGAATTACAGCATAATAGACATCATTTCTCTTCAAATCCTTAACAAACTATCTACCTTCCATAAAACAAACTTTCACATATGTACATATCTCACCAATAGATTCTTCAATTAGAGGTAACAATATTTGTCTCTTGTCATTGGTCCAAATAGTATATTTGTGCAATCTTCCATCATATATAGCATGCCTATCATATTTCCAAGGTCTACCCAACAAAATATGACAACAATCCATAGGCATAATATCACACAACACCTTATCATAATACTTTCCATTTTTTAGATTCGGAAAACATTTTTGACTTACCATAAGTGTATGTTCATTCTTGATCCATGAAATCTGATAGGGCTTTGGGTGCTTCAATCTTTCCAACTGTAACTTTGTAGCAATTTCCTCTGAGGCCAAATTCTTTGAACTTCCACTTTTAATGATCACATTCCAAACTTTGTCTACAATCTTCATTTGGTCTTGAACAAACTCTTTCTTACTGGATCTTCCTTAGTCTTTTCACTCCACAATGCTCTTGTCACCAGCAGGTTTCCTTCCTTCTCAGGTTCATTTAGTGAATCTTCATGCACCAAATCATTACTGATGCTATCAACCTTCTTGCTTGCATGTGTACACTCAAATGATCTATGTCCCTCTTCTCCACAATTGTAACAAGTTCCTCAGAATCCTCCTCTACCATATCCACCTCGAGAGTAATTACTTCTTCCTCGGGATAAACGTTCACCTTTCCACTTGGTCTTGCCTTTGTCTTGATTTGTCTTGTCCTAATCAGATCTAATGTTTTCACCATATGATCTACCTCTTCCTCTAGCGAATCTACCACCTCTTCCTCTTTTTATTTTCTCATGCCTTTTATTCAATTTCTCCTCATCTTTTAGGGAAAATTGTTAAGCCTCCTCAATACTCTCTATTTCGACCAAACTGATTTCTTCTTGGATAGAAGTCCTTATTGTATTCAAGTATCTTGCAATCCTTTCCACCTCATCTTCAATATGTCTAGATTTGATATCTAACCTATAAAATTCCTTGGTGTAATCCTTCGTAGAGCTATTTTTCTGTGTCAAACTTTGCATTCTCCTAACTAGGTTAATTTGATAATCAGAAGGTAGAAACTTCCCCTTCAACTTATTTACCATCTTATCCCATACCTTGAATTTGTTTTTACCTTTCTTATTTCGATCTAATTGCAGATGCTCCACCACAAGGATGCATGACTTTTAAATTTTGTGCTTGCAATTTTCATCTTCTTCTCATCCTATATGTTCTCATACTCAAAATATTTCTCCATCTCAGTGATCAAGTCCACCAATTCTTCTAAATCTAGCTTTCAACTATACTTGGGAGGGTTAAACTACGGTGTAGCCTTCAAACTTGTCAATGCTTTCAAGAATATTTCTTCTCCTTGATCCATTACAGGTGCAAGTGCAACTACCTCTTACTCTTCTTCAGCTTCATCATCACTAACATCATCAAGATTTCTTCCACAACATTGGGTTGTCTCGACAACTTCCAATCTAGAAGCAATTTGTCTTAGCATATCAACTAAACCTAGATCTGCATCTCTCCTTCCTTGAACCATCTTGAAACCCTCTACAATTGTAGGTCAAATTGCAATCTGCTACCCCACAACAAATAACCAACTATGGTTTACAAGAAGGAACCTCTAGATCAAACCTCACTCGGATACCACCTGACGCAAGGAGGGTTAGATAAGTGGGGCCAAAGGCTCACCCAATTACCAGACCGCCTTGCTAAATCACAACACGCAAGCAATAACACAGAAAAGAAGAGAAGGGAAGTAGATCATATTCATTTATTCAAACTTCATACATGTCGAGTTGTGAGGCCTTCCCGATTACAACCAATATAAATAGAAATCAATTATAGAAAGAGTACAATCCCCATGCATGCAAGATCCACGATCTCTAGCTTCCTATGTTCCTTCTTTCTAACTTCTGACTTGCTAAAACCTAGAACATATCATTACATTTATACACGAAGCTATCGAACAGGTCATCCCAAAAGAATCTTCAAGATCCAGTATTTTTGAAAGCAACGACCGAGATTTAGGTCCACACATTTCCCAATGAGCGATCCCAACATTAAGATCATGACCAAAATTAAATACACAAGTCAGTCCAGACAAAAGATCCAAAACTAAACCCGTCGATGAACTAGGCCGCCAAGAAACATAGAACACACCGAACCCACTCGGTGAAGAACACCACTGAGCAGAGACAACACAACACCAACCGGTAACCAAGATCATCAATGAGAAAATAGGAACACTCCAATGAGAATTCCAAAGCAGTTATCGAGAACATCTAACAAGCTACCGAGACACAAGATTTCTATGAACCCAAGATACTCCTACATCATTTTCCCATTTGCAAAGATGGTATACCTATCCCTTCTACCATCATGTAAAGCTTGTCTATCATACTGCCATGGTCTACACAAAAATATATGACACACATCCATAAGCATAATATCACAAATAACTTCATCCTAATAAGATCCTATTTTCATTTTCACCAAACATTTCTCACTTACCAGTATCTTATGATCATCCTTTATCCATGCAAACTGATAAGGCTTCGGATGCTTCAACCTCTGTAACTACAACTTTTTCACCAAATTCTCTAAAGATAAGTTATCTTAACTTCCACTGTCAATGATCATTTTTGTAACATTTTCCTACAACTTTTTTTTTGGTCTTGAACAAACTATTTCTTAAGAACTATTATTGATATGTCTCCTCATGACATAGGGCTCTCCTCACCATTAGTGATTCTCCATTGTCCGGTTGATTCAAAGATTCAGAAGATCCCTCCTCTACATAAGAAGATATACCCTTGCTCTCAGTCCTCTTGTTTTAATTTCCTCAGGTACATTCAAAGGCTTAGTGTCCAACACATTTGAAACAAGTTCCTCTAAATTATCTACTACTTGATCCTCCTCGTCTATGGAAACTTCTATCGTCTCTTCGGTATGAAATTTCTTCCTTAAATTCAACTTTACCATTGCTCGGATTTGAATAAGGTCTTCCTCCTCCTACAGATGTTCTTCCCCTTTGAAATCTTCCACCTCTTCCTCATTTTCTTTGTCGTTTCCTTTTCTTCATTTTTTCTTCTTCCTTTAGAACATATTGGTAAGCCTCTTCTATAATCTGCAATTTAACCAAATTGGTTTAATCCTAAATTGAAACCGTTGAACCATTTAAATATCTAGTAACTCCTTCTGTAATGCCCAAAAATACAGGACAAAACACAATAATTTATTTTTTTGATTTACACAAGATGACATCTAAGGTTACTCACATAGCTTTCTTAATGCAAAGCTTTGAGGACATAATGACTAACCACCCAATGTCACATAGGGATAGTTATGGCATGCATTGGCGTACCAACATCCCTAAAATGACTGACAACATTAGGCGATATAAATCCCTAACTAGGGATGGCGTAAAAGGGTCTATCAGTTAATAAGCCAATAAGACAATAATATTACCCTAATCATTTTCAAGGGTGGGTTACGACCTAAACTCCTAGCAATTAGGAAGGTGAAGGTAAAGGTCAATAATTAAATAAATAAATAACTAATGAGTCCATTTATTAAATAAATCTTTAGTTCACTTCACTAAGTTAATTCATAAAAACTATAAACCCTTATTAAAAATTAACATCTACTAAGCATATTATAAGTCTAACTTTACATTTACTTATCTTTTAATTGTCTAAGTTTAATCAATGTCATAAGTCCAATAATCTTTTAAGAGGTAGAAACAGACATAAGTAAATAAAATAATTCCTATAGTGTACCCATTCCTAAAATTTAAATTTATAATGAGTGCAATTTTAATAAAGAGATAATGTTCAAATAATTCGATCATCCTTTACTTTATGGATTGCATTTAATAACGTACGAATGAATAGATTAAATTGATAACTAAAAACTTAAAAACTTAAAACTATCAACGTTCATATATATATATATATATATATATATATATATATATATATATACATATATATATATAGATATATATGTATATATATATATATATATATGTATATATATATATATGTATATATATATGTATATATATATATATGTATATATATATGTATATATATATATATATGTATATATATATATATATATATATGTATATGTATATATATATATATATATATGTATATATATATATATTTTAAAATAAATATATATTCCCACTGAAAGAATTATGACATCAACATTAATATTTTTCACAACATTTGAATTAATAAATTAAATGGAAAATGGTCTTACCCAATATATTTTTCCTAATACACAACTTATTAAAGAAAATTTTCAACTACTAAATTCAATTTAAAATCCTAAAGGAACATAATTTAAATGGAGATCTCATTTCCCATTACAAAGTAATTGAATTAACTTACCTAAAATCTTTATGAAAAAGATTATCCCATAAAGTGTTTAAATAAAATAAAAGAAAACTTAGCTTGTGGCTTCCCAAACCCTAATTCAAAATTAGGGTTGGGCCCTCTTTTATAAACTCATGAAAACCCTAAAATCTCATATTTTTCATTTTCTTTTGCAAGTCACAGGTTTAGCTAAGGGATGCAGAGGTTTTTTTGGGTGTTCTCACATGAGAACAAGTGTGTATATGCACACACATGGTGTGCATATACTCACTCATTTTCATATGAGAATGTGTATACACATCTGAGGGATTCCTTAGAATCCATAAGGTTATCCTTTTCTTTTGTTTCCGGATCTGAGTAATATCTCTTTTTACTTCTTTTAATTTGAATGCTAAAGATCTGCATATTAAATTTGAATATGATCTTTGCTCTGTTATTTTTTTTAATATTAAAATAGAGTTTATTATTTTATTTTTGCAATGAAATAACCCAAAAAATAAAATAAATGGGGGGGCGGATTTGTCGGCTACCTCCACAATCCGGCAGCCATCCCCATTCTCACTAGCTGCAGGAGGTTGAGCCCCTTCCGCCAACATTAGTGGTGGACGGAGGGGTTGTAACCCTCACCGCCACCACTAGCGGTGGCGGAGACCAGTGCCGCCACACCCACGGGTGTGGTGGGCACGACCCTCCCTTCACAAGACTGTTAACAGACCGTGGGGGAGAAGGGAGATGGGGGGAGGTTGGGGGTTTCGGCTCCCAGCTGAACCCCATCACTTTTTTTTTGTTAATTTTTTTTTTTTAAGTCTTTTTTAAATGTGATTAATTTATTATATATTATATATACTAATATATATATTAGTATATTTAATATATATAAATATTAATTTATTCAATTTTTTTATAAAAAAAAAGAAGCATAATATTTTATGAATTGTATTTACTAATATATATATATATTATATATATATATATATATACTAATAAATTATATATGTCTGCATAAATTGGAATTAGTTGCTAATAAAAATAAGAAATAGTTTAACTAATATATATATGTATATATACAGGAAATGTCTATACATATATATTGATATATTTTATATCTGGTTATATTTTTTATACAAAAATTAATTACCAACAGACATTTATGGTATAAAAATGGAAATGTAGGGATTCTACCCAGATTTATTTGTACAGTAAAAATATTTATTTTGTATATTTTATTATCCATGCACAAGTAACATACAAACTTAGTAACTGGAAATTTTAAAGAAAAAGCATGACACCAATGAATATGCAGGTTGAAATATTTACAACAAAGAAATGGATACAAATGTTCCAGTTTATTCATTTATTCACTGTCATTATACAAGTAGTTTTAGCAATTGGAGTATAACAGTAATCTTATAACTAAATTATAAACTTTCCTGTATTATTCACAATGCATAAATCAGAAAATAATCATATTTGAAAGATCAACAATGTTATTTTCTCAACACATTAGCCATGTAAATTATAGAGAATAATTTGGTAAATTTCCTTTACTTCAGTAACTACATACCAGTAATAAAGTAAGGAATCTATTTATACAATTGCTCACCTTGAATTTTCATATTTCAATTTAATCCATAAATGTAAAAATTCACATTCCTAAGTTTTCATTATTACCTTAATTTTTTACTACATAACATTAAATAAAAATAATTTTGATACATTCTAATTTTCAAATAAATCAGAATTGAAATACTACATCCAAAGTTCACAAACTTTTCTTTTTTTTAAACATAATTTATAATAATACAATTATTCCCAAAGATTTCAATTACAACTAAAATACAAGGAAAGCATTTCATTGAAAATTCCATCTCTTTTTGAACAACACAAAATATTTTTTCTAAGCCACATCAACCTCAAAACTTGGTCATCTCTTCAACACTTCATACAATGTAAACCTGCAAAACAATATTTCCTTCATGACCATGGAGGCTCACCTCCCAGCCTAGGCCATTTCATGGCCACCCCTGAGCTAGGGGAAACAAGAATGGATGGGATACAAACATTCAATATTCACATTCAAAAATAAGAAACATAGACATCACAAATTTCACTCTCAATCCCAAGTTTGCACATAGGATCATAATTGATTCAAAAATGGGTGAAGGTGGAAACATCACATATGGAGATGCCATACTCAAACAAAATAATTATTACAAATCATTCTTACATGCCTTCACAAGGCTCCTTCCCAACATACTAGCTCTTCACAAAGAGCATCAAACACATGTTAGGATTAACAAGACAGAAATAACAATTACATGCAAATATAACCAATATCAAAAAATAATAAACCACACAAAAGAGAACACAATACACAAAGATTTAACATGGTTCACCCAATCCCTAGGCTACGTCCACCAACAACGAGTCCAATATTATTATTATCTAGTGATTACACCCTGATTACAATCTGTAATCCCTTACAGCTTAATTCCACCACAAGTACTAAAATCATACATTATGAAATCCCTAACCCTAAGCCATATTATACAATATTTTGCCACTTTAGGGTTATAATGAGTTACAATATGTCAGCCCTGAACCCCGGCGAGGTCAAGAGGAAAAGTGTATAGTACTTTTTTGGATAGTACTTTCCTGATCAGTCACCACAAGCTAACAACACATCCCTTATGGCCCCCAACTATAACATAAGTAGGCCTCAAGGATGCCCATACATCTAAGCTCTACAACATATGAATTTTTCAACTAAGCCCTTCACCCCAAGACATTATCGAATCCTCCCAAGGATGAGAATTATCTTGCACACCCACAACACATTCACAAACATGAAAGGAAAAACAAGAGTAAAATTCATAAGAACACAATGAAACTAAACATCAAAAATTCACACAAAATTTTTATTGTCACAATACAATTACAAAAAGAAAAACATGGTAGATCCACCAACCTTCCTTAAGCTAAGGCAATGGAGGATTTGTAGAAGAGCTATTCATTTCCTTCCTAGCTTTTGCTTTCCTTTCTCAAGTCTCTAGTTTATCCAACTCCAAACTTGCATAGTGTAGAAGTGTCTAACTTTCTTAATCTCTTTTCCTAAAGACTCAAAAATATTCCTCTCTCCTACCCTCATCCCAAGGTAATTTAGGTGTCTTGGTTCTAGCTCACAAACCACTTGTCCTTTGCTATGAAATGGTAAATATTTTAAGACATGGGAAAAGGGATTATCCTAGAAGACATGTCCAAATTCGTCACTATCAAGAAAGGCTCACTTTGAGAGGCATTTTGGAAGCCTAGAGAAGTGAAAAGGGTAAAATTTTCCCCCCTAACCCATGCCCATGCCTTAGGGCACTTAAAATCAACCCTAACTACACCATACGGCTCCATATAACCCTTCAAAAACCCTAGTAAAGTTTACATCCGAAAATGGAAAATGATGTCAAAGCCTTGGTTTCCTAAACCACTATCCATGCCTAGGGATACACAAGATAACCTAAGGATGAGGTAGGGTCCACATTCCACCTAGGTATGCCATCTCATCACATTAGTGTCAAGTGACACCACACAAAAAAGAGTACACATCACATTACCTATTTACACACTTGGCATGCCTATTGGATATTTAACATTTACATTTACATAATTAAATTTACATCAAATTATGTATTTACAATAGCATTCATACATGCATCACATTTACAAAATAAAATCACGTAACAACGAAGTCATTCTCTTCTTAGAGCCGAGCTTAGTTTTAAACAGATTTCATATAGATCCATCCTTGTTTCCCTGTATTTACAACCATGGTCACAATCTTTCACACTCGATTCAAACGTCAGTATCGCATGAAATCATTACATACATAATCATATCAAAAGCAAAAATAAGATCAATAATAACATCTAAGTTCAATACATAAGGGAACTGCATTTCATGAATCATAAACATAATCCACATTATACCCTAATTCTACAAACATCGAAATGTAAGTTCAAATTCACATAAACAAGTAACCCTAAGTTAATCATTCAATCATTACACTATTAGCATTACTAATCTATAAGGTAACATAACAAATGCATAATTCAGAATTCATATATCATAAGGTAAGCATGAAACCAATACAAGCATGTAAAGAGTACAACTAACATCATCATCATATAAATCTGTAAAAATCATCTCATAATGTCTAATGGTAGGAAGTCATAATCCAAAATAAGTATAATGTCTCAAAACAATGTATCATCAAGATAAACCAAGTGTCAAAACAACTATCAAGCTAAGATGGGTCGGGGTAGGACCTCACACCTTCAACCTCATTATCTGTATAACTAGACCTGATATACAGCCTATAAAATTCTTTGGTGTACTCCTTCACGCTAAGATCCTTTTTCTTTAGGTTTTTCAATTTCCTAAACAAACTTACTTGGTAATCAACAGGTAAGAAATTGGTCTTTAATTTGTTTACCATATGATCTCATGATTTGTTTGTGTCCTTGCCTCTTCTTTGTCTATCGGTCTACAAATGTTCCCACAATAAAGATGCATGTCCTCTCAACTTTGTGCAAGCATATTTCACCTTCTTAGCATCATCAATGCCTTCATAGTCAAATTATTTCTCTGTCTCCATGGTCCAATCAAGTAATTCATCTAAATTCAAATTTCCATCATAATCAAGTGGATTTAAATGTGGTCTAGCATTAACGTTAGTTAGGGATCTCAAGAATCTATCATCTCCTTGATCAAGTTTGGGTTGCTCTTCACCTTCTTCAGCAGCTTCTTCAACTCCTTCTTCATCACTTACATCTTTAATATGTCAACCTCTTCTCTAGGTCATTTCTATAGCCTCCAACCTAGCTGCAAGTTGCATCAACATTTTCAATATTGTTGGCTCTACATCTATCCTTCATCCATCTCTAGTATGTCCTTTGTGATCCATCTCAGATGAATCCTCTACAATTGCAGGTCATATCCTCACTCTGCCACCCCCCAATAAATTGATTCAAGACTTCGCGAACTCTGGAAAAAAGATCTCATTGCCACAAAGAATACCATCTTTCTCTAATACCAAATGATTTAGTCAAGGACATGAGGGACCTCAAGGAATTCAGTCCAATCTTTGCAACACGAGTCACAAAATGAAAGTCGCAAGAAACAAGAGAGAAATATGCAAGATCAACCTTCAATTAACATGAAATCAAGTACAATGAATATGCAACACATAGTCTTACATTATAGGCATACATTCCTGTTTTGGAACCTTTAAGAGGTTATCTTTTTATATTATCTATTTCTAGCTTCCACTACAATTGATTCTCTTCCTTAAAACTTCTATCAAGGATCAATTAAATATGCTTATAAAGCCTTCACAAGCATCAAGTCAGCCTAGGAAAGATCATATTCTCTAAAAATAGGAAAACATATTACATTATAGGTAAAGACATAAATTATAAGAGTCTCTCACAACTAGATATAAAATAACATGTGAACTAACAAGAATGTTGGCCACAGTTAAAGAAGCATTGAGATATGAGCCATGAAGCTTCACCGGTCAGGAAAATCCTTCACGAGACTGGAAAAATAAAAATTGGTCGTAAAACGTGAAGAACGTTGAAGTCTTGCCAAGAATCCAAGATAATTCAACCACCAATCGAGGTGTGAACCTAGGTGAAGGTAAAACATGATGCCTTGAAAATTCCATGATGTGCGCAACAACAATTGATCCAATCTAAAGGAACGTTGAAAGAAACTCAACAACTGATGAACTGAACAACTGGAAAATAAAATATTTTGGTTGATGCAAGATTTCCAAGAACCCAAGATGCTCCTGCATTAAGTCCCTAACAACAATGATCAAGACTTAAGATATTATAGACCCTGACCCCATAAAGGGTCGAGGGTTATGAACCCTCAACACCTATGACACATAAATGAGGTAGTTGTCAGGTGTCCCAAGTCCCTGACACCCCTTTGGGTTTCAAAGGACTTAAGTACCCCCGACCCCTTAAAGATGATGATCATTGTGTTAATTAAAAGAAGGGATCGAAGGTTGAATAACCCCTAACCCCTAATCAGGGATCGAAGGTTATTCCACCCCTGACCCTTGACTTACGAACTTGCACTTGTTTTTTAAAAGAGCCCCAAATTTATAAAAGATTGTTTCCTTTCATAATTTTGGGGTTCATTGACCATCGAAACCCGAAAGGTTTCAGGGATCAATTGTCGTGAAACCCATTTGTTTTTGTGTTTTCTAATAAAAAGGGTTTTCTTTCGACTATGTAATAATGAATTTTTTTGGTTTTCTTAGAGAATAAATATAATCCATGGTGTTTTATTTTCATTTCATAGTTAGTTTTTTCTTGTGTTAAATAATGATTTATTTTCAATAATGTTTTTAATGTTTCAAAATAAGTGGTTTTCACATGTAGGATAAGATATGACTCCAATTATGTTAATAAATTAAAAAATTCCTTGCATATAATACCCCCTACAGGTTGAGGAATCACCACTTGGAGATCTCAGACACAAATATAGGACACATGGACTTAAGGAAGTTCATCAGATGGGTGAACAATCTCAATGGAAGGACGTTGGATGCCACTTCCCTTTTTTTAGTCAAGATTGGTACATGTAGCTTCATATCATGTTTCCATTTAGTCAACATATTTAATCATGGCTTGCATTGAAAATTACAAGACTAAGGAGATAATGGTCTTCAAAAAATTGGCAGAATTTGTACTAGATATCAAGCCAGATAACATTGAGAGGGTTTTAAAGACTCTTCATTGTGAAGAATATTTTTGTGTTTCAAGGGACAATGCCTAGAAGTTCTATGAGGATGAGCCCAAGATCAAAATGTATATTGACAATAACTACTTAGAGAGGCAAAGGAAGCCTCATCAAATGGACAAGATTAATCTACACAGGGGTTTCCTTCAAGAAGATATTAAGAATTATATCACTCTTTGATCAGAGTCTTTGGTCTTCCCCAGGCTAGATAGTTTGAACCCTGGATGGTGTTGTTCATCAAAACCATTTATGAGAGAGAGAGAGAGAGTTGACTGGAGCACTATTATCAATAATAGTATAGATGAGAAATTGCAACAAGTAAATACCCACCCATGTTTCTATATGGGATCATATGTGTTCTATTTGCTAGAGGCACAAGGAACTTTTCCAAGGCTCAAATCCACGCACATTATCCATAGTTGGTCTGCAGACAAAAGATGAAGAATCTTGATTACAAGTGGTTAATGATGCATTCATTTTTGTAGTCATTAAGACCACAAAGGGAGATTTTGGAAAATTACTTTCACTTGAGGTAGCCTCCCAAATCAAAAATTTTGGGAACTATTACATTCAATTTCACACATTCACATACAATTGAGGGGAAAGTTGTACATTGCAGCACACAAAGCTTCCTAGGTATCTCTCTGATAGGTTGGTGCTCATGGAATTATGTAGACAAATTTATAATGTTCACTAGTTGATCATGAGCAAGTGTAAGCCTTGTTTCAATTTCCTATTAGAATTGGGGCTCACTTCGTCCAAGTATGAAGATTGCTAAGGCAATGGGACCTAAATGGAAAGATTGTCCACTTGATGAAATTTCTATTCAAAGAGGAAATTTTGATATGATTGGTACATTCAACCATGTCATGGGGGGTCATTTCAAACATTAACCCCACATTGAAGATCACTGAGTAAACTACACAGATGCTTATGAGGTTCGAGTTAGGGATTAATATTAGACTAGATCTTGATTTGGTAACATATGCTAAGGGAATGTACATCTTAGATGTGAATAGGAAGATAGATTCAAATGAGAGGTTGTTACCCCTATATAATGAGGATAAGATTTACAATAGGTCCATTTTCAATATTAACATACTAGAGGAGGAATCAAATTAAATTAACCATGGATCCAAACATGTAATAAGTTGCACCCAAGGATAGCTCAATAGGCCATACTAATTGGAACCAATTCCCATTTTCGAGGGGATTGATAGGATTCCTAAGGAGAAGTTTAGAGGCTCAAAAGGTTGTAAAGACCCAACATTTAAACAGGTTTTCTCCATTGTAGCTCTAGGAACAATTAAAGGTCATGCTCAACCTATAATGAATAAAGTTCCTTCACAAATATTGAGGCAATAGAAGACTCAAGACAAGAAGCCAGCCACTACATCCTTTTCCACACATGTGGTCTCCACCATGCCAACCCCTCTAGCAGATGCAAGTGCTTCCACCTCACCTTCTTCTCCTTTAGTTTATACCATGCCAAGAACCTCCTCCACCATCATGACAAAGGTTCCATCATCATCATTTGAACCTAGGATTCCTCCTTTCACAATGAAGCTTTCCAAGAAGAGAAAACCTTCTAAAGAAAAAGGGAAAGTGTACAAGAGATTAAGAAAGGAAGCTCTTGTAATCGAGCCATTCATATAGGTTCTTGAGGAAACTTAGGAAGGAGAAGATACTAGACCATAGTTGCTTACCAATAGAAGAAGAACCAGATCTACCATTACTATTGCTCAGGTCCTGAGTTTAGGAGATCCTTCTTTGGAAGAAAAACTATTAGAACCTCCTCACTTGCAAAAAGAACAACCCGCTCCATTAGTAGACCAAGATATTTCACAAGATCATGAACTAGTGAAAGCATACCCATTAGGTCTTGATGAATTTTATGTTTCTGACTTTGCAAATTTGGAAGGGATGAATGAACTAGAAAAGAATAGTTTGCAAAATGAGGAAGTGGAATTAATAGCAAGCATAGATGTTGGTAGAGGAAAATGAAGAGGAAAAGTATCTTGAGGCTAGAGAAATGGACAAGGAGGTGGAGTTGAATAAGAATTCAGTATTAGAAGAAGAATAAATAAATAAAGAAGAGGTAAATGAGGGTGATAAGAGAGAGGTGGAAGTAATAGAAAGCATACATGTTGGTAGAGGAAAATGAAGAGGAAGAGTATCATGGGGATGGAGAAATGGACAAGGAGGCAGAGTTGACTAAGGATGTATAATTAGAAGAAGAAATAAATAAAGAAGAGGTAAATGAGGGTGACAAGAGAGAGGTTGCAAAAGAAAAAAAATACATGAGGGATAGACTTCATTTCCTCATAAATAGAGAACTCCATCTCCTCAATAGGAGGAGCGGCAGTTAGATACTTCTTCTCCTTCATAGCATGATACTAATCCTTTGTAGCAAGTGTCCTTATTTCAAATAGAAGAAGTAAAGGGATCTGAGGATTTGTTCCAAATTAAAACAAATCAACTTATTACCACCACATCCACTCCTACTTGGCTGACCAAATTATACAAGTGGGGAAGAGGACCTAAAAATAAATTGAGCCACATGAGATTTCATTGGCAGGAAAAGGTTTCCAACTAGGGGAGTTGGGCCAAAAGAAAGAATAGAAAAAATCTTATGTTACGACAAATAGGCATGGGAGATTGAAATCCCAAGTGGAAACACCTGCAATAAATAAACCCATAGAAGAATTGGTTCCAGAAGATTATATGGTGGAAGAGTTGGATTTGGGAGTTCCTACCCTTGAGGGGAAAAAGGCTTTGATAAGCTTTGCGGTCACATCAATGTTCAAAAGATTAGATAAAGGTAAAGATATTGAAGATAAGAATGAAGAATTAAGATATATTATTAATCAACTAGGGGGTCCCATTGCCTCAAATGATCCAAAGGTCATTCATTCAAGTAGCAAAGATGGAAGGAATAGGGTCCCCCAAAGTGGACCCATTTGTAGAAGCATGTATAGAACGAAGAGATGATATTGAGAAAAGGGGAGAAGTTGCAATTAGAGAAGTTCTGATCTTTTATTTGGAAATACATAAGGAGCTGGCCACTTTTTATGAGATGATGCTAAATGATTAGGACACAAGAATTAACCAAGTAGTTCCATTATTGGAGGATTTCCTTCCATTTTTATAAAAGATTAAGATAAAAAGTGCCAACAAGTTGTTAGTTGCAACCATTCTCAATGAATACACCATTGACCTTCCAACTATATGGCTACCATAAAGGATTTTAAGAAGAGGGTTTTGATTTTGACCAAAGGGGAGTCTCTCAGTGCTTTAATGAGGAGAATTGGGGACTACATTACAAAACTTTTTTGTATATTCTATCAAAGATCAAGACAATGGGGTTATGCATAGTGTAGACATTATTGTGCTTGAATTCAAGAATATCTTGAAGGCGGTAAACAAAAAATTGTATGTGGATTGGTTGATACAAGTCAAGCAAGAAATATTGAATATGCAAAAAGAACTCCCTCAGTTTGAATTTGCAGTGAAAATGTTGAAGACTTTCAAAAAGAACTTGTAAGCACAACTCAAGCTCACACAAACTCCCAAAAAAAATGAGGTGGTGGAGGTTGTTAGTGTAGTCACACGAGCATTCCTAGACTCTACGTCTAATTATTAATTTTGTGAAAAAGTTTTGTAATTTCTTGAATTTTTCTAGCAAGGAAAGAAAAAAAACATAAAAGAGTTGTGTAGTGCCTCTTGTATTTGCATTATGTTCCCTGATGATTTTTTATCCGAGATATACTCTTATTATATTATTTTGATTGTCTACATGATGAGATGAATAAGTGACAATTATTATTTTGGTTGCCAATATCTAGTTGTGATAGATGTTTAGGTTGTGTTACTGTTTTCAATTAGATCATATCTACATGATGATGCTAGTGATGTGACATGATGCATTATGATGATATCTTGTGTATTTTTCATTTGAGACTATTGATTATGATTATCAAGATGAATTTTATTGGATTCATTGATATATTGTGTCGTATATGTTGTTGGGTAATTTAGTTGCTTACTTTCACTGATTATGTGTATATTGCCATAAAGTGAATTATTTAAATGCTTTATTTTTAAATCAAATGTTTAGATTAGAATGTAACATTAATTCAAAGATATAATGTTCACTGCTACGTTCACACAATTTTTATGTGTTATGCCCTTTGTGCTTTTACGAAGTGAAACAAAGTCGTAGTTACTCATTCGTGAGGTCCACACAATGGTGTCATTCTCCTTCGTTGTATGTTACCATGTATATTATGTGCTTCGGCTATTTATTTTGTGAGCATCTACACTTCATGTTTTCTTGTTTCAGTGAACACATAGCAGACACATTTTTCCTAAGTTGGAGGAATTGAGTGTATCTATATCCCCGGCAGTAGCACAAGAGATAGTATCATTGGCCTTTCATATTGAGCAAATTTCATCATTGTATGGACGACATATTCATTATTCTAATATTATTCCCTTTGATACATGTCAGTAAATCTGGACTCATTATGCATTTGTGATAGACCAATGAATGTCTGTGCATTTAGAAGTTCTCGCAGCTGTCTCAAATGATTTAATTAAAATGTTGATTTTTTAAATGTGTTTAGCGTATTTTAATATTTATTTTATTTACCAACTAATTTTTTGTATTTGGATTCCAGTTATCTGGAATCAGTTTATTTAATTTGGAAAGGGTCAATAGTTTATTTAATTTATTTAAATGAAGTGTTTAACAGTCACTTTGGAAAAAGGGCTTAATAATTTAAAAGTGAGTTCATTTCCTCACTTTTTCACTTTTACTCTATTGTGAAAATTTGGATTTGCTCCAAATTTTGATTGGAAAATCCACGTTTATGTTCGTCAAGCTTGACTCAGGCATAGGATCTTCGTGGGTAGTGTCTCGTTGGAACAATGTTGCATTTGCTCCCATTCCTGTGTCCAACCATTTGTGATTCTGTGAGGTTTTTGTTTTCTTCTAATCCTTTCAGTGGTTTCCCTCTTGGTGAGAGGTAGGGATCTCCTATTTTTTATCAATACTTGTTTGTTTCTATTGATTTCAATTTTCTTTTACTTCGTGGGATGATAGTTAGCGATTTCCCCACGTTTCTTTCTGCTTTTAGCGCCTGTTTGGATTTTTTTATATTTCTAGGCGTTTCGATTTTAGTTTTTCTGTCGTGAGGCTGCTTTTTTTCACCCATGACGTCAAAATTGACTTTTTATTGGATTTTTGGTTTAGTTAGACCCTAGAGGCAAATGGGTTTTAATTCTATCCATTTCCTTGATGTTTGAATTTTGGGCATTTTTGTGCTTGCCTTGTTTTGTGTGTCACTCAATTTTGCCATTTTGCATGTTCAAAATATTTCAAACATAGAAGTGGATTTTTATCCATGTTTGAAACCATTCTATGGTTTCACTTTTTGAATCTCATATTTGTGGACGAATCCGTACTCCTGGCAAAGTGTATGGTTGAGTGTGCCATGAGCACTTGTTATGGTTTTTCCTTCTTTGGATTCTTACCTCCATGCTTGATCTATGATCGCATTTAGAATGTGTGATGTTGATGGTTGAGACTGCATCACAAGAACATTGAGTGTGTCATGATAGGATCTCATGGGACCTGTACTCTTGGTTTGAGACCAACAGAATCTTTGATGCATTTTGGGATTTTGGACTTGTGAGTCTTCTATGCATTTTTTCCTTAGTTGGCTTGTGTTGAGTAGTGGGATGGAGTGGATCTTCAAGGAGGACTATAGAATAAAGGGGCTCTAGGGTAGCCTTGTTAGAGTCTCTAATAACAATTGATAACCTTAAAAAAATAATGGGGATAAAACTTAATATAAGACTTTGACTACCTTGTCATTGTTTGAGGACGTTGATATGATATGTCCTTTCCTTGTCATTTATAAATGTTGATATGACACAGTACCTTATCATCTTGAGGACTTTGATATGGTACAGTGTAGCCTTTCCATCTGTGGATGTTGATATGGCTCACTAGAGCATCTTTGATGAGAGAAGAGTTGCTCAAAGCCGCACAGGCCTATGTGAGTTGTGTGATGATACTAAATTCTCGAGTCTCCACATTATACTTTGTTTAGTTCAGTGACCTCTACCTACTTGCTATATGTGCTTGCATTGTGGTTATACTCAGACCTTGCATTGTCCTTGAGTCTTGCATCTGATTGGGGTAAGTGTAGCCTTCTTGGGGTGTGTAGCGACCTTATGTTTGTGGTCAGATTTCTATCTCTATGAGCACGGTGGGGTGGGCTTGAGGATTCCACATAGTACGGTGGTGTTGCACTTTATCACTATTGGGGACTAGTGTATAGATGATGAACTTCCTCTAGCTACAGAGACTTGGAGCTTGAGAGCTCGCTTCACTTTGTATATGGACTTGTATACAATTTGGTTTATGCACATTGATGTTCTTGATTAACTAGTTTCATTTGCGCACTCATTTTTATATTTTGGATGTAATCAAGTGACTATGGCCTCAATGTGTCTTTCTCTGGTACTCCTTGATGTGGAGCTAGATTCTTTCCAACCATACATTAGAGTCGGCTTCGGTGTCGCCTTTTAATTCTTGCATTTTCTTCCAAAATTCATGAATCAACATCTGCATGGATCAACATTTGCACATATCAACATTTATGCCTGTAGATCGACATCTCTGACCTCACTAGATTGAGATTTTTTTTTCTCAAAATTTCACCAGTCACAAATCAGCATCTTCATTGATTAGTGTCTCTGCACCATGGATCAACATCTATGTTTGTCTTCATCATCTCCGCCCAATTTGTCTTTGCAAGTAGTTTTGAGATCTGGGTGTTTTATCGGTGCATTTGAGTAGGTTTCCAAAGGGTTCTTGGTGTGTTTTAGGCCTAAACACTATCATTTGAGGATGGTGGTTTTCTTCTTTCTTGTGATTATGGTTAAAAAGGAATGAACTTGTATGGTTAATCAGGTAGGAACATTTACTTTGGGCTTAACAAGAACATATGTGTTATGGGATTGAACTTGTTATTGTCTCCCTTTTTGTTAGTTGTGAATGCTTGTCAGCTTGGCCTCTTGTGATCCATTTATGTTGCATGGCTCCATGAAGAGCAGTCTCGGGAACATGTGTTCTTCATTTTGAGTGTGCTAAGGGTTGTCTAGGAACCTTTGGAAGTGTTGTGAAGTCTTTTGCTTGTGTGCGAACATGTGATGTTCATTATGTTATCTTTAACTCATGGTTTATTTCCATGTGATGGTTAAGAGATGCACATTCAAATGTAAATTTTATACTATATTTTTTTTATAAAAAAAACTTAGTGCATATTTAACCCCCTTTGTTTCCAAGGGTTCCTTGGCGGGGCATTACAAGTTGCTACATTGTTTTACTAATACGACAGATTTTTAGATAAGGAATCTTCTTCAAAATACCTATTTTAGTGTCTCTGGATGTTTCCAAGGTCGTGCACAAGATAAATTTAAACTCGAGAAATACCACAAAAATTGGATTTGGGAGAGCTCATGAGGCTATTGGTCGAAATGCAGTTTAATATGTAATTTTAGGGCATGATTTCAAGTTGAATGGGAGTCTTTGTGTTTTAAATACATGAAAAACACTATTAAACAAATATGTAATAGTTTCAAGGTGTTTTAGAATAGTTAACTTGAAGATTTTATTTTATTTCGATCCAAAAAAATGTCCAAAAACCCTAGTTACACAATTTCTTATGTTGAGTTTGAGTTTTCTATATAAACTCAAATTTGTTATGTAATAAGGGTTGAGAATTTTTCATTTGAGTTAGAAATACAATTGGTGTTGAAAACTTGGTGTGGATTTTTGCTAACTTTGCAAATTTCAAATAAAAATTTTAGATTCAAGAGCCAATTGTTTGTTCATGAAATTTTACTCTCTCATCTAAATTTCAATATTAGCTATTATAAATTCAATTGTAATGATGGATAAATTGGTTTGATCAATTCATTAAGTGATTCAAAGGATAACTTCATCTTTCTCATGCGCATGGATGGTATGGCTTTGCAATTTGATGAATTTTGAGAAATTTTAAGAAAGTTGTTTCCTTAGATGAGTGCAGCATGATATTGTGAATTGTGGATTCTAGTTTATGATATTATGGTTATTTGACCAAGTATTAACTTTTGCATACAAATTTGCATTTTAAATGGTTGATATCCATTATTGGTATTTTTTGCACTCTGATTTAAAATATCTTGTAACCCTCTCTCTCTCTTTTGCTTCTTTTTTTTCTCTGAGATAGTGTTAGTTAGATTTCATCATTGGTTTCTTTAGAATTGTATAATTTTCACGTATCCCCTTATTCCAAAAAAAAATAGCTTAGAATCATTTACAACCATTCATCTATTGAATCAGCAAAGGCTGACCTTGTGATCTTTCACATAATCATCTGAGACCTATCCTAACGCGTGACCCTGCCTTCCAAAACCTTAGGAGTGATCTTACTCTTTCAAGAGAGGGATTTTGATCCCAAAATCTGTCATTATACCGTGCTAACAATGCGGTCAACAAGGTCGATAAATTGTGATAATAACCAAGTCTCTTAAAAGAAAGAACGGGTTGGAATTTGACTATATGAATTGATATGAAAGATTGTCAACCTCCAATTGAAAGAAACATCCTTGAGAACTATAATTTGCCAATGATAGAGGAAAATTATATCTCTTATGTATTAACCACATGGTTCTAAGAGATCAACTCCATACAATTTTATCTTGTTTATGAGCTTTAAGGGTGGTGGGAGGAGATAGTTGGGTAGGTTGAGCACCTTGAAGCTATCTCCAACTAACCCTTTTGTTTATTAAATTTCACATGAGATGCCCATAATCTTAAGTTTTATGCTCCTATTATGTGAAAATAGTAAGTAGGATCATTTCAAGCTCTTGTAATGAATACAACCTATATTTAATTGACAAATGTGACTTAGATTTTGTTTTGATCCCTATGGGCTTGTAGGTATCATGAATCGGCGAGGCAAGGCTTGTCCCTATAGATAGTATAATATCTCTGCAATTTGAATGTGTGCAATGTCTTGCTATAGTCACCTTGATGATGAAGTAGACAAAACTCTACACAATCTAATCCAGAAATGGATATAGCTTATGTTTGATGGCTCCTGAGTGGAATGTAAATGATTCAATATTGCAATCCTTTCCCCTCATTAGATCAAAAGTAGAGAGCACAAGCGTTTACTAGAGCTTGAATAAGATGACCTATTATTATTTACATCAAACAACTTATGTTGAAAGAAAGGTGAGACACCCTACTATTTATAGGGAAAACCCCACATCCAATGACCTAATTGAAATCTATCAGTATCTATAGTATAAGGTCACTATTTATCGAATGCTTTTTCTATTGCTTCTTGGAGAGAAAAGCAAGGTGAAAAAGTATTGATCAAAATATCTCCTACACATTAAATAATAATTAATTAGATCTAGAAGTGAAAAATAATGGTGACTCGTGGCTTGTTCGTTGCCTAGGACAAAATATCTTCTTTTCATTATAGAATCCAGAAATACATGAGGCAATTACCTTATCAATCATAGCAACAAATTATTAGAGAAAAATCTTGTAGCTAGATCTCTCTATGGAGAGTTGGTCTAAAGGAATCAAATAAATGAGGCCCTACTCTATAATGAGGCCCCTTCTAAGGATTAACTTTCTTGCTAGACCACTCATTGTAGAGCACCACGACTACCATTGAATCAAGAGATGTCTTGAACTTAGGAGAGGTACTAAAGATATTGGAGAGTATTTGGGCAATCTACTCACTGTGGAATAGATTGACACAAAGGATATAGATTTTTTTATTCTCTACCCTCCTTATTAATAGGAATTGATTGCATGAATTCAAAACCCCCTTATATATAAAAGAGGGATGAACTCTTCTACCATATGTGCTCCACTAAGAATAATAATTGGAAGTTTATTTTCTTAGTTACCCCACATTATTATAAAGTAGGGTCACACTTTCACAATCTGGTTCCCACTCTTAACATGGTTAGGTTGGATATGCTAGACTTGTAACTACTAATTGAACAAATTTAAATGAATGTATATGGAGAAATATTTTTTAGCAAAAAACAAATTGTCAAAGAGAGGACAAGTGTCTATTGATGCATAAAAATTTTACATTGATATATTCAACTTTCTCCCTTCAATCTAATAGCATTGTGGCAATGTGACAATGCTCTTGACCTACATAAGACTCGTGATACAACACTACTACATCTAATTTTGAAAGAATTTGAGAGATGAAATCATAAGTGCATTCAACAAACTTATTACTAAGAAACCATGGTATTCAAAAAAAAACTCAATGTCCCCATGTGACAAATCAATTGCACCATAAATAGCACAATTCCTACAAGCTTGTTTGGCCTCTCACAATAAAGCTTTGAAACAAGTTCTATTATGCATGAGGGGCCCACTCAATGATGAGTAGATTCTCCACTTTCCCTCCTAGAAAGTATGAATGGGAAAGTGTATTAAATAACCTCAAAGCACTCCACAACCATCATTGCCATAAGTAACTCATCATCTTAATGTGATTATAGCTAATATTTCAACTTGCAAGGACAACTAATTAAATAATAATATCTCAACCACCTACATGGGTGTCTAAGTACACCTTCCCAAGGTGTTCAATATATAACATTTACAAGGTTAATATCACCTAAACTTAATAGGCTTTATATGGAGGATAGGAATTTTTCCTCAAGGAGCTGGGCAATATGATGTTTGATCATTTTAAGATGTATATTTTTGTATTGATCCTACACTTAGGATCATGGAGAACGTAGAGTTGTTCTCCTTGTAAATCATAGCACTCATATTTTGAAAGATTTAGTTATCAAATTGATAGATGGATTGCAACCTTGTTCTTGGAACTAATTTCTATGTATAAGTTCACTTCAAGTGGGGATGGATTGACTAATCTAGTTAAGACATCTTACATGTGAACATTAGCTTTTGAAAAAATTTAAAATGATGTCTAAAAATATGGCTATAAGATAACTTCTTTTTTATGTTACTCAATTCTGAGGATAAATTTAACTTATGGAGTGTTGACATAATTTTTATTAAAATTCAACTTGCAATAAAGATCTTTAGCATTGATGATGTAAAAAAAAATAGAACATTTTAGTGCTCAAAGGATAGTCAAGGTAGATCATAAAATAATGATCTTGAGAAGATCAAGAAAGTGACAAGAAAAATGCATCAAGTGTGGGATTGTAAGGAGGTAGAAGAAAGCATTATCAAGCATATGGTGTTCTAGTTTATATCATGTAAAATGTGTTTCGTACGATATAACTTCCTTTGTAATTTTTATATTTCCTACACTAATAGCTCTTGACCTTTGTTTTATTTTAAAATGTTTGGTGTGTGTTGAACCATATGATAAGTTGAGATTGCACAACTTAATGATATTATTCTAAATTTTGGACAAGATATTATAGTTATTTTTTATGGTTAGTCATATAGAGGTGAAAGGGTAAATGTTAAGATAAATTAATTTTGACACGACAAAAAATTGTGTGCATCAAATATAACAACTAAAAGCCAACATATCAAGGTCCCATATGGGATAAATACTATATGATTATAGCTAAGAAACTAAACAAGATCTAACATAATTGCAACCAATATTCCAACTGCAAAATAGAACCCAAGGATCCAACCTACATGATGGTAGACCTTTCCCTATCCAACCTCACAACCTTAACTCAAATGTGCATGTGAGAAAAATTTTGGAAGACATTTCTGACACAAAGGGAGGGACCTTAGGGGCCAAAGGATGGCACACCCAACAGATCCAACCCTACTCAAAAACTCATGGAAGCAACAACAACACAGTGAGAGAGAGAAAGCAGGATCAATGTTATATATTAACTTCATTCAAATTGATTCATACATGTCGGGTTGTAAGGCCTTCCCGGTTACGACCAGATATTACAATGAATTATAGAAGTCCTCAAACATGCGAGGATCTACCACAATCTTGATTCTACTATCTTCTATCTTCTATCCAAAAATTGACTCCCTAAACTCTAACCAAACAATTATACTTATACAAGAGGCTATCAAACTGAGTCGGCCTTTAGATCCACAATCAATGGAAGAAAAGGTCAAATCTAGGACCACACGCTTCCCAATGATGGATACTAACATCAAATATATGACCCGTAATCAATGCACAAGTCGGCCTCAACAGAAACTCAAAATAAACTACTCAGTAAGAAAGGATGACCGAGCAACAGACAAGCATCATCGAGCGCCAGTGAAACAACCGACCGCCCAGGAGATAACCAACCATACTTGATAACCAAAGGAAAATGACCAACTACCGACCAACTCGGTCAAAGCAAGAACAAAGCAACACAGACAAACTTCAAAATTCTTTTTGGTGACACAGGATTGCCAAGGACCCGAGATGCTCTTGCGTCAGACACCTGGGGTTAATTAGAAATGATTCTTTGAATCATTCAGTAGGTCTAGTCTGAGTTGCATCCAACTCAGATTGTGAAATCCATGAATTGTCTTCAATCAGTCTATTCTTCCATTTTACCAGATATTCCATATACTGTTTACCTCTTGTGCTCTTGCCAATTCTTTGTTCCAAAATCTGTTCAACTTCTTCATTTTACTTCTTAGGATATTCCATCGGTACTGTCATGTCTTCATCAGGTTCATGATACTCATACAAATCAGCAATGTTGAAAATCGGTGATATGTCCATGTCATCAGGTAACTCAATCTCATATCCATTTCCACTGTCAAATTTCTTCAAGATCTTGCAAGGTCCAAACTTCTTCATCTTCAACTTCCCATATGTTCCAACAGTCAAATGAACCATCACTTCATCACCAACATCAAAAGTCTTATGTCTACTTGATTTATGAGCTCTGTCTTTGTATTTCTGATTACTCTCTTACAGCTTGATTCTCACATCTTCATGCAATGTCTTCATGTACTCAACAAATTTCACTCCTTCAGCACTTCTCTTACTTTCATCAGCAATGTCTCTCAAATCAAATATACCTCTAGGCTATATGTCATTCACAATCTCAAATGGTGTTTTCCCAATACTCCTATTCACTGAATTATTGTATGCAAACTCTGCTTGTGCCAACACATAATCCCAATTACTCGGTGTGTCTCCAACTAAACATCTCAAAAGATTTCCCAAACTTTTGTTTACAACTTCTGTCTGTCCATTGGTTTGTGGGTGAAATGTAGAACTATATTTCAACTCAGTGCCAAACTTTCTCCAAAGGGTTTTCCAAAAGTATCCAACAAATTTAATATCTCAGTCAAAGATAATACTCCTCGATAATCCATGCAAGCTGACAATTTCCTTAAAGAAAAGATTTGCTACATGTACTACATCTGATGTCTTTCTACAAGGTATAAAATGTGTCATCTTTGAAAATCTATCTACCACAACAAATATAGAATCATTACCTCTTACTGTCTTCGGTAAGCCAAGAACAAAATCCATACTGATGTCAGTCCAAGGTTTCTCAGGTACAACAATCGGTGTATACAATCCAGTATTCTGACTTACTCCTTTTACAACTTGACAAATTCCACAACTTTTCACAAATTGCTGAACATCTTTATACAACTGAGGCCAAAAGTATTTCTCCTTAAGCAAATTCAAAGTTTTATCAATGCCAAAATGTCCAGCCAAACCACTACTATGTTTCTCCTTCATCAAATTAGTTCTCATTTGTCCTCTCAATATACACAACTAAATACCTTTAAACAACATACGTTCTTGAATGAAATATTCTTCCCATTTTGTACTCGGTTGATCTTGAATAGGTGCTCTGCACTTTCTCCACGGCTCAGAAAAAGCAGGATCAGTTTCATACAAATCTCTCATCTCATCAAAACCAAGAACTTCAATTTTCATCTCGGTCATCAAAGATCTTCTTCTACTCAATGCATCAGCAACTCAGTTAGTGACTCCACTTTTATTTTTTATCACAAATGTATAACTCTGCAAGTACTCAACCCATTTCATATGTCTCTGATTCAACTTATTCTAACTACCAAAGTATTGTAAAGCCTTATGATCAGTATATAACATAAATTCACTCGGTATCAAATAATGTCTCCATTTCTTCAATGCTTGAACAATAGCATAGAATTCTTGATCATACACAGAATATTTCCTTCTAGCATCATTCAATTTTTCACTAAAGAAAGCAACAGGTTTACCTTCTTGACTCGACACAGCTCCAATAGCACTACCACTTGCATCACATTCTACTTGAAATACCTTATTGAAATCAGGTAATGCCAAAACAGACAATTCACCAACCTTCTGCTTCAAAGTCTCAAAACTTTTATCAGCTCCATGTGTCCACTTGAATTCTCTTTTATCTCCTCTCATAGTCTCAGTCATAGAATTACAAATTGAACTAAAATTCTTTATGAACTTTCGGTAAAAACTTGCCAAACCATGAAATGATCTTACCTCACTAGCATTCACAGGTGTAGGCCAATTCAGAATAGCTTCAACCTTTTCAAGATCCATCTTCAAACCATCAGTTGAAATTACAAATCCCAAATACACAATCTCCTCTTTCATGAATGAACACTTTTTCAGATTTATCAGCAACTTTTCTTCTTTCAATTTCTGGAAAACTTGTCTAACATGCAACAAATGTTCTTCTCTGGTCTTACTGAATATCAGAATATCATCAAGATATACAATCACAAACTTACCCAAGAATATCTTCAGAACTTCATTCATCAGCATCATAAAAGTACTCAGTGCATTAGTTAAACCAAAAGGCGTAACCAACCATTCATACAAACCTTCTTTTGTCTTGAAAGCAGTCTTCCATGCATCACCTTCTCTGATTCTAATCTGATGATATCCACTTTTCAAATCAATCATTGTGAAATACTTTTCTCTAGTCAAACTGTCCATTATGTCATCCATTCTCGGTATACGAAACCTATACTTCATTTTTATCTTGTTGATTTCTCTAGAATCAGTACACATTCTCCATTCCCCATTCTTCTTAGGTATCAATACAGCAGGTACTACACAAGGACTCAAACTTTCTCTGATCAAACCTTTATCTAGCAACTCTTGAATCTATCGGTTCAATTCCTAATTCTCAGTAGGTGTCAATAAATGAGGTGCCTTGTTTGGTAAACTAGCTCCAAGGATTAGATCCATGCAATGACCAATACTTCTCTTCGGTGGCAAACCATCAGGTACATTATCAAAAATGATATCACTGTACTCGGTGAGTAACTTATCAATCTCCTCAGGGACATTATCCTCTATTTTCTTACTCAGTTTGTTAGGAATCACAACAAAACATACATCATTCTTTTTCAAATCCTTAACAAACTTTCTTCTTTCCATCAAGAAAACATTCACAGATGTGCAAACATTACTAACAGGTTATTCCATCAAAGGTAACAAAATTTGTTTTCTTCCATCAACCACAATAGTATACTTATGCATTCTCCCATCATATATAGCATGTCTATCATATTGCCAAGGTCTACCCAACAAAATATGACAACAATCCATAGGCATGATATCACATAACACCTTATCATAGTACTTTCCAATCTTCAAATTCACCTTACATTGTTCACTTACCAAGAGTGTATGTTCATCCTTGATCCATGAAATCTGATAGGGCTTCGGATGCCTCAACCTTTCCAATTGCAACTGTGTGACCATGTCTTCAGATGCCAGATCCTCCGAGCTACCATTGTCAATGATTACCTTCCAAACTTTGTCAGGAACTCTACATCTAGTATTGAACAAAGTTTTCCTTACTGGATCTTCCTTTTTACTTTCATTCCACAATGCTCTTCTTACCATCAAGTTATTTTTCTTCTCAGGTTCACTCAATGACTCTTCTTGCACCAAAGCATTTCTACTACTACCGGCCTTCTTACTAGCATGTGTACATTCAAAAGATCTATGTCCTTCTTCTCCACAATTGTAACAAGTTCCTCAAAAATTACCTCTGCTATAACCACCTCGATAGTTATTGCCTCTGCCTCTAGATGAACTTTCACCTTTCCACTCGGTCTTGCCTTTGTCCAAATTTGTCTTTTCAAGTTCAGATCTAATATTTTCACCATAAGATCTACCTCTTCCTCTAGGGAATCTACCACCTTGACCTCTTTGTCTCTGTTCATGTCTCTTGTTCAATTTCTCCTCGGCTTTCAATGCAAATTGATAAGCTTCTTCAATGTTCTCCAATTTGACCAAACTGATTTCCTCTTGGATGGAAACTCTCAAACCATTCAAGTATCTAGAAATTCTTTCCACATCAACCTCATCATGTCCAAATCCTCAAGATATCTAATCTTTCTTCTTTAGACTTTGCATTCACCTAACTAGGTTAATCTGATAATCACAAGGTAAGAACTTTCCTTTCAATTTATTCGCCATTTTTTTCCATACCTTGTTTTGTCTTTACCTTGCTTCTTCTGATCCAATTGCAGATGCTCCCACCACAAGGATGCATGACCTTTCAACTTTGTGCTTGTAATCTTCACCTTCTTCTCTTCAAATACATTCTCATACTCAAAATACTTTTCCATTTCAGTGATCCAGTCTATCAATTCATCAAAATTTAATTTCCCACTATATTCAAGAGGATTGAAATGTGGTGTTGACTTCAAACTTGTCAAAGCCTTCAAGAATATTTCCTCACCCTAATCCATCATAGGTGCAGGTTTTGCTCCACCTTGTTCCACTTCAACTTCATCATCACTAACATCTTCAAGATGTCTGCCTCTTTTCTAAGCTGTTTCAACAGCTTCTAATCTAGTAGCAAATTGTCTCAGCATGCCTGCCAATCTTGGATCTGCTTCTTGCCTCCCACGGACCATCTTGGAAACCCTCTACAATTGCAGGTCAAATCGCAATCTATTACCCCACAACAATTCAACTAGGGCTTCCCAAGAAGGAACCTGCAAACCTAGATCCGTAGACCTAGATCAAGATCTCATCTTGCTCTAATACCACCTGACACAAGGGGATGGACGTTAGGGGCCAAAGGATGGCACACCCAACAGATCCAAACCTACTCAACAACTCGCAGAAGCAACAACAACACAGTGAGGGAAAGCAGGATCAATGGTATATATTAACTTCATTCAAATTGATTTATACATGTCAGGTTGTAAGGCCTTCCCGGTTACAGCCAAATATTACAATGAATTACAGAAGTCCTCAAACATGCGAGGATCTGCCACAATCTTAATTCTACTATCTTCTATCTTCTATCTTCTATCCAAAAATTGACTCCCTAAACTCTAACCAAACAACTATACTTATACAAGAGGCTGCCGAACTGAGTCGGCCTTCAGATCCACAATCAACGAAAGAAATTGTCAAATTTGGGACCACACGCTTACTAATGATGGATACCAACATTAAATCTGTGACCCATAATCAATGCACAAGTCGGCCTCAACAGAAACTCAAAATAAACTCCTCGGTAAGCAAGGATGACTGAGCAACAGACAAGCATCGTCGAGCGCCAATGAAACAACTGACCGCCCAGGAGATAACTGACCATACTCGGTAACCAAAGGAAATCGACCAACTACCGACCAACTCGGTTAAAGAAGGAACCGAGCAACACAGACAAACTTCAAAAAAAAAATTGGTGACACAGGATTGCCAAGGACCTGAGATGCTCCTGCATCAATTTCTTTACACAATTGTTTGTAAAATCTCATCTTCTAAGTACTCAAACCTAGGAAAGGTGGAGGGACATCCTATTTGAAGTCCCAACCAAGGGTGCAACCCAAAAAAAAGAATTTTTAGGAAGAGATGCCAACCAATGAACAAATAGATTAGGAGGTGGGTAGGACTCACCAATAGGAGATGAAGGAGCGAGACTTACTTGAGCCGCAACAACCACAAGGAAATACCTCAAGTATATGACTCATCATAGAGGTAATAGGAAGAGATGAACCATCATCTTGATAAAACTCATCATTATTAAAGGAATTGTCAACCAAACAGTTTATAACACTAATATCAAGTGACTATTGTGGGTATTCCTCCACCACAAAGCCACACCCTTGTGTTGGTTGAGTGGACAACCAGAAACCAAATGGCTTATGGTTAAATATTTATCTACATTTGAAGGGGAGACCCTCATAGTCAAGCAGTTGATTCCTAGGCCTTTCCCTCAGAATCAAAATAATATACCCATGAAGATCATCTAAGATATCTATGTCCAAAATAAACTTTTAAGAAGAAACCAATTGCATTACTAATGGCATCATAGCATGAATGTTCCCAAATTTAGAAAGGAAGATTCAAAAACCAAATCCAAACTAGTCTAATATGAAAGGGTAAACATTAAGAACTAGCTATAGAAATGTTTTCCTATGTTCATAGTTGAATGTATGTGCTCATAAATGTTTACATCAAGGATGAAAAAACAAGTTTTCGACATGCCAAGTTTATAATATGTTAATGTTGAATTGTGTTCCATGTATAAAATTTATTTATCATTTTGGGCTACGTACGAGAAGTTATGTTTTTTTCTTAGAGGTTAAAATTCTCATAAGAACATTGTAGTAAATTTATTCAATTCCAAAAAAATTAGTAAGCCCTAAAATGTTATTCTACAATTTTAATGTCTGGAAAATATAATAAAAAATAAGCTTAGATGTTCTATTTTAAGTGTATATTACCTACTACACTTGGTAATGATTTTTATTGATTGCTAATGCATACCAATGAATGCCTTCAACAATATTCAATATACATCAAGTAGAACAACTCCATAAATTTATTAAAATGTTTTCAACATAAGAACCAATGCACTTTAGTTCTATTGTCAAATGCACAAGTAATATTAACCTGATTTTTATCATACATCATTATTTTATTGAAAAGGAAAATTTCATCACTCATTTTCTACCAAATTATAAGGAGTCGTAGCAATCTTTTTGCAACCTTGCTAGTGCATTACATGTAAGGATTTTCATCAATGAGTTGTTTAATTGATCTCAATTCCTTTGATGCAAGAGGCTAATTACTCATCCTTTACAAACTTGTACTCATATTCAACCAAATTATAAGGAATCTTAGCAATCTTTTTGCAACCTTGGTAGTACATGACATATAAGAATATTCATCGAGGATTTGTTTAATTGAGCTCAATCCCAGGATGCAAAAGGAAAATTATGCGTTCTTTACAAAATTCCATAGAAACCCTACTACTATATATAGCTCCTTTAGGCATATTAAGGTAAAGAAATAAATAGAGCATGCACCCAAAACCAACTCCGTAGCAATTCTTTTTGGACATTCTTTTACGTAGTTATCGTATGAAGAGGATGGCAATATCTACCATATGAAGAGTGCGGCAATGGTCCATACTAACAATAAATAGAAGCTACAACTCCTTTATTATTACTAAACGAGAGTGCAAAAAAAGAGAAAAACCAAAACATCACATTGTATTCTTTGATGCAAAACTACAGCCTTTAAAAAGATGATACAATTGGTCAAATGGAATAACGAAGCCAAAACTATTGAAAAACTGTTATAACCAACAAACAACACTATATTAATTTAGACTAACTAAAAACCAACCTAGAGATGTAATATTCTCCATCATTCCTTCCCCCTCACCTTATTACATTAATCTAAACAAGAGTGAAAGATTACACGATTTGAACACAACCCTTATGCAAACTTTGATTAAGTGCCTTAACCAATCTTCCTCACTCGCCCAAGAAACACCAAGCTGACTGCATCAATATATCTCTTGACTATAGAACCTATAACTGTCTACACAACATGAATTAAGTGTTCCCAACCTCCATGCACAGTGAGACACCTTTCCTTCAAAAGTCCAGATCTCCTTCGAGTGTGTCTAATGCCTCCTCTAGTGCTGCACATGAGATATTTTTCCTCTGAAAGTCCACATTTTTGTGTCTATCTAATGCATCCTCAAGTGTTGTAGAAACAATCTCTCCTCTATTGTACGAATCACAAACAAAAATTCTACACATGAAACAACTTTCCTTTGAAAGTCCACAGTGCCTCTCAATGTGTCTAATGCCTCCTCAAGTTTTGTATAAATCACCAACCAAATGTGGATATACTAAGTGCACCCACAAGAATCTTTCCCCCCTACTCCTTGAAGGGACAAACATGATGTCAAGCCCCCTCTTTTCTTCAGGGACACAAATAGGGTGTTTCTCATGCAATTAATCATCCCTAAGTGAGAAGCTAGCTCAGGATTCCGAAAACCCCACCTGGATTCACTTGAATTCCTTTTAATCCACATGACAACATTGAGAGAGGAAAAGGACACCCTCAAGACACCACATGAAAACATGAGATAACATTTATGTTATTTTTAAGCACTAAACCAAGTGTTTGTAAGAATGCATCCAAGATATAACATATGCTCAAAGATAACATAATAAACACGCCCAATGCTAACACCTACACATAAATTAATATAGGAAAATATCATTGATATCTAATTGCATCAATCTCCCCGTGGAGTGTTCAATTAAACAATTACAATGATGTATGGCTTGGAATCAATTATAGTATTCACATCATATCCAGAAATAAGAGAGCATAAAGTACAAAGAAGAAGAGGAGAGAATGATAAAAGACATCCTACCTCTATCGCCTTCAAACTTCAATAATATCTACTTTACTCTCTAAAGCACAAATATTTCATCAGTGTCATGATGAGGTGAGTCTTTTGTATGCACTGCAAAGCCACAAAGTGTGTTTCACCTTCAATCACAATGAGAGCTTTATTTTTCGTCAACTTTCCATCAATGAGATCTTTGGCCCATTGATTGCAATTTAAATGCACATGTTCAATTTTCTAACAATAATAAGATTTGAGTTCTCTTTGTTAAAATGTTAGACTTCTTAGTAACCAAACCACTTTCCTCAATAATTAAATAACTCTTATCAACTCTACTTTGTTCACGAGAGAAAAAATCACAGTTTCCAAACTAGGATACATTTTATTCAATGTAAAAACAATATGATCAAAACTTGAAGGCATACTAATTAGTTGGGATCTTTTAGAGTCAGCTCTCACCGCCTACAAGCACAAACTGATCATCACATTGACAAAGAGGATCACATTTGCAGTTTATGCACATTGTCTGAGATTGAGACCGAGGCGCATTTCATTTTTCGTTGCCCTATATACTATGAGATTAGAGGGAGATTCTATTGCTTATTTAGAGAATGCAGCTCCTTGACTTCCTTCTTTTATTACTCTAACCAGAGATGTCTGGCACTCTATTTACGAGAGATAGTATGGCTCTGTGACCATACCCTGCAACTTTTATTTCCCTAGAAGCAGGTCACCGAGCAGCTCATTACGGATTTCTTCTCGCCCTCGCCCCCGGCTTGGGGTGTGAAGTGGCCCTCATGTGCCTCCACCATCGGTCACTCTAGATCCATGAGAACTCGCAGTGCTTCTACCCATCAGCGACAGACCACCAACAGATCACGGCAATGTGTCCAACCCATATTCTTCTGGGTCATTATCCTTCTATGTTGGATTTCTTTCCGCTCGGGAAGGACCCCAAGTCCTTGCCCTGGTGGTTCTTTGTTCTCTACTTCTTCTTGTTTGGTTCCTTGTTCTTTTAGCATGTTCCCTCGACCACTGTTTGGTGGTCCACTAGTTTCTTGTTATTTTGGTTGTATGATTTGTTTCCCATAGACACTTGTTGGTCTTCTGTTGGACATTAATAAATTTATCTTATCTTATCTTGGCATCATCATCATCAACCTTAGACATTGCCCCTGCAAGTAGATTAACAAGAGAACAAAAGGTACTAATATGTTGAACTACATGTATTTAAGGAAATTTGCACAAGCTCAAGAAAACACGTTAGTAGCACTAAACTAATCAAAGAAAACTACTAATAAATATTAGCCTTACGAAACAATAAAAGACAAGCATAAATAGGTAAATGACTGAAAAATGAAACAATCAAACACGGTTACCAACACCTAGCTTGATTCCTTCTATTGCTTCTTTGCACTATTGGAATGTATGGATGGTGCCTAGCATTGATTCTAGCAACACTCAGACTCCAAGATTTGAGAAATTTGAAAACTATAACTTAATTATTAAGAAATGATGATAAATCTGCATAAATGAATTACTAAGAAATTGAGATCCTTAAAATGTGATAGAAAGTGGGTTTATATGGATATTCGGGATTGGGTAAACTATTGAGATCGAATTGAGAAATCAAAACCGACGATCGAGATAATTAGACTAGGAGATTTTGGCTAACCTTACAAAGATGATTTATTTCCAAATCAAACTCAAAAGCAAAGAGTTAATTTAGGAAACAGAAGATGAGATAAAGATAAGAGAATTTTTCTGATTTTCGAAGAGATTAGTCTCCAAAATGCAAATTTGAGGAAAAAAAATAATGATTTTTACACTTTTAAATGATTTTTACATTTTTAAATGATTTTCACAATTTTGATTTTTCATATTTTTGAGGATTTAAAGATTTAAATTAAATTTCAAAAAATTCAATTTTTGGAGAAAAGATGAAATTAATTATAAATTAGAATGAAATTAATTAGAAATAAAATTAAATGGAAACTAAGATGAATTTAATTTGGAAGAATTAATTAGTTAATTAAAATAATTAAAAGTAATTATTTAAACTTTTAAGACTTTAAAAATTGAATTTATTTATATAGTAAAGACTAATTAATTAAAGTTGACTAATTAAATAATATTAATTATTTAATTAATATTAAGAAAATGATTAAAGAATGAAAAGATAAATTTGATGAAGAATTAGAAGAATAAAGATTATTAATTAAACAATTATAAAATTATTTAATTAATGGAAGAATAATTAATAATTAGCACAAACTTCCAAGCATATACCAATTTTGGGTGTCTACACTACATTATGTCCCTCTTTAATGAGATAAGTCTATCCCATATTTCTTTTGATGTCTTTGTAAGATGAATATGATGCAAATATATGCATTAGACAAACCAAGACCATTCAATATTTTTGGGTCTACAATCTTTCGCCATTTTGTTGCTTCATCTTCTTGATAAAACTCATCATTATTAAAGGAATTATAAGGAATCTTAGCAATCTTTTTGCAACCTTGCTAGTACATAACATATAAGAATGTGAATCGATGTGTTGTTCAATTGAGCTCAATCCCAGGATGCAAAAGGCAAATTAAGTGTTCTTTACAAAATTCCATAGAAACCCTACTACTATATATAGCTCCTTTAGGCATATTGAGGTAAAGAAATAAATAGAGCATGCACCCAAAACGAACTCCATAGCAATGCTTTTTGGATGTTATTTTACATAGTTATCATATGAAGAGGATGGTAATATCTATCATATGAAGAGTGTGTCAATGCTCCGTACTAACAATAAATAGAAGCTACAACTCCTTTATTATTACTAAAGGAGTGCAAAAAAAGAGAAAAACCAAAACATCACATTGTATTCTTTGATGCAAAACTACAGCCTTTAAAAAGATGATACAATTGGTCAAATGGAATAACGAAGCCAAAACTATTAAAAAACTGTAATAACCAACAAACAACACTATATTAATTTAGACTAACTAAAAACCAACCTAGAGATGTAATATTCTCCATCGTTCCTTCCCCCTCACCTTATTACATTAATCTAAACAAGAGTGAAACATTACACAGTTTGAACACAATGCTTATGCAAACTTCGATCAAGCGCCTTAACCAATCTTCCTCACTCACCCAAGAAACACCAAGTTGACTGCATCAATATATCTCTTGACTATAGAACCTATAACCGTCTACACAACATGAATTAAGTGTTCCCAACCTCCATGCACAGTGAAACACCTTTCCTTCAAAAGTCAACATCTCCTTCGAGTGTATCTAATGCCTCCTCTAGTGCTGCACATGAGATATTTTTCCTCTGAAAGTCCACATTTTTGTATCTATCTAATGCATCCTCAAGTGTTGTAGAAACAATCCCTCCTCCGTTGTACAAATCACAAATGAAAAGTCTACACATGAAACAACTTTCCTTTAAAAGTCCACACCACCTCTCAATGTGTCTAATGCCTCCTCGAGTGTTGTATAAATCACCAGCCAAATGTGGATACACTAAGTGCACCCACAAGAATCTTGCCACCCTACTCCTTGAAGGGACAAACATGATGTCAAGCCCCCTCTTTTCTTCAAGGACGCAAATAGGGTGTTTCTCATGCAATTAATCATCCCTAAAGCCTCGTTTGTTTGCTGGAAGATGACTGGAATTGGCAGTGGATAATCAGGTTTTGAGCCAAATCTGTTGTTTGGAACGCTAAAATGGAAAATCTGGTTATACCACCAAAACCCGAATATACCACCAAAATGGGCGGCACCATCTTCCCACTCAATAGGTGGAATTAGAAATGATATTCTGGTTTTAGATTTTTATGAACCACATTTAATTGTCTGGTCGGATCCGTTTTTGGAAATAGTGGCTGGGATCAAGCGCGTAAACGCAGAAACCTTGCTTTGCAATGGCAATGCCGGTGAGCTGCACAAGCCAGTTGGTGGAGCCTATGAAGCCATGAACGACCCCGACCAGACCCTTCAAAGGAAGGGCATTTTTTGGTTGTCGTGATTGCGTGAAAATGTTCATTCCACACCTGTTCTGCATCAAGGCATCCCGGTGGATTACGCCATGTTTTTCATAGAATTCTTCACTTGTCAGGCCGCCAAACAAGCTCTCTGCATTGGAATCCTCTACAGGATGTGTGAATCCCATGATTCACTTGCTTGCAGAATGGTGATGAATTGTGTATATATTTTTAATTTCGAAATTGTAGTTTGTAGGAATTTTTCAGTTCCAATTTTAATTTCAAAATTTGAAACCAAACACGGAAGATGAATTGTCTCAGTCATCTTCCGGGTCAACCAAACGGTCCAAACTATCTTCCGAATACACAAAACTGGAATTTCAAAACCTTATTTTGAGATAATCAGGTTTTGACTCAAATTCCAATTCTGCAAACAAACAGGGCCTAAGTGAGAAGCTAGCTCGAGATTCTCAAAAACCCCACCTGGATTCACTTGAATTCCTTTTAATCCACATGACAACATTGAGAGAGGAAAAGGACACCCTCAAGACACCACATGAAAACATGAGATAACATCTATGTTATTTTTAAGCACTAAACCAAGTGTTTGTAAGAATGCATCCAAGATACAACATATGCTAAAAGATAACATAATAAACATGCCCAATGCTAACACCTACACATAAATTAATACAAAAAAAAATCATTGATATCTATTTGCATCAATCTCCCCGTGGAGTGTTCAATTAAACAATTACAATGATGTATACCTTGGAATCAATTACAGTGCTCACATCATATCCAAAAATAAGAGAGCATAAAGTACAAAGAAGAAGAGGAGAGAATGATAAAAGACATCCTACTATCGCCTTCAACCTTCAATAATATCTACTTTACTCTCTAAAGGAAAAAAATTTCATCAGTGTCATGATGAGGTGAGTCTTTTGTATGCATTGCAAAGCCACAAAGTGTGTTTCACCTTCAGTCGCAATGAGAGCTTTATTTTTCTTCAACTTTCCATCGATGAGATCTTTGGCCCATTGATTGCAATTTAATTGCACATGTCCAATTTCCGTACAATAATAAGATTTGAATTCTCTTTGTTAAAATATTAGACTCCTTAGCAACCAAACCACTTTCCTCAATAATCAAATAACTCTTATCAACTCTACTTCCTTCACGAGAGAAAAGATCACAATTTTCAAACTAGGATACATTTTATTCAATGTAAAAGCAATATGATCAAAACTTGAAGGCATACTAATTAATAAGATTGCCTTGGCATCATCATCATCAACCTTAGACATTGCCCCTGCAAGTCGATTAACAAGAGAACAAACACTACCGATATGTTGAACTACATGTATGTAGGGAAATCTGCACAAGCTCAAGAAAACATGTTAGTAGCACTGAACTAATTAAAGAAAACTACTAATAAATATTAGCCTTACAAGACAATAAAAGACAAGCATAAATAGGTAAATGACTAAAAAATGAAACAATCAAACACAGTTACCAACACCTAGCTTGATTCCTTCTATTGCTTCTTTGCACTATTGGAATGGATGGATGGCGCCCAACGTTGATTCTGGCAACACACTCAAACTCAAAGATTTGAGAAAATTGAAAACTATAACCTAATTGCTAAGAAATGATGATAAATCTGCATAAATGAATTACTAAAAATTTGAGATCCTTCAAATGTAATAGAAAGTGGGTTTATATGGATATTCAAGATTGGGTAAACTGTTGAGATTGAATTGAGAAATCAAAACCGATGATCGAGATACTAGGAGATTTTGGCTACCCTTACAAACATGATTTATTTCCAAATCAAACTCAAAAGCAAAGAGTTAATTTAGGAAACAAGAGATGAGATAAAGATAAGAGAATTTTTCTGATTTTATGCAATTTTGAGAAAAAAAAAATAATGATTTTTGCATTTTTAAATGATTTTTTGATTTTTCATATTTTTGAGAATTTAAAGATTTAAATTAAATTTTAAACAATTCAATTTTTTGAGAAAAGATGAAATTAATTATAAATTAGAATGAAATTAATTAGAAATAATATTAAATAGAAAATAAGATGAATTTAATTTGGTAGAATTAATTAGTTAATTAAAATAATTAAAAGTAATTATTTAAACTGTTAAGACTTTAAAAATTGAATTTATTTATATAGTAAAGACTACTTAATTAAAGTTGATTAATTAAATAATATTAATTATTTAATTAATATTAAAAATGATTAAGTAATGATTTGATAAATTTAATGAAGAATTAGAAGAATAAAAATTATTAATTAAATAATTATAAAATTATTTAATTAATGGAAAAATAATTAATAATTAGCACAATCTTGTAAGCATATACCAATTTTGGGTGTCTACACTATATTGTGTCCCTCTTTAAAGAGATAAGTCTATCCCATATTTCTTTTGATGTCTTTATAAGATCAATATGATGCAAATATGCATTAGACAAACCAAGACCAGTAAATGTTTTTGGTCTACAATCTTTGGCCATTTTGTTGCTTCATCTTCATTTCGTAGTTTTCTAACAATTCCACTTACAATATCCTATAAATCTTTTTCAGTTAAAAGTAATTGCATTTTTATTTGCGATGTATAAAAATCAAACCTTCAAATTTGACAATTGTTATTTTTCCATTTTGATAATCTTACTACTCTCAAAGATCCAAATAACTTCAAAGGTTTGCACTCATGATCCTTATACCTCCTTCTGTAAAAATAAATTTAAATATACCTCGGTGGCGGATTCAAAGCTCAATCTGCACTTCTTATACTGCTACCGTGAATCGATAAAAAAACTGGTAGTAAACGAGAACGGTCATTTGAAAGATTAAGAACCAAAACAAATCTCTCTAGGGCATGAGGTTTGTGGTAAGCTTTGAAATATATTTGTGCTTAAGGTACGCAACAATTGCAATAGATAGGCATCCGCAATCATTGAAAACTATCCCTCGTGGCATGCAAGTGATACAAAGTTCTAGCTATGGAAGCGAATTCTTTACCTTTGACCGTATTGCCTTCTCGCGGCTCGTCATGGGGGCTGCCAGCATTTGAGATTCGATGTACTTTGTTGTGCACAGAACAACACAGTGAGAAATGTCCGCCCAAGGCTAGCCATGTCTCTGTGCAACTTGTGTCCAGTGTTGCTCCTTTTATCTCCCCTTCAGAGGATGCTTCAGTATAGCTGGTGCCATTATTCTTAACTGTGGACTATTCAACATCTACAGTGGCCTATTAGCAACAGCAGAGGCCTGACATATTTTCTGCATCCTTTCGCCTCCTTATTTCCCATGCCTTTATCACAGGCTAAAAACAATCGCACTGCTCTGATACCAAATAAGAGTCCACAAGAGAAAACCAAAACATCGCATCGTGTGCTTTGATGCAAAACTACAGCCTTAAAACATGATGATACAATTGATCAAACGGAATAACAAAGCGAAAACTTTTGCATAACTGCAATAACCGATGAAGCGGCAGTGGATTAATCTAGACTGACTAAAAACTAACCTAAAGATGTAATATTCTCCAACACTTAACACGTGATGATAAAGGTTGGAATGTCTTCTTTTTTCTTTTAATTAGTTAGTTAGGATATTGTTACAGCCACATTAATATTTAAATACATTAAAAATGAATAAAGCTTAGAACCATTACAAACCCTTTTGGTATAAGAATGTGTATATATTGCGCTCGTTTGGAGCACAAATAGGTCGGAACTTTTAGCAGAGAAATTTGTAATCAAACCATGCATTAGTTTGGCGCACATCAATACAAAAGATCTATGGTTTATAATATATTATTAGGACTTTGTTAGTGTCCTCTTTGTAAACATCGACCAATTTCATGAAGCTTTGTGCATTTAACGAGTCTCACAATCTTGATAGGACATTTTCACGGGAAACCATGATACAATGGAACGGAGATTGTCAGTTCATGAATATAACAGGCAAAAACCGCTGCTTAATAAATCAACCTTTTGATAAGTGAAACTATATCCTTGGCTTTACCAGCTCGAAGGAGAAAATTATCTAGCCTAGAAACCTCACAACGATCGCTAAACATCTAGTTGTACTCATCATTAGTTGCCAACTGAAATGGCACTTTGCGATGCTTTATGTTTAAATTTTATCCTAACAAAGATTTTAAGTATTATCCTGCCAGGCTCCTTAAATGATAGTAATCCAAAACTATCCACATTATTCTAGCCTTTCTAGCTCACAGAATTTTGGGGCTATGCTAAGCGCTCCCAATTTAAGTTTTACTTCAAAACAAGGAAATCTAAGTGAACTTGTATGAAGCAAATAATGCAAAACAAAAACAAATTTCAAGAACATACCTGGAAATTTACAAATGATACATATAATTATACGCATCAAATTCTTATATTAATTATGGAGCAAGACAGTTGCACAAACAGATTACAAACTATAGCATATGATCCAATGGTTATCTTAGTCTCACTGACATATATAAGCTTAACACTACCACTCTCCTAATCCACCTATATCTCGGATTCTACTTCCATCTTGGTACTTGTGCACCTTCTACATTCATCACTATACAAAACATTATGTCCATTTGCTATAAGATGACTCACTATAGCACAACATATAACCAAGGGGAAAATGTTATATCTGGACACAAACTATACACAGACACTATAACGGCAACGTCAAGAATATATGGCACCTGCAGAAAATATCCACATGTTGGCAGTTCAACAACGAACCAATCTCAATTATCAGCTGCAATTACAAAACAGATCTGGAACGTAAGAATCATCCACCTTGTCATCTCTTTTGCCGCTTTGATTCAGGCTGCTAATCAAGAAAAAGACATCGTCAATGCATATTTATCAAAGGGGAAGAGGCAGGTGTACTATTCATGTCAAGTTTATCATGGAATTTCAGAAATGAAATCATCACAATTCTTCCATATATATATATAATGCATTTCTGTGCTCGCATTAGCAGTTTACTTGTGCAATTTGACACTAAAATTAAATTGTTTCATGCAAAATGTAATTTCCAACATGCAATGTTTAAGTAGACAATGTCTCTAAAGCCCTCAATTACCACAAAAAACCTAAATATCAACTCAATCAATCATACGGGCAAGGCACAAATGAAAGATACAAATACTGTCAATTCACAAACGTTAAGAACCACAATTCAAAAACCTTAACAGAAAAACACACAAGCAAGAAGATGTGAGCGAGTCTGTATGGACTTACTTGATAGCAAGAATCACAGAATATTAGAAACAATGGCAACTTAATGAAGCAACCAGAATTGCAAGATTTGATGCAATGCCTTCATTTACTCAACTTCAATGAAAAACAAGACAATCATGGAGATGGTTTAGTGTATGATCCACAACAAAGGTATGCTGCATAGATGCTAAGGTGACGCAATGCATGTGCAATGTATTTCCTAGAAAAGCAAATGTAAATCTTTGCTAGGCATTACACCTGAATAATCTTGGTGCAGATTAAAACCTAATGTAACAAATTTTCATGTTTTTTATTCCATGACTATATATACAATTTTCTAGCTATAGTGAACAATCTAAACCAGACTGATTGATATTTCTACAAACAATGACCCGTAAATCCTTGGAGATACTCTCCTAGAGATACTATACATATAATTTTCTAGCTATAGTGAACAATCTAAACCATAGACTGATTGATATTTCTACAAACAATGACCCATAAATCCTTGGATATACTCTCCTAGAGACGATCACCTACGGATATCCTTATTGTCAACACTACTAGCACCTTCATACACTATCAATTCACCTCAAAATGGAAGTGAATACAGTCATAAATGTTCATTTATTATGCCAACAAGAATGAAAACACAAAACAAAGATTAAAGAAGGCAAAAACAACACTAACAATGACCATATCCTTAAGAAACCCTTGAAGTGTGAAAACTTCAACAAGAGTGCGCAAAGTGCCTCTATAATCGTACTCAAGTACAAATGTGATACAATGCTCTGCAGGTTTTTGCAATCTAGACATAGTCACACATTCACTCCTTATGTCTGCAACACATCTTTGCGACTGAGAACCATTGATCTTAACAGTTCCAGTCACCAGATGAACTTGATAATGATGGAAACAATGAGACCCTTATAAATTAGTCTATAAACCTTATATGGCATTCCTCTATCATTCCATAGTGCCAAAATGGAAGAACAAACATCAAAGGAGTTAATTCCATTTTCTATTTTCATAGTGACAAAATTGTCGATTACAACAAAGAATTATTTGACAAATAGCCACAATCTATGTTAAAATCACAGACTCTAACATATAATCATTTACAAAATTGCCACATCCTAAGAAAAATCACTGCTTTCATAAAAGAACCATTTGCAATTGTAAGGTCTATGGTGAGCGTTGCCTATTCAAACCAGCAAAAACATCAAATTAAGTTTCCCACGTAGTTCAAAGCTTGTTCCCCTATATCAAAGACTCCAGGATGCTCCAAATCGCCTCAGATACCTCTCTAATAAGAATACAAGCGTTCCTCCTTTGTACCACACAACTTTGGCAAACTCTTGGTTCTAAGATGCTTAGAGAACTTTCTTGACTAATGTGGATCTCCATGACCCCAATGACTGAGCACTTTTGAACAGATTTTCAAATCAAATAAAGCCATCATTAGTTGTGATAGTGATGTAAAAGAAACAAAAACTTGATTTGACTTTAACTAGCAAGCAATCAATTATATACCAAGAACTAGTGTTGTGGCTCCTGTCAAAGATTAGAGCTCTAGTTCATGTGTTTTACCACAATCACCAATGAATCAGCCTCTAGTCACTATTATTTCCACAGAACTAGTATATGAGGGATGAAGATCTGAACTGAAAACTCAAGATGTGACAACTAAGCTGCAAGAATCTTGCATCACATAACAACAAAGACCGAAGTGGCATTATTTTTACTTTTTTGATGTGTTGGAGGATGAACTTCCTTAATTAGATGCCCAACCACAAAAAACAAGGAAATAGATTGCTAATACCTACAAAAATGTTCATTCTGCTCTCAATTCTAAATTTTTCAAATTGCCTGAGCTACAATAGTGTATAGAAGCTGAGGACAAATCTAAACAGGAGGCTACCATTGAAGTTAAGTTAGCAAAGTTGCCTCCAAGTAGAACATCCATTGGCTACAAATGGATGTACAAAGTCAAGTAAAGCCAGCACAGCAATAATTTAGACAAGTGCATACATTATCTAGTTGTAAAAGGCTAATAGCAACAACAGGAGCCAGACTATGAAGAGTGGTCGCATTTTTGTTGCTTTTTAAATAGCAGACCAATTTGGTTGGAAGTTTTGTCAAAAGGATGTCAAGAGTGTTTTCTTGTACAATGATTTGGACAAAGAGGTTTAAATGACTCAGGCTAAAGGGTATCTGTTAATGTTTTGAACCAGAATAGAAAAACTAGAGAGCAGATATCTTATACAAAGCACAAGAACAAATAGACACAGATTTACCCTGGGAAAACCCTCCTACTCAAGGGAAAAACCCAGCCACACCAAAAAAGTTCTCCATTATTGAATAATAATAATGAGAGTTTAAGTACATCGCTCACAACTCGAGTCTTCACGCCAAAAAGGAATCCACAGAACTTTCTTTAAAAAATAATGAACTTGCACCTACACACATAGAGAATGCAACAATGCTGTATGACTCAAAATGAATCTACAGCAACTCACTGCCTAAGACAAAGATCTCAGAATAAATCACTTCAACAGAAGAACCAATAATCTTTTCACACAGAGAAGAACCGATGATCTCTTCACACAAATAACCAATAATCACTTCACACAAAGAACCGATGATCTCTGCACACAAAGAACCAATAAGATAATAACTCAATTGCATTCCTCTAAAAAACGAACGCCCAGAATTACCAGCCGTTCAGAAAAACCAAAGAGCACGACGCTACAAGAGATCACGTCATTTACTGGGTGAAAACTCTGCATTACTTTTTCCGTCTCAACTTCCACCTGACATCTCTTCAGCTACCTGACAGTGCCTCTTGAGTGACCCCCAGTTACGATACATGTTACACAATAATATTGAAACCCTTCAAATTCCAAAATCATACATGAAGGAACCGTTTTTAGACTTGACTATAGAGGCACATGATTTATTGTCTGAAGTTTTCAATAATGAACCATTTCATGATCTGGAGATTAATACTCTTCATTTTCTTTAATGACCGGTAATAATGAATAAAGGCCACTTAAATATCTGACTGCCGTGGCATACAACTGGACGACAGTTACAAACAGAAGGCCATTTCATGAGCTATTCGCTGATGAAGTCTTCACAGGTACACATGATATCTCATGGCACTACAAAAACATTAACACTCCCTCTTAGCAAAGGAGATATCATCCACTGAATGTCATCTCCTTCTCTTAGAAGAAACTGGTCACAGGACAGTTTGAGTCTTCATTCTTCAGCCTGCATAACTTCCTCACAGGTTGCATCAAGTTCTTCCTTCCTTGAATGCAAACTCTCATCATCCTTATGCACCTTTGATCTCAGTTTGATAGCTAAATAAGCTCAGTGCACCCTTGCTGCAAGCTCAATAATGAAGAATAACCTTTAGTAGCAATGATTTGTGTCCTCTTAAAGCAAACCTCCAACCATGATGACTAAAAAGCAATATTCAGAAACAAAAAATTCACAAGAACATACGAGACAAATCTTTATCCTGGGGAAACCCTCCACTTAAGGGTGAAAAACCTAGCCATGCCAAAAAAGTTCTCCTTTATTGAATCATAATAATGACAGAGTTTAAGTACATCGCTCACAACTCTTGAACCTTCACACCAATAAGGAATCCACATAACTTCCTTTGTAAAATAATGAACTTGCACCTACACACAGAGAATGCAACGACATTGTATGACTCAAAATGGTTCTACAACAACTCACTACCTAAGACAAAGATCTCAGAATAAATGACTTCATGAAAGAACCAATAATCTCTCCACACAAAAGAACCTATGATCTCTTCAACAAATAACCAATAATCACTTCACACAAAGAACCAATGATCTTTGCACACAAAGAACCGATAAGATAATAACTCAATTGCAATCCTCTAAAAAACCGACACCTAGAATTACCAGTCGTTCAAAAAAACCAAAGAGCATGACACTACAAGAGATCACGTCATTTACGAGGCAAAAATTTTGCATGATTTTTTTTGTCTCAACTTCCATGTGACATCTCTTCAGCTACCTAATGGTGTCTCTTGAGTGACCAGCAAGTTACGATACATGTTACATGATAATATTGAAATCCTTCCAATTCTGAAATCATACATGAAGGAACTCTTTTTAGACTTGACTATCGAGGCACATGATTTATTGACCGCAATTTTCAATAATGAACCATTTTATGATTTGGAGATTAATACTCTTCATTTTCTTTAATGACTAGTAATAATGAATACTCTTCATTTTCTTTAATGACTAGTAATAATGAATACTCTTCATTTTATGATTTATTGGCTGCTTAAGTATCTACTTGTTGTGGCATACAACTAGACGACAGTTAGAAATAGAATGTCGTTTCATGAGTTGTTAGTTGATTAAGTCATCGCAGGTACACATGATATCTCTTGCCGCTACAAAAATATTAACAGTATCAAGTATGATCAACACATTTGGAAACTTTTCGAGTCTATACAAACTTAAGTAGGGCCCATCAGCCAAGTACATGAAAATTGATCACCATTTTTAAGATTTTGGATTCAAAATAAGTCTCTAAAATCCAAATATCTATGTCACAAGCAACAATGATGACATTGAGATTCTTAATGCCTATGTTAAGATGCTTCCATCAAAGGTAGCATGGCCACTACATTAAACTGGTCAACCTTACATTTTTTGTTTGTTTTTGACATGACTAATCTAGGCTTCCTATAATATTATTTAGGTGTAGAAATCTAGCAATATGGCCATCTCATTTTCATGGCTCAAGTCAAATAACCTTTGAATCTTTCCAAATGAAAAAAGATTTTGCACAACAAATTATAATCTTTTCACTACACTACAGAGATCACACTAAAATTACCAACCTATAATGATTCATCGCTAGTCGATGAATCACTCTATAGACAGCCAGTGGGCAGCTTGATATTGTTATTATAAAATTGATATACACAATAGAGACGAAAGGCTCTATTTGTAAAAGATTACAAGGCAATGTTTCTAAATGAAACAATTGCAAACAAATTGTAGAAAAGGAAACTTCCTAAACCAACTAAGATGATCATTATAAAAACATTACAATATTTTAATAGCCTCCCTTAATGGTCATCGTTCTAACTACCCTACAGAAGACATAATCTGTAGGCCTTTGGTCACGAATGTATAGAAGGACGCCCCTTTCTCTTCAAAAAGCTTTGTGACGTTAACCTATTGCTAAGACCCTCCCTGGTTCTGCAGAATTTCTAGCTAAGACCATGATAACCACAATCCTTCCAACATGACTTTGGGTTGCAGCGAAGCGTGTGCTGAGATATGTGAAAGGGCACCTGACATTGGCCTTTTGTACAGCAGAATGTAAAGATCCTCGGCTGATTGGTTTTACAGACTCAGATTGGGCAGGTTTAGTTGATGACAGGAAGTCTACTTCTAGGCATGTATTCAGTCTTGGCACGGGTGTAGTCACATGGACCAGTAAGAAGCTGCAGACAGTAGCTCTTTCCTTGACAAAAGCAAAATATCGGGGAACTGTAAAAGTAGCATGTGAGGTAGTTTGGCTTCGAAGGATAATTTCTAACATGCAAATGTCTCAAGTAGGTCATTCACCCTTGTATTGTGACAATCAAAGTGTTATGAAACTTGCCAAGAATCTAGTCTTCCACGAGTGCACCAAACATGTTGAGCTTCACTGTCATTTCATCTACAAGCTTGTAGAAGATGGATGAGTACAGTTGCAGTATGTTCCAATTGAGGATCAAACTACAGACATCCTCACCAAGTCTCTGAGCCCAAACAAGTTTGTAAAATTTAGGGGGCAACTTGGTGTAGTTGATAGGATGACCATTAAGGGAAGGTATTAGAGCATTTAATTATTATTTAATGGTCATTTAGTTGTTTTTAGTTTAGTTTAGTTCTATTAAATAGTTTCTATTTCAATCTTTTGTTTACAATTATTTCTTTTAGAAACATCGTCTTGTAATTGCCTATATGTACAACTTCGTTTTCAATATTCAATCATGCAATTACCATTCAGATATATCTTAAATCCACATAACCAGATCTTTACTTTTCTGTCAGCTGTCTCCTAATTTTAGGCACATCTAAAAATCATTCATCGGTATGCAGCAAAGTGTGTGTTGAGATATATCAAAGGTACTCATGACTTTGTCAGCCCTATCAAAGGGCACTGGATTTCAGATTGACAAGCTATATAGACTCTTTTTGGGACAAACCTGTTGCTACTCAAAGTTTCCATCGCTACTCAAAGTGCTTGCCTTGGTGTGTTTGTTACAGTTGCAATTTGCATTGGACCAATACATAAGTAAACTCAAATACATCTTGAAGAATCATACATTGGAAAATGCAGGTCCGCTACAGATAACACATCCAATTTCTAGCATTTTAGAGTGTAGACCAATGGATATCTCCTAGGGCATGGACTAAATGTCATTGTACCATGCAAGGCATCAATCTCAGAAAAGTTTGTGATCAGTTGCACTCATTAGACAAGCTGCACACAGATTTGATGGTTATAGAAGAGGAGAAATCCCCAAACCCCAAGGAATTCCCTAGAAAACAAAAAGAGACCGCCTAGCATTTTTAGGCATCAGCTCCTACATATAAAAGTTTCAAACTCAATTATGAGACAAAGTTATCAATAAAAGAAATATCAAATTTATCCAAAAAGTCGCCAATCCAGAGATCATTAAAAGTTGACAGCCAATTATCTTTCAAACAGCCTTGCAAAATATTAGTGAAGGCTTTCACATTTGTTATCTGCAATTATCAGACCTGAATCAACGAGAGTATATATAAACATTGGATATCTATCATTTCTGGAGGAGTAAAATGAGCTCATACCCCGGGTACACCCTTTTAATCAAATTTCATCATGTTGAAGAATACAACCATTCTTGTCATACCAGATACATATTTTTATCGATTCCATGAAAATGATTTGGTTGATGCTTCTACATGCCTTTTCATCAATAGCCTTAGACTAACCGTGTTGATACACCCCAAGATCATCCATTAACATCAACATTGAATATACTTTAATATCAATACTTTTGAGTAATTTTCTTGCCCATCATTTAGACTACAAAAAAAGACAGCAATTTAATTTACTGTTCCAAATTGAAAACATCCGATTGACAATCTGGTTTTTATGTTGGGTTTGCAATAAAGGGTTTGTGTTAGACACTGGTTTTTATTGCTTCCTTTCAGCAAGATTTGATTGTTGTTGATGCTATAACTGTGCTCCTTTGGAGTTCTGCTTTGTTAATATTGTACTCCAGCTTGCTTGTATATGGACACTAAGCTCAAATAGTTGTTGTACAGAGCAGGCGACCGATATGCACTACAAGCTCTTTGAAATACATGCCAAAAACATTTGTAACCTCCTTTCTATTTTCAAACACTGCTTTAATAATACTTGCAGGTGCTTAAAACGATTTTCAAATTGTATGATACTAGCATCATGGCACTCATCTTAACACAGTAATCTGCAGCAATCATATGGTAAATGCTTCACCGATAGCATTGCACATTTTCATCTTTTATCAGGCTGGGTTACTCTAACCACAATATTGGTTTAACACGTTATTGCCTCTGGAGTTCCCTAAAAGGAAACCTGGCTGGAGTAATCTTCAATCTTTGGACATTCTATTTGGGTTTCTAAAGTTAAGCATGGTAGCTGACCCATCTTTGCCTCTATCTGGCTGGCTTGGGAGTTGGCAAGAGAATTCACAAGGGATCATGGTGCTTGTATAGGGAAGGGAGTGCCATGTCAACCCCATAGGTCCATTTGGTGGAATCTCTAGTTCAATGATAAATCTTTCTTGTATAAGAGGGTGTTCTGCTAAGAACTGGTTTTCTAAAGGACACAAAAATTGTAATCAAATTCTAAGAAATAAGGGATTACTTTCTTGGTAGCAAAACAAGAAAGGGTATTGTATTATTTCTGTTGAAATTGATAGCTTCATTCAGATAATTAATATAAATATATATATACATATTAATGTATATGTATATGTTCATACATACACATTAATATATATATATATATCTTTTATAATACTTGAAATAATCTATCAATATATATATGTTGTATTAGAATATATATATATATATATATACATTAATGTTTACATATTTATAATGATAATACAATATTGTTTTTGTGTTAAATACAAATTAATGATGGAACCGATATAGTATTGATTTGATTTCATATGTTAATATTTCCATCATAGAAACCGATAACTATCAGTAATAAACTCTAACATAAAACTATTGTCATACCATCGTACCTTTATTAAGGTCGATGTATATTATATTAATTCACCACCGATATGTATTTACACGCTGTCATGTTTAGCATAGAATAAGCACTGCGCAGTTGACAAAACGGTGGAACGTTATGATCTGCTGTGAACAGTCACGACTTGATGAGTCGTGACTCATTGATGAGTCACGTCTCATCAAGTAATGACTGCTCACTGCAGTATATTACATGATTTATTTGATAATTCTTAGACATTGAAAAACGTACAGAATCGAAAAACATACAGAAATCTATTAGTATATAAGTGTCTAATAATTCAAGAAGCATTCTGCAAACTGTAATAATTGATATTCAGTATTTAGATTTATAGGAAGTTTATCTTACTTAACAATTTCATTCAAATGGCTTTGGGGAGTAATACTAATAAGTAATATCAATCACAAAGAGTTTGGTATAAATTCTTGATGGGATGTTGAATGGATAGAACCGTAGAAGGTTCCAAGCTTTTGGTTGCCTCCTCTAACCATGTTAACTGTCTCCTCTCCTTCAAGGATCTATGGCGCTGAGGAAACTGTCTTTCACTTGTTCTTTATTCCCCTTAGCTCAGATGGTCTGGAATGTTTTGACCCCCCTGGGCTCATTTTTTGCAAAGAAAGATTTCATTAGTTGGTAGGATATTTTGTTTGGATATATTTAATGTAATGCTATGTTGCCTAAGCATATTTCTAAAATGCAAATGATTTTTTCCCCCCAGGTTATGCGGTACATTTAGCTTGCCATGAATAAGGACGTTTTCAAGAGGACCAAAAGGATCTTATTGGGTTATCTAAGGAAGTCACTCTTTTATCATGTTTTCTTGAGGTTGAATTTCCAAATTAGTAGTAGCACTCAGTAAGTCTGAAAATTTGCTTCAGATAGTACCCTAATTCCTCCAACAAATTAAAATGAACAAAATTCCTCATGACGCCACTCCCAATTGGAATTTGTGTACTTATGAGGATTACAGTCAATATGATAATGCTGGATAGTCACTCTGTGTGCAAGATTCTGGGATTCTTCGAGCAGCAATGATATCTCGTTGAATGGTTCAGTTAACAATTCTGCTGGAAGGATAATGATGCTAGTTCAGGAGTGCCCATCCAGAGTGATGGATCAGAGAACACGTATATTTTAGGGTGAAAGTTGCTGAGAAGGATGATGTTGACTCACTGAACACTCTGAACAAGGAAACTGATAAAGAAAATGACAAAAGGATCTGATTGACCATCCAGTTTTATATTGGGTTTGCAATTAAAGGTTCATGTTAGACGCTGGTTTTTGTTGCTTGCTTTCAGCAGGTTTTGATAGTTATTAATGCTATACTTGTGCTCCTTTTGAGTTCTGCTTTGTTAATATTCTACACCAGTTTGCTTGTTTAAGCCATGTTTGTACTCTTTCCCCACTATGTTTTTTTAAAAATTTTAAATAAAGTATTCAGGTTGGCCCTCATATTTGCCCTTGTCATGTCCCCTTTTGTTAAGAAATGGTTTTTGGTCAATAGTAACCCATCTTATTCTTCTATGGGTTAATGATAAAAAATTAAAGGGAATAATTAATTTAACATTTATGAATGTCCAAATATTGGTAATATCAAAAAGACATTCAAATATTAAATTAAATATTTGGAAACATTTAGTGGAAAGTTGGATTTTGTGCCATAATGGAAAGTGTGAAATATTTCTAATTACAACTTTCCCACCAAGAGTGGAGTGGGAAATTGAAATATTTCTAATTAATGATTTTCCCACCAAGAACAAATTTGGAAAGCAAGAGCAGAGTGGTAAATTAAAATACTTCTAATAATGATTTTCCCACCAAATGCAGATTTGGAAAGTAAAGAGTGCAAAGAATGTTTGGGAAAATGGGATATTCATGACATTTCTACTTCTCAATTTCTCATTGTATGAACTTTATGTTCTGCAAAATTCTTCAGTGGACGGAAACCCATTGGAGATTTAAGGCTTGTGGGTGGAAACCCATTGGAGATTTAAGGCTTGTGGACGGAAACCATGAGTTTTAGGTGGATAGTGGACAAAACCCCATTGTTCACAAAGAGCAATTTCATCCAGAGGTTGCATTCGAGCTTCAAGATTTTAGCAGTTTCAACAGTTTTCTATTGTGTGTGTTCAGGGCTTTATTAATATTGTTGCAGTAATTCTAGATGTGTTTTGAGGGGCTTTCTGCTGTTATTAATCTTATATCAGATCGTATTCTATGTATTTCCAATTGGAAATCAAACAATATCAGTTTGTGGTGTTGCAATGACATTGGTGGTATTTGGCTGTAATAGTTTTTGTGGGTTTTTCTTATGAACTGGAGTTCGAATATATTAATGTTGCTGCTGTAATAGATCAGTTTCAGACCTGATTATAGGATGCACATATCAGAAAAACCATGCTCAGTGATGTTCTATAAAGGTCCATTTTAATTTAGCCCTTTCTATGCAAGAGTAGCTAACTAGTTTGGGTGTTTTTGGTGAAGTTTTGTATAATATTTGTGAATCTATTTTCTAGATCTGAGAGTAATATTATATTTTGGGTTGAGCACATTACACCTCCTGATTAACCAAAATGTTACACACAAAAAATTATGGAGAGATCATTATTGCTAATAATCTCAATGTGCAAATGGTTTTGAAACATGGAAAATATGCTAAACAAAATAAAAACATTGTCAAAAATTATTACAACTAATGGAGAGAAGATGTAAAACAAAAAATCTTTTATAGAGTTCAACTACTGATGCTGCAACAAATTTTCTTTATAGGGTACAATTGCCAAGTTTTGGCTTTCGCAAGTATGATGCTTTGCTCCCTTGAGAAGACATCTGATTTCCATTGACACTCGTCCAAAAAACACTTAGATGGGCAATATATTAAACTGCAGAATCTAGCATTGTCACAAAATTTTAGTAGTATCTCATTGGGGCCTTCTCTAAACCAGAATTTTTCAAATCGGTTGTATAGGTTTGATCCAAATCAAGACCAGACTTTTAGATTTAATATTATTTGTAAGAACAAACTTAAACAGTTAAGCCTTGCATCTATCAATCGTATGATTTCTGTCTCACACCATTGTCATCCAGAATCCCTACTCCTATTCACCATGGCATTACATTTAATCGAGAAAAAAGTTACACGGCCCCCTAATAGCTTAGAATCATGAGATCTCAAATGGTTAATCAGCCTTGCAATCATAGCTGTTTAAAACATTTTTTCCTTTTTCCCTTCTAAGTCCAAACTATTACATATCTCTCATATCACGTATAGTCAAAACAAGCACAAGTACAAAAATGTACTCAATAACAACAATCCACGTAACAAAGATGTCCACCATGTTCACACCCTAACATATGGAAGTTCAACAACCTTAATTTTTTTAATTTTTAATGAATTAAATATTTATGGTGCACATGGGCATGAGCCTTTGCATAGAGGGTTTTACCAAGTTGACAATTGTAACATGAAAAATAGTCTATGTAGTATCTCTAGATAGATTCCTACACATATGAGGAAGTATTATTACATAAAGGCCTCAACATCTACTCATTTGATATAATTTGCATTTAATCAAGAATCATAATGAATCTTGTTACTCCATTCTTATAATATTACTTGCTAGTTTTATAGACCTTTAATTCGATGTGTTGACATAACAACTAGTTGCATCAAGGGGCCTAAAGCAAAGCAAAGCATCATTGTCCCCTAATAGGGGGCAAGAAAGAGAAATGGTTTTGTATTAGTGCCTTTGAAAAGATTATATGACAAAGTATAACTGCTTACATTAACCTTGGCAATAATCTTTTCAATTTCTTCAGTCAATTGTCATACGGCCATATGGTGTGACAAGGATTTAATTTTATCTTTTTGTATTTACATCCTTGAGCCTTGACAACAATTAAAGAAGACAAGTCTAATTTCCTTGCTTTATTGACTGCAATGGTGCACTTATAGTGGCTGTAGTTTGACATGAAGGATTCCCCTCCGAATGTGCAATTTATTTTAATATCATGATTCAAACACCTCTATCAAGCCAAGAGTTTTGCAGACCAAACCATGGGGAAAGAAAACACACCTTCTTTGCAACTGAAAAATCTTTGACATGGTTTCCTTGTTTCTTGTCACCATCTGTACAATCTGGACAATAGAAATACTCCATAGCTTTTGCCTGGTCTATATTTAGATTCATGCATGCTGGATGAAACCTACAAACAACATGTTACTACAATAAGAAATAAAACTGCAATTCAAAAAAGAAAACATGAAATCTTTCAAAGACTTGTAATAACTAAATGAAAATCAATAAAAGCATCCCACAGATTTTTTTACCATGGGAAAAGCACGGATGAAATCTAAAATTACTAAGACCTCAAGTACAGAAGAAGTTATAAAAAACTAGATTCTGCTAAAAGCAAAAATATTGCGGACTAAACAACATTGAAAAAAAAAAAATTAATGTAACGAACACCCCCAGTTTTTTTAAAAAATTGTTTGCAAGTTTAAATGCCAAGCTAAACAGTTTGCTGATTGTTTGCCGTTCTCAGATTTAATTTATGTCTCATTAAAACAACTTTTAGAAACATTCAACTCAAAGCATAATTGAAAGGACAAGCACATGGAATCATCAAAAGTATTTAACTCATTCAACTCAAATTGCATAACATCAAAGAAAGACTGCTTACAATTATTGCAGACCTGTAGATAGCAGATTTAATTGAGATTTGCAAACAGCACCACCTAATGTAATGAATGCTTCCAGAATGCCTCCACAAACTGTAATGAATACTTCCAGAATTAATTTGGAAGCCTAGATGCCTCCAAGAAGGATAATTTGCAGACCAAAGAAGGCAGAATAGTCACACCAAACATCACACGTCCTAATACCAAGGTTGAGCGCTTCTTCCAAGAGGGGCAATTTCAGCTATAAATTCAAATATGCATCAAAACTTACATATCACAAATGAGGAAGTGTCACCTAGTAGCTGGAAGTCCTTTGAATTAATACCCACAAGCAGAAAATGATTTCTCCTTGAAATACATGCCAAAATATAGTTTCCTATGTAGCTGAAATGGTATGGCCAGCACTGTGAAAAATGACCAAAACTCACCAAACTCAAACAGCACCCAAAAAGGAATCCAACACATTAAAACCATGCACACCAAACTGTAGACTGAAAACCCACATCAAAACATGCTGAAAATCTTTATCCTCGCACCCAAAACACACACCAAAATACCTCAAGCTCTAATCCTCTAAAACCAGTGGGTCTTTCACCACTGAAACCGGTGTCCTAACTGAGGGTATTCATCCTCAAACCAGCAGATTGTCCTTCCTGGAAATACTCCAGCAACACTTCGTTAAGTTGCCGAAAACAATATGATGAAATGAGAGCCAAAATGTTCTTTTTAAAGAAAGGAGAGGATTAGGGTAGCACAAGTTTAAAAATGATTTCCCCTCCAAAACTCCACGCCCGCTTTTTGTTCTCTTTTTAAATTTTTATTTATTTTTATCTCCTTGTGTCTACCTTCCTAGGCGTCCACCCTCTTCGCATTTTTATAACATTTTTGCCTTTAACATTAGGCATCAACTTTCAAAGGCATAATATTAGCCTCATGTCAATGGAATACATTTGCCCCCTTTTAAAACAACGTTGTCTGACTAGGACATGGGGTACTTTTCCGAGAGACTTAAAGGCAGTATTAAAAAATTAATAAACCCAATTAATCAAATAATTCTTTGAAACCTTTTAACTCGCCAAAGATATAAATAGAAGCTCTGCACTACTGAAGAACTGGTGGCCCACTAACTCACCATAAATAGCAACTACTCAAAATAGCTCCCTGCTAAAAATAGAAACCCTGCCAAAAAGCTCTAGTAACTCCTGCACGAACTCAACTAGGACACAAAGTCCCTTACCCCAAACCACTTAGCCTACTAGGACTTAGAAATAGGTTGATGGATTAACCATCTGATCAAGTGCAAAGAGTGGACGTCACAAAAAACCAATAAATCCTTAGTTGCATAAGCAAAAAGAAATCTCTCAAGGAAAATGTGTCTTTGTGACCACCTCTTTACTAGGCTTCTCTAAGTGCCATTGCCAAAATACAAAGTTAAACTTATCCTCGCAAGAAGATAGCAAAGCTCCTCAATGCAACAAAAAAGCATTATTTTGTAAAAACACTTGAATTGGGTAACAACCAACTAGTACCAAATACTTAGCCAGCTCCAATGGGCAATCACAATTTCATGCCAAAGACTTATCTCAATCCCTATGGACTTTAGAGGTGGCTAACAATGAAACATTTTGGTCTTGGCATGTGAGATGCTCTCCCTACTAATACCACCAGGTATGTCATCTTATTTGCTTTGTTTTTGGGGTGCCTCTATGTTTCTGCTGTAGGTGTGACCTAAATGTTATCAATCTACATCTTGATTTTTCTTGAATTCTTTAATACAATCTGTATTTATTGCTTGGAGTACATCCACATATTGTTGTTTGCTCAAGCCGTGACATTTAGATTCTCAAGCTGGTTCAGTATTAACCTACAATATAGTACCAGGAGAACAGTAACATAACCTTTGATTGAACATATTTGAAACATTCATCATGCAACATTTGATTTAAAATAAGCCTATTTGCAATTTTTCAGGCATCTACAACATTGTTAAAGGGCAGCAATAACATATAGTCCTTTATTTTCCCCCTTTGGTGTGCAATGGGTAGATAAAATCTCCAACTCGTCAATAAAAGGTTAGTTCTCTAAGAATTGAATATAAAAGTAAAACCATGAACTTTTGACTTTCCATAGAATGATGCTCATTGTCAGCCAACCACAAACAATTAATATTCTCAATCCTAACAGGGCAACAATCGTCTTCCTGAGCAATCTGATGACAAGCATGAAAATCAAGGTCAACTCTTTCTTCAAATGATATCAAGTGACGTTTATCCAAATATAAAATTATCACCATCCATGACCTTTTTGAAACTAAAACTTGCTAAAAAACTAATATAGATGATGTGTACAAATAGATGTAAAAAGTTGAAGATGAATTTTGCTTAAAGGTGGACTTCCCAATAATGAAGATTGTCAATCAGGCACTATCTTCCTACAGAGACTGGGGACTGAATTCTCTATTATCATCCTAGTTGTTCCAGTTCTAGCATAAGATATGGCAACATGTGCTTTTGCAATTACTCTGTTCGGGCTTGCCTTCATGAGATTCACCCATATATCATTGCTTCTTGTGATCAGTTTGCTCAATATTATCACTCATTAATGGCAAAGCATGTCATTTGCCTCTTCTCATATCTAGTTTGGAGATTGAGCTCCTTTGTAGCTGAGTACTTGAAACACAAGCAGTTAGTTCAAACTTCTACCATTGTTCAATACATTTGGCAGTCTGTAATGCCCCAAATCAGACACATGCAATATTTTATTATAATTTTTTTGATTTTATGAGACAAAATCAATACACACTGATTACAGTTTTTGAGCCCTTATTTTGCTGATGTCATCAAACAGTAACTCATAGGAGGATAAAATGCTTAGTCCAGCAATATAAAACCCTTACATATTTATTCTATTTTATTGCAGCTGATCAGAAAGTACAGAGATAATAATTGGCAACAAAATATTCTTCTATTAATTTTTTAATCACACAAGCTGCTGTATGGCCTGGGACAGAGGCTCAAACTGCTGCAATATGTCAGAATTGCTAGAAACTTCTATTTACCAATGGAAATAGCCACAAAATATTTACGAAATTTCTTTGAAACCCTAGATTGTATGGTAGCTTGCTGAAGATGTATGGCTGGCTGGTGAAGTCTGATTCCCCTTGAAACCCTTGCAAAATTGTCAAAATATGCTGGTAAAAATCAGACTTGTCTTGGAAAAACTACCAATATATCAAAATATCCATTTTGCTGATGAATGACGACTGAAATGATGTGGAGAGATGCTGATATGACTGATCTAATTTTCAAGATGACTGAATTTCTCCTCCCAATGTAGTGCTCAGCTAGGGTTGACTCAAAAAATTGATCCAGCTCTATATGATGCCCCAAAATGCACCAAAAATCTTAAGATCAATATATAAATCCTTAAATATGCTTGGCCAATGAAATGATGTTATGTGCTTGCAAAAAATACTGTACCTGCACTGTGGCAATCTGAAAAAATCTCCAAATCCTCCACAAATCGGTAAAATTGTGATTCCCAAATGGAATCACCCAAGATTGGAAGCAAGGATTTCAGTCTTTGATCCCAAATGTGGAGTTCAAGAGGGTTTGAAAGAACAAATCCTCCACAAATTGACACAATTGTGACTCTTAGATGAAATTACCCAAGATTGGAAACATGGGTTTTAATTATGGACTCCAAATGTAGAATTCAAGAGGGTTTCCGTCCTCTCAAATCCTGTTCAAATCAGAGGTTTTCGTTCTTGGATGCCATAAGATTGAACAAACTAACCAAATTTGAAAATTGGATGCAAGAGGATAACTCAAAATTCAAATGATCATGAAATGAAATGAGAAAAAGCACTCCTTTTATATTTGTCTCTTTTGGACCCTCCATCTATTTTTTTTAATTTTCTCTCCGAGTCTTAAAAATACCTTTTATAGTTAAGTGTTTTAAAAGCACTTTCTAATTTATTAAAATAATATTATTTAAGTTGCCCCATAAATAAAACTGATATGGCCCAACTTTAAAAAATATTATTAATTATTTTGATCCAAAAGGGGACATGACAATCTTCTAAGTAAAACTGGTTCAATTAATCCATGTGACATCTCAAACCCTCTCCATAATAGGCAAATGCCACAAAAAGACTAATTTGCATACATAAGATGTAATAATAACACAAGAACCCATTCCATCGCCCCATTTCTCAAGCTCCTAGTATATGAATGCCACAAGAGTGGCTTTTGTGGTTGTGTGATCATCCTATTTACAAAGGTCTCTTAGAAACGGTCCAAACCTTCTAGATCAAAATTAAGTGTATCTAACCCATTCATAATGGTGATACAAGTGCAGGTTTTCCAGTAGCAGCATATACATAGTTATTCTCAAATCATTAATATCGATGGTCTGAGCCACATATTCTGAGAGCAGCCAAAATGAGCATAATCTGAGATCATTTATACTAATGGTGCAAGACCTAATGTTTTCAGGGTTTTCTTGGCAAGTTGACCACATGTAATCTCAGAGAATCATTTACACCCAAAATCTTGAGCCTCAAGTTGTCAACATTTTTTGTTAATTGGCTTATCAGAGTAAAGTACAACAATCACCCCAAACCTTCTAGATCAAAATGTAAAGAGCCTGCCTGGCTCTTAGCTGAATATAATGTTTCTTATTTAATCACTTGCAAATTTTGTCCTTGTGCCTTTGATATTGTTTTTGTTTTGTTAGATTTGCACCAGCATTGAATATCATAAATAACTTTAAACTGAATAATTTATGAATGTCATCACTTATTTATTTTATAGATTTAAAATAAATCATAAACAACAAATTGTTTCACAATTTATTGGCACCTGGAAGTCAAATTGTGTGCTTGAAAAGTTGTGTTGACCTCCACATTCATTGGCGTAGCCTGTAGGAATGTATGGCAGCCTCCAGTATGAACATGCAGCTGGCTTTTGAAGTAATGCAGCTTGCTGGGAACTCACGCAAGCTTCAGAATTAATAATTCTGCTCCCAAAAGTGGTCACACAGCCTAGGGGAAAGGTGACGCAGCCTCCCTAGACCACACGTGCCCCTTCCATTCTCTCACGCAGCTCTTCTATTAAATAGCAGTTCACATAAAATAATTCGCAGCTACCTGTAATGTGTTGCAGCATCAAAACGCAGCTTCCAAGGACTCAAAAGCAACACTTGCTTATCAAATTCGATAACCCAATAAATATTCCAGCCTCTCAGGGAAGAATGATAGATGAAAAATTTTGAATTCCAGAATTTGATACTTTGCAGCTTGATGTAATTTTCTTAAACAATTCACGCTTGGTATACTTCAGCACCAAGAATGATATCCACAGATTCAGAAGAACTTTTCAAAATTTAAATTGCAAAATTCATCATCAATCAGTGATGATTCAAATTGCCAAAGGGAGGAATCAGTCCTCAAACCCTAGCCATTTCTCACAACCAAGAAACTTCATAAAATTTCAATATATCAAGAATGAATCCCATTTCCTCCAAAAAGCTCATTAAAAAGCATTAAAAAGTTGTGGCTTCTTCCACACACTTTTCACTTAAGAGACACTTGCTTTATGGTTGCACATTTGAAATATAATAAACTATTATATTTCCCTTCACTTTAATGCTGAAAATGATCATTTCATTAAAATAATGTTATTCTGACACAGAGTCCCTATTTTATGAGCTAAAGATTTAAAACTTCTCAAGCCGGTTCCAACGAGCTATAACACTAAGATGCCCAACATAGATTCCCAATAAAAATGGCAACCTTAGCCAATTAAATTAAATAATAATCATAATTCACCCATCTTGCGAAAACGACTGAGGAAGCATCAGAATCAAAATCTGACAGCACAAGAGTGATCCTGATGATGAAAGATGATGAATGAACCTGACGGAATGACTTTCTAAAAATAGACGCTCCCTCCAAGAATCTTGGAGCCCAAACCGAAAACTGAAAATAAAAACTAAGAACATCATTTAATTCCTCTAATTCATCTGAGCTCATCGGAACCAAATGTTGACTTACTATAAATTGTAAGTCCCTCAAAACACGCCAAAACCCACATCAAGGTCCTCTAATCACCAAAATTAGCCTACAAGGACCCAATGATAGGCTAAATCCACTAACTCCAATGCTCGCTCAAAATGGGGACATTACACAAAATTTCATGTATCTAACCTATTTATAATGATGATACAAGTGCAGGTTTTCCAGGAGCAGCATATACATAGTTATTCTCAAATCATTAATATTGATGGCCTTAGCCACATATTCTGAGAGCGGCCAAAACACGCATAATCTGAGATCAACCATACTAACATGGTGCAAGACCTAGGGTTTTCTTAGCAAACTTGTCTAAATATAATCTTAGAGAATCATTTACACCCAAAATCTTTAGCCTCTTGTCAATAAGTATCCTCTCTTTAATAATGATCTCAGTATTAACATTTTAACCAACCAAATTTAAATCTGTTCTCTCTAACCAGCTATAGTTTTTTCTTTGACAATTGATAAAAACATGAACCACGCAATAACTATAGTTTTTAACCTTTTTCTAAGAAATGTCTTCTTATATTACATCAAAGAACATAATGATTCCATTCCCTGGCAAAATAATTACACCAAGCTCGTGTCTCAAAAAGACTGGAAAACAAAGGACTGTGCATAGCCAAAACAAGAAATATTAGATTTGTCTAGCATAGCCCAGTCCTACTTAACGACCTCAACTTCCCTAATTAGAGCAAAAAATGGGCATCATTAAAAGTATCCTTACATCTTCTTGTTCACAAAGTATGCCAAAGTGTTTTTGCAGCTATCCGTAATCATTCACACCATCGTTCAGAAAATCTCTCAACTAAATACTCGCCAACCCTAAATTTTGGCCCCAACTCAGAATTAGTGAAAAACTTGGCATAATAGACATAATTAAATAAGACATAAAACAAACTAAATAATGCATCAGACACATACAAAATGAATGTACAGAACACATAAGTCTATTCCCATTATCAATTTGTCATGAATCAATGATTACATATGTCATATGACCCTCAAATGCTCAAAATTAAGACTTTTAAATGTCACATAATTGTACAAGTACAATCTACAACTCTGATGTATGAGCATCGTTGGCCCATCTAGAAACTTGTATCAACCAAAAAGATTTTTTGTTCTTTTCTTTGTCTTTTCCATTTTGCAGGATCCTCGTGTTCATCTGAACATAGAGTTTGTGCCTTCTCTTGTGTCTTCTTGAAGACCCTACAATGGTATTTTGCCAATGCGACAAGGTGGCTATGGCATTCTTGCCACAATTATTCATGGAAGGGCCTTTCAATTTTTCTCCAAATGTTGATAGTCTAAATTGCACGGTAGCAACACGATAATGCTTTGCACTCAATACTTGTTCAGACAAACTTGGAACTGTTTGTCTTAACATTCAGAATTCTCTAGCCTTCAAATATGTGAAGATAAAAATTCTCAACATAAAGAAGGAATACTTGTTGCAGCTAAGTATAGAAATTTAAGGTTCAAATCCTTCCATTTCTAGGGCTCACATCCAATCATAGGACTAATGCACAATCAGTACCTTAGGTTGTTGATCTGTGTTGGGTTCCAAATCTCCACAAGCCAATTGGACTAATCAAACAACAAAGTGCAATCAGCACCAAAAGCACTCAATGTGTTCTTTATAGCCCACACCTAAAGTGATCCAGCTTGAGCAAGTTGAAATCCTAATAACATGACAAAATCAAGAGGATTGTTCCGATCCAAGGGAGATTGTAACAAGTTTTGTTTTGAGTCGAGATGTGTATAAGTGCACATCCTTGAACTACAATGTATATCATTTGAACCTTCAAATGTCCTCTCTTTCACAAGAGTAAGGAGATTAATCTGATTTTTTGCAATTCAATCCTCCGCCTTGTTGTATGAGTTAAATTTTTAAATTAATAAAGATCTTGACTTTCCTCCCCATCTTGGAGTCTTGAATTGTTGTTTTATTGTATATTTGTGTTGAGTTGCTTGGCTTCATAATCCTTAACTGGATTCTCATACCTTGACCTGTTCAAAAGGTATCAAAGCAAAGTGCACTCTAGTGATGTGTGAACACCAGTGTTTATCATTTTGGATCCATGAAGACCAATCGCCATATAGTCATAGATTTCTAAAACCCACAACTGACAATGCTGCCCAAAGCTTTGTTAGAAGATACCAAAGCTGAGATTGCAAATATGGAAAGGATACTGCACAAAGTTACAAAAATGTAGCATGATGCATCAAAGGATGGATGCAACAGAACAAGACAGCTGCAACATTTTTATCTAGCAAGAAAAGCATTAGCGACTCAAAGGAGTGAATTGAACAAAGAAAAAGGGTAAGCATAAACATTGAATGAGGATGCAAGTGACGAGAGGATACTGCACAAAGTTACAAAAATATAGCATGATGCATCAAAGGATGGATGCAATAGAACAAGAGAGCTGCAACATTTTTGTCTAGCAAGAAAAGCATCAGTGACTCAAAGGAGTGAATTGAACAAAGAAAAGGGTAAGCATAAACATTGAAGGAGGATGCAAGTGAGGAGAGGATGTTGCAAACCGTCTTTGAGGATCAATAAAAGCACAAATGTAAGTGCTAAGTTTTGTGGAAGCATTAAATCTGAAGGAATTGTGATTGGACCACAGAAATAAAGAAGACTTACAAGTTTGCGAATATTTTAGGCCCACAAAGGGTGAAGATCACCTAGACTGGGTAGAAAGGGCAAGTCACATTGAGGTGAAAGGAATTGCAACTACAAAAATGAAGCAAATCAACAAGAAGACCCCCTTGTTGGGATATAATGGTTCCAAGTTGAGGGACAAGTTCTTGTTGAAAGACTTTGAATTGGATTTTTTGAAGAAGTTCCAAAATTTGTGTTATCCTAAGGGCAAGTCAAGCAATACAACAAAAGAATCACCATCAAATATGTACAACATAATCCAAACCAAGGGAAAGTGGTATATTACATCCATGGTTTGTGGCTTAACATCCAAGGGGCATATGAGTATGTTGAACCTGACAACATTGAGGTAGCTTACCAACTTGTCATGAAAGTTGATGAGAAGCTCACCAAAAGACAACAAAATCACAAGTGTAAAGTCACCTGCTACGTTTAAACTTTAGGCCTGTTATAACCAGAATTATCATATTTAATATTCTTATGTCATAAGCTGAATTGACAAAAATATAATGATTCAGATCTATGTTATTTCATGGTTCAAGGTAAGGAAAATTGTTCATTTATCAAACATTTTGGTTTCTTTCACTAGTTATAATTCTTAAATGTCAATGCTGATCTTACTACTACCTCAGTTTGAGAAGGAAGAAGATATGGATGTAAGCAAAGCGCTTAGAGACCAAGCACAATAGGCTCCCTCAAAGTTTACAGATCCAAGCCCTTATCCTATCTTGGGACCATACCCTCAAGGCTTAAGGGACGCTGATCCTTACCCTATCTTGCAAATCAACCTATTGGCAGGATTTAGACTGCCCCTCCTTGGAAACACTTCAGTCCCTTCCTCTTCAGGTACTGAGTAGTAGCAGGAATCAATCACGGACATACATATATATTCTAACCATTTATCTTTTCTTGATAAACCTTATATTCCTTATTTATTCATAACTATACTCGAAAATTGTTCATTTATCAAACATTTTGGTTTCTTTTACTAGTTATAATTCTTAAATGTCAATGCTGATCTTACTGCTACCTCAGTTTGAGAAGGAAGAAGATATGGATGTAACCAAAGCGCTTAGAGACCAAGCACAATAGGCTTCCTCAAAGTTTACATACCCGAGCCCTTATCCTATCTTGGGATCATACCCTCAAGGCTTAAGGGATGCTGATCCCTACCCTGTCTTGCGAATCAACCTATTGGCTGGATTTAGGCTGCCCCTCCTTGGAAACACTTCAGTCCCTTCATCTTCAGGTACTAAGTAGTAGCAGGATTCAATCACAGACATACATATATATTCTAATAATTTATCTTTTCTTGATAAACCTTAGATTCCTTATTTATTCATAACTATACTTCTTAAATATCAGAATACTGAACATACCAGGCCACAGTAATAGTCGATAGTTTTAATCCGGTAATCCTTGCTGACACCATATCTCAGACTATCAGTCCGAACTGAATATATCCTTAAATCTTTATTACTTAATAATCTTCAGTCCTTCGATGATAGCTAGATGTAGTTTGTAATCTGATTCTCCAATTCTTTCCATACTCATCCTTCCTCCCTCCTATTTCAAATGAATCCTTGTCCCTTTTATATCTTTTCATATGAGGGAGGAGTCATGCCTTTTCATTAGTTTGCCCTTTTGAAAGTGCCACAACTCTTGAACCTTAAGTACATCCTAATTATCTTTTATTAAAATTATTTTAGGAAATTGTTGTCCTGAACTGTTTTCTTTATTTTGATTATTATTTCCCTTAAATTAAATGATTTATTTATTTTTGTGGGGACATGACAGTCCACCCTGCCCAAGATTGTTTGTCCTCAAGCAATCACAAGCTAGCATGTTCTTAAGGAAACATATCCTATACTTCTTTGTATATGCACTGCCACTGTCCTAATAGGTCTATGAACAACACTTCAATCTCTTTTCATTGCTTCATACACTCCTATTTGACTTGGCAATCACTGTCTTCTTCAAAAGTGATTATTATTGCCATTACAAAAATCATTTAGCTCTTGTAATATCTCGTTTTTGTCAACCTTAAAATAATAATAATAATTAATTAAATTATCATTTTAGTTTTTACATAAAAGTATTTAAAGGCAATTTATAGTTAATTAGTTATTTATTATAAAGTGACTTTTCGGGTTAAAATTATAATTTATTAAACTTACTTAATGATTTAAATTGAAGTGTTGGAGACTATTGAAATATTATTTTAGTAAATTGAATGCTCTTCTAATGTTGTGTGGACATCACAGGCACACTAAATATTAGCTCAATACTTCAGGTGATTTCATAAGTCCCATGGAAGGGGTGGACACAGACTGTGAGAGCACTACTGGTTTCAGGATGACTGGGCATTCCATCCAGATTAGCTTCGGGCTCAATATTCTTGAGTGTGAAGACTCATTGGGAATCCGCAAATGAATATGTTGTGATATCGTGAAGACATTTCATGGGAGGTCTTTTACCAAGATCGTGGTGCCTTATTGGTTCGCAGGATATTGTCACTGGGTGACTTTGATGATAGTGGGGATACCGCTGCATTGTTGTGGAATTTGCATTGGTAGAAATGGATTGAAGACCCGATATCGAGACCTCTCAGCGAAAACACCCAACAGTTTGTAGTGAACACAAACACCTGTTGTTTTGGACTGAACTCTTTATTGTTCCTGAAGATCTAAGTTTCTGAAAATTACTGTGGATACCTCAAACTCATTGTTGAGTATCAACGATGACATGAGTTTTAAAACCTTTGGCATTGTTGACCATTTTAATTTGTGAACCTCAAAAGGAAGTCTCATAACACAACCTAATCAACATTTCTATTGGTTAGCCCCAAAAGTCACCAAAGATAATGCAATCGACACATTGAATATTTAGCATGGTACCAATTTGGCCAATAAAGTGTTTTTGAGACTTGTCAATTAAAGTAATCATGAAGACAAAAAGTCCAATAACATTCAAAACTTTCAATTTTCAGTGGAAAGCGGAGTTAAAGAACCTACAGATGTGCCGACAACTCTCTTTGAGTCATTTCAAAAGTAGGGTTTAGTGTTTTATGTTTTCTTTTTCCATGTTGGACAATGACTATGGTGGCATTCTATGAAGATAAAATATAAATTTACAACTAATAATAAAGAATAAGTGTTGGGATTGTATGATGACTTAATCATTCTCCCCACATTTAATTATGGCAAATCAAGAGGTACTGAAAATGACATAGGTCAAATTTAACCTAGCATGGAATTTTATAGAGCATAACTTATCTTGTAAAGTACATCTTATATCTGCCTCTTGCTCAAACTGCATATTATCATTTGATTTGTTTTGCCCACTTCATTGCTACTTGGAAGTTCACTTAAAATTTGACCACATGCAGTAGTTGACACTGGACTTCAGGTGAACGAAAGCACCCTTCTCTTACCATCAAAACTATCACCTGTTCTATATGGCTGACATTATCAACATGGTTTCCTATTTTCCCTATTCAATATTGGAACAGCAGATGATAACCAGATTTTACATTTGGAAATAGTGTCAAAATTCCTCGTATCTTGAAATGAGCTTTTATTTAAGAGTTCTTTGAAATCAAGGGACATCTAAATTGGGCATAAAAAATTAGCATTTGTAATGTTAAAACTAAAAGGATATTCAAACCTTTAAAAGGTTCTGGCAGACTTGGAACTGAGCACATGGTGGACGATAAGTAAAAGACTAAAATAGGCCAAGTTCAAAATAAGGGCAGTGTATTAATGCCAGATTTTTGTATCATTCTATAAATAATAGTTTCTTAGAATTGAAGTACATGGCATTGAGAATCACAGTATTTATCAACTGAGTTAGCATCATGTCCCCAAGACACTTTAATCAGATAAGCTTGGCACTATTGAGTAAGGCGGATATACTAGGCACCATTAGTTAAGATGTTATTGTCTATGAATCTATGTAAGATTTGAAAGACAATGTAATATATTGGGCAGTGGTTGCTTTGGCACCATATAAATTCTTCAAGAAATCTGATGTTATCAGTTTTCTGAGAATGAATAAAGTATACCATCATTTTATCTTTACCCTGCAAGATGGCAAGATCAAAGCTCTGATACCATTTGTAATGTCCCCTGCTAGGTTTAGGCCTGTTATAACCAGAATTATCCATATTCTTATGTCCTAAGCTGAATTGACAAATATATAAAGATTCAGGTCTATGTTATTCCATGGTTCAAGGTAAGGAAAATGGTTCATTTATCAAACATAATAAGTAATTTGGTTTCTTTTGCTAGTTATAATTCTTAAATGTCAATGCTGATCTTACTACTGCCTCGGTTTGAGAAGGAAGAAGATATGGATGTAACCGAAGCGCTTAGAGACCAAGGCCAATAGGCTCCCTCAAAGTTTACAGATCCAAGCCATTATCCTACACTCAAGGTCTAAGGGATGCTAGTCCCTACCCTATCTTGGGAATCAACCTATTGGCTGGATTTAGACTGCCCCTCATTGGAAACACTTCAGTCCCTTCCTCTTCAGGTACTGAGTAGCAGAAGGATTCAATCACGGACATACATATATATATTCTAACCATTTATCTTTTCTTGATAAACATTATATTCCTTATTTATTCATAACTATATTTCTTAAATATCAAAATACTGAACATACCAGGCTACAATAACAGTCAATAGTTTTAATGTGGCAATCCTTGCTGACACCACATCTCTATTTACGATAATAAATAGTTTCTAATTTTATCTCTCTTTCGTCTATTTCTAATGGTCACTCTTTTTGTAATGTTTCCATATACTCCTTCTATTGGTTATGGAAACTCTCTTTCACTCTACACCAATGTTTCTATTTCCTCTCTCCTATTTGTTATAGAAACATTCTCTTGTATCTTGTATATATAGATCATTCATGATCATTGTTTAATAACACATTCATTATTTTACCACAATATGGTATCAGAGCGAATTCCTGGCCTCTTCGAAAAAATTTAATTTCTTTTTTGAAATTATTAGTTCAAAATTTTTTAAGCTTTTTTGCCCCGAGTGTGTTCCAAAATTGCATTTTTTTCCTCAACCACCCATCTAGGGTTTCTGCATTTTCGACTAGGGTTTTGACCCTTCAACTCAAGTTGGAATTTTTTTTTAATTGCATATTCCTTATGGGTTTTTCAAGAGCTCAACTGAGTTGTCATCTGTTTTTTTTCTATGCCTCGATTTTCGGGCCAGCAGATCCAAAATCTGCCAGCATATTCCTAGTGGATTTTTGCAGATCTCAACTGGGTCAATCTCATTTTTTTTTGGGTGCATCATTTTCTGTGCCTCGATTTTCGAGCCAGCAAATTTAGAATCTAACAACTTGTCAGATTCTATTTGGGTTTTTTGAGTTCTTCACTGGGTGTCTTCAATTTTTTGGGTCTTTCATTAATCTGCCTTGAAGTTCATGCCCTTTTCTGATTTTTCACATTTTTTCTTTGAAAAACATGCTATGGCATCTCTCACCAGTCTTATGCTGGAAGGCAGTCAGCATTTCAACGTAAAGAACTACAACACTTGGAAGCAGCGCATGTTGACGATTTTCGAGTACCGTCGCCTTGAGGCACTTGTTCAGGGTACCAAGACTCGTCCTACCACATCCGATGTGACTCAAGACAAGTTTGATGAATGTAATCGTGAAGCAGTTATGCTCATTAAGCTTTCAGTTACTAATGATCAGCTGCCTCAAATCCCGTCTGGCAAGATAGCTGCAGAGATCTAGACAGTATTGAAGGATCTCCATGAGACATCAAATAAAAGCAGAGCCTTCTTTCAGAAGACCTCTTCTCTGATCAACCCGAGGCTGCCTTTTACGCTTTCTAAGGACATGCAAATTTATGTTTTTTTTTAAGATAAATTGACCATTAAGGGAGGATATTACGATAATAGATAATTTCTAATTTTATCTCTCCCTTTTCGTCTATTTCTAATGGTCACTCTTTTTGTAATTGTTTCCATAAACTCCTTTTGTTCGTTATGGAAACTTTCTCTTTCACTCTACAAGAATGTTTCTATTTCCTCTCTCTTGTTCATTGTAGAAACATTCTCTTGTATCTTGTATATATAGATCATTCATGATCATTGTTTAATAACACATTCATTATTTACCACAATAATCTCAGACTATCTGTCCTAACTGAATATATCCTTAGATATTTATTATTCAATAATCTTCAGACCTTCGATTATAGCTAGATGTAGTTTATAATCTCATTCTCCAATTCTTTCCATACTCATCCTTCCTCCCTCATATTTCAAATGAATCCTTGTCCCTTTTATATCTTTCCATATGAGGGAGGAGTCATGCCTTTTCATAATTTTGCCCTTTGAAAGTGTCACAACTCTTGAGCCTTAACTACATCCTAATTATCTTTTATTTTAGGAAATTGTTGTCTTGAACTGTTTTCTTTATTTTGATTATTATTGCCCTTAAATTAAATGATTTCTTTATTATTGTGGGGACATAACAACAAGGATCAAAAAAGGCATGTATATTGAAGTGCCAAATTATGGGAAATCACTACATCTAAGGAATTTAATCGATTAGATCATAGAGATCAGGGAGAAATTCAAGTTTGAAGATATTTCAAACACGGAAAGAGTGAGGATCACCCAAATAGGGTTGAAAAAGGTATGTAGCTGAGGTGAAAGGAGTCACAATTGCAAAAAAAAAGAGTGCAGCATGAAGAAGACCATCTCTTGGGATGAAATGGTTGCCAAGTTAAGGCAAAGTTCTCGATGGGAGACTATGAGTTGGATCTTTTGAAGAAGTTCCAAAATTTATGCCAACCTAAGGGCAATGTCAAGGAATACAAGTACGAGTTTTATGACTCAATATCAAATCTAGACAACATGATCCGAACCAAGAGAAGGTGATCTAGTACATCAATGACTTATGGCTTAACATCCAAGGAGAGACCTACATTGGACTCTACCCATTGAGGAGGCTTACCAATTCATTGCAAAAGTTAAGAAGAATCTCAACAAAAATATGCCAAGATCCAAACACAAAGGAGTATTATAAACTTGCCATCAAATATAAACAACATGATCCAAATAGGAGAAGATGATGCACTATAGCAATGGCTTGTGGCTTGGGTTCCAACGGTAGAGGAGTACGTTGGCCTCTACACCATTGAGGAGGCTTACCTATTTACTGCAAAAGTTATGGATTAGCTCTACAAAAAGCAACAAAAGAATGCCAAGGGGAAAAGAGGAACAAATAGTTGCAGAATTGAAGCTAATGTTGAGAAATATCAACAAGGTAGTGTAGTGTCATAAATTGCATCCCTTTTATAAGTTCACCCTCTATTTTGGCCCCTAATTTAGTGTACTGTCTCTTAGATCATTTTATGCCTATTTGTGCCCTATCTTAATCTAAAATTAAATTGTTAAATCTGCAGCTTAATTGTTGTCATATGCTAATTTAGAGACTAGGTCCTACGTTGTGGATCCTGATACTCCGCCACCACTTTTGTTAGAGCATTTTCAGTGGATCCTAGTACCCTAGTCTATCTAAAAGGAACTCAAATTTTAACAGGTGTGAGTTTTGGCCTCCATCATTCGTGATCCGGTCCCTATTTGATCAATTGACTATTAATTGTTGGCCTACATTCAAAAATACCTTGTGAAACCCTATATAAAGTAATCTCTTATTATTTGTAAGATCTAAGAAGTTTTATGAGTTTCCCAATCATCAAGCCAAGCATTTCAGATCTAAGTATCCAACATATTGACAGCAAGATACAACAACCCACATTCAAGTATGATTTCATGATTGATTTTGTTATGTTTCGTCATGTTATTGCATTAACACTCGAACTTCTCTAAAGAGCACTGCATCACCTTATCATTCCTAACATATAATCTTGTCAATTCAGCATTTCGGTTATGATTTAGCCTCTGTCCTTTGTGGGTATAAACTCTCTTTTTCATCATCATAGCTTTTGCGGAGGTGGGAAGACCAACACGGGGTTAGACAAGCCCCTAAATAGCACAACCATTTTTTCCCCATCTTTGTGTGTGTGAATTCAGATCCAACAACAGATGAGGTTACAGGTGTGTAGAGCAAACTGAGATTGACAATTCCAAATTTTGAACAAGTGAAAACCCCTAGACTAGGCCGCCCTCCAACTGTGTGTCTAAGGCATTTTGGCTATAATTCAGGAACAGGCTTATAGGACTTTCTGATTGCACTTCTGCTCCTTTCTATCAGTTTGGATACCCTTTGGACTAGAGCACCCTCCAATTGTGTCCGGCACATTCGACTCCAAATTTCAGCAACTGGTTCCTATCTATATCTTATTTTCAGATCTAAGCTACTGTGTTGGTTTTATATTTTGTATTTCACTGTTTACGGTGAGATTCGGCACTTTATATATCATTTAACTTAGTTCATTCACAAGCATTTCACAATCTCAATTCCATTGCAACAAAGGAATAGAATTCTATTAGGACTATAGTTGAACTAATTTGTGTTCCAATGACATGCAATGGAGATTTGAGATCTTAATTTATGTTCCAAGGCTAGAATCTCATTTCCCCTCATCATTTTCATGAACCCGACATGCTTCATACCTTCTGATTTGGATTTTCAGATCCGATTTCTTCGCTTAATTTTTTTAGATTTATTATTGTTTATGTACTTGGATTGGTTACTAAAATCACATTACTGTTCCATATTGCTTAATTAATCACATAATTAGCGAGTTTATTTAATTAAATATATCATTGTGTGCTTAAATAGTGGATTACTTTTTCAGTTTTTCAACGAAGATATATCATGATTGTGATGGTGGCTTAATCACTTTATGCCTCTCCTAACCATGTAAAAATTGTGATACAAGATGTTGATAAAACTATACTTTAGATCCATTCCAATGCTCTCCCTTCAAGAGATGAAGCCTAGATGAATCATGTCTATCCCTCTCCCAAAGCTTCTCTTATTCGTGAGGGTATTTGGATGCAAGAAAACAATAACATAAACACTAATCTCAATGATCTCTCGGTTAAAAATAAAGCATTGAAGAATGATGATGAATCTTCTCCCAAAATCCACCTCCCCTAGAAGGATACTTTGGTAGAAGAGTAACATGCCTTAAATATTAATAATCCAAATCCTAACACACTAATGAACATAAATGCCTATTCCTCTCCTAGAGACTATTTGGCTTATCAAGACATTTCAATGCAACATGATGTTATTCACTTTCAGAATGATAGGACCCCTTATATTACATTAACTAGAGAGGACACTAAAAGATGAAATGGTGATACCTATAAGAACAACCAAATGAAAAACGATTCCTTTACCTCCCAAATGGGCATGAATGATGCTAATAATGATGTGCATCCTCTCAGAAGGATCAATATCGTTATTCATCTATTCATCCTTTTAGTACTTCAAAATATGCTTACATGACCAATTTTAATAAGGTTAATGACGAAAGCCCTTCAACATTAGAGTTGCATATATATATTACAAACTTGGTTTTGACATGCTTTCTAAGCAAGGATATAGTTGACAAGTTCTTAGACCGTAGTAGACCGTAGACGTATGGAACAAGGAACTTAGATCCCTATAGATCCCACACCTCATTATAATAGAGTAGGCATAGGATTTCCTACTTCCTTGTTGATTCCTTCATCAAAACATAATCTTGATCTCCCAAAAAGAGAGGATTTTTACCCAAACCTTATTCCTTACCTAGAGAGGAAAGAATCTTGTTAAGACATTCAAAAGACCATTTAAACATCCTTCCACATTTAAAAGATCATAAAACTAGAAAAGGTTACCACACATCTCTTATTTTGTGCTTATCATCACATGTATGGTCATACTACTAATGATTGTAGAGCATTATCAAAAGAAGATAAAGAGCTCGTTCATAATGGTATTATTCTTATAACATGTGATATTCACCTTTTTCTTAATTCAAATGGATAGCATTTTTTATCTATTATGTTGCTCCTCACCAAGTGACATTTGTAGCTTACCTTTTGGGGGCTCATTGTCATTCATGGTGGTACAATTTTATGTGCAATCCTACTTGGGTAGCAACATAATTGCCTAATTACTCTTGTCTATACATGGGAGAGCGGGGGGGGCCAAGAATACTTTAGATACATTTAGCCTACATATGGATCCACTTTCCCTTTGTTGAGTTTTAACTTTTATAAAGATTGTATTCCTTGCATTGAATTGTATGTTATTCATGAGGATTTCCTCCTTGTTTGGAAGTGTGCATCCTTGATTAAGACCTATTCCTTGCTTGAAAGTGTATATCTTTCATAAATGATCTCTATTTGGTGCTGAAAGTGTGCATCCTTCATCAAGAATCTCCTCTCATAGTTCTTGGGACTGTGTATTATTGATAAGGATCGTCTTTCCCTCTTGAAGATTTTATCTTTGTTTGAAGATCTCCTTTCTTTATGGAGGTAGATATCCTTAGACAAAGATCTCTTCCTCCCTCTTTGATAGTCACTTACCCTTGATAAGGATCCCTTTACTCTTGTTGCAAATGTTCATTGAAGATTTGTACCCTTTATAAGGATCTCCTCCTAGCTTGGATGCATGCATTCTTGAAAAGGATATCTCCTTGGTGGTGAAAGTGTTTATCCTTGACATGGATCTCTATCTTCCTTGAGATATCAACATGTCGATATGTTGGCATATGAGGCCTCCTTGTTGCTTGTTGTGTTTGATAATGTAATCTCAAAATAATGGTGTTGTGTCACATAACACCCTCGAGGCATGTTTATCAATCCTTTTCTAGCAACTTTCATGGCATATAAACTTTTTTTATCATCTAGTATACCATGGCTTACTATTTTGATTCCCTTGAAGCATTGATGATCTATGGATCACTTAGCATAACACAACTTGCTAGCTTCATTCCTTGTTGAACATGTTTCACGCTCCACAAAGCATTAGTAAACTAGCATAGCAAGGCTTGCTAGTCTGATCATTATTGTTTTATGCTCCCCGAGCATTGGTCATCTAACATAATGCGACTTGTTAGCATGACCATTGTTGTCAATTACGCTTTTTGAGGCATTGGTTACCTAGCATAGCAGAGTTACTAGTGTAATCATTGATCTTGATTGTATAATCATTGCTTATCATGATCGATGCCCATAGTAATGAGAGTCCCTTCTTAATAAAACAATCCCTTCTTTTGTCTTTAATTTCTATGTCTTATACTAATTAAGTCACTGTTCTCCTTAGTAGACATCAACCCCTTACATAGAAAATATATTTCTCTGTGTCTTCAATATGATCGACCTGAATAGCTTATTGTCTTGGGCAGCAATCAAATTGAATAGCAAAATCTTCTACCTTCAATCATCTCTAACATCAATCCTTGCATCAAAAAAATCAAAATCTTCTATCATCAAACCTTGCATTAACTCTTCCTTCAACTTTAATCAAATCATCATGACATCAATGACAATTTATCAAAAGTTATCATTTACGCATTCTAAGGCAATGGTTACATAGCATAGCAGAGGTTGCTAGTGTAATTGTTTGTTGCACTACAAGAATCACACTATGTAACATAACTTGTTGTCCAACGGAATTCATGCCTTTTGTGGGTCACCCAACATAACACAACTTGTTGCCCAATAGAATCCATGCCACAAACATGAATCACCCGACATAACACACCTTGTTGGTCAATAGAATCCATGTTTCTTCTATGGACCCCTAGCATAACATAACTTGCTAGTTGTTGGACCATAGAACCTTCTATCTCACACAAATTGGTGTACACTCGTCTCTTTCTAGAAGTCTTCTTGTGCTTTTGCAATAAAATTTCAAGAATGATACTTAGCAGTTGACACATTTATGATATTGAGATTTCTTCAACTAGTTGACTTGGAGCCTTTGTTTTTTATACTAACATTTTTGGTGTCTTTGCTGCTTTGTTTGCTTTGCTTGTGTGTTTTGTGTTGTCTTTGTTATGTGAATCATACTTTGGATGTTGTGTGAATTGACAAGATCCTATGGTTTGAGGCTTGCTTGCCTTGACTTGGTGACATCTTATCCCTTGTAAGTCTTGCTCTTGGACACTTTCTCTACTTTATTGCGAGTGTGATCCATAAGCTCATATCCACACTAAAGTAGGGGCTAAATATAGTGTCACAAATTGTATTTCTTTACAATTTTCACTCTATTTGAGCCCCTACTTTAGTGTACTTTGTCCTAGATCATTTTAAGCCTATTTGGGCCCTATCCTACTCTATCATTTTTTTGTTAAACTTGCGACTTAATTATTGTCATATGCTAATTTTGAGACTAGGTCATATGTTATGCATCTTGAAACTTTGCCAACCCTTTTATTGGTTCATTTCCTAATGGACTAGGGCACTAGAAGGGATCCAAATTCAAATATGTGGGGGTGTCAACCTTCATCATTAGTGATCCAGTCCGACTTTTATTAATTGATTGTTAGTTATTGGACTACATTTGAAAATACCTTGTGAACCCTATATAAAGCAATCTTTTATCATTCATAAGATCTAAGAAGTTTTATGAATTTCCATATTATCAAGCAAGCATTTCAAAATTAAGTATTCAACATATTGAGCAGCAAGCTACAACAACCTACATTCAGGTATGGTTTCATGATTGATTTTGTTATGTCTTGTCATGTTATTGCATTAACACTTGAGGGACTTGTCTAAAGAGAATTGCATCACCACCATTATCATTCCTAAGGTATAATCTTGTCAACCTACATTCAAGTATGATTTCACGAATGATTTTGTTATGTTTTGTCATGTTATTGTATTAACACCTGAAGGACTTGTCTAAAGAGCATTGCATCACCACCATTATCATTCTTGAGGTATAATCTTGTCAATTCAGCATTTCAATATGCTCTCTTTGTCATCATCATAGCTATTGTAAAGGTGGGAGCACCAACACATGGTTAGGCCAACCCCTATACAACACAATCATTTTTCCCCACTTTCATGTGTTTATATCCAACAACAAAGGAGGTTACAAGTGTGCAAAGCAGACCGAAGATGGTTACAAATTTTAAACGGGTGAAAACCTGTGGACTAGGCTACCCTCCAACTATGTCTGAGGCTTTTGCCTAGAATTCTAAAAAAAACTTATAGGACCTCCTAACTACACTTTTGCTCCTTCTTGTCAATTTGGGCACCCTTAGGACTAGGGCGCCCTCCACCCGTGTACAGCACTTTCAGCTCCAGATTTCAGCTACAAGTTCCTCTTTGCATCTTATTTCCATATTTTAGCTACTGTGTGGCTTTTTATTTTGTATTTCACTACTTATAATAAAAAGTCTTCACTTTTGCTATCATTTAACCTAGTTCATTCACACACGCTTCACAATCTCAATTCCATTGCAACAAAGGAACAAAATTCCAAGCATTGACCTCTCCTATTAGGACTACAACTGAACCTAATTCATGTTCTAATAATATGCAATGGAGATTTGAGATCTTAGTTTATGTTCATATGCTAGAATCACATTTGCGCCCATATCTAGCAGATTAGAAGAGATGTAGGACCTTTCCCAATTAGTCATCAAGAAGTGTAATGAAACAAACTTTGGTAAAAGTTGAGAGGAGCTAAAAACCATGGAAGGGATTTGAGGTGCTTGTTTTCAATGTGGCTAGCAAAACCAATGAATGTCATTAGCTGGAATCTAATGGCAGCAGAAGGAAGGATGAGGTGTGCACTTTTTAGAAGCTAATGAAAAGTAAATAGCATTGGATTATATAGCATAGAGCAAAATAAACAATGCATTGGGAGATGCTCATGATGAGGAGAGTGATGAGCACATGGTCATACCTAGAGGTGGGGGTGGGGGTTGAATCGGTTAATAATAATCTTTTACTTTTTCAAACTTAATACCATAAGCATATTAATTGCACAGTAACAATAACATTAAATGTAACAATTATCTTTTGACGAACATTATAGCCATAAAAAAGGGGTTTTCAGTCCCCTAAAAACCTGTTTTTTCCTTAATCAAAAACATTATAGCCATAAAACAGAGTTAATCCCATGAAGGCATGAAGCTATAAACAAAATATTTTACACTCTAACTACATTGTTTAGAATGGACTTATAAAATGATTAAGCAATGCACAAATCAGAGATAAATACATCCATACTCACAAAAATATGTATATTGCAAACCTCTGCACAATTTCTTAAGAGAAACCAATATAGAGTGTATATAAGAGCTCCAAAAAAGCGTCACCAGACTAAACCCAGGAAAGGAAAAACTATGCAAAAGTCAATAAGAGAGTTATTTCGAGGGTTGAAAAAGACATAAATCTTATCTCAAGCAGTAGTAGTGTAGATAACTGGACAAACAATAGAGAACTATATTACAGATATAGCATTTTTTGATATCAAGTGTTTGTTTATTAAAAGTATTTAAAGTCAGCATGCTCCATTATCTGTAATGTTTTGATGTGTTGACTGTTAAGTCTTACATTTACTCATTCTGGTGCACTAACTTACAAGACACACCCTTTGCACTCTTAGATCCATTTCCTTCTCAAATAAGCATTGCTCTAGACTTAATTTCCTTAACAGTAGATAACTGGACAAACAATAGAGAACTAAATTACAGATGTAGCATTTTTTAATATCAAGTGTTTGGTTTTTAAAAGTATTTAATGTCATCATGCGCCTTTATCTGTAATGTTTTGATGCATTGACTGTCAAGTCTTACATTTATTAGGCTCCAACAAAAGCATATAGACATTCACTCATTCCGGTACACTAAGCTACAAGACACACCCTTTGCACTCTTGGATGAATTCCCTTCTCAAATATGCATTGCTCTAGACTTAATTTCCTTAACAATCCCATAAAATGTGCACATTGCTTTTACTAGAGCTCTTAGTAGACAAACATCTCTCTACTTGAGTTCTTTATCAACTCTGTTGAACCAAAAACACTGGATACTAGGCTTAAACAAAACTATAAATGTATAGGAAAGATGTTTGTACATGCATATGGTAAAAGAATGTAATTTAGAATGTAGAATAATGAGTATAAGAAAATGCTGAGTAGTTGAGAACGTAAAATACTTAAACTGAGACGCTGTTCAGGTGAGGAAATGTACCTACTTGTGTGTATGTCTAAGCTATTGTAAATGCAACTGACAATCTATCTTATTTATTTCACTTCCCCCTGTGCTACAGAACAGTATGATGTATTTCTGTGTACTTGAAGTGGAACTGCACTGTTCTGTACAATAAATTTATTATAAGAATAGATGCACTCATTGAAAAGTAAGCACTTCATACTAGCCTTTCACTAAAATAGTAAAATGTCCAGAAAAGGACCCTTGTTTACACGATACAAGTAAAAACAATATACATATGTTAGATGAATGTAAATAACATCTCAAATCACTGACTCCAAAACCATGTTGATATCAGAAAGAATCTACTGTAAGAGTACTGTCATTTTTCTCACAGCTTAGTGCACTATTACTAGAGATATTGTAAATTTAAAAAAGGGTAGAAATGATGAAGCGGTAATAACCTAAACTATGGAGCTTGTTGCATGACATCCATCCAAAAAGTGAGCAGCAGAGAGTATAAGACAATTTTTAGATCAGTTCAAAAGCATGTCTGGAGTTATTCTTGATAACATTCTCACACCACATATATGAATAATTTTAACTTATGTTTTTACTAAAGAAGCATCTTGAAGGATTCATTTCTCTCATTTTGAGAAACTTAGTAAGAGAAAAAAAGCTAAAAGTAATATCATATATAGAGCTTACCATGTTTTCCAATAATTTTGGAAAAATGCTATCAGAAAATTGCTTGCATACTATGGAAGTACTATGGAAAAAGTTACAACAATGTAGAAAGTAGATTATGCAGTTGATAAAATTTGGCCTACACAAAGTTCATGTGGAAGCGAAATATAAGCTTCCTAGACTTGAGTCAAAATCAAATGTAATATTTAAGATAAAAAACAAGCAACATTCTCACACCATAAGTGCACTGTATCAATTTATATTCATAGCTCAGATACATCTTTCTTAACACATTTGTCGTGAATATTTTAATAAGGGAGGAAAAGTAAAAGATATACAGAAAGTCTTACCAAGTTTTTTCAATAATATTGACAGAAAAGTACTACACATGTGAGGTACTAAGATGCTGTTGACGACGATGTGTCTAAACAACGTGGTTCTGAGAAGAAAATGTATATATATGATTACTGCACTCAGTCTCAAAGCAGAGAGCACGTTCATGAGGAATGAGATAACTCTCTATCAAAAGAAAGAACGAACTACAGATATGAAGTGAGGAATTCGTGCAAACATATACAACTAGAGTTCTAAACTTCAAGGGTTTCGATTGGCGATCTAAATAGAAGAATGTTCAGACAAGTGTAGGTACTGCCATTGTAGTAAAAGGCGAGCTTCAAAACAGTCAAAATCATGTCCGAAGTTTATTTAACAAAGTGGTCAAACGCCACCATTTATATAAAGTAAAGAAAGTCGTCGTTCATATCAAAACTTTACCACAAAACATGCCGGCGTAGATAGGCCCGACGACGGCTTTTGTTTATACCACAAAGTCAAACGAAAAAGATAAGAAAGTGCCTACCAGTCTTTACACAATTCGCACTGCACCATCAAATCGTCGGGGTTGTACGGCATTTCACACTTGCAGTACCTACGCAAAATGAAAGCCAAGCTCATTTTAAGTAAAGACCGCGGATTTGAAACATGCAAAGAATACGGCATGGCTCATTCTAAAGCGAGTAGATTCGAGACAAAAGATACCAAAACAAGCGATTTTCTTACACGGCCACCCTGTCGGGGGTAAAAGCGCCGGTGGCGGCCTTATACTCGAAGCGACAGAAATAATCTTCCGCGCCCACGCTGTCGAGTTTCGTATAATTCTTGAAAGAATGAACGACGCATTTGTCTTCAATGGTATCGGCGATCTGCGTATCGTAATGGTCGGACAAGAAGAGCTCCTTCACGCCGTGAAATGGCCGTCGACCGCCGATAGATTCCTCCGGCCTGTAATACCATCGCACTCGAACCCTAACATGACCGTTGCTACGCGCTTCGCTTTCAATCTTCTCCACTCGTGCTACGTATGGCGGGTTATCGGGATCCTGAGCGCGCATGAGCACGGTATTCCCCACTAAAACAAAGAAAAAAACAAAGCATCGAACTCAGCCACAAGCCATTACTAGGGTTTCAAGATCCGCAGTCCTACTTTTTTTCTCCATAATTTACCGTGCGCGCTTACCTTTGACGAGCTTGCCATTTCCCTTGACAGTGCAATAATCCAAAGCTTCCTTTTTAGCCCTCGTCATAGTCGCGACTCGAACGCGGGACCTCGCCAAGCAAAACCGATATAATGGAGTTCTCCAGCAAATACTACGTCTGCGTGGTTGTTTAAGTGAGTAGATATTCTACTACGTGATTTCCATGCTACGGCGACCAGCCCGAATTCTTGTCTGATGTCAAACCCTAGCCAACCAACGATATTATCGTTTTCTTTGCCTATTTCCTTTATTTTCGCGATACCCAACGCATGATACGTCGGCGGCCAGAATTCTACGCGCCTGATCACATGTACAACTGAGGGCTCAAATATGCCATTTCTTCTCTCCAAACCGCCAGATTTTGATACGGCAGTCATGGACGAGATTTTTCTTTGACCCACCGCTTCTGTTTTGGACTTCTTTTACCGCGGTAAACTTGATTAAACGAAAGTCGCACGGCTTCAGATGACAGGTAGAGCCTGTTACAGGGACTCATACAATGCACGTTAGTTTTTTTAATATCCTTTGTCGTGTTTTTACCCGTCTTTACTGGTCGATGCATCGCTTTCTCCTTTTGCCTTTCAGCCGGCAAAATAATCGTGTCAGTCAGCCGGCAATTTGTGACGTGGTTACTCTTTTAGAAAAAAGTTGCATTTCTTTCTTTCTTTCCAGAGATGGACACAAATCGATGATCTAACAGCTCGCCCCACACCCTCGCTCTGCTGAAATCAGAATTGCTCGTTGATTGAAAAGATTGAAAATCCCTTTATTTAAAGATTCTTTTGGTTATTGAAAATTTAATTTTGGCTAAGAGCTAAAGAATGAGGGTTATCCATTCTTCCAAAATCTCAGTGGCACGATTCCGACCTCATCCTTGATTTCTCATGGGCTCATTCAGAACCAAACAACTTCACTAATAGACCAAGGACTCGTTATTTTTTTTAAAAGAATTATGAAGTGTGATTTAAGATATTGTTATAAAAAAATTATAAATATATATACAATGAAATTTTCTAATTCATTATATTAATTGTGAAAATATTATGTAGTGTGTATGAGTTTTAAGACTCTATATTAGTAATGTATATTGTGAAAATATCATATAGTGCGTATGAATTTTAAGAGTGTATAATGTTTCTCAATAAATTGTATAAATTTTGTAAATTAATGTTTCAAATTGCACTCAACATTCATCATCAAGAGGAGGAAAAGTCAATTTACAAAATTTACCCAATTTCTCCGTAAGTATTATATGTTAAAATATCATATGTTAAACAATTAAGAATTAATGAGGTAGGATTAATAATATTCAAATAATAATTAATTATTAGATAAATGTAATAATAATACATAATTCAAGTTTCATGAAAATCCTATTATATTATATGGTAAAAACTAATTAAACTAATTGTTTAATTTATTGGAGTCATGTGCATTGTGCAATGTCAAAAGAATACCTTTGTAATGCAAATGATTTTTCCATCTAATGTTTTCACCCATTACCACAACTACGAAGCTAACCATCAAATCTTTTTTTTTTGGTTGATTTTGGTGTCTAAAACTTGTTTGTCATTTGCTATTTGCTTTTGAGAGGGGTGGTGTAGATGGATATTGTTTGAGAACTTTCTAGAGAAATAATGTTCTCCTTTGGTCAAAGTCCCTTATTGATTTGACAATTTGATGAAAAGGATTAAGAATAGCAAGAGTAGTAAGTCTTATGATGTTGACATAAGTCAATGATGTAATGTTAAGACTTTGAGATGTGTTCATGTGATCATGTAAAGCGGATAAGAAATTTTGGATTTGGCATTGTCTTAAAATTTAGGTTTTTTCTTTGAATACAAAACCCTAGCACACAAGTTAATGAATGTTGGACTTAATTTGACATGTGACGGCTAGTTGAAATAAGCCACAAAGGCCTAAATTTAAATTTGAATTTTGAAAGTTTGTGGAAAATTTATGTGTTTTACCAAAAGTGACTTGGATCAATTTCACATTTTGCAAGTTGCAATGAATAAAGAAATGGATGCATTGAAAATGAGTCCAAGTCCCTAGGGATATTATAGATGGAACCAAGTAGGGCTCAAATTACTTGCCAACTTGTATGCTAAAATACACCATTGTAAAATAGTTATTGCACTAAGGTCGAAAGGAAAGGAAAAAATGCATGGTTTGTATTTTTCATTATTACACATATACATGACTTTGTATCATGTTAGAAGTATATTTTTACATCTAAATTAGTTTAAGATGTTTAGTATCAAATAGGGAAAATAAATAACTCTTTTAACCTATCTAATTAATCTAGGGTAAATAAATGTACATAAATAAAAATACTTAGAATTGATTAGATTTGAAGGGTAAATATATTGAAATAAATATCAAACTTAAAAATAAATTTGAAACAACGACCTATTTAGCTCTAAACTTGATAAATATTGCAAGAAAATGTTGCCAACTAAATCACATTTGTCAAAGCCCTTAGAGATGTTGAAAGGATGCCTCTATGTCATTGAGTTTTTAATTTGATGTTCTTGTTTGATACCACACCTATAAAATTGATCACCACACTTATAGATCTAAACTATATTTGAGGATCTAAACTTTGAAGCCATGTATAAACTTCACAAAAAATGAATTGTGGAATTTTCTTAGTTTGATGTTTCTAAATTATGACAATAAAGTGTTAGCACACCAATAAACATAATTTAGGAGTGTTATACTTTGGTTCAAAGCTATAATGTTGATTAATGGTTTGGTAAAAAAGATTAAATTCAACTAGCAAGCGTGTATTGATGTTTGGGATGTTGATTTAAGTTGAATATGTAATTTTGATGTTCTATATCTTCAATGTTTGGTTAATATTGCACATGTATCTTTGTATTATTGTTTGGTTTTTTAAGTACTAGAAAAAGACCTAATCTCCATAAAAATCATATTCTAATTATATACCAACTTTGTTATCACTAGATTTGTAAGCTTGTATCCCTTTGCATCACCACTTTAACCAATGAAGATGTGTTTATCCATTTTGAAATGGCCCACTTTAACCTCTTCTCCTTGAGAACATACATATATGCCTCACAATAATAAAATATGAGATTTTAAGCTGATATTTTGCCCATCCAAATCACCTCTAGAAAATTGTTAAGAAGTGCTAATAGAGGAGCTTTTTTATCTAATAATATCAATGCATTTTACCCAAAATTTATGATTGAAGCCAACTCTACTTAGTAGACTTCTAATTCTTTGTACATTAATGTTCTCTTCACTCTCCTCGACTCTATTTATTGGGGAGTGTAAGTTGCATAATACCATTTTCCTTTCAAAATTTATTAAACTTTGTTGAACAAATTTCCCCACCATTATATATTCTCAACACCTTAATCTTATTTTTATCTAGTTCTCCAAAAGATCTTTGAACCCATAGAACACCTCATATCTATACTTGAGAAAGTAAACTCATGTCTTCCTACAAAAGAATACTAATGATTTTGAAACATAATATCATAAGTGGAGGTACATTGACAAGACTAAACACATCACTATCAATCAAGTCTTAAATCTCTAGAGATCTAATAGAACTTAAATAAAACCAAATATTTTTTTTTCCATTTAAGTAAAGTTCGCAAAAGTTAAGATCCAAAGCACGATCTTAAACTAACCCATTGATTTTTGCATTGAAGGTTCCACAAGTGACCTTTCCCAATAATGTAGTGCATGCATGTTTATGTCATAGCATAAGCTTCTTGATTGCAAGTTTATGGTTCTCTAATGTAAGAGTTTATTGTTGAAGTTTAAATTACTACTAAAAATATACATAATTTTAATTGAAGTGATATTACCAACAAAATGTCATCTTCATATTAAAGATGCACATTTTTTGTCAAAGTGGCACTATTGTCAAAGATTCACAAATTGTCAAATTCAATTTCAATTATACAATTTGGGCTAAGTCCATCCTCCTGATTCAAACGTGCAAGGATATTGATCCTTTGATTTTAGCACCTCTTTGACAGTGTTGGTAACGCCATTTGCAATTACTATCTTTCCATCTCTTTTTGGACATTAGAGAACTTTAATTATCTTAGTTTGTTGTTGACACTTCGAGAGGTCACCTTATCATAGAGAATCATTTTCTTTCATGTCAGTTACAACAAGGTACCAACTGAATCAAGGAAAATGACCCCCAGTTGTCTTTAATCAATTACCCTTAGTTAAGACTCGTTAACAACGAAAGGGAAAATAACCCATTTTCGATCAATCCCCTAAAAGTGAGTCTGAGGTTTGTTTTGACCCAAAGAGTAATCCTAACGGATTGAGTTCCTCTTTAGCACCTTTTTCATCAAATATGGACAAAAATTACACCTTAACTAGACAACAAAGAGAAGCAATGAATCAAACTCTTAATAACATGTTCCAACGACATAGGGGTCACATGATGTCCGCTGCGTCTTCTTCTGATAGTCCACTTGGATCACCTCCAATCAACACAAGGTATCTAGATGCTCATTAACGAGCTGACAGACATCATAGGCAAGCTCACTCAGATACACGGTCACAACATGAAGACCAAAACAATGAATCTGGTGATGCTCATATCAATGCAGCTAATGTATCCAAGCATTCAAGTCAACCTGCTCCACTTAGAGATACTTCACGATACACAAGTGATAGATTGAGGTGCATTGAGAGGGAGAAACAAGCCTTCTTGGATGAACAAGTTGCTAAGGAAGAAATATTCAAACAATTGGAGGATGAGGAACGAGCTTTGCGAGACATAAGGAGAAGAGTTGCACAAGAAGAACAAGATAGGCTCCTAGCGCAACAACTCCATAATCAATTCAACAATAGGGGTACCAACAGTGGAACCAACTCTCCACCATCTACTCCCTCACCAAGTCCAAGAAGAAGGTCAAGGACCCCATCAAGATCACCTAGTCCTAGAGGAAGAAGGACTTCTCGGTATAACCATCGTAGGAGACAATCACCTCCTAGATATTCAAGACAACCCTCCCAACAAGCTCATCATGGCTCTCAACATGGAGGAAGTAATGCCAACTTTGATACTATTGATTTCATGACAATGCAACAAGAACCATCCTTCCAACAATATGTGGAGAAGTATGTGGACTAAAATAAGGATCAGTTCTTAGAAAGTCTAATCAATAAGGGTGCAAAAGTCCCGTACAACTTTGATGTGGACCAAAAGATTAAGAAGAAAAACCCTTCAACTGGTGAGGTGATTAAGCAGATGCAAAAGACTATGGAGAAAATGATGGCTCCTAAGAGTTCCTTCAATTTGGATTCTATATGTCCTAATCCCATTGACAAAAGTGTGGTTATGGTAGATTTTCCTAGAAAGGTTGAAATCCCCACATATGACAAATATAATGGTAGTGGTGATCCCCATGACCATGTACGACAGTTCTATATCATGAGCTTTGAATTTCATCATGAGGACTCCTACCTTATGGGATTATTCCCGAGGAGCCTTAAAGGTCAAGCAATGGAGTAATTTACTAACATTACCCCTCCTGTTAAAACCTTTAAAGAACTTGTTCAAAGGTTTGTGCAACATTTTGCATATAATTTATCAAGGTCAGTCACCATGCTTAATTTGTGTAAATTAAAACAGAATCAAGGGGAACCATTTGTGACATTTTTTCAAAGGTGGAGACACTTATGCTCCAAATATTCTAGGACCATACCTGAAGAAGAAAGGATTGATATAATTGTGAGCAATCTAGTGCCAGAATTAAGATATGAAGTTAGAAAAATGGTCTTTAATTCTTTTGACACTATGGTAGAAACTGCATGTCGCATTGAGGATGTTCTAAAAGAACAAGGCATTTTGGCCAAACAGAGTAACAACAACAATGGCCAAAACAATAACAACAATAATAAGGATAAAAAGAACTCATATTGGAACAAAAATAAGCATGTAGTCAATGATGGAGTTGTTGACTCTCCACAACCTAAGGAACAAGGAGTTCTTAATTTATCTAATGCAGTTCAAGCCATGAATCTGCAGACATCCTTAGATCAACAAGAGCACAAGCCCAAGTATCAAGATAAATCTAAGTCGGGAAAGAGGTAATTCACTAAGCTTGGAGACTCTTATGCAGACATTTTTAAGACCTTGATTGCTCATAATTTGGTACAACCTCATGATCCTTCAAAATTTTGCATACCAGATCCTAAACCTTATTGGTGGAATGAGAAATATTACTGTGTATACCACAATGGGATTGGACATGACATTGAAGGTTGTTTTAAACCCAAACATCTTGTTCAAGACCTTATTGAGAATGGGAAATTACAAGTTGATGGATTGACCACAAACGCAGACCACAAGGCCTTTAAGGAGCCCTTGCCTAAGTATGAGAAGGGGGAGACCTCTCAAAACAAGAATGGCAAGGCCATAATCAATTATACCTATACAGCTACAAAAAATGTCATTAATATGCTTGAGGTTGTGAACAATGATGTCAACATGATGAGAGGGAATTATCCCTATGACTATGATCTAAGCTCACCTCCAATATTTGATGAAGGACCCGTTGTTGTGCTTAGAGGTCCTCAATCTCGAAGGTTGTCTCAACCTCTCAATGTTGTTACTAAGGGTCAGTCCCAAGGTCCTATTATCATTAGAGGTCCTAATTCTAGCAAATCTAAGCAACCAGTGTCCAAAAGTGTTCCTCCCAAATCTGCAGTTGGTCCTGATGTGAGTTACAACCTTGTTGATCAGTTATAGCGAACGCCAGCGTAGATTTCCATTTTTGAGCTCTTAGAATTGTCTCCTAGACACAAGCGTATCCTTAAGGATGCTTTGCGTGGAGCAAATGTCCCTAATAATATAGATGTCGACCAATTCTAGAACATGGTCCACCACCTTGCTAGCTCACATTACCTTACATTTTTTGAAGAAGACGATAAAGCCTTGAGCCATCCGCACAATCTTGCCCTTCACATTGAGGTCATGATCCATAAAACCCATGTTAGGCGTGTGTTGATAGATGGGGGTGCTGGGCTCAATATTTGTTCTTTAAGTCTTTTGAAAAACCTGGGTTACTCAGAGCATGCCATTGATACCAGGAAGAAAATTACTATCAAAGCCTATGATGAGGCTGAGAGAAGTTCTAAGGGGTTAGCTGTTCTTCCAATCAGAATTGGTCCTATTGAAAAGGACATTTTGTTTCAAATCATTGATGCTGGTCCTCTAGCATACAACATCCTACTAGGTAGACCATGGATTCATGACATGCAAGCAGTACCGTCTACCTATCACCAATGTGTCAAGTTTCCATACAATGGTGTAGAAGTCTGCATACCAGGTGATAGTACCTTATTTGTTAATACCATTTCAGCAGGGACCCATGTTCCCTTAAATAGAGAAGCAAACAATTTTGGGACAACTCTTGAACAATGTAAGGATAAATTCAAGTCCATAGACCTTGGTATGGGAGGATATCAAATTGACTCCTTTACAAAATTACCAATTTCACCCAGGTCCTATGGTAAACCATCACAAGAGATGCGTCCCTCGTCTTCAGCCATGACTCTGTTCGATACTTTTGTAGAATCTTCGGTACCTATTCAGGGTGAGAAAGAAGAGGTGGTTGTCAGAGATTGGATATACAGAGAAGAAAAGTACCTACATAATGAATTTTTTTCTCCATCTCCTTTTGCCCTCACTTATGGTGCTGACGCAGTATTACCTTTAGAAGTTGAGATTCCTTCACTTCGCGTCTCTCTCAAAGGTTTGATTACAGATGAAGATTATCGTGCCATGAGATTGCAAGAATTGGAACTTCTTGATGAGAAATGTAGAACATCTTTTGATCAGATGAGAGTCTACCAAAAGCGTATGTCCAAAGCATTCAACAAGAAGGTTCGCCCTAGAGAGTTTCAAGTAGGAGATCTTGTCCTGCGTGAGAATCCTAAGAACCAACAACATCGAGCACAAAAGGGAAAATTTGAACCTAACTGGCTTGGACCATACATTATTACTGTTTCTTTTGGGACAGGTGCTTACTTGCTATCTGATGAATAGGGGGAACAGCTCCCTGATCCTATTAATGTTTTGCACCTCAAGAAGTTCTATCCATGATGCCTATTCTGTTTGGGGGCATCCTTTGTACATATTTATGGATCTTGAAAAAATTCCAAAAAAAAATTTCATATATGATGCTGAAAAAATCTTTAAAAGCATATAAAATCATGAAAAAATACAAAAAAATTTGAAAAAATACAAAAAAATAAAAAAATGTAAAATTTTTTTTAAAAAATAAAAAATAAAAAAATATATATAAAAAGTGCCTTGGTGAAAACCTGGAAACAGGCACCTTGGTAGCAAAAATACAAAAAAATTGAAAAAATAAAAAATTCTTACAAGTGGTGAAAACTTGGAAACAGGCGCTACTTGAGGCCTTTGCACCCTTGTCTTTTGGCATGCGTCCTCGACACTTAGCCATTCTCCATCATGCCTTGACCTTATTTGACTTGGTTTGGAATTGGTCTTTATTTTTGATGCAGGAGCATCCTGGGTGTAAGAGCAATCTTGCATCACCAAAAAATATTTCTGTTTTTGTTTTCAATAAGGGCTATTTTGTGCAGAGCTGTTATTTATGAAAAGTTACTATTTTTGGTAATTTTCGTATGTGCTCAGAATGATCTGATTTCTTTCTTGGAGGTTCATTTTGGTCATATAAGTCTGCCAGTAAAGTTTCATTGCCAGATCAAGTGTATATTGGAAGATATTGAAGAATTTCAGTATTGGCAGCAGGGTACAGAAACTTTGAACTCAGTTTTGAAAGCTTTAGAGGCCCCGAATGAGGTCAAAAATTTGGGTGATGGGCGTTTGCGCAGGTCAAGCCTGTAGAGCACTCCGTGGCGTTTCCGAAAAGGGGTTATAATAGCTGAGCGGATCAACGGGTGATGACTTATGGTCTTCGGAAGTTGGGTCACCTGAAATGGCAGAAAATAATTTTCTTCAAAATTTCTGTTCGGGTTTCAAAGGTTATCTTGAGCCGACTATGATGTAATAAAATGTAAAATAAAATAATTCTAAGTTTGGTCGGTCTTATTGGCTAAAAATTCTGGAACCTTCCCAGGCGGTGGAAAATTGCCTATATAAGGAAGGCTGTATTATTGTCTTAGGCAGTTCAGAATAGTTCTGGGTAGTAGATCTGGGTATTGATTCAAGGCTTTGTCCTATAGAATATTGTAAGGGAATGCCCATGTGGCTTTGCATATTGTAATTTTGAAAGTTTGTAATTCCACATTTGTGGAGATAATAAGAAGCCAATTTTCTGTTCTTGCATATTGTTGTTGTTTCTCTATTTCTGTTATGTGTTTGTGGTATTAAGGGGAGCACCCTTCATCAAGTGGTATTAGAGCAGGAGTTCTTGATTGTGTAAACAGATCGCCGACTGTGAGGCAGTTTGCACCAGGACCGTGGCTAGGGTTTCAGCGCGCATCGCGAAAATGCCTCCACGAAGGGAACGTGGCGGAAGAGCTGGTGTTGTGACACCTGAGGTTAGAGAGCTGCAGAGACAAGTGCGAGCATTGCAAGAAGAGATTCGCAGAGGAATGAATCTTAATGTCAGAGACGAAAGCGAGGATGAAGCCGAAGAAGAATATCAAGAAGGAGAAGTTGAAATTGTGAACTAGGAGGAAGAAAGACTTTTTCGGGCGATTTCCAAGATTGGGAAAAGACCTAAGATTGAGGTTCCTACATTTTCTGGAAATCTTAACCCAGAAGAATTGATCGACTGGATCAATGAATGTGAAGATTATATTTTGAGTATGAAGATGTTGAGGATCCTGATAGGGTCAAATTTGCGAAGGCCAGACTGAAAGGTCATGCGAAGATATGGTGGCAAGAGATTCAGTTGGAGCGAAATAGAAGGGGAAAGGAGAAAATCACGAGATGGGATCGGATGGTGGATAAATTGAAGCGACAGTTCATTCCTGTTGATTATGAGCTTGACCTACTGAAGAAAATGCAGAGTTTGAAGTAAGCGGGAAGATCTGTTCAGGAGTATACAGAGGAGTTCTATCGACTTCTCATCAGAACAGGCCATGCAGAAGCTGATAAGGAGAAAGTTGCCCGATACCTTAATGGGTTAAGGCCAAGCATTCAGGAGGAGCTGAATCTGGTTCGAATGAACAGTATTGAAGAGGCATACCAGTTTGCCCTAAAAGTAGAGGAAAAGCTGAACAAGAAGTTTGAGAGCAGACAAAACGGAAGAGGTCGCGGTGGACGATCTAGTGGATGGTCATATGGTGGCCGAAATGAAGATCCGGAAAAGAAGGATGAGGCTAGTAGTAGTCAGAATCAGCGAGGAAATAATTCCAATCGCTTCTAGGATCAGAATAATAGAGATCAAAGAGGAAGAGGAAGAGGACAAGGATCTGGAAGAGGTGGCTTCCGTGGAACATGTTTTCACTGTGGAGAAGAAGGTCATAGGGCATTTGAATGTCCTCGGCGCCAAGGCAGAACAGACAGGAGAAATGAAAGCCAGGCCAGAGTTGCACATGTAGATGAAGATACCAGATCATCAAATTCTGAAGATGCTGAAAGAGGAGAAACGTTGATTAACAGAAGAGTCTTGTTGAGTGGTGAGAATGAACCTGAGCAAAGGAGGAGCCTGTTTCGCACCAGGTGCAAGTGTGAAGGTAAATGTTGTGATGTGATTATTGATAGTGGAAGCACTGACAATTTGGTGTCAGAAAAGATGGTGACAAAGTTGAAGCTCAAGAGACAGAAACACCCACATCCATATCGGATTGCCTGGGTACAGAATGACCACAAGGTCATGGTCAATGAACAATGGCTGGTGAAGTTCAAGATTGGCGAATACCAAGATGAGGTATTGTGTGATATCATATCTATAGATGCATGTCATATGTTGTTGGGTAGACCATAACAGTTTGACAGATGTGTTGTACATGATGGTCATGCGAATACCTATTCCTTGACAAAGGATGGAGTGCGACATAAGCTAAAACTATTGAAGGAGACTGAAGAAAAGGTATGTGGTAATGCAAGGATAACTTTTGTTGATGGAAGAAATTTCCTAGATGGTATGAGGCATGAGCATGTATGTTTTGCTTTAATTCCAAAAGCTGGTAAAGAGAAAGTAGAAGATGTTCCTGTAGAAGTTGCAGATTTGTTGAATGAGTTTCAAGAGATTGTATCCGATAACGTGCCTGATGGATTACCACCAATCAGGAAGATCAGTCATCAGATGGACTTGATCCCAGGAGCGAGTTTGCCGAACAAGGCAGCACACAGAATGACACCTGCAGAAAGTGAGGAGTTGAACAGACAAGTACATGAGTTGTTACAGAAAGGATTGATCCGTGAGAGTCTGAGTCCCTGTGCTATACCAGCGGTATTAGCACCAAAGAAGAATGGAGAGTGGAGGATGTGTACAGATTCTAGGGCAATAAACAAGATCACAATCAAGTACAAGTTTCCACTGCCACGAATAGATGATATTATGGATTGTTTGAGTGGATTTGTGTATTTTTCAAAGATAGATCTGAAAAGTGGATATCATCAGATTCGGATCAGAGAAGGAGATGAATGGAAGACTGCCTTCAAGACAAAGGAAGGACTGTATGAGTGGTTAGTCATGCCTTTTGGGCTAACCAATGCACCGAGCACTTTCATGCGGCTCATGAACGAGGTTCTGAAAGAATTTCTACGTAAGTTTGTCATTGTTTACCTAGATGATATTCTGATCTTTAGTAAGACATTGGAGGAGCATATGATGCATATTCGTATGGTATTTGAGAAGCTGAGAGAAGAGAAATTGTTGATTAATTTGAAGAAGTGCAGTTTTGTGAAGAAAGAGTTGGTGTATTTGGGGTTTGTAGTTTCAGGAGAAGGTCTAAAAATGGACCCAGAGAAGGTACAGGCTATCCTTGAATGGCCTACTCCAAGGAATGCTACTGACGTAAGATCTTTTCATGGTCTAGCTAGCTTTTACAGAAAGTTTATCAGAAATTTTAGCAGTATTTGTGGACCCTTGACTGAAACAATGAGAGGGGATAGAAAAGAGTTTAAGTGGACTAATGGGGCAGAAAAGAGTTTTCAATTGTTGAAACAAAAAGTTACAGAACAACCTGTTTTAGCACTTCCAGATTTTAATAAGGTGTTTCAAGTAGATTGTGATGCTAGTGGTACTGCAATAGGAGCTGTTATGAGCCAAGAAGGTAAACCTATTGCTTATTTCAGTGAGAAGTTGAATGATGCCAAGAGAAAATATTCTGTTTATGATCAGGAATTTTATGCTATAGTTCAAGAATTAAAGAAGTGGAGACACTATTTGCTTCCTAAGGAGTTTGTTTTGTATACTGATCATCAAGCTTTGCAATATTTGAATAGTCAAGGAAAGTTGAATCAGAGGCATTTGAAATGGGTTGAGTTTTTGTGGAGTTATACATTTGTTTTGAAACACAAGAGTGGAAAGTCTAATAGGGTTGCAGATGCTCTTAGCAGAAGGCAACTATTGCTGACAGAAATACAGATTGAAGTGGTTGGGTTCAAGGAACTCAAGAATTTATATCCAGAGGATCCTGATTTTGGTGAAGTTTGGAAAGCTTGTAAAGAACCTGTTACTCTAGACAGGACGAAATGGTTGCATTTCATCATCCAGGATGATATGCTTTTCAGAGGGAGTCAGTTGTGCATTCCACGAAGTTCTATGAGGGAGAATCTCATCAAGGAGAAGCATAGTGGAGGATTGGCTGGACACTTTGGTCGTGATAAAACCCTTGCTTTGGTTGGTGAGAATTATTATTGGCCACAATTGCAGCAAGATGTGAAGAAGTTTGTACAGAGTTGCAGAGTATGTCAGATGGCGAAAGGAGTGAAGCAGAATACAGGGTTGTATCAGCCATTACCTGTACCAGAGAAGCCTTGGGAGGATATTAGCATGGACTTTGTTCTTGGTTTACCGAGGACTCAGCGGGGACATGATTCAATTTTTGTGGTGGTTGATAGATTTTCAAAGATGGCACATTTCATTCCCTGCAAGAAGACTAATGATGCTGTTCATATAGCAGAATTGTTTTTCAGAGAAGTAGTGACACTTCATGGTTTGCCAAAGACCATAGTTTCAGATCGGGACACTAAGTTTGTTAGGTATTTTTGGCGTACATTGTGGAAGAAGCTGAAGACAGATTTGAAGTTCAGTTCATCACATCATCCACAGACTGATGGACAGACAGAGGTGGTGAATAGGAGTTTGGGAAATTTGCTGAGATGTTTGGTTGGAGATAAGCCAATAGGATGGGATTTGATTTTACCACAGGCAGAATTTGCATACAATAATTCTGTCAATAGGAGCACGGGTAAATCACCATTCCAGATCGTATATGGAAGTAGTCCAAGAAATGCATCTGAATTAAGGAAGATAGATAAAGGAGAAATAAGTAGTGCTGAAGCTGAGGATTTTGCAGAACACTTGAAGAACATCCATGGGGAGGTGAGGAAGCATATTACCAAGATGAATGCATAGTATAAGGCTAAGGCAGATGAGAAAAGGAGGTATAAGGAATTTCAGGTTGGTGATGAAGTCATGGTTCATTTGCGGAAGGAGCGGTTTCCAGTTGGTACATGTAACAAGCTGAAAATGAAGAAGTTTGGACCATGTAGGATACTAAAGAAGCATGATTCAGGAAACGCATATGAGGTAGAATTGCCTACTGAGCTAAATATTTCACCAGTGTTTAACATTTCAGATTTGACAGCGTATCATGAAGGAGGTGTTGAAGATGAGGTTGCGGCAGCACAGTGGAGTATTCCAGCAACTAGTTCAGACACTAAGGAGATCGAAGATATACTGGACAGTCGTGTTGGCAGAAGCACAAGGAAACATGACATATGAAAAATATCTGGTCAAGTGGAAAGGACGGCCTGTTGAAGATTCATCATGGCTAACAAAGGAGGAGGTTAACCGTCTTGGTTTTCCTCTGCACACCTGAGTCGTGACAGGGTCACTTCTCAAATTACCCTGGGTGTCTGATGCAGGAGCATCCTGGGTGTAAGAGCAATCTTGCATCACCCAAAAATATTTCTGTTTTTGTTTTCAATAAGGGCTATTTTGTGCAGAGCTGTTATTTATGAAAAGTTACTATTTTTGGTAATTTTCGTATGTGCTTAGAATGATCTGATTTCTTTCTTGGAGGTTCATTTTGGTCATATAAGTCTGCTAGTAAAGTTTCATTGCCAGATCAAGTGTATATTGGAAGATATTGAAGATTTTCGGTATTGGCAGCAGGGTACAGAAACTTTGAACTCAGTTTTGAAGGCTTTAGAGGCCCCGGATGAGGTCAAAAATTTGGGTGACGGGCGCTTGCGCGGGGCAAGCCTGTAGAGCGCTCCGTGGCGTTTCCGAAAAGGGGTTATAATAGCCGAGCGGATCAACGGGTGATGACTTATGGTCTTCGGAAGTTGGGTCACCTGAAATGGCGAAAAATAATTTTCTTCAAAATTTCTGTTCGGGTTTCAAAGGTTATCTTGAGCCGACTATGATGTAATAAAATGTAAAATAAAATAATTATAAGTTTGGTCGGCCTTATTGGCTAAAAATTCTGGAACCTTCCCAGGCGGTGGAAAATTGCCTATATAATGAAGGCTGTATTATTGTCTTAGGCAGTTCAGAATAGTTCTGGGTAGTAGATCTGGGTATTGATTCGAGGCTTTGTCCTACAGAATATTGTAAGGGAATGCCCATGTGGCTTTGCATATTGTAATTCTGAAAGTTTGTAATTCCACATTTGTGGAGATAATAAGAAGCCAATTTTCTGTTCTTGCATATTGTTGTTGTTTCTCTATTTCTGTTATGTGTTTGTGGTATTAAGGGGAGCACCCTTCATCAAGTGGTATCAGAGCAAGAGTTCTTGAGTGTGTAAACAGATCGCCGACTGTGAGGCAGTTTGCACTAGGATCGTGGCTAGGGTTTCAGCGCGCATCGCGAAAATGCTTCCACGAAGGGAACGTGGCGGAAGAGCTGGTATTGTGACACCTGAGGTTAGAGAGCTGCAGAGACAAGTGCGAGCATTGCAAGAAGAGATTCGCAGATGAATGAATCTTAATGTCAGAGACGAAAGCGAGGATGAAGCCGAAGAAGAATATCAAGAAGGAGAAGTTGAAATTGTGAACCAGGAGGAAGAAAGACTTTTTCGGGCGATTTCCAAGATTGGGAAAAGACCTAAGATTGAGGTTCCTACATTTTCTGGAAATCTTAACCTAGAAGAATTGATCGACTGGATCAATGAATGTGAAGATTATATTTTGAGTATGAAGATGTTGAGGATCCTGATAGGGTCAAATTTGCGAAGGCCAGACTGAAAGGTCATGCGAAGATATGGTGGCAAGAGATTCAGTTGGAGCGAAATAGAAGGGGAAAGGAGAAAATCACGAGATGGGATCGGATGGTGGATAAATTGAAGCGACAGTTCATTCCTGTAGATTATGAGCTTGACCTACTAAAGAAAATGCAGAGTTTGAAGCAAGCGGGAAGATCTGTTCAGGAGTATACAGAGGAGTTCTATCACCTTCTCATCAGAACAGGCCATGCAGAAGCTGATAAGGAGAAAGTTGCCCAATACCTTAATGGGTTAAGGCCAAGCATTCAGGAGGAGCTGAATCTGGTTCGAATGAACAGTATTGAAGAGGCATACCAGTTTGCCCTAAAAGTAGAGGAAAAGTTGAACAAGAAGTTTGAGAGCAGACAAAACGGAAGAGGTCGCGGTGGACGATCTGGTGGACGGTCATATGGTGGCCGAAATGAAGATCCGGAAAAGAAGGATGAGGCTAGTAGCAGTCAGAATCAGCGAGGAAATAATTCCAATCGCTTCCAGAATCAGAATAATAAAGATCAAAGAGGAAGAGGAAGAGGACAAGGATCTAGAAGAGGTGGCTTCCGTGGAACATGTTTTCACTGTGGAGAAGAAGGTCATAGGGCATTTGAATGTCCTCGGCGCCAAGGCAGAACAGACAGGAGAAATGAAAGCCAGGCCAGAGTTGCACATGTAGATGAAGATGCCAGATCATCAAATTCTGAAGATGCTGAAAGAGGAGAAACGTTGATTAACAGAAGAGTCTTGTTGAGTGGTGAGAATGAACCTGAGCAAAGGAGGAGCCTGTTTCGCACCAGGTGCAAGTGTGAAGGTAAATGTTGTGATGTGATTATTGATAGTGGAAGCACTGACAATTTGGTGTCAGAAGAGATGGTGACAAAGTTGAAGCTCAAGAGACAGAAACACCCACATCCATATCGGATTGCCTGGGTACAGGATGACCACAAGGTCATGGTCAATGAACAATGCCTGATGAAGTTCAAGATTGGCGAATACCAAGATGAGGTATTGTGTGATATCATATCTATGGATGCATGTCATATGTTGTTGGGTAGACCATGGCAGTTTGATAGATGTGCTGTACATGATGGTCGTGCGAATACCTATTCCCTGACAAAGGATGGAGTGCGACATAAGCTAAAACCATTGAAGGAGACTGAAGAAAAGGTATGTGGTAATGCAAGGATAACTTTTGTTGATGGAAGAAATTTCCTAGATGGTATGAGGCATGAGCATGTATGTTTTGCTTTAATTCCAAAAGCTGGTAAAGAGAAAGTAGAAGATGTTCCTGTAGAAGTTGCAGATTTGTTGAATGAGTTTCAAGAGATTGTATCCGATAACGTGCCTGATGGATTACCACCAGTCACGAAGATCAGTCATCAGATGGACTTGATGCCAAGAGCGAGTTTGCCGAACAAGGCAGCACAGAGAATGACACCTGCAGAAAGTGAGGAGTTGAACAGACAAGTACATGAGTTGTTACAGAAATGATTGGTCCGTGAGAGTCTGATTCCTTGTGCTGTACCAGCGGTATTAGCACCAAAGAAAAATGGAGAGTGGAGGATGTGTACAGATTCTAGGGCAATAAACAAGATCACAATCAAGTACAGGTTTCCACTGCCACGAATGGATGATATTATGGACTGTTTGAGTGGAGCTGTGTATTTTTCAAAGATAGATCTGAAAAGTGGATATCATCAGATTCGGATCAGAGAAGGAGATGAATGGAAGACTGCCTTCAAGACAAAGGAAGGACTGTATGAGTGGTTAGTCATGCCTTTTGGGCTAACCAATGCACCGAGCACTTTCATGCGGCTCATGAACGACGTTCTGAAAGAATTTTTAGGTAAGTTTGTCATTGTTTACCTAGATGATATTCTGATCTTTAGTAAGACATTGGAGGAGCATATGATGCATATTCGTATGGTATTTGAGAAGCTGAGAGAAGAGAAATTGTTGATTAATTTGAAGAAGTGCAGTTTTGTGAAGAAAGAGTTGGTGTATTTGGAGTTTGTAGTTTCACGAGAAGGTCTAAAAATGGACCCAGAGAAGGTACAGGCTATCCTTGAATGGCCTACTCCAAGGAATGCTACTGAGGTAAGATCTTTTCATGGTCTAGCTAGCTTTTACAGAAAGTTTATCAGAAATTTTAGCAATATTTGTGGACCCTTGACTGAAACAATGAGATGGGATAGAAAAGAGTTTAAGTGGACTAATGGGGCAGAAAAGAGTTTTCAATTGTTGAAACAAAAAGTTACAGAACAACCTGTTTTAGCACTTCCAGATTTTAATAAGGTGTTTCAAGTAGATTGTGATGCTAGAGGTACTGCAATAGGAGCTGTTATGAGCCAAGAAGGTAAACCTATTGCTTATTTCAGTGAGAAGTTGAATGATGCCAAGAGAAAATATTCTGTTTATGATCAGGAATTTTATGCTATAGTTCAAGCATTAAAGAAGTGGAGACACTATTTGCTTCATAAGGAGTTTGTTTTGTATACTGATCATCAAGCTTTGCAATATTTGAATAGTCAAGGAAAGTTGAATCAGAGGCATTTGAAATGGGTTGAGTTTTTGCGGAGTTATACATTTGTTTTGAAACACAGGAGTGGAAAGTCTAATAGGGTTGCAGATGCTCTTAGCAAAAGGCAACTATTGCTGACAGAAATGCAGATTGAAGTGGTTGGGTTCAAGAAACTCAAGAATTTATATCCAGAGGATCCCGATTTTGGTGAAGTTTGGAAAGCTTGTAAAGAACCTGTTACTCTAGACAGGACGAAATGGTTGCATTTCATCATCTAGGATGATATGCTATTCAGAGGGAGTCAGTTGTGCATTCCACGAAGTTCTATGAGGGAGAATCTCATCAAGGAGAAGCATAGTGGAGGATTGGTTGGACACTTTGATCGTGATAAAACCCTTGCTTTGGTTGGTGAGAATTATTATTGGCCACAATTGTAGCAAGATGTGAAGAAGTTTGTACAGAGTTGCAGAGTATGTCAGATGGCGAAAGGAGTGAAGCAGAATATAGGGTTGTATCAGCCATTACCTGTACCAGAGAAGCCTTAGGAGGATATTAGCATGGACTTTGTTCTTGGTTTACTGAGGACTCAGCGGGGACATGATTCAATTTTTGTGGTGGTTGATAGATTTTCAAAGATGGCACATTTCATTCCCTGCAAGAAAACTAATGATGCTGTTCATATAGCAGAATTGTTTTTCAGAGAAGTAGTGAGACTTTATGGTTTGCCAAAGATCATAGTTTCAGATCGGGACACTAAGTTTGTTGGGTATTTTTGGCGTACATTGTGGAAGAAGCTGAAGACAGATTTGAAGTTCAGTTCATCACATCGTCCACAGACTGATGGACAGACAGAGGTGGTGAATAGGAGTTTGAGAAATTTGCTGAGATGTTTGGTTGGAGATAAGCCAACAGGATGGGATTTGATTTTACCACAAGCAGAATTTGCATACAATAATTCTGTCAATAGGAGCACGGGTAAATCACCATTCCAAATCGTATATGGAAATAGTCCAAGAAATGCATCTGAATTAAGGAAAATAGATAAAGGAGAAATAAGTAGTGCTGAAGCTGAAGATTTTGCAGAACACTTGAAGAACATCCATGGGGAGGTGAGGAAGCATATTACCAAGATGAATGCATAGTATAAGGCTAACGCAGATGAGAAAAGGAGGTATAAGGAATTTCAGGTTGGTGATGAAGTCATGGTTCATTTGCGGAAGGAGCGGTTTCCAGTTGGTACATGTAACAAGCTGAAAATGAAGAAGTTTGGACCATGTAGGATACTAAAGAAGCATGATTCAGGAAAGGCATATGAGGTAGAATTGCCTACTGAGCTAAATATTTCACCAGTGTTTAACATTTCAGATTTGACAGCGTATCACGAAGGAGGTGTTGAAGATGAGGTTACGGCAGCACAGTGGAGTATTCCAGCAACTAGTTCAGACACTAAGGAGATCGAAGATATACTGGACAGTCGTGTTGGCAGAAGCACAAGGAACAGAACATATGAAGAATATCTGGTCAAGTGGAAAGGACGGCCTGTTGAAGATTCATCATGGCTAACAAAGGAGGAGGTTAACCGTCTTGGTTTTCCTCTGCACACCTGAGTCGTGACAGGGTCACTTCTCAAATTACCCTGGGTGTCTGATGCAGGAGCATCCTAGGTGTAAGAGCAATCTTGCATCACCCAAAAATATTTCTGTTTTTGTTTTCAATAAGGGCTATTTTGTGCAGAGCTGTTATTTATGAAAAGTTACTATTTTTGGTAATTTTCATATGTGCTCAGAATGATCTGATTTCTTTCTTGGAGGTTCATTTTGGTCATATAAGTCTGCCAGTAAAGTTTCATTGCCAGATCAAGTGTATATTGGAAGATATTGAAGATTTTCGGTATTGGCAGCAGGGTACAGAAACTTTGAACTCAGTTTTGAAGGCTTTAGAGGCCCCGGATGAGGTCGAAAATTTGGGTGACGGGCGCTTGCGCGGGCCAAGCCTGTAGAGTGCTCCGTGGCATTTCTGAAAAGGGGTTATAATAGCCGAGCGGATCAACGGGTGATGACTTATGGTCTTCGGAAGTTGGGTCACCTGAAATGGCAGAAAATAATTTTATTCAAAATTTCTGTTCGGGTTTCAAAGGTTATCTTGAGCCGACTATGATGTAATAAAATGTAAAATAAAATAATTCTAAGTTTGGTCGGCCTTATTGGCTAAAAATTCTGGAACCTTCCCAGGCGATGGAAAATTGCCTATATAAGGAAGGCTGTATTATTGTCTTAGGCAGTTAAGAATAGTTCTGGGTAGTAGTTCTGGGTATTGATTCGAGGCTTTGTCCTACAGAATATTGTAAGGGAATGCCCATGTGGCTTTGCATATTGTAATTTTGAAAGTTTGTAATTCCACATTTGTGGAGATAATAAGAAGCCAATTTTCTGTTCTTGCATATTGTTGTTGTTTCTCTATTTCTGTTATGTGTTTGTGGTATTAAGGGGAGCACCCTTCATCAAGTGGTATCAGAGCAAGAGTTCTTGAGTGTGTAAACAGATCGCCGACTGTGAGGCAGTTTGCACCAGGACCGTGGCTAGGGTTTCAGCGCGCATCGCGAAAATGCCTCCACGAAGGGAACGTGGCGGAAGAGCTGGTGTTGTGACACCTGAGGTTAGAGAGCTGCAGAGACAAGTGCGAGCATTGCAAGAAGAGATTCGCAGAGGAATGAATCTTAATGTCAGAGACGAAAGCGAGGATGAAGCCGAAGAAGAATATCAAGAAGGAGAAGTTGAAATTGTGAACCAGGAGGAAGAAAGACTTTTTCAGGCGATTTCCAAGATTGGGAAAAGACCTAAGATTGAGGTTCCTACATTTTCTAGAAATCTTAACTCAGAAGAATTGATCGACTGGATCAATGAATGTGAAGAATATTTTGAGTATGAAGATGTTGAGGATCCTGATAGGGTCAAATTTGCGAAGGCCAGACTGAAAGGTCATGCGAAGATATGGTGGCAAGAGATTCAGTTGGAGCGAAATAGAAGGGGAAAGGAGAAAATCACGAGATGAGATCGGATGGTGGATAAATTGAAGCGACAGTTCATTCCTATTGATTATGAGCTTGACCTACTGAAGAAAATGCAGAGTTTGAAGCAAGCGGGAAGATCTGTTCAGGAGTATACAGAGGAGTTCTATCGACCTCTCATCAGAACAGGCCATGCAGAAGCTGATAAGGAGAAAGTTGTCCGATACCTTAATGGGTTAAGGCCAAGCATTCAGGAGGAGCTGAATCTGGTTTGAATGAACAGTATTGAAGAGGCATACCAGTTTGACCTAAAAGTAGAGGAAAAGCTGAACAAGAAGTTTGAGAGCAGACAAAACGGAAGAGGTCGCGGTGGACGATCTGGTGGACGGTCATATGGTGGCCGAAATGAAGATCCGGAAAAGAAGGTTGAGGCTAGTAGTAGTGAGAATCAGCGAGGAAATAATTCCAATCGCTTCCAGGATCAGAATAATAGAGATCAAAGAGGAAGAGGAAGAGGACAAGGATCTGGAAGAGGTGGCTTCCGTGGAACATGTTTTCACTGTGGAGAAGAAGGTCATAAGGCATTTGAATGTCCTCGGCGCCAAGGCAGAACAGACAGGAGAAATGAAAGCCAGGCCAGAGTTGCACATGTAGATGAAGATGCCAGATCATCAAATTCTGAAGATGCTGAAAGAGGAGAAACGTTGATTAACAGAAGAGTCTTGTTGAGTGGTGAGAATGAACCTGAGCAAAGGAGGAGCCTGTTTCGCACTAGGTGCAAGTGTGAAGGTAAATGTTGTGATGTGATTATTGATAGTGGAAGCACTGACAATTTGGTGTCAGAAGAGATGGTGACAAAGTTGAAGCTCAAGAGACAGAAACACCCACATCCATATCGGATTGCCTGGGTACAGGATGACCACAAGGTCATGGTCAATGAACAATGCCTGATGAAGTTCAAGATTGGCGGATACCAAGATGAGGTATTGTGTGATATCATATCTATGGATGCATGTCATATGTTGTTGGGTAGACCATGGCAGTTTGACAGATGTGCTGTACATGATGGTCGTGCGAATACCTATTCCCTGACAAAGGATGGAGTGCGACATAAGCTAAAACCATTGAAGGAGACTGAAGAAAAGGTATGTGGTAATGCAAAGATAACTTTTGTTGATGGAAAAAATTTCCTAGATGGTATGAGGCATGAGCATGTATGTTTTGCTTTAATTCCAAAAGCTGGTAAAGAGAAAGTAGAAGATGTTCCTGTAGAAGTTGCAGATTTGTTGAATGAGTTTCAAGAGATTGTATCCGATAACGTGCCTGATGGATTACCACCAGTCACGAAGATCAGTCATCAAATGGACTTGATGCCAAGAGCGAGTTTGCCGAACAAGGCAGCATAGAGAATGACACCTGCAGAAAGTGAGGAGTTGAACAGACAAGTACATGAGTTGTTACAGAAAGGATTGGTCCGTGAGAGTCTGATTCCTTGTGCTGTACCAGCGGTATTAGCACCAAAGAAGAATGGAGAGTGGAGGATGTGTACAGATTCTAGGGCAATAAACAAGATCACAATCAAGTACAGGTTTCCACTGCCACGAATGGATGATATTATGGACTGTTTGAGTGGAGCTGTGTATTTTTCAAAGATAGATCTGAAAAGTGGATATCATCAGATTCGGATCAGAGAAGGAGATGAATGGAAGACTGCCTTCAAGACAAAGGAAGGACTGTATGAGTGGTTAGTCATGCCTTTTGGGCTAACCAATGCACCGAGCACTTTCATGCGGCTCATGAACGACGTTCTGAAAGAATTTTTAGGTAAGTTTGTCATTGTTTACCTAGATGATATTCTGATCTTTAGTAAGACATTGGAGGAGCATATGATGCATATTCGTATGGTATTTGAGAAGCTGAGAGAAGAGAAATTGTTGATTAATTTGAAGAAGTGCAGTTTTGTGAAGAAAGAGTTGGTGTATTTGGAGTTTGTAGTTTCACGAGAAGGTCTAAAAATGGACCCAGAGAAGGTACAGGCTATCCTTGAATGGCCTACTCCAAGGAATGCTACTGACGTAAGATCTTTTCATGGTCTAGCTAGCTTTTACAGAAAGTTTATCAGAAATTTTAGCAGTATTTGTGGACCCTTGACTGAAACAATGAGAGGGGATAGAAAAGAGTTTAAGTGGACTAATGGGGCAGAAAAAAGTTTTCAATTGTTGAAACAAAAAGTTACAGAACAACCTGTTTTAGCACTTCCAGATTTTAATAAGGTGTTTCAAGTAGATTGTGATGCTAGTGGTACTGCAATAGGAGCTGTTATGAGCCAAGAAGGTAAACCTATTGCTTATTTCAGTGAGAAGTTGAATGATGCCAAGAGAAAATATTCTGTTTATGATCAGGAATTTTATGCTATAGTTCAAGAATTAAAGAAGTGGAGACACTATTTGCTTCCTAAGGAGTTTGTTTTGTATACTGATCATCAAGCTTTGCAATATTTGAATAGTCAAGGAAAGTTGAATCAGAGGCATTTGAAATGGGTTGAGTTTTTGCGGAGTTATACATTTGTTTTGAAACACAGGAGTGGAAAGTCTAATAGGGTTGCAGATGCTCTTAGCAGAAGGCAACTATTGCTGACAGAAATGCAGATTGAAGTGGTTGGGTTCAAGGAACTCAAGAATTTATATCCAGAGGATCCCGATTTTGGTGAAGCTTGGAAAGCTTGTAAAGAACCTGTTACTCTAGACAGGACGAAATGGTTGCATTTCATCATCCAGGATGATATGCTTTTCAGAGGGAGTCAGTTGTGCATTCCACGAAGTTCTATGAGGGAGAATCTCATCAAGGAGAAGCATAGTGGAGGATTGGCTGGACACTTTGGTCGTGATAAAACCCTTGCTTTGGTTGGTGAGAATTATTATTGGCCACAATTGCAGCAAGATGTGAAGAAGTTTGTACAGAGTTGCAGAGTATGTCAGATGGCGAAAGGAGTGAAGCAGAATACAGGGTTGTATCAGCCATTACCTGTACCAGAGAAGCCTTGGGAGGATATTAGCATGGACTTTGTTCTTGGTTTACCGAGGATTCAGCGGGGACATGATTCAATTTTTGTGGTGGTTGATAGATTTTCAAAGATGACACATTTCATTCCCTGCAAGAAGACTAATGATGCTGTTCATATAGCAGAATTGTTTTTCAGAGAAGTAGTGACACTTCATGGTTTGCCAAAGACCATAGTTTCAGATCGGGACACTAAGTTTGTTGGGTATTTTTGGCGTACATTGTGGAAGAAGCTGAAGACAGATTTGAAGTTCAGTTCATCACATCATCCACAGACTGATGGACAGACAGAGGTGTTGAATAGGAGTTTGGGAAATTTGCTGAGATGTTTGGTTGGAGATAAGCCAACAGGATGGGATTTGATTTTACCACAGGAAGAATTTGGATACAATAATTCTGTCAATAGGAGCACGGGTAAATCACCATTCCAGATCGTATATGGAAGTAGTCCAAGAAATGCATCTGAATTAAGGAAGATAGATAAAGGAGAAATAAGTAGTGCTGAAGCTGAGGATTTTGCAGAACACTTGAAGAACATCCATGGGGAGGTGAGGAAGCATATTACCAAGATAAATGCATAGTATAAGGCTAACGCAGATGAGAAAAGGAGGTATAAGGAATTTCAGGTTGGTGATGAAGTCATGATTCATTTGCGGAAGGAGCAGTTTCCAGTTGGTACATGTAACAAGCTGAAAATGAAGAAGTTTGGACCATGTAGGATACTAAAGAAGCATGATTCAGGAAACGCATATGAGGTAGAATTGCCTACTGAGCTAAATATTTCACCAGTGTTTAACATTTCAGATTTGACAGCGTATCACGAAGGAGGTGTTGAAGATGAGGTTGCGGCAGCACAGTGGAGTATTCCAGCAACTAGTTCAGACACTAAGGAGATCGAAGATATACTGGACAGTCGTGTTGGCAGAAGCACAAGGAATAGGACATATGAAGAATATCTGGTCAAGTGGAAAGGACGGCCTGTTGAAGATTCATCATGGCTAACAAAGGAGGAGGTTAACCGTCTTGGTTTTCCTCTGCACACCTGAGTCGTGACAGGGTCACTTCTCAAATTACCCTGGGTGTCTGATGCAGGAGCATCCTGGGTGTAAGAGCAATCTTGCATCACCCAAAAATATTTCTGTTTTTGTTTTCAATAAGGGCTATTTTGTGCAGAGCTGTTATTTATGAAAAGTTACTATTTTTGGTAATTTTCGTATGTGCTCAGAATGATCTGATTTCTTTCTTGGAGGTTTATTTTGGTCATATAAGTCTGCCAGTAAAGTTTCATTGCCAGATCAAGTGTATATTGGAAGATATTGAAGATTTTCGGTATTGGCAGCAGGGTACAAAAACTTTGAACTCAGTTTTGAAGGCTTTAGAAGCCCCGGATGAGGTCAAAAATTTGGGTGACGAGTGCTTGCGCGGGTCAAACCTGTAGAGCGCTCCGTGGCATTTCCGAAAAGGGGTTATAATAGCCGAGCGGATCAACGGGTGATGACTTATGGTCTTCGGAAGTTGGGTCCCCTGAAATGGCGGAAAATAATTTTCTTCAAAATTTCTGTCCGGGTTTCAAAGGTTATCTTGAGCCGACTATGATGTAATAAAATGTAAAATAAAATAATTCTAAGTTTGGTCGGCCTTATTGGCTAAAAATTCTGGAACCTTCCCAGGCGGTGGAAAATTGCCTATATAAGGAAGGCTGTATTATTGTCTTAGGCAGTTCAGAATAGTTCTGGGTAGTAGATTTGGGTATTGATTCGAGGCTTTGTCCTACAGAATATTGTAAGGGAATGCCCATGTGGCTTTGCATATTGTAATTCTGAAAGTTTTTAATTCCACATTTGTGGAGATAATAAGAAGCTAATTTTCTGTTCTTGCATATTGTTGTTGTTTCTCTATTTCTGTTATGTGTTTGTGGTATTAAGGGGAGCACCCGTCATCAATTTTTGTCTATGGGGCATACCTGTTAGCATAGGTCCTTTAGGTGTGTTTATCTCTTACGGCATTTCACAAACAGGTGTTTTTCGACACCACCCCAAACAGTGTTTTTCAACACCACCCCAAACAGTGTTTTTCAACACTACCCTAGCGTCAAGTGTTTCTCCACACTTATCAGATGTCTTACCTACCAGTCTAAGTATGATGCGATATCGCCCATTAGCAAATTTGATGCTCGAAGTTTGATTCTATGACCAACACACGCACTTAAACAATCAGCTCAATTGAGATATGTTGGCTTTATTTTTCTTTATGTGTTGTCTATGAGGATTTCTTTGATGAGTGGTCTCTCCCTGAGAAGTTTTCAATGATGCATAGCTACAAGACTGAGGGTATGAGAACATGTTGTATTTCTTTATCTGCTTGTGGGTATACTTCATTGATCCTAACTGTCATGAGCATTTATGTTGGTCTTACTTGACACTTGGGATTGACAAGGTATTATCCTTGACTGTTTGCGCAAGTGCATACTTCTAGCCATCTTGACTTTCCTTGTGTCTCGATGTGAGTATAATCTTGCTATATTAAACTTAGGTAATCTCACTACACTAGTCATCTTGACCTACATGTCTTTGGTGCCTAGGTGGGATTCCCACATTCAATCTGATATACATCATATTCATATACCCATAGTCATACTAGTGTGTATTGTATGATCTTGCGACGCTACCAATAAAGCTCGATGATGATATTTAAATGTCTATAAGCATTGTGACCTTGCAAGTCAACCACTTTTTCATAGTAGCTTGCATTTTTTTAGGGTCATGTTAGATTAGTTTTGCACCTTGCATATGGAGAGCTCTCCTTTTCATCTCACATGGACTAGTCGGTCAACTGCGCTTATCTTCCTTTTTCTGGATCATGTCTTTCGCTTCTTGTCTATAGTATTTTGACCTAATTTTCAAAACACCTTGGAATTGTGTGAAAATTGCACCCTTACCTAATTTCGACGTCCTAGATCCATTTTCGGACTTGAAATCAAAATCTGAGTTCATCTTGATAGTCAAAATCACATTTCAAAATTTCACCCTCATCTACGTAATTGGTTGACCATTTGAGGCCTAATCCTTCGATCTTTGTTGGGGCATCTTCATTTCTTCACCCCCATCTCTTTCAAACTCCTAGTCTATCATTCATTTCACTCACTTCATTTCTCTAAGGTTTGACTTACTTCTTATCCTATATCTTTCCCAGTCAAACCTAGTCAACCTGGGGCATGTTTGCACTGCTTCATGGTTATCTTATTGTCCTATTCTTCGATTATGATTTCTAGTGCTTTGATCAAGTTTATCAATTTCCTGTTCTCCTCTACCTGATTTCAATTTCAATTCCGAGGGGGCAGTACCTATCAGCTTTAATCTTTGATTCAGCTTTATCATTCAACTCAGCTTGAGATTTTTATTTGGAGACTTGATTATCACCTAGCAGCGATGGTGGTGATTTTGTCTTTCAATTTTTCAGACTTGATTATTGCCTAGTAGCGACGGTGATAGTTTTGTCTAAAGCTTGATTTGCACCTAGCAGCGATGATATTGGTCTTGTCTTTCAGCTTTTGCTTATTTTTGTCCTGATGTGTTCCCAAAATGAACACACATCTGGGTTGTTTTGTGATCCCAAATCGATCTCACATTTCAATTCTTCTTTAACTACATGTGTTCCTGAAATAATCACACATTAGTCAAAAAGGGGCAAATGTATGTGTATACACCTAAAAATGGTCATCTAGACTATTAGCCCCTTTTGCTAAATCATAAATTACTTATTCTTGATCAAATCCTAGCTCTATCATTTATTCGATTATTTTCTATGGGCTAACCATCTTATCCTAAGTCTTTATTTATTAAAAGGAATATTTCCTCCCCTTTTAATAAATAAAAAGCCCCCACTTTTCCTCTTATCCTAAGTTGCACAAATAAAGCATTATTCTTATTTTATAAAAAGGGAAAAAGCACTTTTTGTCTCATATGGACACAAAAGTCAACTCTTATTTTCCTATTGGAGGATACTTGTGCACATGGATTGCTCCTCTTTCAAGCTCCACCGTTGATTAAATCTTTTGCCTCTTAATCTCCATGGTCCATTCCTCCTCATTTCCTTTAAAAGAAGAGCTCTCTTCTTCATTCTAAATACACAATTTTTATGCTATTGTTATGCTACAGGTTTTCTAGGTCATCTTGGAGCTTTTGGAGATATTCTTGCATCTAGGGTTTGAAGATTTGGAGCATTGTTGGCATTCATCTTAGATCTTCATCAACACTCTATCTTCTTGTCTTCATTCTTGCATCATCATGGCTTTCTTGCTTCATAGTTAGATTTCATTTCTTGCATAGTAGCTTCATTTTCATGGCATTCTTAGCTTAGATTTCCTTTATGCTTTAGATTAATTCATCTAGTTTAACTAGGAGGCTTTGTAATACTTGCATCTTTCATTTCCATAGTTTAGCTTGCATTTCTATTCTTAATCTAGCTTGCATTGCATTTCATTCTTGATTCTTGAAGATATTGGCATTCTTGCCCTTGTCTTCATTGAATCTCCCATTGCATGGTTTACTAGCAAGGTTATTGGCTAAATAGCTCTAGCTGAGAGCATTCTTAAAACCCTTGCACTCCATGCCTAGGGAGCTATGGATCGATTTGTGAGGGCTCATTCTTGAGTTTCCTTGCATGTAATGATTCATAGAAGTGTGACACATTTATAGCACACAGTATGCACCCTAAAATGATTGCCTAGACTTTGGGCCCCCATTCAGTAATTTATCAAATCCTTGAATCAATATTTTCAAAAATCAACATTTTATCAATAATATCAATTTCCTTGATCAAATCCTATTTTATCATTTTTGATTATTTGCCTTGGGCTAACCATTTTATCCTAAAGTTTTTATTTATTTAAAAGGAATATTTCCTCCCCTTTTAATAAATAAAAAGCCCACCCTTTTCCTCTTATCCTAAGTTGCACAAATAAAGTATTATTCTTATTTTATAAAAAAAAGAAAAAATATTTTTTATCTCATATGGACACAAAAGTCAACTCTTATTTTCTCATTGGAGGATATTTGTGCATATGGATTGCTCTTCTTTGATGTTCCACCGTTGATTAAATCTTTTGCCTCTTAATCTCCATGGTCCATTCCTTTTCATTTCCTATAAAAGGAGAGCTCTCTTTCTTATTTCTAGATATAGATATCCATTCATGTTTTATGCTAATGTTATGCTGCAGGTTTTCTAGGTCATTTGGAGCTCTTTGAAGACATCCTTGCATCCAAGCTTTGAAGACATTCTTGTTGCATTTCATTTAGTTTTCTTTCATAGTTGCATAATCATGGCATTCTTAGTATAGATTTCTTTTGTGCAATAGATTAATCTCACATAGCTTAATAAGAAGGATTTGTAACACTTGTACTTTCCTTTCATAGCCTAGTTTGCACTTTCATTTTTATAAACTAGCTTGCATCCTCATTATTAGCTTACTTGCATTGCATTTCCATTTGGAATGTATGCACCCTAAAATGGTCACCTAGACTTTGGGCCCCCATTTAGTAATTTATCAAATCCCCGAATCAAGATTTTCAAAAATCAATATTTTTAATTATATCAATTTTTTTGATCAAATCCTATTTTATCATTTTCGATTATTTGCCTTGGGCTAACCATTTTATCCAAAAGTCTTTATTTATTCAAAAAGAATATTTCCTCCCCTTTTAATAAATAAAAAGCCCACCCTTTTCCTCTTATCCTAAGTTGCACAAATAAAGCATTATTCTTATTTTATAAAAAAAGGAAAAAAGCATTTTTTGTCTCATATGGACACAAAAGTCAACTCTTATTTTCTCATTGGAAGATATTTGTGCACATAAATTGCTCATCTTTGATGATCCACCATTGATTAAGTCTTTTGCCTCTTAATCTCCATGGTCTATTCCTTTTTATTTCTTATAAAATGAGAGCTTTCTTTCTCATTTCTAGAGATATAGATATTCATTCATGTTTTATGCTAATATTATGCTACAGGTTTTCTAGGTTATTTGGAGCTTTTTGAAGACATCCTTGCATCCAAGCTTTGAAGACATTGTTGTTACATTTCATTTAGTTTTCTTTCATAGTTGCATAAGCATGACATTCTTAGTATAGATTTCCTTTATGCAATAGATTAATCTCACATAGCTTAATTAGGAGGGATTGTAAGACTTGTACTTTCATTTCATAGTCTAGTTTGCACTTTCCTTTCATAGATTAGATTTCCTTTCAAGCATTGCATTGTTATCATTTTCAGCTTACTTGCATTGCATTGCATTTCATATTGATTTCATTGGAGATATTGGCACTCTTGCCCTTGTCTTCACTTGAATCTCTCATTGTGTGGTTGACTAGCAAGGTCATTAGCTTCATAGCTCTAGCTGAGAGCAATTTTACAATCTTGCAACTCCATACATAAAGAGTTATGGATCAATTTTTGAGACCTCATTCTTGAGTGTTCTTGAGTGTTCTTGATTGTAAGGATTCATTGAAGTGCAGTACTTTTGTGTGTACATTTATGACACCCATCATGGGGCCTTGAGCTTCATTCTCTGCATTTTTATCAAGTTTTGTATATTTTTAGCATCACTTTTTCATCAATTTTGTGCAAATAGGAGAAACACCGCTTGCGACAAATCTGTTCACACCTATGAATATTCTATTCACACCTATGAACATTTTGTTCACGCCTGTGAGCATTTTGTTCACGCCTGTGAGCATTCCGTTCACACCTGTGCACATTCTATTATCGTCTGTGCATATTCTGCTTGCGCCTGTGCGCATCCTATTGTCACCTGTGCACATTCTATTGTCGCCTGTGCACATTCTGCTTGCGCCTGTGTGCATCCTGTTGTCGCCTGTGCACATTCTATTGTCACCTGTGCACATTCTGTTGTTGCCTGTGCACATTTTGCTATTGCCTGTACCCGACAGTGAGTTTTTTTAGACCTTTTGGGCCGAGTTTAGATTAATCCGTTTACTAGTTTGATTTACTGTAGTTAGATAGATTTCATTTGGATTTTGGATCTAAAAAGAACCTCTCATGTGTTTGGCTTGAATGTTTACTTGCTTTCATAGGCACATTTTTTTTATGCTCTTAATGGTGAATGAAAGAACATAGATTTATTTTTACAAGTTTGTGTAAGTGAATGCTTCTTGGTTTCCAATATCAAATATCTCATTGAGTGATTGGGGGCATGGATTCATTCCTTGTTTACATAGGGAGTTAAATGCACCACTTTGTGGACTCACTCTATGTTTTCTTGGAAAGTTAAATATTCCATTGATTCAACCCCTTTTCATTTGTGAATAGTATTGATAAGCAACTTTAGAGTACTTTTGATTGATCATGTTAGATAAATTGAGTGTTGGACTCACTTATTTCTAATCGCCCCTCATTTTTGCCCTTTGGATGCAAGGTCAGCATTCATACATAGGGGAGGGGTCTACTTGAAAAGAGCATTAAGTGTTCCACAAAGTTTCTCCCTTTTTATGCTTTCTTGATCTCATTAGTTTTCTAAGGTGTGGACTCACCTTGAGTTTGTGTGAGGAGTTAAATGTTCCACTTTTTTGGACTCACTTGAGGAGTACTTTTGATTGATCTTGTTGGCTACATTGGGTGTTGGACTTGCTTATTTCTAATCGCCCCTCATTTTCACCCTTTGGATGCAAGGTTAGCATTCATACATAGGGGAGGGGTCTACTTGAAAAGAGTGTTAAGTGTTCCACAAAGTTCTCCTTTTTATGCTTTCTTGATCTCATTAGTTTTCTAAGGTGTTGACTTGCTTTGAGTTTGTGTGAAGAGTTAAATGTTCCACTTTTTGGACTCACTTCATATTTATTTGGTGAGTTAAGTGTTCCACCTTTAGTGCTTTAAATACTTTTGATAGTGGATTGCTTAGAGCTAATTGGATTTTGGATTGTTGGGCTAACGGTTGTAGGTGCTCTCATTGCTTGAAATTTTTTGCTAAAAGAATGCATGTCAAAGATTCAAATGCACAAGGGCTACTAATGGTTTTTGCAGGGCTACCCAAAGCATAAAAACCCAATCAAGTGCTTGTTTAATTGCTTTATGTATTGAGTGCGGCATATACTAGTTGTTTCATTTCATAGGCACTTAATATCTTGTTGTAGGAATTCTTGGGTGGTAGGAGAAGTATGCTTTTCACCCTTGTGGTGAACCAAAAAATCTTGACCCATCTTTGAATTTTGAAAGCAAGAGGGTAATTGAACTTTTGCTTGGTGTGTTTGGGAGAAAGCTTTGAGATAAGGGGAGTATGATCTTCACCCTTGTGGTGAGACAAAATCCTTGAATCTCTTAAGTTGATCCAATTTTGTTTAGATTGTTAGAATCTTTTAGCAGGCCTACTCTTGAGCAATCAAGAGGAATGACCCAAGTGGGGACAATCTTATTGCCGGCTATTCTGACCCACTATAAACTCAAGGCTATCAAGGACACAAAACCTTGGTAGACGTAGTGCTTATCTTCGTTTGATGTGATTACTTGTGGGATTGTGACCATGAGGAAAGTATTGAACAAGAATGCTTAAGGTACTCTTGAGGCCGTGAGGTCCCAGTCTTTTATGAGGAGCGAGAGGGGTACTATGAATGAAAGCCCTTACTAAGAACCATAGTTAGAGGCCACCCTATTTTGTCACTTAGCTTCTTGGTGCAAGGATTGATCCAAGTGGAATAACCTGGATCACCCCAAGATTACTCACCATATGTGTTCCTTTGGTTGTGTCTTTGGCACTTCCATGACAAAGCCAATATCTATTGTGGGCAACCACTTTGTGTGAGGCAAGGGAGCATCAAGTGTGGGCCAAGTTGTTAAGTATTGAGCCTTGACTTTCTAAGATAGAAATTGCTTGAAGTGTCTTCAATTGTGTAATACCAGTGTTAACATTCTTGAACATTTGAACAATTGGTAGTACTCATAGGATGTTTTTCTATTTTTGATATCACAAGTGTTTATCTTGGCAAGGTTTCTTTTGCCCTTGTTTCAAGTGCTTGAAGACACATTTGATCTCATACTATTTGCAAATCTATCAATTTACTGCTATCATTGTGATTGGAATCAAAAAATCAACCCTCAAACTAAAAATATTGAACAAACAGGCCTTAAAACTGAGATTTTGACACTCACTAGTCAAAGAGTCGTACGACATTGAAACGTTGTCACACCCTGTTCTGGGAATTGTCGTGTGACAGTTCATCCCTGCACAATTGTCACCTCGCTTGCCTGGAAAGTGTCACCTGGTTAGCCTGGAAAGTGTCACCTGAGAATTTTCAGTTGTACACCTGGTTTCAGTCATTTCACAGTTACTTTTAGTTGGCTGGGTCTTTAGGAAGGTAACTTATATTGCCGCTGGAAGCCTGTCTTTACTCTGAATTTTTGTTTTAGCCCTTTAGGGGTAGTGTCATTTGATTTACAAAGTCACCTTGGGGAGAATTGTCAAGTTAGAAGATTATTCTTGTTGAAAAAGTATATCTCTAGAGTTGTTAGTAACATTCTTGGAGAATTCTAGTACTCTTTTTGTCCAAATCATTTCCACTCAAATTCAATTTCAATTATACAATTTGGGCTAAGTCCATCCTCCTGATTCAAATGTGCAAGGATATTGATCTTTTGATTTTAGCACCTCTTTGACAGTGTTGGTAACGCCATTTGCAATTTCTATTTTTCCATCTCTTTTTGGACATTAGAGAACTTTAATTATCTTAGTTTGGTGTTGACACTTCGAGAGGTCACCTTATTATCAAGAATCATTTTCTTTCATGTCAGTTACAACAAGGTACTAAGTGAATCAAGGAAAATGACCCCCGGTTGTCTTTAATCAATTACCCTTAGTCAAGACTCGCCAACCGCGAAAGGGAAAGGAACCCATTTTCAATCGATCCCCTAAGAGTGAGTTTGAGGTTAGTTTTGACCCAAAGAGTAATCCTAACGGATTGAGTACCTCTTTAGCACCTTTTTCATCAAATATGGACATGAATTACACCTTCACTAGACAACAAAGAGAAGCAATGAATCAAACTCTTAATGACATGTTCCAACGACATAGGGGTGACGCGATGTCTGCTAGGTCTTCTTCTGATAGTCCACCTGGATCACCTCCTATCAACACAAGGTATCTAGATACTCATCAACGAGTTGAGAAACATCATAGGCAAGCTCACTCAGATACATGGTCACAACATGAAGACCAAAACAATGAGTCTGGTGATGCACATATCAATGTAGCTAATGTATCCAGGCATTCAAGACAACCTTCTCCACTTAGAGATGCTTCACAATACACAAGTGAGAGGTTGAAGCGCATTGAGAGAGAAAAGAAAGCCTTCTTGGATGAACAAGATACTAAGGAAGAAAGGTTCAAACAATTGGAGGATGAGGAATGAGCTTTGCGAGACATAAGGAGAAGAGCCACACAAGAAGAACAAGATAGGCTCCTAGCGCAACAACTCCATAATCAATTCAACATAGGGGTACCAACAGTGGAACCAACTCTCCACCATCTACTCCCTCACCAAGTCCAAGAAGAAGGTCAAGGACCCCATCAAGATCACCTAGTCCTATAGGAAGAAGGACTTCTCGGTATAACCATCATAGGAGACAATCACCTCCTAGATATTCAAGACAACCCTCCCAACGAGCTCGTCATGGCTCTCAACATGGAGGAAGTAATGCCAACTTTGACACTATTGATTTTATGACAATGCAACAAGAACCATCCTTCCAACAGTATGTGGAGAATTATGTGGAGCAAAATAAGGATCAGTTCTTAGAAAGTCTAATCAATAAGGGTGCAAAAGTCCCATATAACTTTGATGTGGACCAAAAGATTAAGAAGCAAAACCCTTCAACTGAAGAGGTGATTAAGCAGATGCAAAAGACTATGGAGAAAATGATGGCTCCTAAGAATACCTTCAACTTGGACTCCATATGTCCTAATCCCATTGACAAAAGTGTGGTTATGGTAGATTTTCCTAGAAAGGTTGAAATCCCCACATATGACAAATATGATGGTAGTGGTGATCCCCATGACCATGTACGATAGTTCTATATCATGAGGACTCCTACCTTATGTGATTATTCCTGAGGAGCCTTAAAGGCCAAGCTATGGAGTGGTTTACTAACATTACCCCTCCTGTTAAAACATTCAAAGAACTTGTCCAAAGGTTTGTGCGACATTTTGCATATAATTTATCAAGGTCAGTCACCATGCTTGATTTGTGTAAATTAAAACAGAATCAAGGGGAACCCTTTGTGACATTTTTACAAAGGTGGAGATGCTTATGCTCCAAGTATTCTAGGACCATCCCTGAGGAAGAAAGGATTGATATAATTGTGAGCAATCTAGTGCCAGAATTAAGATATGAAGTTAGAAAAATGGTCTTTAATTCTTTTGACACTATGGTAGAAACTGCATGTCGCATCAAGGATATCTTAAAAGAACAAGGTATTTTGGCCAAACAGAGTAACAACAACAATGGCCAAAATAATAACAACAACAATAAGGATAAAAAGAACTCATATTGGAACAAAAATAAGCATGTAGTCAATGACAGAGTTGTTGACTCTCCACAACCTAAGGAACAAGGAGTTCTTAATTTATCTAATGTAGTTCAAGCTATGAATTCGCAGACATCCTTAGATCAACAAGAGCACAAGCCCAAGTATCAAGATAAATCTAAGTCAGGAAAGAGGCAACTCACTAAGCTTGGAGACTCTTATGCAGACATTTTTAAGACCTTGATTGCTCATAATTTGGTACAACCTCATGATCCTTCAAAGTTTCGCATACCAGATCCTAAACCTTATTGGTGGAATGAGAAGGCTTACAGTGTATACCACAATGGGATTGGACATGACATTGAAGGTTGTTTTAAACTCACACATCTTGTTTAAGACCTTATTGAGAATGGAAAATTACAAGTTGATGGATTGACCACAAACACAGACCACAAGGCCTTTAAGGAGCCCTTGCCTAAGTATGAGAAGGGGGGGACTTCTACAAACAAGAATGGCAAGGCCACAATCAATTATACCTATACAACTGTGAAAATGTCATTAATATGCTTGAGGTTTTGAACAATGATGTCAACATGATGAGAGGGCATGATCCCTATGACTATGATGTAAGCTCACCCCCAATATTTGATGAAGGACCCGTTGTTGTGCTTAGAGGTCCTCAATCTCGAAGGTCATCTCAACCTCTCAATGTTGTTACTAGGGGTCAGTCCCAAGGTCCTATTATCATTAGAGGTCCTAATTCTAGCAAATCTAAACAACCAGTGTCCAAAAGTGTTCCTCCTAAGTCTGCAGTTGGTCCTGATATGAGTTACAACCTTGTTGATCAGTTACAGCGAATGCCAGCACAGATTTCTATTTTTGATCTCTTAGAATTGTCTCCTAGACACAAGCGTGTCCTTGAGGATGCTTTGCGTGCAACAAATGTCCCTAATAATATAGATGTTGACCAATTCCAAAACATGGTCAACCACCTTGCTAGCCCACATTACCTTACATTTTTCAAAGAAGATGATAAAGCGTTGAGCCATCCACACAATCTTGCCCTTCACATTGAGGTCATGATCCATAAAACCCATGTTAGGCGTGTGTTGATAGATGGGGGTGTTGGGCTCAATATTTGTTCTTTAAGTCTTTTGAAAAACCTGGGTTACTTAGAGCATGCCATTGATACCAAGAAGAAAATTACTATCAAAGCCTATGATGAGGCTAAGAGAAGTTCTAAGGGGTTAGCTGTTCTTCCAGTCAGAATTAGTCTTGTTGAAAAGGACATTTTGTTTCAAATCACCGATGCTGGTCCTCTAGCATACAACATCCTACTAGGTAGACCATGGATTCATGACATGCAAGCAATGACATCTACTTATCACCAATGTGTCAAGTTTCCATACAATGGCATAGAAGTCTGCATACCAGATGATAGTACCTTATCTGTTAATACCATTTCAGCAGGGGCCCATGTTCCCTTAAATAGAGAAGCAGATAATTTTGGGGTAGCTCTTGAGCAATGTAAGGATAAATTCAAGTCCATAGACCTTGGTATGGGAGGATATCAAATTGACTCCTTTACAAAATTACCAATTTCACCTAGGTCCTATGGTAAACCGTCACAAGAGATGCGTCCCTCATCTTTAGCCATGACTCTGTTCGATACTTTTGTAGAATCTTCAGTACCTATTCAGGGTGAGAAAGAAGAGGTGGCTGTCAGAGAAGAAAAGTACCTACATAATGAAATTTTTTCCCCATCTCCTAAGACTTATGGTAGAGGATACATGTTGGTCACCAACATGGGCTACCCAGGTCATGGCCCTCTCAGTCACAGGTTAGATGCCAAGGCTAAACCACTCAACCATGCTCTTTTTGGTTGTAGGACTAAGTCAACGGTTGGCCTGGGGTTTGATAATGGAAAGAACAAAAGTGTTCCTATCCTAGCTGCGACGAATAGTGACAGTGACTCAGATTATACACCTAATCTCCAAAACCAACAAGACATGATTGATGATTGGGTGCCTTCCACCAATATCCTTTGGGGGGATTCAGATGATTCAACAACTAAAAACATAGACACCAGAGAAGGTGATACCCTTCACAATCTTAGAGCTTCTACATCAAGGCATCCCAAGCCTTCTTGGTGTAAACATCCTAGCAGAGATTCAGAAATAGATTCGCATGAGTTTGAGTGGGACTCTCTTTCAGTTGGAACAGTTGATTTGGACATGGATGTTGTTCATACCTATAGTACTCAATCTGATGCAACCAATGAACCTAGGGTAGGACTAGAGGATTAGACTCCTTGAATTGCCTTAGTGGATGATGCTTTGTTTGGTAGGACGAGTCCTAATTCAGGTATCTTAGAGGGAAACTTGACAGATCCTAACTGTGAGATCACCAGGGATACTGCCTTTCATATCAATAATGTTGAACCAGTCATTGACCTACCCCTTGTTAACCATCATTTGATTGATTGGTCACAACTTTGTCAAGAGCCTCAGCTTCTCACTTTTCACAATGACTACGAGATAGCCTGCTACTTGAATGCTCTTGAACTCGCAGTCTCTTCCACCAGTGAACCTACAACAAGTATGATGGAGCCAGATATTAAGTACCTCAGTCACAAAATAAAAGAAAAGAAAAAAAAGAGAAATGGTTCTGATGGCGAAAACCACTATGTGGCGGTGTCAGAACCCAAAAAAGTAAAAAGAAAGGACGTATTGGAAGGTGAAAACCTCTTTGAGGCACCTAAGGATGGGGTACTTAATAACTTGCCAAGTTATTTCCAAGATAGGTCATCAATTCTTATTGAGCCTACACAACCAGTAAATTTGAATACAGAAGAGGCTCCATAGGTAATTCATCTAGTTCAGTCTCTATCAGTGCAAGAAAAATAGGCATACACAAAGTTCTTACAAAAGAAAAAAATCAATTTTGCTTGGACATATTCAGACATGCCAGGGCTTGACACTAATCTCATTATGCATCAATTATCTATAGCTCCAGGAATTAAACCAATGAAACAGAAGTTGAGGAAAATGCACCCTCATATAGCTCTCCTTATTAAGGCTGAATTAGAAAAGCTCTTAGGAGCAGGGTTTATTAGAGCTATCGACTATGCCAAGTGGATCTCAAATATTGTTCCAGTTTCAAAACATGATGGGTCCATTCGTGTATGCACAAACTTCAGAGATCTTAACAAAGCTTGCCCAAAGGATGACTTTCCACTCCCTAACATAGACATGATAGTGGATATGACTGTAGGCTATGAGATATATTCTTTAATGGATGGTTTTTCCAGTTATAACCAAATAAAAATAACTCTTGAGGATCAAGAAAAGACAGTCTTCACATGTGCATGGGGAACCTATTGTTGGAACGTCATGCCATTTGGCTTAAAAAATGTCGGAGCCACATACCAAAGAGCTATGACCACAATATTACATGACATGATGCATAAAAACATGGAGGATTATGTGGATGATACCTTGGCCAAGTCTAAGCAAAGGGGTACACACCTACAAGATTTGGAAGTCATTCTGGATCGAATGGAGCATTTTTAGTTAAGATTGAATCCGAAAAAGTGTGCATTTGGGGTTACCTTAGGTAAACTGCTAGGATTCATAATTTCAGCCAAAGGAATAGAGGTGGATCCCGAAAAGGTTCAAGCCATATTAGATATGCCACCTCCTAAGAACATTAGTCAGATGAGAAGTTTTCAAGGATGACTCCAATCCATACGGAGGTTTATTTCACAGCTTGCAGATAGAGCACAACCATTCAACAAGACATTGCATAAAGGAGCCACATGTGCTTGGAATGAGGATTGCCAAAAGAGCTTAGATCAAATAAAACAATACTTGGCTAATCCTCCAATTTTGATGCCTCCTATCCTAGAAAAACCATTGATTTTGTACATCTCAGCGATAGAATCTTCCTTGGGGGCACTGTTGGCTCAACTTGATGATGCTGGGAAGGAAAGAGCCATCTACTACATTAGCTGTACTCTAGTATCTTATGAGATCAATTATAATAGTATTGAAAAGTCTTGTCTTGCAGTAGTGTTTGCTTCCCAAAAGTTGCGTCACTACATGCTTGCCCATACTATACATCTCATTGCAAAAATTGATCCTCTTAAGTATTTGCTTGGTAAGGCTGCTCTCATGGGTAGACTTGCTAAATGGATGATGATTCTTTCAGAATTTGACATAGAGTATGTTGAGCATAAGGCTATAAAAGGACAGGCCATTGCAAACTAATTGGCTGATTTTCCAATCCGAGACAAAGCACCAATGAAAGTTGAGTTTCCAGATGAGCATATCATGTACATGACCACGCGTACTTGGAAAATGTTCTTTGATGGTTCAAATATGCAAAATGGATGAGGAGATGGAGTGTTGTTTATTTCCCCTCATGGGTGTACTATTCCCAAGTCCTATAAATTATTGTTCCCATGCACAAACAACATTGTTGAATATGAGGCCCTAACCAATGGATTGAAAATGGCCATAGAATGGGGAATCACAGAGCTGCATGTCCTTGGGGATTCACAATTGATAATCAACCAAGTGAATGGAGAGTACCAAACTAAGGATGATAAGTTGATACCTTATAAAAAGATGGTCGATTCATTGCAACACTATTTCACATTTGTAACATTTCAACAGATCCCTAGAACAGAAAACAAGGCTGTAGATGTTATGGCTACATTAGCTTCACTCCTTCAGTTGGAACAACACGAATCAAGATTTGAATTCCTAGTGGAAGAACTACACCATCCCATCTTTGACTCCTCTGAAAGCCATGTCATTTGTACCTTGGTCACTCATGAGTCTTCCCGTTATGGTGCTATCTATTCATACCTTTGTGATGGCATCATTCCCGAATCATTTAACCGATCTGAATGAAGAAACCTTGTCTGTAATGCCTCTCGCCATACCCTTGTCTCTGGTGATCTGTATAGGAGGGGTTTAGATGAGACACTTCTTAGATGCTTTGAAAAGGATGAGTCCAACCGAGCATTAGTTGACATCCACAAGGGCATTTGTGGAGGACATTCCAATGGTCTTGCCATGGCCTGAAGGTTGCTTAGGGCGGGGTATTATTGGCCCATAATTCAGATGGAGGCTATAGCTTTTGCCAAGTCTTGTGAAAAGTGTCAGAAACATGGAAACCTGATTCATGCTCTAGGTCAGGAGCTTATTCCTTCTATTTCTCATTGGCCATTTCAGTGTTGGGCCTTTGACCTTGTTGGGCAGATTCATCCCAACTCATCAGGCGGACATAACTTCATTATTATTGCTACTGACTACTTTACCAAATGGGTAGAAGTCGTTCCACTCTCTGTTGCTTCAGGAAAGACAATTTCTTTGTTCATATTGAATCACATCATTTGTCATTTTGGGATACCTTCTGAGATAATCACTGACAATGGAGGTCAGTTCAAAAACAAGGACCTTACACACCTCTGCAAGAAATTCAAGATAAAGCAACATTGGTCTCCATTTACTTCCCACAAGGAAATGGACAAGCAGAGGCCTCTAATAAAACCATTCTTAAGATTCTCCATAGAACAGTTCACAAGAATGGTAGAGACTGGCACTTACAGATCAATCTAGCCTTATGGGCTTACAGAACGAGTATCCGTACTCCCACAGGGGCTACTCCTTTTGCCCTCACTTATGGTGCTGACGCAATATTACCTTTAGAAGTTGAGATTCCTTCACTTTGAGTCTCTCTCAAAGGTTTGATTACAGATGAAGATTATCGTGCCATGAGATTGCAAGAATTGGAACTTCTTGATGAGAAACGTAGAAGATCTTTTAATCACATGAGAGTCTACCAAAAGCGTATGTCCAAAGCATTCAACAAGAAGGTTCACCCTAGAGAGTTTCAAGTAGGAGATCTTGTCCTGCGTGAGAATCCTAAGAACTAACAACATTAAGAACAAAAGGGAAAATTTGAACCTAACTGGCTTGGACCATACATTATTACTGCTACTTTTGGGACAGGTGCTTACTTGCTATCTGATGAACAAGGGGAATAACTCCCTGATCCTATTAATGTTTTGCACCTCAAGAAGTTCTATCTATGATGTCTATTCTATCTGGGGGCATCCTTTGTACATATTTATGGATTCTGAAAAAATTCCAAAAAAAAATTTCATATATGATGCTGAAAAAATCCTAAAAAGCATATAAAGTCCTGAAAAAATACAAAAAAATTTAAAAATGCAAAAAATTCAAAAAAATTCAAAATAAAATAAAATAGAAAAAGTGCCTTGGTGAAAACTTGGAAATAGGCGCCTTGGTAGCAAAAATACAAAAAAATTGAAAAAATAAAAAATTCTTCCAAGTGGTGAAAACCTGGAAATAGGCGCTACTTGAGGCCTTTGCACCCTTGTCTTTTAGCATGCGTCCTCGACACTTAGCCTTTCTCCATCATGACTTGACCTTGTTGCCTTGGTTTGGAATTGGTCTTTGTCTTTGTCTAGGGGGCATACCTGTTAGCATAGGTCCTTTAGGTGCGTTTGTCTCTTGGGGTATTTCACAAACAAGTGTTTTTCAACACCACCCCAAACAGTGTTTTTCAACACTACCCTAGCATCAAGTGTTTCTCTACACTTATCAGATGTCTTACCTACCAATCTAAGTATGATGCGATATCGCCCATTAGCAAATTTGATGCTTGAAGTTTGACTCTATGACCAACACACAGGCACTTAAACAATCAACTCAATTGAGATATGTTGGCTTTATTTTTCTTTGTGTGTTGTCTATGAGGATTTCTTTGATGAGTGGTCTCTCCCTGAGAAGTTTTCAATGATGCATAGCTAGAAGACTGAGGGTATGAGAACATGTTTTATTTCTTTATCTGCTTGTGGGTATATGTCATTGATCCTAACTGTCATGAGCATTTATGTTGGTCTTACTTGACACTGGGGATTGACAAGGTATTATCCTTGACTGTTTATGCAAGTGCATACTTCTAGCCATCTTACTTTCCTTGTGTCTCGATGCGAGTATAATCTTGCTATATTAAACTTAGGTAATCTCACTACACTAGTCATCTTGACCTACATGTCTTTGGTGCCTAGGTGGGATTCCCACATTCAATCTGATATAGATCATATTCATATACCCATAGTCATACTAGTGTGTATTGTATGATCTCGCGACGCTACCAATAAAGCTCGATGATGATATTTAGATGTCTATAAGCATTGTGACCTTGCAAGTCAACCACTTTTTCATAATAGCTTGCATTTTTTTAGGGTCATGTTAGATTAGTTTTGCACCTTGCATATGGAGAGAGCTCTCCTTTTCATCTCACATGGACTAGTCGGTCAACTACGCTCATCTTCCCTTTTCTGGATCATGTCTTTCACTTCTTGTCTATAGCATTTTGACCTAATTTTCAAAATACCTCAGAATTGCGCAAAAATTGTACCCCTAGCTAATTTCAACATTCTGGATCCATTTTCAGACTCAAAATTGAAATCCAAGTTCATCTTGATAGTCAAAATCACATTTCAAAATTTCACCCTCATCTACGCAGTTGGCTGACCATTTGAGGCCTGATCCTTCGATCTTTGTTGGGGCATCTTCATTTCTTCACCCCCATCTCTTTCAAACTCCTAGTCTATCATTCATTTTCACTCACTTCATTTCTCTAAGGTTTGACTTACTTCTTATCCTATATCTTTCCCAGTCAAACCTAGTCAACCTGGGGCATGTTTTCACTGCTTCATGGTTATCCTATCATGCTTCATCTTTGATTATGATTTCTAGTGCTTTGATCAAGTTTATCAATTTCCTATTCTCTACCTGATTTTGATTTCAATTTCGAGGGGGCAGTACCTATCAGCTTTAATTTTTGATTCAGCTTTATCATTTAGCTCAACTTGAGATTTTTATTTGGAGACTTGATTATCACCTAGCAGTGATAGTGGTGATTTTGTCTTTCAATTTTTCAGACTTGATTATTGCCTAGCAGCGACGACGATAGTTTTGTCTAAGACTTGATTTGCACCTAGCAGTGACGATGTTGGTCTTGTCTTTCAGCTTTTGCTTATTTTTGTCCTAATGTGTTCCCAAAATGAACACACATCTGGGTTGTTTTGTGATCCCAAAATGAACTCACATTTCAACTTCTTTGATTGCATGTGTTCCTGAAATGATCACACATTAGTCAAAGAGGGGCAAATGTATGCACCCTAAAATGGTCACCTAGACTTTGGGCCCCCATTCAGTAATTTATCAAATCCCTAAATCAAGATTTTTAAAAATCAATATTTTCAATTATATCAATTTCCTTGATCAAATCCTATTTTATCATTTTTTATTATTTTCCTTGGGCTAACCATTTTATCCTAAAGTCTTTATTTATTCAAAAAGAATATTTCCTCCCCTTTTAATAAATAAAAAGCCCACCCTTTTCCTCTTATCCTAAGTTGCACAAATAAAGCATTATTCTTATTTTATAAAAAAGGGAAAAAGCACGTTTTGTCTCATATGGACACAAAAGTCAACTTTTATTTTCTCATTGAAGGATATTTGTACACATGGATTGCTCCTCTTTGATGCTCCACCATTGATTAAGTCTTTTGCCTCTTAATCTCCATGGTCCATTCCTTTTTATTTCCTATAAAAGGAGAGCTCTCTTCCTCATTTCTAGAGATATAGATATCCATTCATGTTTTATGCTAATATTATTCTGCAGGTTTTCTAGGTTATTTGGAGCTTTTTGAAGACATCCTTGCATCCAAGCTTTGAAGACATTGTTGTTACATTTCATTTAGTTTGCTTTCATAGTTGCATAATCATGGCATTCTTAGTATAGATTTCTTTTATGCAATAGATTAATCTCACATAGCTTAATTAGGAGGGATTGTAAGACTTGTACTTTCCTTTCATAGTCTAGTTTGCACTTTCCTTTCATAGATTAGATTTCCTTTCAAGCATTGCATTGTTATCATTTAGCTTAGCTTGCATCTTCATTCTTAGCTTACTTGCATTGCATTGCATTTCATATTGATTTCATTGGAGATATTGGCACTCTTGCCCTTTTCTTCACTTGAATCTCTCATTGTGTGGTTGACTAGCAAGGTCATTAGCTTCATAGCTCTAGCTGAGAGCAATTTTACAATCTTGCAACTCCATACATAAAGAGCTATGGATCAATTTTTGAGACCTCATTCTTGAGTGTTTTTTATTGTAAGGATTCATAGAAGTGCACTACTTTTGTGTGTACAGATATTACATTCGAAGTGACATATTGTTGCCAAATATGCATATTTTTTATTAAATTTGCATGTGTGTTACCAAAGTGGCAACTTGCTAGTGATGTGATGTTGCTACCAAAGCACTATTGTTGTTGAAGTGTCATTTTGCTATTAATTATACATAGGTAATATTGGATTGTAAACATGTGTTGTTATTTAGCTCCAACTTGTTGCACTCAATGTTAAAAATATTGTATTGATAACAAGTTTTACCCTCAATGTGAAACATAGTATGAAAATGAACTCCTTACCAAGCACCGTAACTCTATGAACCATTTACATAAATTCTTTTTAAATACAACCTACACAACCACATCATTTATTTTATTTATTGGTAACAATTTCCTCACCAAACCCAGTATGTGCAAGACTCCTTAGAGGCATTTAATTATTTCATCATAAAACAAAATATTAACTCTACCACATCCAATTATACTGAAGAATACATTGTCAACTTGTTGGTAAACAAATTTCTCACTATGATTGTTTCTCTAAAAATGGGCTTGTTTTTCCAAAGAGCAGTGACAACCATGCCAACAATTGGAGAGATTGTAGCAAACTATAACCTTCATCTATGTTTGAGAGGGGTAGCTCCCTCATGTGGTGGGAGGTATTTGTACTTTTTGTGTACTTTTCACCTAGAAGTACAAAAAGGAGGCAAGATAAAACTAATGATAAAGGATAACATAAACCTCAATAGTAGACATACAAACATTGGTTGAGACTTCACAAATGATAACAATTACAAAGAGTGTTTAATCATAAAGCAAGCTTTTGATATGCAATGACGATAATATAAGTAATAAATGTCAACATACAAAGAGATGAACCATACAAGAACATGCAAGTCCAAATACCAGGAAAATATGTGTCTCATTAGATTAATTACATATAGTACCAATGATTTTCATAACTATATAAAAGGATTACTAATAACTCAAAAAGACATTTATTTAACAAACAAATAAATGTATGGACTCTATTATCTTTGTGAAACTATACAATCTCATAATCCCTTCTATACGTAGCGCAAATCAAATCATTACAAATTTCTCTAAAAATTTCTCCAAAGTTTTCTCCTTTGCAAAAAGTCTCACTTTCACATTACCACTGGCCTTCTATTTATAGGCTCTCTTTGATAACTAATTTGAATTTTCTAGGTTAGTAACTAACTTATTTTTGTGCAAATTGAATGAGGTTACTAACCTTACAAAATTCATACTTGAAATTTATTATATCAAAAGAAGAGTGTGATATTGGTTTTGCCAAAGTACATTTTCATCTCCATATTCTTCTTATTCTTCTTATTTGACACTTTCTGAAAAATGTTTCTAAAACTGGATCAATATCAATATGCTCTTTACTTTCATGGATATTTGAAAAAAAATGATTTGTATCTTCATTTCATAGCATATCCCTTATGCTTGTTGAACTCTATTATGTCTTCCCTTTCTGGTGCACAAAAGAATGCAGGAACCAATATTGTTTACTTTCTTCGATATCAAAGTTGATGAGTTTCTATACTTCTTCATCTAAACGTGTGGGAGAAAGACACCTCGTACTGTTGGCAAACATGATATTTATTTTTATGATGCCAACTATAATAGTCACACATTTTGCTCTCAACCAGAGACCAATCTTTGACTGCAACCAAAGCAATTATATGTTTTACGTTTCCTAGGAAAATAGAGTCATTATCATAGCAAGAATAATAGGTTACACACAAACTGTCTATTTCAATTCCCTCAAATTTTCAGAGCACAAAGACACTCATTTTCTTTCTCCTTTGAAAGAGACGTTCCTGTTTCTTTGGCATCTTCAACTCTCTCTTTATTTGGATCTTGTGAATGCCTTAGTTTTTGCTAATGATCTATATTTCAATGCATTGTTTGTGACTTGATATCTTTGTATGCATCGTGCTGAACTCTTTTCTTGAGATGGCTAATCTTTGTGGCATTTTGTCAAACGGTTCAGGTGCAATGTTCAGGATTTCATTTCACATACGTGTAGACCAGGATAACACACGCCTTTATCAATCTTGGTACGACTATGGTATCGAGTAAGTGAAGATTTTGAAAACTGGCTTTGTATCTACCAACTTGCATTTTCTTGAAAGTTTTTATCACCTTTCAACAAACCTATTCTGTGCAAAATGATAAAATATGACAAATTTATCAACTTTGTAATATTTAGATGACATCTGTAAGTTGTCGGGCAAGGTTGCCATTTTGGCGCAATCAACAATCATTTCAGTTATTTCCTGGAGGTTACACATCTTCGAAGCATTTTGTCAAATAATTCATTGAGCTATCCATGATTTCACATTTTACATGCATGCCGCCCAAACATTGCTTAATGGATGTTCATAACCTTTTCTACAGTAAAATTCTTCGCAACAAATCCATTTTTGGCAAACTTTGCAATCAAACATTCCATGAGATATCGTCTCTCTATGACATACTATCAAACAGTTTGATGTGATTGTTTATGCTTTCATATTTTTATCAAGGCTCCATTTTGGCAAATACTACCAATGATTGTGAAATTTGGCTTTATGTCTTGATTGCATTTCATTGAAATATTTTAAAAACCTCAACAAATCCGTTTTCTACAAATCTTGTAATCAAAGGCATTTGATAAGACTTCAAGCTCTGATTGAAATCTTGATCCACACTTATTAGCAGTTATAAGCTGTTCTTGAAATGGAGGTTAGAAGTGCTTAAAATTTAATTTTTAAGTAAAGAAGTTAGAAATGATTATTTTTGAGCATTCATAATTTTTTGGTTTCAAGTGTTTGCTCATTTTTTTAACATTCAAAACCTTGTAATATCAGTTTCTAAATTCGATTGTGTAGAATTTTTTGTCATCAACGTTTTGGATCATACATGATCCATCATCAAGATGCAAGAGAGCAAAAGGAACATAAGATGGTAGATTTTCAATCATTCAAAACCTTTTTGGTTTTGTTAGCTCAATTCTTGAGCATTTTCAATCATTTTGTTGTGTGTGCTCAGATTTTTAGAATTTTTAACCCAAGAGGTTACATTTTTTAGCATTTTGAGTGGGAGGAGATAACTTGAGGAAGTTTTAATCGATTTTCCTCTAAAATAGCCCATCTTAATGAGAAATAATTGAAGAATACGTATAAAAAAATTAAAATTAGTAAATGAAAAATAATTTTAATTGTTTCTCATTAAAAATGGATAAGCTCGATTAAAGTGAACTTCAAGGAAAATTAGAAATGTACTAAAACACCCACAACAAAGTTCATGAATGGAGGGATTTAGACCACCAATAAATGTACATGGAACACAAAAACTTTCAAAAACCAAGTTTTTGAATTGACATGAAATTTTAAATTTTGAGTTAACAAAAATCCAAGCAACACAACCAATCATATCTTTTTACCAACAATGTTTGCATACTCATTAAATAACTCCCTATGGGGAGTCATGCGGAAGGAGGCTTTAGAGTTGATTGACTTTGTATCTATAGCAAGGACTAGCAAGCACGTCACTAATGTCATCTTAAGGGGATCTTAAGTTCAAATCAACAATAGACCCTTTTTTCCATTCTTCTTCTCATTGTCATCCTTTTATGTGGCCATTTTTTTTTTTTATCATAATTCTAATATTTAACCTGGATTTACCAAGAGATTTAGACCCTCCTTTTGATTTGGAACTTTCTTCATTTTTATTATTATTTCCCTTCTTTGTTTAACCACTAACAACTAATGCATATTTTGAAAAGAAAAAAATCATTCCTCAAATCCTCTAAGAGTGATGCACCAACCACCTCCTCAATTTTAATTCTTTAAAAGAACCATTCTAATTGTAGTATGCTAGTTTTATTACATGTGCATCAAAAAGATTCTTCTACCCGCCCCGCCCCGCCCCCCCCCCCCCCCCTCTACTCTTTCACGTGACATAAACAAAAAGGGGTAATGCGATATTACTCATTTTTCTAATGATAGTATGACAAGAATTAATAGAAAATTATTCATAGTAAACATGTCTAAAGGTTATAAATGGTATTCCCTTCTCTCATTGTATACCTTCTTAAAAGATAAATCTATAAGAAATGATCTTATTTTACCCATTTATTAGAGTATACAAATGAAAAAACAAAACAAATTGTGCTTTGATTTGATTTATAATCAGAGTATTAACTTTCAGTTTAGGGCTATGTATTGAACAACTTGCAAATAATACCTTTATATTGAGCTTGAATACCATAGAGGTGACACTCTTTTAGGCACCACTCTTGTTGGCACCTTACTATTTCCCAACCTTCTCTTTGAGAATAGTAGTTGTGTTGCATCCTCTCATCCTACCACTCTTGCTTTCATGATTTTTTCAATGTGTTTCTTATACACATTGTCAATACAATGTGGCATCACATATGGGAACAATGTTTGTCATGTGTTTTTTTGCCTATTGTTATGAATTTATTAACAATAATAATTATTGTTTTATTTCATCTTGTGGGAGTTGATAGCTAACCCCACAACTCCAAAAAATCACCTACAACCAAAATTCCTATTACATCTGAAGAGAAAAGGCCATGATTGATGTTATGCAACTTTGAGAGAGATTGATCCAAAGAGGAATCTAATATTGAGATTGACTTGTAAATGAATTGGATAAATTACAATGAAAAAAAATTCTTATAAAAGCATAATATAAAAACCCTATATGAGGATTAAATTAGATCATGACAAATGCCTTAACCATGCAGCTTGAGATAACTTGGCCTATAATTAGCTCAATCCAAAAATAGAAATGTGTTGGCATTTGATGAAGGTGATATGTGTGTTGATCATAGGATTGTATTGTGGTTTTCTCATTACTGGCAACATGATCTATTGAAGGCATGAGATCAGTTTTACCAATGATGTTGAAGGATCATATTGGCAAATCAACTAAGTGTTCAGTCAACCAGAAAGAAGATAGTATGCAAGGTTCAAGCGACCAGATTTGGAGTTGGAGATCAAGTTAAGGTGTGTGATTAGACAGATAACATCTATAGAGGAATATTTAACTACATCTATGATTGTATCATCTATATATTAAAGAATACAGTGAGTTATTGAGGATTAAAGAAATACAAACAACAAGAACATGAGACATGAAGAGTGACTGGCTAGATCAGCCAACCGGTCATTTTAGAGTTAGTAAATATTTTATTTACGACTTGTTTAATGTTGTATTGAGTTTTTGAGTTGACCAATGTATTTTGGCATGATTGGATTTGAATTTTATATCAGTGGGTAAAACATTTTTTGGCAAAGGCCGACTTGGAAAAAGTTTTTATAAAGAAGGTTAAAATCAAGTTTAGGGTAAGATGTGATAGGTGATTTTGATTGTGTGAAGCTAAAGGAAGGATTTTTGGATGTTGATGTGGTGTTGTGATCACAATTGAAGCAGATATGTCAGACATGAAGTGTCATAATCAAATCATTTAATCTTGGGTCTATCTCAAGGAAAGCCCTAACAGGTTTGCAGTAAAATCCTTTAACAAGGTCATTCCTAACAAAGTTAGTAGGAACTTTAACAGGATCTGAAGTATAAATCCTCTAACAAGGTGACTCTCAGAAGGTGTTTTGAAATCCCTTGACCTAGCAATCTTTAATAGGACTTTTGTAGCTTCTAACAAGGTTATTAATACTCTTAATTGGGTTTAACCTCATAAGGGTTTTTGTAATTGCTCCTAACAGGGCATATTTCATTAGTTGTAATATCCCTCCCAAAGTTTGATTTTCTATATGTTATGATGTCATTTATATTTATGGATTTACTGACCTCATACCTGGATGTGTATGGATTATGTGTATGTTTTGCAATACCCCTCCCATAGTTTGCTTTTCAGTTTAATTGGCTAGACTCTTTTGGCCACTTTTCACATGGGTATTAGATCCTTAGATAGATTTGATGTTATTTATGTTTATGGTTTTATTGACCCCATACTTGCATGTGTATGGTTGGTGTGTATATTTTATATTTATGTTTGATGTGCTTGATATGGTTGAGGGACGGAGTCCTAGTTACTTTCTTGTGAGATCCAAATGATCGACTAATCCCCACCATTATCTATTATATATTTATGCATGTAGGGTATATGCAGGATCATGGTATACCAAACTATGGCCTTAAGTGGCAATGAAAAATAAGAAAATCAGGGTTAGTCAACTTGATGTAAAAGGTTGAACATCTTATGAACCTTATGTGAAAAAGTTGTAAGAGTAGAATCTATAGGAAATTGAATGTAGTTTCTAAACTACTAGCCCTTGTTTGAAATTTTTGTTGTTGAATTGTTTAAAATTTTAGATTTCAATTCAGTACTACGAAAATTTCAGGGAAAAGATAAAAAGTATGTGTATGTCTAACCACCTTAATCACAATCAAATGATAATATATTTTCCCAAGATTCTAGATATAAGTAGTAGACTCATTCTTGGATGTGACGCATATTTTTTTGTAATTTTTGGTCAAATAAATAATTAATTATGAATTTTCTGCTACAACTTTTTTAGAATAAAAAAATCTCATGTCTAACCACCTTAACTAATTCAACATTTTACCAAATTCAAAACTTTTATTTTCTTATAGTAGTCGAAGCATAGAATGTGACACATGTTTCAGATTTCAAAAAGGTTAAACGGTTTGAAAGTTATAGTTATTTTTCAATCAGTATGTAAATTATGACTTTAAAGATAACTCAATTGAAAAATAAGTAATAATTACTTACTGAACTCAAAATTTGACAGCAATTATATTGATGGAAAGTTGATAATGTCTTTAAGAAACCCTTTTCGTTTCATCAATTTCGAGTGAAAAAATAGTCATCAGCTACATGGTCGAAGTCTCGGTATCAAGAACTATCTCCTAAAACACGTCTAAAGGATTCACCACCCACAATTGGTAATGCTGAAGCAAATACCAAGCCTAATCGGATATCCGATAAAATTAGATATCCGATATTTTTGGATATCCGATAATTTTAAATATCTGAAAAAGCCCGCCTATTTTGAAATTTCAATTGCCCCACTTTTCCCAAATTCAAGTTTCATAATAAATGTATTTTTTTAATAGTAATATTAATTGTCTTATAAATTAAGTTGTATTCTTTTTATGTTAATATTAATTCAAGTTTCATATTAAATTATATTTTTGTTATGTTAATATTAATTTCATTTTAAAAATTAATATTAAATAATAATAGCATAGCATAAATATTATAATATATATTTTTATATTAGTATGTATTATATTATTTGATATACAAAATGATTTCAAAAAAATACCCGCACAATTGATTTAAGGACAGATAGTTTTAGCTCAAATCCTCTTGAAAATATCCAGCACAGGATTTTTCTACAGACTCCTTGTAATTTTGGCGGTCTGACTATACTAAATAAGTAGATGTCAATGGACTTCCCCTCGATTGAATACAATCAATTGATTTTTTAACTCTCAAAAAAAAATTTCACATAGTTGTAGAACCACCGTACGCTCATCATCTGTTCTAGAAACTAACGGTGGCATAAAAATTGATGTAAGAACATTTAAGGTACATTGTCCACACAAAGGTATATGAAACCTTTAAATATATATTAGAAAGTGGAGGTGAAGGCTCTAGATCAGAGAGACAGAGAGAGAGAGAGAGGTCATGAGGACTTCATAGGGGTCCTAACACGTGATAAGGGGTACTAGAACCCCTAGGAAGTCCCCATGACCCCTTTCGACACATTGCAACCCTCAAGTGTGTCCTAAGGGGTCCTATGACCCCTCTGGACACACTTGAGCATTCAAATGTGTCGAAAGGGGTCATGGGGACTTCATAGGTGTCCTAGTACACCTTATAACATGTTAGGACACATAGGAAGTCCCCACGACCCATTTTGACACATTTGAAATCTCAAGTGTGTCTAAAGGGGTCGTAGGACCCCTTAGGACACACTTGAGGGTTCCAATGTGTTGAAAGGGGTCGTGAGGACTTCCTAGGGGTCCTAACACATGATAAAGCATACTAGGACCCCTACGAAGTCCCCATGACCCCTTTCGACACATTGGAACCCTCAAGTGTCTCCTAAGGGGTCATAGGACCCCTTAGGACACACTTGAGGGTTCCAATGTGTCTAAAGAGGTCATGAGGACTTCCTAGGGGTCCTAACGCATGATAAGGCGTACTAGGACCCCTGGGAAGTCCTCGTGACCCCTTTCGACACATTAGAACCCTCAAGTGTCTCCTAAGGGACCCCTGGGGAGTCCCCATGACCCCTTTTGACACATTGGAATGCTCAAGTGTGTCCTAAGGGGTCGTAGGAACCCTTAGGACACACTTGAGGGTTCCAATGTGTCGAAAGGGGTCATGAGGACTTCCTAGGGGTCCTAACACGTGATAAGGCGTACTAGGAACCCTAGGAAGTCCCCATGAACCCTTTCAACATATTGGAACCCTCAAGTGTGTCCTAAGGGGTCCTATGACCCCTCCAAACACACTTGAGCATTCAAATGTGTTGAAAGGGGTCATGGGGACTTCCTAGGTGTCCTAGTACACCTTATCATGCATTAGGACCCCTAGGAAGTGTATGTTATACACTGAGTTTGCACCTTTGTTTCAAGCTCTCTTGGTCTTGATAACTCAATATAACATGGGAATCATCTCAAGGTTGTGGGACCTTTGCTAACTGAGATGAAACCTCCAGGTTCTAGGTTGGTTCCTCTTGGATTATCACCTTAGTTTTCTCTTAATAGGAAAGTAAATCTTTTGAGGGAAAGGGTTAGAAGGAGTGCATGAAAGGGAAATGATAGGAAAGAAAACTACCTACTAGGTGATGCACCGAAATTAGGGTTTGGATCTCAATATAGAAGAATGAGATCAATGGAGGAATCAGGTCTAATAAGTCACCACTCACTAGATAGGCTTGCATAAGTATTTCATAGGAAGGCCAGAACAGAAGACTCAACCTATGACCTGCAAACAAACATCCTTTTCTGCAACTAGGTGTAGGAATGAGATAAGACTGCTAGGGGCTGTAGTATACCCACAAAACATCTAAATCAGATCAGACATAGTAACACACAAAATCATAGAAAGTGAGAGGGACTAGGAACCCCAATTTCCATTGAAAACATGCATAAACCTTAATCGAATAAGAGACAAACTCAGACAAGGAAGCATAGGGACATGAAGAATTGTCACAAAAATACTTCTGCAATGTTTGAATTCATCAATGGGAATTACAAAATGTGGGAAACCAAGGGGCAGGAAGAAATGCCACAAATAGCTTCCCAAGAAAGAGTCTTTCTTTTTTACAAAATGTGAAATCTAAGCACTAAGGCTCCAAAAAAACAATATATACAACACTCACTCCACGCAGGCAGGAGTCCAAAAATTAACCAAGGTTACAAGATTTACAATTTAATAATAAACCCTAGGTCGAACAAGTCTGATCATAAATGCTATTCTGCAACAACATGGCCGATTAGACTTTAGGTTTGCTTGCCCATCTTTTTACTACATCGTCTGTAGATAAGCAACCTGGACTCAACCAACTGGCTCAAAGCCACGCCATGAATGCACTGATTGGTAACCTGCTGGGACAAAGAATCGACCCCTGACAGCTGCCCAGACTTCTTCATCAACTTCGCAACCTGCAGCTGTCCTCATAAGTCATAAATTTTCATCTACCCATGTCTGCAACATTCTCCTTAGAAGAAAGCCCGCAAAAAATAGGCCGCACCGCCTCAAAATAATACTGGTCGCATGATTGCATGAGCCCAAAAGTCTTCATGCGATCATGCGACTAGCCTTTGAAAATCTGTCACTCTTTGCCACAAATGTCGCTGGATTAAACACTGGCAAAAAACCCCTTGCAAAAGTGTTCAAACTCGAGTGTGAGAAGTAAACTGCAAATTTAACCCTGGTTCCATCTTGGGTTCATTTTTCCTCTAGTCATGGAGTCTCTTGATCTTTTCTTAACCCCAAGTTACATCTGGCGACTATGCAAAGTCCTCCAACTGTGCAACCACGCAAAGCTTACCAACCCCGAGCCCACTCTGCTTTAAAATAACATTGGTTGCATGATCGCATGAGCCCAAAAGACTTCATGTGATCATGCGACAAGCTTCTGAGAGACTGCCTCTGCTGCCACATAGACACTCGGGCCCGCAAAATATCCCACTTGTACCACATAGACCAAATGGAACTAACCACATCAGCTGGACCCATGATAGAATGCTCAAAACACCAGAAGGATCCAACGGTGGTCGCATGATCGCATAGGATCGGAAGATCCCATGCGAACATGCGACCACCGTAGATTTTGAATCTATGGGGCCACATGTTATTGGGTCCGCTACAACCTTCCCTGACCGCTGAGAAATGGACATGTCATCACCCACAGACCCACTACTAGAGTCTTGGCAGTAAAGCAGATCTAACGGCCATCGCATGATCGCATGGAATCAAAAGATTCCATGTGAACATGTGGCCACCATCGGATCTTCCACACATTGCAATGGTTATGAGGAATTGGGACCCACCTGATCAGAGTTGCGTGCTTGTGAAATGTTGATGCCAGGGGAAGAAGGGTGAAACATGAGGGTTTTCAAACCGGAGGTTGAAAACACAGAGAATTTTCAAACCGGAGGTCAAAAACACAGAGTTTTTTGACACTGAACACTTTTTGGAACCCTGCAATAGTATTTCCTGCAAGCACTTAAACTTGAATATCTCTATGAGTTTTGCGAATTAAGTGATGTGATCTGAATTGGGGCAAGGTGACACATCAAAGGACATGAGGTTCAGAGCGTAAAGCATGAAAGTTGGGGAATCAACTTCACAAATGAAAACAAGCTGGACTGTGGCCAAAATTGTATGACAGGGAAATTTTGGGTAACAGTCCCCATGACCCCTTTTGACACATTTGAAAGCTCAAGTGTGTTTGAAGGGGTTGTAGGACCCCTTAGGACACACTTGAGGGTTCCAATGTGTCAAAAGGGGTCATGAGGACTTCCTAGGGGTCCTAACGCATGATAAGGCATACTAGGACCCCTAGGAAGTCCTCATGACCCCTTTCGACACATTGGAACCCTCAAGTGTGTCCTCTACGACCCCTTAGGACACACTTGAGGGTTCCAATGTGTCGAAATAGGTCATGAGGACTTCCTAGGTGTCCTAACACATGATAAGGTGTACTAGGATCCCTAGGAAGTCCCCATGACCCCTTTCGACACATTGGAACCCTCGAGTGTGTCCTAAGGGATCGTAGGACCCCTAGGAAGTCCCCATGACCCCTTTTGACACATTAGAACCATCAAGTGTGTCTGGAGGGGTCATCTGAACACACTTGAGGGTTCTAATGTGTCGAAAGGGGTCATGGGGACTTCCTAGGGGTCCTAGCACACCTTATCATGCGTTAGGACCCCTAGGAAGTCCCCATGACCCCTTTTGACACATTGGAATGCTCAAGTGTGTCTGAATGGGTCGTAGGACCCCTTAGGACACACTTGAGGGTTCCAATGTGTCGAAAGGGGTCATGAGGACTTCCTAGGGGTCCTAACGTGTGATAAGGTGTACTAGGACCCCTAGAAAGTCTCCATGACCCATTTCGACACATTAGAACCCTCAAATGTGTCCTAAGGGGTCCTACGACCCCTCCGAACACACTTGAGCATTCAAATGTGTCGAAAGGGGTCATGGGGACTTCCTAGGTGTCCTAGTATGCCTTATCACATGTTAGGACCCCTAGGAAGTCCCCATGACCCCTTTTGACACATTTAAAAGCTCAAGTGTGTCTGAAGGGGTCGTAGGACCCCTTAGGATACACTTGAGGGTTCCAATGTGTCAAAAGGGGTCATGAGGACTTCCTAGGGGTCTTAATGTATGATAAGGCATACTAGGACCCCTAGGAAGTCTTCATGATCCCTTTCGACACATTGGAACCCTCAAGTGTGTCATAAGGGGTCCTACGACCCCTTAGGACACACTTGAGCATTCAAATGTGTCAAAAGGGGTCATGGGGACTTCCTAGGGGTCCTACTATGCCTTATCATGCGTTAGGACCCCTAGGAAGTCCTCATGACCCCTTTCAACACATTGGAACCCTCAAGTGTGTCCTAAGGGGTCCTATGACCCCTTAGGACACTTGAGCATTCAAATGTGTCGAAAGGGGTCATGGGGACTTCCTAGGTGTCCTAGTATGCCTTATCACATGTTAGGACCCCTAGGAAGTCCCAATGACCCCTTTTGACACTTTGGAATGCTCAAGTGTGTCTAAAGGGGTCGTAGGACCCCTTAGGATACACTTGAGGGTTCCAATGTGTCAAAAGGGGTCATGAGGACTTCCTAGGGGTCCTAACATGTGATAAGGCATACTAGGACCCCTAGGAAGTCCTCATGACCTATCTGGACACATTGGAATGCTCAAGTGTGTTTGAAGGGGTCGTAGGATCCCTTAGGACACACTTGAGGGTTCCAATGTGTTGAAAGGGGTCATGATGACTTCCTAGGGGTCCTAACACATGATAAGGCATACTAGGACTCCTAGGAAGTCCTCATGACCCCTTTTGACACATTGGAACCCTCAAGTGTGTCCTAAGGGGTCCTCCTATGACCCCTTAGGACACACTTGAGGGTTCTAATGTGTTGAAAGGGGTCATGGGGACTTCCTAGGGGTCCTAGTACGCCTTATCATGCGTTAGGACCCCTAGGAAGTCCCCATGACCCCTTTTGACACATTGGAACCCTCAAGTGTGTCCTAAGGGGTCATAGGACCCCTTAAGACACACTTGAGGGTTCCAATGTGTCGAAAGTATGACCCCTTAGGACACACTTGAGGGTTCCAATGTGTCAAAAGGGGTCATGGGGACTTCTCAGGGGTCCTAGTATGCCTTATCACATGTTAGGACCCCTAGGAAGTCCTCATGACCCCTTTCGACACATTGGAACCCTCAAGTGTGTCCTAAGGGGTCCTACGACCCCTTTAGACACACTTGAGATTTCAAATGTGTCAAAAGGGGTCATAGGGACTTCCTAGGGGTCCTCATGACCCCTTTCTCTCCTCTCCCTCTCTCTTCTCTCTCTCTCTCTCTCATCTCTCTCTCTCTCTAACTTCTCTCTCTCTCTCTCTCTCTCTTTGTCTCCCCTCTCTCTCTAACCTTTATCTCTCTCCTCTCTCTCTCTCTTTCTCTAGGTGTGAGAGAGAGAGAGGAGAGAGGAGAGAGAAAGGTGAGAGAGAGAGAGAGATAAATTTTGCCAAAATTTTGGTGGGAGATATCGGATATCCAATAATATCAGATATCTGATAATTTTGGATATCTGATTTTGTTTACTGGTGTAAAAAAAAACAAGATTCTTTGGGTCCCTCCAGAGAGTCACATGTTTTTCCTGAATTACGGGATTCGAGTTGTAGTGAGAAGACAAAAAACCACTTTTTAGGGTGATTTTATCAATTACCAAAGGTATTTCATCTTTTTTGGGGGTGATTTTCTCTATTACCAAAGGTATTTGCATCTTCTTTTTGGACTAAGTATGGGGAGTAGTAGTCGTCGAAAGCATAAATGGAAGAGGAGACTCACAAATGAAGATGTTGAAGTGTATAGAGAAATGGATAGGGTTTCCCATCGGAACAAGAGATAAGGTAAGTTAAATATGAATGAAGATGTTGGCATAGACCCACCTTTGAATGTGGTTTCAAGTGAAGAACATGAATTTGAAGATGAGAATGTAGGTTTTGAAAATGAGAATTTAGGTTTTGAAGATGAAAATGTAGGTTTTGATTTTGAACATGTAGATGTGGATAATGGAAGTGTGGACATTGTCAATGACAATCCACCGATTGAATATGAAGGAATTGACAATGATAATGGTGCAGAAGAACCAAATCAATGTTACACATCTCCAAATTATATGAGAAATGAAGTCCCTTCGGAGGAAGAAAGATAAACTTTAAATTTGAGACCTTCAAGAAGAACTAAATTGTTACTTGAAATTGATGAGAACATAATGAGCAATTTTGATGGCAAGAGATCAAAAAGAATCGTTCAGTTGTGGGTTTCAAAACTTTTTGATCATTTTTTTAGGCACAAGATATTGGTTGAGCAATGTCAAATGTTTGTGCAATTGTTAAAGATGCAGAAGATGAGACGTATACTAGTCAAATTGAAGATTAGTGTGAACAAGAAAAAGGAGCGGAATGCGATTATTGTGAGAAATCTTTTTAGTGCTCTCAATTCCATTGGGAAGACTACCAAGGAAAAAGATAAGAGAGTCGCTAGGAGGTTTATTACAACCTCCTTGGTAAGTCATCATTTGAGAAATGCTCGTTTGATGAGACAAACTTGTGTTGAATTGAATCTAAATCATAAAACTTTGGATAGAGCACTTGCAAGAAGAGAAAGACTTGACGATCCTCTTCAAAATGATACATGGGCTTATGGTGGGAGACTTTCATGTTGTGATAAGAAGCTTACCGATATTGTGAAGGATCAAATTCAACTATTTTGGCAATCTAACTCAAGAGTGTCACCAAATGTGAAGGATGTCTTGAAGTTGAGAATTGGCATTCGAGACCGCACCCCACATCCCAAACATTATTTGGAGGTGAGTCAAAAAATGTTGTTCAAAAAAATTTGTGACACACATCCAACATTGCAATTATCACAAAGAGCTTTTGAAGCCCTGGAGCCTTTTTTTTTTGTGTGCCTCTTAAGATTCAAAATACTTGTTGCAAATATCATGTGGAGTTTTGAATGCACCATGAATTGTTACGATCCATTCATTCTACTTTGCATAGTAGTGAAATGTTGGAGGAGTGTGGTGCAAGTACTCTTCCAAAATCATCAAGAGACTTGCTAGATCATTTTTTATGTCCTAGAGAAGATGGATGTTTCTTTTATAGAAAGGATTGCTTAAATGACAAGTGCTCAGAGTGTGGTGGGCTAGTGAAGTTTGTTGAATGTTTTCATGAGCATTGCAAACACGATTTTGGAAAGACAATTGTCCACAAAAAGGTATATGAAATTGTTAAATATACATTAAAAAGTGGAGGTGAAGGCTCTAGATGTGAGTTGGTTACTAAAGAATGCAATGTAGCTGATTTTATTTCAGATTTTAGGAAGAATCTTTTTTACAAGTACGCAAGGCATAGTCACAGGTCTTAGTGGTTGGATCAACAATTTAGGATGTGTAAGGACACTTTCCTGATTGGCACTATTATATCAGTTGTTGACTTTGCAGAGAACTATACATTGTAGCCCCAAAATGAGTTGGAAGCTCAATATTACAATTCTATTCAGGTTTCTATTTTTGTGCACATAACATATAGACATTCCCCTGATAGTACAGAAGATGACCGGAAGATAATTAAAGAGAACCATTTTTATATGAGCGATGATAGATCGCACTCATTCGAGTTTGTCCAACATTGCTTTGAGAATTATTTTGAGTGGGTGTGGGAAAATAATACTGCTATGGATAGACATCTCATTTGGTCAGATAATTGCACAGGTCAATTAAAAAATGCTCGTATGTTTTGTTGGTTATGTAGAATGCATGTAGAGAGAGGTGTACCTCATATTTGGAGTTTTTTTGAGGCCGATCATGGAAAAGGGGAGCATGATGGAGTAGGTGCATGCGTAAAGAGAGATCTAGTTAAGGAGCAACTAAGGATTTCAGGTGCAAAACTCTTTGATACCCATTCTATTGTTGATTGGTGTACTTCATCATTGTCACAGGGGGGACTCTTGATTCAGCGATGCATAGATTCTTTTGATTGGTTGAGTTGGGCACAATAGGAGATAGGTTGGATTGTCAAACTATGAAAGATTCTTCAAAAATGAATTCATTTTGAAGCTCAGATGCTAGTACATGGACCATTTGGACATGAGAGTTGGCTTGTTATTGTCCGAGTTGTCTTCAGTGTGATTGGGATCAGTATGAGTCAAGTGAGTGGGTTGATACATGGGTTCCACATTATCTTACTCTATCTCTCAATGTCTTTGTAATAAATGATGACATGGATTGTTCACTTGACTACAACCATCTTTCAGATCTTCTACAGCTAGGACATGTTTTTGCATTGGTTGCACCAGAAGGGAATGATGAGAGATCGGATTACTGGTTAGCACGTTGTGTACAAGGAAAGCAAAAACTTGCACAATCGACGACAGATGATGATATGTTCACATATCCAATAGGATCACATGCTATTGTAGGAACATGGTTGCACATATATATGATTAGAAATAATGGCATTCTTGCGTTTGAAGACTATGAGAAGCACAAAACCATTCTCATGTATTCACACCTTGTTATAGTAGCCAATGTTAAGTTGTTGAAACATCAAGGAAAACCAAAGAAAAAGGAACTTTGGACTATTAGTATTGTTGATCATGAAGCAATACTGAATACTCTCAAGCATAGAGATGACCCTTCAGGCACACTTCAGTAGGTAAGTTCAACTCAAGTTAACATATAGTTCTGTAATTTGCATATTTAGATGCCAAAAGGGCACTTCTTATATTCTCTATTAACTTTTCTTTTGCTTTCTGAATGTAGGGATTGGAGTGAAAAGGACACTTATTTTTTATATATAGTTGTGTAATTTGCATATTTAGATGCCAAATTTTGTATATAAAACCAACAATCGAATGTAATGTGCATAGTTAGATCCAAATTTGTATATAAAAACAACAATCGAATGTAATGTGCATATTTAGATGCTAAATTTTGTATATAAAAACAATGATCAAATGTAATGTGCATATTTAGATGCCAAATTTTGTATATAAAAAATTAGATGCAAAATTGGAAATATAAAAGAGCCCATAGGGTTGATTTGCAAATATTAAAAGCCCACATTTGTATCATCTTAATGCCATGTAAAGTGCAAAAAATGTGTTTCCTTACTATGAATGTTGTATCCTTATATAATTTGTATCATCTTAATTTTGTATCCTTACATTTCTATTGTCTTAATTCCATTACATTTGTATTGTCAAATGATGTAATAGTTGGAGTCATTGAGTCAAAATTGGTCAAATGTGTCCAAAGTAAAATGATGATTCCCTAGGTGAAGGGATAGTGTTCAAGGATTGCATCCTAGCACTAAATGGACTGTGCCATTAGCTCCAATTGGGTGGGTAAATGCTAGGAACAACACCATTTCGACCACTGAGTCAGTAGAATGTTTCGGACCATGCCAGACGAAAGTGTCCCCAAGGTGCACTAAGCACGATTGGGTAGTGAACTTTCGAGGCTCATAACTCAGACCCTGTGAGAGTTATTAGAGATCCATGAGATGCTATAGGATGAAATTTTTGAGGCCTACAATAACCTCTCTCCATTCTGGGAGATTCAATTTTTTTTGAATTTGGCACGCCAGTCTCACTCGATGCCAAAACTTGTAGTGAGGGTCAATTGAAAGTTGCACCAATGGATTACTTCCAAACCATTCATCCCGACACCAAATGGACTATGCCATTAGCTCTGGTTAGGTGAGTAAATGCTAGGGACAACCCCATTTCAACCACTGAGTCAGCAGAACGTTCTGGCCCACGCTGGACCAAAGTGTCCCCAAGGTGCACTAAGCATGATTGGGCAGCGAACTTTCAAGGCTCGCAACTCGAACCCCGTGAGAGGTATCAAAGATCCATGAGATGCTACAGGATGAAATTTTTGAATCCTACAATAACCTCTCTCCATTTTGGGAGATTCAAATTTTTTTGAATTTGGGATGCCAGTCTCGCTCGATGCCAAAACTTGCAGTGAGGGTCAATTGAAAGTTGCACCAATGGATTACTTCCAAACCATTCATCTCAGCACCAAATGGACTATACCATTAGATTTGGTTGGGTAGGTAAATGCTTGGGACAACCCTATTTTGACCACTGAGTTAGTAGAACATTCCGGACCACGCCGGACCAAAGTGTCCCCAAGGTGCACTAAGCATGATTGAGCAGTGAACTTTCGAGGCTCATAACTCAAACTCTGTGAGAGGTATTAGAGATCTATGAGATGCTACAGGATGATGTTTCTAAGGCCTACAATAACCTCTCTTTGTTCTAGGAGATTCAAATTTGTTTGAATTTGGCACGCTAGTCTTGCTTGATGCCAAAACTTGCAGTGAGGGTCAGTTGAAAGTTGCACTAAGCATGATTGGTCAACAAACTATCAAGCCTCATAACTCAGACCCCTTGAGAGGTATCGAAAATCCATGAGATGCTACAAGACCATGTTTCTTAGGTGTTCCTAGTGTATTTATAGGGGTACAGGTAGAGTACTGATATTTTGTCCAAAAGACCAATATATTTTGATATGGCCAAAAGGGTGTTTGATTATTGCCAAAAGGGTGTTTGATTATGTAATTAGGCTAGTTTGAAGTCTTTTACCCAGTGGGAGTAAAGGGTAAGTCTACAAACCTTGAAACCACTTTAATAGATATCCTTATATACCTCAAATGATGAATTACACGTGTGAACACACGTAGCACATAAATCATACACATAAATTTTCTTAAGTCATGAAGCATACATGTAGCACATAAATTATAAAGCATACAACATGAATTCACTTAAGTCATGCACGTAGCCCATACATGTGAATTTAATTTCTGAACATTGTACTTGAATATACATGAATATACTTAAGGCATAAATTGTACACATGAGTACATACACACAAGCATATTTACATACTAACAATGAATAAATGAACACACAATTAATAAATTAGATCAAATATCAAGTTTCATATATATATCAAAATGAACAATAATTCTGTACATATTTATATGTCAACATATCTAGATACAATGTGGCATACACCATCTCAAAATATGTCATATGACATCTGAAAATAAGAAGTTCAACTACAAATATTTTTAGGACATCCTATTCTACTGGTGGATCATCAAAATGGAGCCTCTTTGAAGTACTCTTCCGCTCTAATGGATCCTGCATTCAAACACAAAAGAGAAACCCCAAGTTAGATTAAAATTCAAAATCATAGTCAACAATAATAAATAAAATTTAAACTAAAATTGAACTCTCATATACCTCGCCTCTCTATCTCCTCCCATGGGCAGGAGACCTAATATATGTCCTTGGTAGCACAAGAATAGTGCCACCAATGACGACTCCCACCTGTATATGTTTGTGAACATGAGATTGATCTTCGAGTTATACTATTTAATGTTAAAAACTTGGTAGAAAATATATGTTTACAAAATAATTGAATTAACATTAAAACTTACATGTGTTGAACTTTCTTTAGGGATTGTTGGCTGAGTCATTAGCGATACAAACCCTTGTCGTCCTGGCTCCCTCAAACTAGGAGTGACCTACAAAATTCAAATAGATACTTCATATTATCATAACTTGACCATATTATATATACTTGATAGAAAAATACTCACAAATAACTTTAGAAATGTACATACCATGGGGCTATCACTCTGAATGGATATGCTTGTGATTCTATCATGACGATAGGGTCTAACGACATCATCACATGCCACTCTTTGTCAAATAAACCATGTAAATTAAAAATGAGTATGCACAATTAACAAGTATACATGTATGCATAAACAAACTAAATTACTTAATTACCTTTCCTTTATCAACAACTGACACCTGCACCCCCTCACATTGCCCCTCGGTGGCAACTGGTGACACAAGCATTAGTATGTAAAAGATCATCATAAAAATTAGAAAATAATGTACATATACTATTATCATAATTTAAAAGGAAACCAATGAGTACATTAAAACATATGTACCATAGAAGAGTCAAGACCAAATGATATGGATGAAAGCATGGACCCCTCCACCTGTGCCATCTCCTCCTCTGTCATCAACTAAACATAAATGTAACACATAAAAAGACATAAGTGGGAAATTATTATAAGGAAATTCTACTAAAAATACAAACAATAAAATTTAAAAATAATGTAAAAAGTGAATGGTTTACCCTTACTATAATAGTGGGAGTCCATGGCACTGTAGGCTCTTGATGCACATCTCCATGAGCTGCTTCAGTGCCTGTAGTGTGTTGTGTAGAATCATTCGCATCGAAGTCAAAATTATATGAATCACTATCAGTCAGGGGACCAAAGCACAAATTCTTGCATATAACGTAAGTGTGGGGCACACAAACATGTGAGCTCGTGGAAGCACCAAAAGCATCACGACAAGGAGGCAACAATGTTGTGCTTTGCGTAACCAACAGATCAGTCAAGGTGTGAATGGCTTGAATAGTCTGTGAGTCGGCCTCAATAATAATGTTTGGATGTTGCACTGTGGGAGGTGGTGAAATCTTGGGAGGGGGGACATATGTGCGGGATTTCACCCATTGTGCACAAGGCCTATCTTGTTGAGCACCTAAACCTACACCCTGGTTTGGTCTCATATTCCAATAATTCACCTTGTGACCGAGCACAAATTCAACATACAATTTTCTAATAAAATAAAATGAGACATCCAAATTATTGTGAGGTGGTCTATCAAAAACCATCCACCAACGGTCCCAAAAGTTGTCACATATTGCACTATTTGTGCACCATTTAATTGACAACTTGGTTTTTTTATGGTCTACTTTTAGACTAGTTTTAGGATCCACAAAAAGATTAGCTATGTCATGTTTTTTTATATTTAGGTTCATGACTTGATCATAATCAAGCCCATCGTCAAACTGGGCGTGCATGGATTCACGCCAAAGAAGTGCAACATTATGTTGTTGTGTCAGTTTCTCCATGTTTTCAATTATTGAGTTCAATGTCGTAAACATGGGGCACAATGTGGGGATATTGGCATATGCGGTTTGAAATCCTCTAAGTTCATTTAGATTATCTCCTATTAGATCTTCTAAACGGTGAGGGTTTGTGACAAGTATGTCTTTTGGAGGTGGGGGATTGTTAGGAGGTGGTTCTGGATTGTTTGCGGGATCATTAGGAGGGTTTTTTGATTTCATGTCTGATAACAATGAAAAAACAAATCGACAATTACAATGAATTTTAAAAAACAAAACAAAAACTCATTGCTACCCTAAATTTTATATAAAAAGCTATATATTTCTATTTAAAAACAATAAAAACAATATAAATTAGAAGCTTTCACTTACCTGGCAAATTAGGAAAAATTGGATAGGGGAAATGATATCGGATATCGGATAGCCCTAGTTGCGTTCACATTTTTACAATGAAAAAATGTTGAAAGCGGCTGGGTACAGAGATTTATAATTACTGGCAAATATTGAATATCTGATAATATCAGATATCCTTTGATATTATCGGATATCCAATATGCCCTTTAGCTTTGGCTTTTGGCTTGGCCAAGTGTACTGACACCCATGCCTACTAAAAAATCAACAAATCTATTTGTGCACTTTTGGACGAGTGAAAATTGGTTTTTTTCACATCGCCACTTTTTGGCATACCATGATCCAACACATACCCTGTATGTACATGCTCATCTTTTATGTAGGTTTGCAGGCACCAAGCATCGACTTTCCTGAATTGTCAAGATGAGTGTGCCCTATCTCAAAATCTCAATGGTAAGAGAGGGGAGATAATATACAAATCCAAATCCCAACCCAAGCCATTGATTGTCCTAAATATTGGGCAAGTATATGTTTCTACCCATCCAAATTCATCAAGGTGACATGAATTCATGGGTCGTTCGTTGGTGTTTGTTTGATATGGAGTTAGTTCACTTTCATGTTTTGTGAGTCAAGTGGATTTGCTTGTGTGGATTATTTGATTTAAATAATTAAATTAAGATTAATCATGGATTATCATGTTGTTCCTACTCATAGAATTCATCAACCCTCACATTTGCATTTTGTATCATCTTGTTGCTTCTCTTTTTTAGACACTTGTAGGCTTTGTTTCTTGTAGAATATCCTAGGAATATCCCTCATCACTCGTATAATCAAATTTCTTTGTATAGTCATCTATCTTTATATAGCATATGCCCCCCAAAACTTTGAAATATTTCACACTAGGTGTGTGACCATGTCATAACTCTTAAGAAGTCTTATCAGTACCCTTCTTCACCTGCACCCGATTTAATGTATAAACAATAGTGCTGACAACTTCTCTCCAAAACATTTGGGGCACATCTCTTTATCATCATTGTTCTTGCAACATCAATGATAGATCTATTCCTGCTTTCTACAATCCCATTTTGTTGAGGGGTTCTAGGTGCTAACATTTTCCTATTGATTTCATGTTCTTCACAAAATTTAGTGAATTCAAAAGATGTGAACTCACCACCTTTGTCAAATCTCAAGCACTTCAAACTCTTACCTGTTTCTTTTTTAGCTCATGCTTTGAACACCTTAAACAAATAGAATGCATATGATTTTTCCTTTAGAAAAGTAATCCACATCATCCTAGAGTAATCATCAACAAAAATCATGAAATACCTATCTCAAATAGCTTCTTGTTCTCATAGGACCACACAAATCAGTAAGAACTAGATCCAAAATGCCTTCAAATGAAAATGATTTATTGATAAAAACAAAACTAGATAGTTTTCCCAACTGACATTCCTTGCACATGACATTGTTTGGTTTCAAAAGTTGTGGAAAACCTATAGAAATATTCATCTTACTCACTTTGACCAAACTATAAAAGTTAACATGACAAAATCTCCTATGCCACAACCAAATATCATCAACTTTTGTAATCAGATAACTCTTTACTATACTATTCAGTCAGAATAATTTACATTTAGTCTGCATACTGATAGAAACCATATCACCAGATCTCTCAAGTATCTTGCAAACACCTCCTTTTAATTCTACAAGATAACCTTTGTTATTCAATTATACTACACTTAACAAATTGTATCCTAGGCCTTCTGTGTGTGTGAAAATTGTACCTAGCTATGGACACAACACTTTAGTAAAACATTAGAGGTTAGCAAATCAGAGAAATCTGTAAATAAATGAAACTAGCTAACCAGGTGATTTACTACCTTCTAGTAGGTGCGAGTATGGTATTCTCAGATCATACCGAGATCAATGACAATGCAACACCTAAACGAAGGATTTAAATGATTGAAAGCAATGAGATATGAATGCATATTAATCTTTTTTTTAAAATTTTTTTTGATGCAATTAGGATGAAAAACTATATGAATCTAATCTAGAATGTATGGAATTGATATGCATATTATTCTAACAATGCTATAAAAAGATATGAAAATGGATGCAAAACTATGAAAAACAATGAAAAATCTCACAAAATTGCCTATTCGCAAGAGCTTGATTCTTCAGATGCAATTTTGCCAGAGTGATTGTGCAAATTCGAGAGATATATTATGAAGAGCTGAGCCTTGTTTTTATATAAATCCAGGGTTTGAGGATGCATATAAAAAAAATCCATAAATCACTCTTGATAAACTCAGGTTGATTTTTGAGTTATCAATAAATAAAATCAATTAACTCACAAAATCATGCAAAAGCAATTTTTATCTCAAAATAGAGTTTAGTTCTCTTTTTCAACTCATCATCAGATGTTGAGTTTAGAAAGTTAACAAATTGAAATTGAAAATTAATTTAAAGTTGACTGCTTTTCTGATTGTCTGTGATTTAATATGAATTAATTTAATAAATAAAGTGATTTATTTTCCACTTAACTGATTTTGAATTAAAACAATTGATTTATGGGTTAATCAATTATTAAATCAAACTTTATTCCAATTAAATCATTAACTTTGACAACTTTGATTTTAAATCAATTAAATAAATATTCAATTGATTGTTTGTAGGAATTTTGATTTATTATCAAAATAAAAATAATATTAATTAGGAATAAATGCAATTAAATCTATATTAAAAGTTTTATTGTTTATAGTTTCATAGAGGAAACATGGACACTAGACTCAACACCTACTACATTAAGAGTGACCGAGCAATGGCTTTCAGAGGTTGCATTTATCCAGAAAGGTGGAATCAAATGTTGAATCCTATGCTGGATTCCACCAGAAGGGCGGTGGAAAAGTCCATTGGAGATCAATTCTTCAACAATCTTTATTCCTATAGAACAAATGGAGAAGTGATAGGGCAATTCATTGCCTTGTCCGTCTTTGCTGGCAAAAGCAAAGAAGATATTATTAAGGTGGCTAAAGAAGTTTTTGCTAAGGAGCACTTAGAAGGGCTGGAAAAGATGGTTTACTGTGTAGACCATAACCTTACAATACCCTACCCAGAAGTCACGAAAAACAAGTCGTACTGCATTTGAAAAAGTCAACGGTTGCATGATCGCATGAGCCCGAAAGGCTTCATGCGATCATGCGACAAGCCTTTGAGATCTCACCCTACTACCACATAGACACCCGTGCCCGCTAGAACCTTCACCACCTCAGTCCAAATGGATACATCACCGTCCACGGACCCACCACCGGAGTCAAAGTCCCTGCTGACCGCTAGAGGCTTGTCGCATGGTTGCATGCGCTTGGGAAGCCGCATGCGATCATGCGACAAGCATGAAACCGCACCACAAAAACCATTGTGAACTGCCTTAACTGTGACCGCTGACGATTTATTGCATGGTCGCATGGGCTCAGAAGAGCCCATGCGATCATGCGACCAACCATAAGATGTTAACCACTGACCGCTGGTGGCTTGTTGTTTGCTTGACTATTGACTGGCCCCGCAGTGACGTTAGAAACTGGGACCCACCTGGTCACGATAGCGCGCTTAGGAAATATGCCACCTCACTCAAAAAATGCAGACCCATTGAGATTCTAATCCGATAATTGTCGCATGATCTCATGGGCTCGAAAGATTCCATGAGATTATGTGACAGCCGTCAGATCTCCACTGCACTTGCACGACTATGAGGAGCTGGGACCCGCCTGGTTGGAGTTGCGCACTTGAAGGTTGAAAACACAGAGGGTTTTCAAACTGGAGGTTGAAAACATAGAGAATTTTTAGACCGAAAGTCAAAAACATCCTGAGCCTTCAGAGAGAAGGTCGAAAACACACTAGGTTTTCAGGCCAAAAGGCAGAAAACATAGAGGGTTTTTGACACTTGAGCATTTCTTGGAACAAACAGGATGCGGCCAAAAAGGGAATGATAGGGAAATTTTGGGCAACAGTACTTTCACAATAGTAGATTAAAGGGCGTCTCCATAATACATGGTTGACATTATTATACACTCTTAGAGCAAATACTTGGAAATGATAATCATGATCAGATTCCCTTTGACATGAAGGTATTCATAGCTAATTTGTTATCATTATATGGACTAAGTCATGTTAATTATGTCACTATAAGGAGTTAATAAAATCCCTGAGGTGATGCCCCTAGGAAGGGGGTCAATGGATACTTTTACTGTTTTGCTACACAGCTAGACATGGGTAAGAGTATATGAATATATGTATAGGTATATACATATATTCATATTCTTCTTAACAAACCTTTCTAAGTGCTATATTAATGATGTCCTCAGACAGGATAATGGTATGTACATATGCTTATATATATGCACATTATATATATGTATATATAAACATATGTATATACGATCTTATCTTACTTTAAGCTAGCAAGGTCTTCTAAGCATTGTTTTTACTCAGGGAAGCATTTTGTGTTGCAGAAGATGAGGCACAGTTAGTAAAATTGCATGCATTTGAGAATACAGTATGAATCCTAGTCACAATTGGTATTCCTATATTAAGTTAAAGGATCCTAAAGTCAGAGTATATATTAGGTATATAGATATATATATACTAGTAATAGTATATATAGATATATATACTGATGCCTAAAGCTAAGATATAACGATTTGCAAGATCAGAATCAGGAAGTCTTCAATCCTGTTACCTTTTATAGTTTAATTTATATAAATATAGATATGTTAATAACAATATATCTATATTTATATACATTTGATCACCTCCAAAAAACAATCTAAAAGAGGAAATAATTCAACTAGGAAATTTAAAATTAAGTTGGAACATTCAGCACAAGATACATGTATGATAAGAACTTGGGTTGTATTGAGCAACAAATAAAGTTATTACTTGCTTTAATGGGCAACTTGCAATTAAATCATTTCCTTAATTGAAAATGTAGTATCAAGAGACAGGGACATATGTTTTTATGGTATATATATATATATATATATATATATATATATATATATATATATATATATATATATATATATATATATATATATATATATATATATATATATATATATATATATATATATATGGGTGTTTGTATATATATATTTATATATAAATTCTAGCTTCCTCCTATGAGTATTTCAAAATGGCTTATATATAATAACTAACAGGGCTTCAGAGTATGTTTGGCTTAAGGTACTGGACGTTCTTCTCTTTCCTGTTACTTTTATATATAAGAGTCATAAATATAGGTATACTAATGACAGTATACATATATTAATATATAGAGCTTTGCAAATATATATTTATATATTGGATAAGCCTCAGAAGATCTCACAGATCCGGTAAGGGTATGAACACATGGTTATATATATATATATATATAATCTACATATATATATATAACCATATGTTCAAACTAATTATTTTTTGCCTTACAATTTGAGGAGATTGGAAATCATTGCAGCTTTTTCTGAATGATGTAAATATTAGAGGCCCATAATGAAACTCTGCTATTATCTTCTTTTTGATAGTTAGCTAGGTATGACTTGAAATTAGTCAGAGCACTAGTATAGTACTGAGGAGTATATTTAGTTCTGCTGTAAATATGCCTAAAATGTTAAGACTCTCGTGGCAGGAATTGTTAATCTTTAGCGGTAAGGATTTTTAATCACAAGAGTATTTGTTTCTAGTATTATATTGTCAATAATAAAAGTGTTTAACTAAAGGCTTCATAGTCAATATCAAATATTCTTAGATAGGTTATGTAGCCGAGATGTAGAATTTTTATCTTGATGCAGGTTAACCTTGGTCTCGGAGGAATTTTGTCTTGTTTTTTTCAGGAAGGACTATCATTCGGATGTTCAACACATATACTTGACATAGTAGGAGGATCAGAAACTCTGCTTCAATTGTACAAATGATGTAATCCTTGTCTAATCGCCATTCTATGTATAATTCATGATTTTAAAAAAAGCAATCTAGAGTTTTTTCAGGATGTGGGTATGCCTACGTAAAATATGTACAAATCTCGATAGGTATCGAGCCGTGGGTATGCCTACGGAAAATTTGTATTTTAACAAATCTCGACAATTGTCGAGTCGTGGGTATGCCCATGTAAATTTTTGTATAAGATCAGGACCTATGGTCCCGGGCAAGGCTGGAGGTTTTCTCAGTCCTGCTCTTTCCTACCAGCGCCTGCAGTGAGCGGGGTCACATTGTAATATAACTATTTATATTAATAAAAAATGTCTAGGGCTTCGGCCTTTTACCGATGAAAAAAAATAAAAAATGCAATTAAATCTAATTAAATAATTAAGTGGTAGAATTAAATTAATTAATTAAATATTCATCATATTCAATTAATCAACTTTAGGATAAATAATGACATTTATCACCAAATAATATTCAATTAAAGATAATTATGATAAATTAGGAATATTCAAGGAATATTTCCTAATGCAGAATTAAGATAATCAATTAGGTTTTTGATAAACTAATGTGCAGATGTGCCTTAGGTTAGGACCTTGATGTCGATTTCAATCGAATTGTTGATGTAAGAGGTTAATGAACCTATAGCCCATTTTTGGGGTATTACATTTTGCCCCTCTTTGAATCACTATGCAAAGCGTAGTGGTTCAAAGATTATTCTATTTTTTATGTTGAAACTGATTTGAAAGATAAACCAATTCTGAGATAGAAACCAATTGAAAGATTGGAAAAAGCTGATTCAGGTCTTGGTTGACCAAGAATCATGATGATGTCAACTATAGCAACAATGAACTAGTGATTACAAAAAAGTATCAAAATGCCTGATTCTAAACCTTATGTTTACAAAGAATTGAGTGACCTAATTCCAGACCTGATTGTCCAAAGGAATCGAAATGGTATCACATCTGAACCCTTCAGTTACGAAGAACCAAGGAAATAACACTAATGAACTGATGGTTACGAAGAGCTGATACAATTTACAAGATTGATTAGGATACCAGATTGATATGGATCTTGATGAATATGATATGCCCCAAGCAACGAGGTCTTTTGATGAATCAACAACTAGACGTGGTTGTTGTCTTGATTACTAAGGAAAGATTTGATTTGTAGACTTGATTGATGTGCAATATCATGCCCCTTCGGGATGAAAATCAAAATTTGACAAGATAAGTCAGTGTTGAATGGTTTAGAAGCATGTTAATTGATTTTAGAAGTGGTTATACACATTCAAGAACACATTCTACATCGTTTGGAGGTCTTGGAGACCAAGTTTGACTAGGTTTGACCATGAGTTGACCATGGGTGACCAAGTTGAAATTTTGATAGTTTGATGTAAGATAATCAGTTAAGTTGAATTCTAGATTTCTTTGATGTGTAGAAGGTTGATTATGCAAGCAGTCGACTGTCCTGGGTCCAACAATTTTAAATCATGATTTTGACAAAGTAAACGATTTCAGATTTTGATTTTGATCCCGAAAATGGATTCTACTTGCTATTTCATTGGATGGACCTTCATACAATGTTCAGTCCTTGTGTCATGTTTAGCGTAGCTTTGGAGAATCATTAAGCATCGAGCTGGTTTGGAAATCATGAGATAAATGCAATCATGCAAAGTGCAAAGTTAAATGCAAAATGAAATGCAGACCTAGGACCTAGGACTTAGTCACTGATCATGTGTCGGTCATTTTCATCACTAAATATTTTATTAGGTAACCAGATAAATCAATACAACATCAAATAGTTAGAAAACTATGAACATATGAATATTGATTTGTATGCACAAAAATCAATACAACGCCCACTGGCTAAACAACCATGGACATATGAATATTGATTTTGTTTTTAGAATGTCGGAATAGATATAAGCACCAAGGCACAAGCGCCAAGATTACCTGAATATCATGTCCATTTTGATATATCAATTTGTATAAGCATCAAAACAGAAACATTGTGATGACCTGAATACACCTTACAAAACAAACATGCCAAACAGTTTGCAGAATTCATTCTTGTCTCCAATGTGAATTACCCGCAGTGACCCTTTATCGTTCACATCCTTGGATAATAGTTGTTCACAGTAGGATTGAGAAATCATTCAAAAAGATGTAAGCTAGATCAAAATTCCTTGAATTTTTTGGGTATCAATAGTTGAGGTACTCCTGGCCATCCAACACAAAATGGAGGCACTTACAGATGGATACCATTTCAATCCAGAATTTCCAAAGTTATTAGATTTTCGCTCAAAGCAGAAAATAAAGAAAAGATTATGCCCCCAGTCATCACTCTCTAAATCATGTAAAGGACATCATCGAAGAGCTCAAAAGGACACAATATGCCAAAATCTCAATGTGAATCAGTAAGCATACAAAGAATATTAAAGCACGCAACAAAGATTGTTTTCATTCGTGTTGATGTTTGTTTGCGTTGTTGTAGATGCAAAATCCTTTCTGGAGAGGAGAAAAACTGACTGACTTGGATGTAGCTTCAAAGGACCCTGACTGGATATGACACGTCTAAGATACTAAGGACTATAGGATATGACTTTGATTGCCCCCAAGTTTGAACATTGATAGGAGACAGATGCTTTTACCAATTGGTGTACATACCGACTTTATTGAAACAAGGATATATACAGACTAAAGTAGATTGAAAGCTAGGAAAGACCAAGATTGCATTGATAGATGGAGCATTTTGAACAAGTGGTGCCCGTTTGCCGGGTTTTCACCATCTTGGTAGAGATTCTATTTTTGCTACCAAGGCGCCTGTTTCCAAGTTTTCACCAAGGCACTTTTTCTTTTTCTCATTTTTTTGTATTTTTCATTTTTTTCAATTTTTTTATACTTTTGATCTTTTTTTATTTTTTTGTGATACATCAAGGTGCCTATTGCTAGGTTTTCACCAGGATGGTCATTTTTTCAGGGCTTTTTCTGATTTTTAAGATTTTTTTTTAGGTCATTTTTTAATACTGAGTGCCTTAGGCGTAGAATTTCTTCAGATGGAGAACATTGATTGGTTCTTGAAGTTGTTCTCCTTCAGTCGTTGAGAGTCAATAGGCTCCAGAGCCAAAAGTAGTAGTGATAACAAAGGGACCCAGCCAGTTGGATTTAAACTTCCCCTTGCATTCTCGATGTGATTGATTTTTAGGATTTTCTCTCAAGACTAGATCGCCAACCTAAAATTCTCGGTGTCTGACTTTCTTGTTGTAGCCTCTAGACATTCTTTTCTGATATACTTTGAGATGATCATATGCTACTTGTCTGCACTCATCTAGTAGTTCAAGTTCTTACAACCTAGACACTCTGTAGTCATCATCAATTACTAGACCATGTGTTCTGATTCTAAGTGATGGGATTTTAACCTCAATAGGAAGTACCGCTTCAGACCCATAAACTAAAGTGAATGGTGTAGCCCCAGTGGGCATTCTGATACTTGTTCTATAGGCCCAGAGAGCTGGATTGATCATGAGATGCCAATCTCTTCCTATTTTATTGACTATATGGTGTAGAATTTTCAAAAGATTCTTGTTGGATGCCTCTGCTTGTCCATTCCCTTGAGGATAGTAGATAGATGACCAATGTTGTGTTATCTTGAATTTAGCACATAAACCATCTAAGTATTTGTTCTTGAATTATCTACCATTATCTGTGACTATTGAATGTGGGATTCCATACCGACATATGATGTAGTTCAGAATGAACATGGAAATTTATTTGTCGGTTGCTTGAGTCAAAGGGACTGCTTCTACCCATTTTGTGAAATAGTTTGTAGCTATAATAATATGGGTATGTCCATTAGAAGAATGTGGATGTATGGATCCTATAATATCAAATGCCCATTTTTGAAAAGGCCATTGTGTAGTAAAGGGGATAAGATCTCTCCCTGGTGCATGAATCAAGTTCCCATGGACTTGACACTTTTGACAATTCTTTTCATATTTGATAGCCTCTTTTTCTATTTCACGCCAATAGTGCCCAACCCTAATAAGTTTTTGAGCTAGTGTTAAACCATTTGAATGTGATCCACATATACTATCATGGACTTCCTCTAATGCACATTGAGACTCATCACGTTCTAAACACCTAAGGAGAGTACCATCTAGACTCCATTTGTATAGATTATTGCCAATGATAACATATTGAGATGCATTTCAGATAAGGTTTCATTTCTCATACCGGTTAAAGGATTCAGGAATGATTTGGTCTTGAAGGTAGGAAAATAGGTGGTTGTATCTGGAAGAATCGTGACCTACAATAGTGCAAATCATTTAGGTTTCTGGGAAATCATAGGCTGGGAATGACAGTGCTTCCACCAGGAACTCATAATGTAGCTCATGTTTGGGCTGTTGTAGTAGAGATGATAGCATTTCCATAGCATCAACAGCCTTATTCTTTATTCTAGGGATTTTCTTGAATGTGATAGATATGAAATATTTCTTTAGATCATCTACCATGCGTTTGTATGGAACTAACTTTTCATCCTTCATTTGCTATACATCATTGACTTGATGGATAACTAGCTGTGAGTCCCCATGAACATGTAACTCTTTCACTTGCCACTCAATTGCTATCTTCGTGCCATTAAGAAGGGCTTCATATTTAGCAATATTGTTTGTGCAAGGAAATTTTATTTTGAATACTTTAGGTATTGAGTAACCTTGTGGTGTTAGGAACATTATGCCTGCTCCAGATCCATTCTGTGTATAGGAGCCATCAAAGAATAACTGCCATGTTCTAGAAGAGAGATTCATGGTAGAGGAATCTGGGAATTCCATTTGCATTGGTGTATCATCAAACAATGGTGTGTCAGCCAACTGATCAACAATGACTTGGCCCTTGATAGCTTTTTTTTCAACATATTCAATATCAAATTCACTTAATAACATCACCCATTTAGCTAATCTACCTGTGAGGGCAACTTTTCTCAATAAGTATTTCAATGGATCTATCTTAGCTACCAATTGTGTGGTATGAGCCAACATGTAATGTCTCAATTTTTGTGATACAAAGATCACAACTACACAAGCTTTCTCAATCATTGAATAGTTCTTCTCGTATGCTACCAATGCTCTACTAATGTAGTATATAGCTCTCTCCTTATTATCATCATGTTATGCTACTAATGCCCCTAGTGATGTATCTGTAGCGGGGACATACATAATCAATGGTTTTCCTTGAATAGGAGGCATTAGAATAGGAGGATTTGATAGATATTTCTTGATGTGGTTGAAATTCTTCTCACATTCTTCATTCCATGCAAAAGTCACACCTTTATTGAATGTTTTTGTAAAAGGTTGTGATATGTTTGCCAACTAAGATATGAAATGCCTGATAGATTGTACTCTCCCTTGTAGAGTTCTCATTTGACTGATATTTTTGGGAGGTTGCATCTCCATTATAGCCTTGACTTTAGTAGGATCAACCTCAATGCCTTTCTTTGAGACAATGTATCTTAAGAGCTTTCCAGAAGTGACACCAAAAGCACACTTTTTAGGGTTCAGTCTGAGACTAAACTTCTCCATTCTATCTAGTATTTTGCTTAAGTCATTCAAATGTTCAGATCTTATCATTGATGTAGCCAAGGTGTCTTCAACATAATCCTCCATAGTTATATGCATCATGTCATGGAAAATAGATGTCATGGCTCATTGATATGTAGCACCTATGTTTTTTAGACCAAATGGCATGACATTCCAATAGAAAGTACCCCATGCACATGTGAAAGAAGTTTTCTCTTGATCTTCTGGAGCAATTTTGATTTATTATATCTAGAGAAACCATCCATTAAAGAATACATTTTGAAACTTGCAGTCATGTCCACTATCATATCGATGTTTGGTAGTGGAAAATCATCCTAAGGGCATGCTTTGTTTACATCTCTGAAATCCATCCACACTCTAATAGATTTATCACATTTTGAAATTGGAACTATGTTTGAGATCTAATCTGCATAATCTATGACTCAGATAAATCTAGCTTTTAGTAACTTTTCTAGCTCAGCTTTTACTAAGAGTGTAACATGTGGATGCATCTTGCGCAATTTCTGTTTAACAAGTTTGACTCCCGGAGCTATAGAAAGATGATGCATTATCAAATTTGGATCTAACCCTGGCATATATGAATATTTCCATGCAAAGTTGATCTTTTTCTCTGTCAAGAAAGTAGTGAATGTTTGTTTCTCTTCCTCTGATAGGGATTGTGCTACATGAATCAATTGTGATTCCTCTGTTGTACTCAAGTTGATATATTGAGTTGGTTCTATCAATACTGGAGATATGTCCTATAAATGACTTGGAAGGACATCAAATATCTCATCCTTAGGTGCCTCATAGATGTTTTCACCTTCTGATACATCTTTTATTTTTACTATTTTAGGTTCTCAGACTGCCAAAAAGTGGTTTTCACCCTCATAACTCCTTTTCTTTTTGCTTTTATTCTTTTGAATAAGATATTTGATATCTGAATCTATCATGCTAATGCTTAGTTTACCAATGGAAGTCATCATAGGTTCCATTTCATTGAGGTAGCAAGCAAGGACATAGTCATTTCGAAAGGTATAGATATCTTGGCTCAAATCGATAGATGTTTGGTTAATAAGCTTTGGATGTTGGATAGTCAATGTAGGGGAGGATTGGGAAATGGTGTTCATGCATATGGTTTTTTCATCACTGGCAATGATATGACTCATGAAATCAAAGGTGATACTACTACTCGAGATGTTTAGTTCATTAAGAGGTACAACCTTATTATTGGATTCCGCTTTGGGAGTAGGTGGATCAAACTCGTTAAGTTCGCTACTTTTCTCTAGACTTACGTTGGATGTAGGTGCATATTGGTGAATTATGTCTACATGTTTTTTTGTGATGACTTCATCTTCTTCTGGAATGACTCCCCATTCATAATCATTAGATTCATCCTCTGATTTTGGACCTCTAGGAAATCTAAGGACATGAGTGAAATCTGGATGAATTCCCCAAGCGGAGTTTCCTTCTGATTCTAAATAGAATTCATGCTCATGAGAGTTTTTCTCAGAGTCACTGGTGTGTTCCTCTTGTTTAGATTCAAGATCAACCGATTCTTGTGTGGCGACTATCATTTGTGCAACAGTAGGTTCTTATGTGTCTACCGCATTGATCCTTTTTATCGGTTCATCTTCAGTTTTGAGCATGTCTAAAATGTCTTGAGAAACACATTCATAGGGAAAAACATTTGTAGTATCAAAATCATCACTATCACTCTAGTTGGTTTCCTCTACCTCATTGTTGTTTTCCTCTAGTTCAATCTGTTCTATTACATGAGAAGAGTTACCCTTAAGATAGAAGGGTTTCTTTTTGTAGCCTAGGCCTATAGTATCTTTGTTAGGTCAACCAGTATGTGAAATAGGTACCACGAGACCTTTTCCTCACTCCTAGGGGTCCTTTTCTAGGATATCCCATTTTAGCTATCAGTTTATCCCCTGACCCATATGACTTGGAAGGAATTTTTAGTGTTTTAGAGTCACATGCTTGAACAGTTTGGGATTGAGACTCATCTTTGTATAGCCATGTGAGTACAACTTCATCCTCTTCAAATTCTTGTTTGGACACTTGTTCTACAAAAAAATTCTCTTTATAGGTAGTAAGAGGTTCCTTAGATTCTTGATTTGGTTGTTTTAAATACTATCCATAAGATTTAGGCGAGATGGGGAGAGATGTCAGAGATAGGACTGGTTCCATAGTATATTCTCCCATGCCTTTGTCTTTGATTTTGACTTCCTTTTCAATTTCTTCCATCTTGGATGTAGATGCCATGTTTGTTTGCTTAGTGGAAGATTCTCTGTTATTCCGAACAAGTTTGTCAGCACTCTCTTTCAATGCATTGCAAGTTGTAGATATGTCAGCTGGAATGGTCACCTCTACTCCTTCATAAGGAAATTTTAAACACTGATGGTATGTGGAAGGAATAGCTTGCATTTCATGTATCCAGGGTCTCCCTAGGAGAATTTTGTAAGCCAAAGGTAGATCAAGAACTTGACATGTGATGTCTCTGATAACTGGCCCTGTTCTGATAGGTAAGATAATTGTTCATTTGGAAGATCTTTCTTGCTCATCATATGCTTTGATAGTTATCTTCTTTTTAGGATCAATGGAATTTTCTGATAATCCCAGTTGTGTAATCAAGTTGTAAGAACAGATGTTTAGACTAGCGCCTCCATCTATCAACACATGTTTGACTCTACGGTTTTGGATCAAGACTTCAATGTGCAAGGGTGGGTTATGCAGATGAATCAAAGAATTATCATCTTCCTCTGAAAAGGAGATATACTGGGGTGATGTTAGATGACCAACCATAGTCTGAAATCTGTCTAGATCAAGATTGTCAGGAACATTGGAACCGAGCAGAGCTTTATCCAGAATAGGTTGATGAGTGGGAGATATCTAAAGCAACTCAAACATTGATATTTTTGCATTGGTATGCTGGAGTTGTTGGACAATACTATATGATGTTGGTCTTGTGTCTTTAGAATTTGATAATTTAGAGGTAGCCCTCTATTTAGAAGTAGATGAAAGATTGAAAGGCATCTTAGGGACATTTGATGAATCTAATATTTGTCCTTGTAGATGTGCCTGAGCTTGTGATCGAGTAATTGCATTTGCTGATTGATTATCTCTATCTTTTCTTATAATGGTGATGACATTGCAATGTTCAGATAAGCAAGGTTCAACCATGTTTATGACATCATTGTTTCCAAAGTAGGCGTAATTGACTTTAGCACCCATATTAGGCTGAGAAGATGAATCTCGACCATGTTTCAGAAATGGTTCTGTGAATGCTGTATGATCATTATTGCTTTTATGATTGTCAATTATTATTTCTCCATTATCAATTTTGTCTTGTATGAGCTGCTTCAAGCATATGCAGTTATTGGTTTCATGACCCTTGTTTCGATGGAAATCATAGAAATAATTCTCTTTCCACCATTTTGGTTTAGGTTCAGGATCAAATGGTCGGATCTTAGGCAATGTGATGATTTTTTTGGCCAATAGAGTTTTCATGGCGGATTCCAAGGACTCTCCAAGAGGAGTAAACTTGCATTTAGGATCTGTGGCCCAAGGTTTGTAGTCAGATGGCTTCTTGTTTGATTCTACCGCTTTTATTTCTAAAGCTTTGATGGCTTGGGTACCAATAGTGAGATTGAAAGTGAGTGCCTTAGATAGGGCAGTGATATTATCAACAACGCCATTTGTGATGATGTCTTTATTCTTGTTTCAATTTTTGCCTTTGTCTTTGGAACTAGATTTAGATTCATACTTGTCCTTTTGAATTGATATGTCTCCTTTTTGTAAAAGTACTTTCTCAATTTTAATTGCATTTTCTACCATTTTATCAAATGATGTATGATTTTGCATTTGCAAATGGTAGTTTATTTCTGGAACAAGATTGTTGATGAAAATTTCTAGCTTCTTAGTTTCTGGAATGGGTCTAGCATATAGAGAAAACTTTTTCCTCCATCATTTGAGGAAAGTCAAGAATGATTCTCCTGAGTTCTGTTTCAGATTGTTGATGTTGATCATAGTGACCATATGCTGGATGTTGTAGGAGTATTGTTGATAGAATAGATTGATCAACTCCTCAAAAGTTTTAATTGCTGGAGGCATTTTTGAGAACCAATGAATGGCTGCTCCTCACAAAGATCATGGGAAAAAATGCATTAAGTAGGTTGGTTCATGCATGAACTCCATGGATTGAGTACAAAATTCTTTGACATGATCTTTGGGATTAGAGTTTCCATTGTATTTGTCATATTTGGGCATTTCCACTCTTTTCAAGAATGGTGGCATGTACAAGTCCTTATCAAATGGAAAAGGGCATAGAGCCTCCATGGAGAAATCCTTAGGTTCCTTCTCTTTTTCTAGTTTGTTGAGCTTGACTTGCATGGCATGCATCTGTTTCATCATGGATGTGATTGGAGTTTCTTCCTCATGCATGATGATATCTTCAACATTATAGTTCAGAGGAATTTTAGCCCCTTGTTGGGCTAATTTGAGGAAATATGCCTCTTTCTCTTCATGCAAGAAATGTCTCATCATTTTCTTGAAGTTATCATCATTTTGATATTGGGCAATTTCAGAAGGTGTGGGTTCTTGATCCGCACCATGTTAAGATTGGTATCCTTGGGAGCCTTGGTTTTCTCCTCCTTGAGACATCATGCTGTTATGAGGACTACCAGGGATTGATTGATGTGGAGTTTGTTGAGCACCTCCATGAACAGATACATGAGGGGTAACGTAACCACCTTTCAAGTAAAGATTCCCAAGAGCATATTCTGCAAATTTAGTTGTGTCATAAGGTTGATGAAATGTCTGAGCAATCAAAAAAGATGCCGCTGAAGGGAATTTGGGTTGTTCTCCTTGTTTTCGTTGTGAGGAAGTTCTAGTTTCCACCATTAACCTTGAGTGAAACAAAAGAGCAAGATTAAGACAACTGAGGAATGACTTGTTTCAAGAAGATTGAATGATGCAACCTTGTCAAGATTGGATTGATTGAAGATTGATTTGGATGTAAATGAAGGATATTGTGCCCTAGATGTATGGGTAGATGCTTAAAAGATGGCAGACATGAGCTCATAACACTTAGCCGTTTTGTTGAAGACTGAATTGAAGATGATTTGAAAAGGTTTTGACATAAGATGAATGTGATTCAAATCAATAGATCAGAAGGCTGGATCTAACTCAAGAGACCACTTTTGGAAAATGATTGGATTCTTCTAGTTTTCTGCTTTGTTCCTAACACAGTGAATTTTCTGACAGAATCTGGAAGTTGGTTGTAAAAATTGGATTTCTGACAAATTTTAGAGGTTTCTGGCAACTTTGTAAAATTTTGATATGAGTTTCTCTAGGCTCATACAAGTCTGGGTTAGCTCTGGCATGATAGTTGACAAGGTTCGTACAACAGTTGACACCAAGATAAAAATTTTCTTGACTTTTGTGACAATACTCATACAACAATATACAATCTCTCGTAGGACAATCTGGTAGTTCTAGTATGACACTCAGAAAAAACTCATACGAGTTTCTGAGACTGTGGGACAACTTTGGACTCCAAAAAGGATTTTTTGCTTCAGATTTGCAATTTTTCAGTTTCTCAGTATCAGATTGTTTGCAAAATTTTCTGTCTAGGTTTGAATATATGTGTAATAGTTCATCTCGAGTTCATTTTTTGTGAGTAACCAAGTAAATATCAAGCACACAGAACAACAACAGAACAAGCAATCATCTTCAAATAATGAGCAAGGGACAAAGAAACCTTGCACATGTACAAAAATAGTGACTTATTGTTCTAATCCCTGAGAGTGCTATTTGTGTATGTTCTCAAAAGTTTTGCAATCATGCACATAGTCCTAGAAAATGAAAAATTTGGCCTCACTAGGGTTTTTAGTAATGGTTTGACTCTGAAAATTTTGTAATCTCAAGAGGGAAAACTCCAATCCACGTGCACCGAGGTTTTGACACAGTCTAAGAATTTAATCAATCAAGAGCTTCTAGGGAGATTTGATAGCCCAACAATAGACCACACTCATAGAGATTTCTTCCACAAAGACATTTATATAGCGGTTGTTGCTACAACGACAAAAATGGCTATTACTGCTTGAGGTTCCATCTACATGGTTGAACCAATAAAGGGAATGTCCACTATGGTTAACCCTCTCTAAAGGTGACTCACAAAATATACCACATGGGGACTTGGTCCAGATTCAAGGATCCAAGTTTCTGATACTACCCAAAAAGGGAGTAGAGCATAATCCTCTAGCCTTTTCACTTTTACCCAAACACAACAGACAAATTGTTTGACACGCTAAGACTAAAATCACCTCACCAAAGTTTTTGATGTCAACAATGATGTCTACCGAGCTCTCTAAGTGGGACCAAGAGAGAACGTACCGATCAAAGTTGAGGACCAAACCAAGTAGAACGTGAGATAATAACAGTATCCTTCCCTACCTACAAGGGGATCTATCATCAAGAAGGACTTCACAAGAAAAGCTAGCGAATGAAGACAAATCTCTCAAGAACTCCACAAATAGTGTTCATAGGGCCTATTTACTATGTGTAATAGATATGCAAAAAGAAAATCTATGCTCGTTTTATAGCCCAAAACTGAAGAGTGATTTATGAAAGCTGGAAAGGCACTCAAGCTAGACACGTGAGATGTTCATTTTATGTCCAAATTGAAATGTTTTTAGATGCAGTAGAATACCCGAATTCCCTTGCAACACAGTTAGTAGATTTTCACCTAATTTTTAGCTTTGTTGAGCAATCCTGCGCAAGCAAGCCACAAACTCTCCAACAAGCAAACAAGATATGCAACGTATATTCAACTTATGCAAACCCTAGGGTTAGATCTAAAATTAAATTGTTAGGAGAAATAATAACCAGAAAATAATCCAAATGAAAACTCATATCATGCATTGAATCATATGAAAAATAAGTGCATACCCATCACAATTTTTTTTTTTTTGCATTTGACCTAGTCAACAAGATATTATTTTTTTGATATGATTTCAGCCACAAAAATAGAAATGCAAATAGAGACCCTTGCTAAAAATAGAGAGATTTCCAAAAATGTAAAAAATTTAGAAAAATCTCTTCATTTGTGCCCTAGAGACCCATTTTATCAAAACAGACTAGGTTTTGTAAATTGACTATTTGAGCTATGATATTGCATCCAAATTTAAAACAAAAAGAATCAACCCCCTGTAGAATTTAAAGAGTTTTCTGAAAATGTAAACATTTCCAAAAAATATGCTGATTTGTGCCAAAAATTAATTTTTTATGAAAAATAAAGAAAAAATGATTAAAAATGCAAAACATCTCAGAAAATTGTGATTTTTTTTATCGAAGCTTCCCTGATATGTGTCCAACCTGCAAAAAACATTTCAGACCAAAAATACAAGTCATTTGGGAGATATAATTAAATCTTTGAAAATTTAGGGTTTTAGTCTCCAAGTAAATTTGCACAAGGGGTTAGCTCCAAAAAAATAACCAAAACCAACATGTAAAGGTGGGTGGCCCCACGGTGGGTGCCAAAAATGCGTGTGTGAAAATTGTACCTAGTCCTGGACAACACTTCAGTAAAACATTAGAAATTAGCAAATCAGAGAAATTTGTAAATAAATGAAACTAGCTAACCAGGCGATTTACTGCCTTCTAATAGGTGCGAGTATGGTATTCTCAGATCATACCGAGATCAGTGACAATGCAACACCTAAACAAAGGATTTAAATGATTGAAAGCAATGAGATATCAATGCAGATTAATCTTTTTTTTTTTGGATTTTTGATGCAATTAGGATGAAAAACTGTATGAATCTAATCTAGAATGTATGGAATTGATATGCATATTATTCTAACAATGCTATGAAAAGATATAAAAATGGATGCAAAACTATGAAAAATAATGAAAGATCTCACAAAATTGCCTATTCGCAAGAGCTTGATTTTTCAGATGCAATTTCGCCAGAGTGATTGTGCAAATTCGAGAGATATATTATGAAGAGCTGAGCCTTGTTTTTATATAAATCCAGGGTTTGAGGATGCATATAAAAAAAGCCATAAATCATTCTTGATAAACTCAGGTTGATTTTGAGTTATCAATAAATTAAAATCAGTTAACTCACAAAATCATGCAAAAGCAGTTTTTATCTCAAAATAGACTTTAGTTCTCTTTTTCAACTCATCATCAGATGTTGAGTTTAGAAAGTTAACAAATTGAAATTGAAAATTGATTTAAAGTTGACTGCTTTTCTAATTGTGCATGATTTAATATGAATTAATTTAATAAATAAAGTGATTTATTTTCCACTTAACTGATTTTGAATTAAAATAATTGATTTATGGGTTAATCAATTATTAAATCAAACTTTATTCCAATTAAATCATTAAATTTGACAACTTTGATTTTAAATCAATTAAATAAATATTTAATTGATTGTTTGTAGGAATTTTGATTTATTGTCAAAATATAAACAATATTAATTAGGGATGAATGCAATTAAATCTAATTAAATAATTAAGTGGCAAAATTAAATTAATTAATTAAATATTCATCATATTCAATTAATCAACTTTAGGATAAATAATGAAGTTTATCGCCAAATAATATTCAATTAAAGATAATTATGATCAATTAGGAATATTCCCCGATGTAGAATTAAGATAATCAATTAGGTTTTTGATAAATTGATGTGCATGTGTCTTAGGTTAGAACTTTGATGTCGATTTTGATCGAATTGTTGATGTAAGAGGTTAATGAACCTATAGCCCATTTTTGGGGTATTACACCTTCTACCTAGTAAACATCATCACAATTTGTTTTTCTATTTAGTGTAATAGTTCCAATTCATTTACCATGCAAGGAGAGTTATTACCAAATCTTACCAAACCACCATCACATTCTTCCAACTTGGTGAACTTGTTGTAGTCACCGATCATGTGATGTGTACATCCACTGTCTATTTCCCAAATCTTCACTGTGATCCATGTTGAAAATCAATCCTTTTTCATTACCTACAAGAGGATTTTTCTTAACAACAATGAAAGTAAACACATCTTCCTTATTATCCTCTGATTCTTCCTGTGTAACTCCATCATTTGCAACAACAAAACAAGTCTTCTTTCTCTTGTCCTTGAATCTCTTAAGCTTATCCTTCTTATCACCATCGGACACCTGGCAGCAATGTACCAATCTTGTTACAAGAGAAACATTTGAAAGGTAGCTTACCCTTGTACTTGTCGGTTCCTCTAGGTAGCCTCCAAGAAAACAATTCTTCCAACTCATTGTTTCTTGAAGAATCATAATGAGGTCATTGATGATGATTTTGGAAGGTATGGTTGTCATTGCTGAAAAACCAATACATAGGTAAGACGGTTTTACCCATCAGTACATAGATACACAATAGGTAAACTAATACACCCATCGGTGAATTATACTATCGGTAAAGGACAGACAAGTAAAGGGAACAAGTAAAGACATACCGACAAACATGACAAGTCAACAAGTGAAGACAAGTAGTATATAGAAAAAGGTTTGTTATCGGTAAACTAGAAGATATCGGTATATAGGAATGCGAGTGGTGAAAAGGGAAGACTATAGATATAAGAAAACAAATAAACAGGTAAAGCAGTGAACTACCTACCGGTTAGACAACAAATAGGTGAAAAATAAACAATTTTGAGAAATCGATGAAACTAATCATAATGGAAGTAGATTCATTGAACCTGGGCAAAAAGGAAAATGTACTACATAGATTGGAGAGTCAATTGAAATGGTTTATAGAGAATGATCAATAGAATCTTATGTTTATTTCAAGGTATAATTGGTGAATAAGAATAAACCAATATTACACCTAGGAAATGATAAATTGAGTCAGATCCAGCCGACGTCATGGAATATTTATGTTTTCTACAAGTTAACTGAGATTGTAGTAACATTTTTAAATGGATTGGAAACCCTAAAAAGGTTACATCTGGTGGTGGACATTGTATAAGAAGACATATTTGGTAATGAAGCAAGTTTTTTATAAGAGTTGGAAGTTGAAATAATTGATGCAGAATCAAGGTGCGATTAGGATACAAAGCATAAAGGATCTGATCAAGCATTACAAAGTACAAATTACAGGTCAAATTTCTTGTTGTATTCCTAATAGTTTTCATCAAGTTCTAAAATTCTTTAACAAGGTAGTCTTTGATAGGACTGTGATGTAAATCCCTTAACCAAGTGAACATTGTAATAGTGGGATAAAATCCCTTAGTAGGGTAGTCTGTAATAGGACTTCTAGATACATTTAACAATGTATCAATCACTTTTAATAGGGTGAGTCACTTATAAGGTGACAATTGTAGCTCTTTGTTAGGATTAACAAGGCAGAAATAACAATTATGTGCAAATATAACTAATATCAGAAAATAATAAACCACACAGAATAGAACACAATGGCACACAGATTTAACATGGTTCACCCAATCCCTGGGCTACGTCCACCAACAGCGAGTCCAATATTATTATTATCCAGTGATTACAACCTGATTACAATTCGTAATCCCTTACAGCCCAACTCTGCCGCAAGTACTAAAATCATACTTCATAAAAATCCCTAACCCTAAGCCATATTATACAATATTTTCCCGCTTTAGGGTTAGAATGAGTTATAAGTAGTCGGCCCAAATAACCAAAAAAAGTAGTCGGGAGGAAAAGTGTACAGTACTTTCCTGGATAGTACTTTCCTGATTAGTCACCACAAGCTAACACTCTTAACTGGGAAAAACTATTTACTATAGTGAAGACTGTGGGTGCCATCCCCACCGCAGTTTTTCCCTCTAACCAAGGGTTTCTATGATACCAAATTAAGGTGTTATGTGAGTGCATGAATTTTTTATGATTTCATTGCATTGATACTTTATATTTTAGTTGCATGCATTATTGTTATGAAAGTTTATTTTACTACAAGTTAAATGTTATCAGTTAAAATAGGTGACTTGTTATAGTACTGATTCACCCCCCTCTCAGTACCTATTATTTACAACAATTGGTATCCGAGCAAGTGTTCTCTAGAGGGAAGTTTAAAAAATTGAGAGTAGATCTGGGGAGATGGAAATGTATAGGAAGGAGAGACAATTAGAGGATGCCTTGTAAGTAGAAAATGAACAATTACAAGATTTGAAAGAAAAGTTGAAGGTCTCATTTGCAAAAAGAAAGGAAATATTAGAGTAGATGAAGATAACTCTTGACAATATTGAGCAACTATAAGATGGAAGTGTCAATTCAGAAGAAGATGATGCAAATATTGAAAATCTGATAGAAAAGAACAATACCCTTTATGAAAAGTTGATCAACATGAAAAGAGGAAAAGAGAGTCAAGCCCTAAGGATGGCTGAAATACTTGAAAGAATGAGAGCAACTGAAAGTGTAAAATGAATTCTTGAATCATAGAAGAGAAATGATAAATAAACTATCAGAGACAAAAATGCAATCATGCAAAGGCTACAATAGGAGAATCACACACTGAATGAACAATTGAATGGCACAAGTGAAGAAAACATGTAGATACTTGCTGAAAATGGAAACCTGAGACAAGAGGTTGAATAATTGAGGAGTGATCTGAAAATTGAAAAGGAAGTCAATGAAAGTCTCACAACGTTTGAGAAGAGTATGCAAAAAATTGATGAACAATTGAAAAATCAAAGAAGGCATAAGGATACTACTGGCCTAGGATATACCAGTGACAATAAATTTGAAGTGAGAGATTCATCCAAATCTAGATACAAGAATCCATCATAGATGTCTAAAGATCCTATCAACATGCAAGGTAGTAAATCTACTAAACCTATTTTTCGTAACTATGGAAAGCCTGGTCATACATCAAATGTTTGTAGAAGCAGACCGGTCAATGTTTCAAGAGGTAAACCATTTAATGGATATTGTTACAATTATAGTAAATATGGTCATCAAGCTTATGAGTACATATCAAGATCTAGTAGTAGATCTTTTGAAGGAAGCTTCAATAGTTATTGTTACACATGCAACAAATGAGGACATAGGTCATAACATTGTAGATCAAGAATGACTAACCAACTGGTGAGTACTCTAAGAAGAGAAGGAAACATGAATGTTTCATATTCTATTTGTGGGAACTGTGGACATATGGAGGTTAATTGTCGATTAAGGAATCCTAGAGGTAATGATGGACCCTGGAAGACAATAGGTATGACTTGTTTTCATTGTTACAAGAATGGACATCTAGCAAGAGATTGTTGGCACAAGAACCAATCACCAAGCAATGGGGGAAGCAAAGGAAAAATGATTGTTAATGTTGAATAAATGAGCAATGAGATGAAAAAGATATGGAAGAAGAAGAAAAAAAGAAAAGAAGGTACCAAAGCATCAACATGTAACCCATCATCCTTTGGTATAGGGGATTCATCATCCAAATAAGCAAGTAATAATTTCTCAGGGGCCAAACATCATTGCTATATATGTCAATCCCTTATATTGATGAGCTAAATTATCTATCAGCGTGATTAGATGTACATAACACATTGTTGAATAAGTTTGTTTATCAATGCTTTATCATTTGAAGTTGTACATCTATTGATTAACACACAACGAAGAAAACTATTGGTAAAGGAGTATTTTATTGGTACAAGGAAGTTATCGGTAAAAGCATGATATCGGTAAAATGCATTTAATGTTTGTACTTAATGTTACCTTTGGATAATTTTTCAAGAAAATAAGTATAGTGGTTAACCTACTCATTATTTACTTTACATTTTGAAGAGTGATTTTTTGAGAAGAGAGTAATTGTCTATTGCTATCTATTGTGCTAATTACAAATTGTAATTATTTGTGAAGAATCGAGTTGAGCAGATTGAAAGCCCTAGCTAAGTGGTAGATGTAGAGTGGTGAATAATTTCATAGTGACTTTGTAGAGTAAGTTTAAATTACTTAGAAAGACATCATGTTAGTGAAGATTGATACCCCTATCTTGATTGAGATCACATAGGAGCCCGAGCCTGAATATAAACTTTACCCATTAAAAGAAACAAAAGCTGACAAAGCGGATGCCCTATTGTCAATTCTTCCCTGAATGATGTTGACAAGAGATGTAATAACTTTTATCCACTGCAAGTTGAATGAATTGGGAGACAAACAAATTCAAGATGAATAACTAGCAATGTGCAAAGACGGTGAGCTGAAATATGAGTTTAAGCATTTGGTAACTAAGGGTTTAACACATTTGGTTGACCTACCAAAAGTTTTCAATGAAGAATGGATTAGATATGTGTTGAGTCGGTATCATGATTAATTTATCTAGTTAGAATAATAAATACCTATCAAAATCATGAAGGAGTTGATTCATATGGTCACAGGACTATCGACAGATGGAGAAAAATGTACCCTAAGACTTGCTTCTACGGATGAAGTGGAAGAATTGACCAAGTCAAAACAAGATCACCAAGCCATGACAATAATCACATTACTGATCAAGAGGTAAGATTTTCCTCTATGATTATCAGTTATAAACACTAGTACATTTGACCTAGTTTTTCTACCAAAATTTTTGACCAAAAAATGAGAAGGTTTTGCTTGGTTGGATTATAGAAGGAAAACTTTGTTTTTTAAAAAAATTTATGCCCATGTTTGTCAAAATAGAGACAAATTTCATGGTGGTCAAAATTTTGACAAACACGGGCATAAGTTTTAAAAAAAGGGTGAATTTCATTTCTCATTTCATTATTTCATTTGCAAAAAAAAGAAGGGCAACATGCACATGAAGGAGATACGTCCCAACTTGACATCGTGGGTTAGCAACAAGAGCTTGAGCTCAATCTTTACATAAGGTATGTGGCAGAGGATTATTAATTTGTGCATTCTTGTTTGCTTTGCTATGTATTGAACAAGGGCTTCCTTAAATGTTCTTATTTTTGGGTGTTACAAATAATGAAGTGTTTGAGATCCTGTGTCTATCTGCGGGTTTATGCATAGGATTGTGGCATTTGGCTTTACACAGTCAAACATGAAATGAATAAGTAGCTTTTGACTGTTATAGCAAGTTCCGTTATGTTCAAAACTAGATTCAAAACCATTGTTCTCGGCTCTGTCATGAAGTCACGACCCTAATTTGCATCTTCTCCACGGGATTTGCAATGCCGATGGATGAAAAGAAAATTAGGGTAATATATTTTAATACATCCAACACTCAAAATTTGGAAGACGGTTCCACTACTTCAAGGCCGATGCCCTAAGAAAATCTCTGTCAATAGACTTACATGAAAGAATAATAGTAAATCTATGTTCCATGGGCAACAACTAATCCTTTTATCCTTGGTCTGAATTGGATTAGTTGTTGCCCATGGAACCTATAAATAGATTTAATACCTAACGGATAGCATTATTTTGAATAAGAGATTACCTTAGAAGCATAAATAAATAGACTTGTAATAAATAAGCACAATCGATCTTGTAATGAATAAACATAGTCAGTCTTGTAATGAATAAATAGACTTAATATCTCTGCAAATTCATTTATGCATTTACAGGTATTGAAGTTCATTTTTTATGCATCCACGGTGTTTGGTGTTCATTTGATTAGTTTTTGTGTTTCCATTATACACAATCTGCTGCGAAGGGAATAGATGAATTAGATTTCATAGCAAGTTCACTTTTATGCATTTACGTTTGAGAGTTTCATTTTGATTAGAGTTTGTTTAGTTCTACATGGGACAGTCAATTCCCTTACATACCGAGTTTGAAGAAATCTCCACTTGGCTCTGTTATGGAGTTTAGACCTTAACTTGCGACTCCTCCATGGGAATTCAATGCCATTGGATGGAAATCAAGTTAAGGTGATGTACATAAAGATTCAAAACACTCAGAATCTGGAAGATTGTTCCAATGCTTCAAGGCCGATGCCCTAAGCAAAATGCAATTTATGTATTTAGCTAGCGGAACAAATGAATGTTTACAGAAATGGCTTGAAAGTGTATTAGTTTTGAAGACTATCTGATTCGGGGTCCTTGACAGTCATTGAAGACAATAACATCAGTCTCAACACCCACCTTCGAGCCATTCTAGTTGACCCTAACCTAACTTGATCAACTAGGTTAGAGTGTCCTGAGACCGGTTGAAGGCGCTGGATAAGACTTACTACTATTGCCTTATGGATCCGAGATAGAAACAGAGATCAGTAGGAAACCCATGCTAAGTAATTATGACTAAATCTATCAATAGATTTGCAGGGAAGAGTACTGTTGCAGACTAACCGAGAAGTAGTAAAATTCAAAGTATTATATGTTTGGCAATTGGAAGTGCCTTACAGGTTTGTGAGATTGTAACCTAGGAAGTATAAACAAGATTATAATACTTGTTAGAAGTTAGGAATTGATTAAAGAAAGGTATGCTATTGATACTGGTGAGAGATAGAAACAGTGTTACTTAAAGATTTTGCAAGTTCCATTCAAGGAGATTGATAGTTGGAAGAATCATCCTATGGTAATCTCTTGTCAAAAGAATTGACAAGGAAAATAAATGAGGTATCTATATAAGTATGAGGATATTTAAAGTATGAAAACATAATAATTGATATTAGAGAAGGAAGTGATTATGTTCATTAAAGATAAGAGAAGTCATCTGAGATCATGTTACAGTCATTTATGTTGGTCACAAATACCTAATTCTAGTAAAAGGATAGCCCTACAAGGAAAATGTAGAAAATGGTTGTGTTAAGATCCTTCTTATAGTTAAAATATAGTTATCAACATAGAAAAAAAACTCTTGATAAAGATAGTGAATGTCACAAAACCAGTCCCAAGTATGAATGATAATGGAAGCCTTGACAACAAAAAATTGATGATATTAGGATACACAAAAATGAAGTGGTATTGACTGTGACAAGAAAGTAATGAGAGTGATTTTAAGTAAATCAATAGTATCACTAGGAAAAAAATCAACATAGTCTTGAAGAAGTGGGTGATATCAAGAGATGCTCCAATTCACCCAACTTCAAATCTCCAACTAAAACTACAAATTGACATGCCAACCTCAAAGAATACAATCACCTGTGTAGTTAAAACCAACCAAGCATCATCACTCTTATACATCTAAGCTTATAAATAGCTTAAAAGAATTTATAAATATTATCTCCACTCACTTTCCCTCTTTCACCTCTACAAATTAATCCTTCCTAGAGTAATGATATTGAAAATCTCTTTAATTTAATATCAATTTCTTGCATTTATGTAGAAGTTAAATTTGGTGGTGAATAATTTGAGCTTGAAAAATTATGTTTGAAATTATTCATCAATTCTCAACTGATTATCTTTTTTGTTATTTGAAAATGGTTACTATCGAATAACCATCAATTTTATGAGTGTTGATAAGCTCTTATTTTCTCTTTTTTATAGCTAGTCAATGATATGATCATAGTGATTCTTTGAGGTCTTCCTATCATTTAAAAAACATCAGTACATCTAAATCAAATTTGTAGACTTCTCCAATCTTACATTGAACATTCTAATCATAAAGTATTAATCTAAAGTATTCGCTTGACATGTTGCCATAAAACCATTATTGACTGTTATAAATGGATCACAATCAAAAATATTGATGAAGGAAAAAGTTCACGCACAATCATATTCAGAAGTATGTATTATACCTATGAATTGTGCAAATATGATAGATCTTGTCATAAATAGATTAAAAGAACTATTAAAAAGAAATTGAGAAGGTTTAAAACAGATCGAACAAGTTTAAATAGTGTATTATGTTTTGATTGGTAAATTATTTAGTTGAAAATTGGGCAAGCTTGAACAGTACATTCTATGTTTTGATTTGTTTATGTATGACAAGCCTAAATAGTAAATTCTATGCTTTGATATTGATATGTCTACGTGATTCATCTGAAATAATCTAACATGAAACTAAATTTTTTACATGAACATAAAAATACATAATATTCCAACCAACCATATATAAACAACCCAAAAAAAAATTCAAATTTTCAAGGTTCTTCAAGGAGTTAAGTATGCAACCACTGAAAACTCTTGTAAAACACCTTAATTTGCTAATAATTAGCATCTAAATTCAATAGCCATTGAAAATTAAAGAACTTATTCTGGTAAAATACATTTTCAAGGCTTGAACCTCCTCTACATAAAGGTAAAACACCAATTTCGACATGAACTTTTCACGATTCCATTGATTGCTATCATCAAATTTCCTTCAACTACTAACCCTAAAAATCTCCTTCGCGCGTGCTGCCCTTCTTTTTTTCGCAAATGAAATAATGAAATGAGAAATGAAATTCACCTTTTTTTTTTACTTAGCAAGATTATGTATAATCAAGATTATATTTTATACTTAGAAAGATCTTGCTAAGCATATTAATATTAAAATCTTGCTAAGTATAAAATATAATATCTTTATATCATCTTTGAAAATTATGTAATAAATACTCTCTGCACAGGCACGACACACGGTTTGACTACCACAGGGTGTATGACATAAACATTGGAGGAAGCATGGCATCCCATGGGACATGGGACACGGGACACGGGGGCATAGTTTTCTACGGGTGCAAATGCCTATAACTGACTTTCAAACTAGTTTCCCATTAGTTTTGTGCATTTGCTAACAACTAGACTCCAATCTTTAATCTAACCCCTAATATGTTGTTAAAGGTTTAGGTCTCATTAAGACTACTTTAATTTATTCCTCTTTCAAACATGAAATTCCATTGGCATTAAGTGTGACAGATCTTAGCTTCCATCAACAAAAATATTTTAGATTGGTAACATGGACAAATCTTATTTCAATGATAATTATCCTTTGTTTCAGACCTCAATGAATTCTAACCAAAATCAGCTCATAAAATCTTGATTGTATCTATGTGCACCCAGCAACACATGTACTATTGTGAAATCATATCACTAGGAGCTTACCCAACAACACATCATTTAAAACCATTATTGGTCATTTCCCAATTCCCTAACCTAGGACCAAATCATGAGAAAGAAAAGGACCATTGGTTCAGTTTTGTAATATTTTTTTTTAGGAACAATCTGGCCAGTCACTGTCTACACAGTACCAGTTACTCCTTTGGTATCACAAACAACAAAAACAACAAAGTTCTTACATAGACAATAAAAACAACAAAGTTATTGAATACACCAAGAAGTACCAAATGATGAATGCTCAATTGTTGTAATGGCAAAGCAATATCAGAACCGTCCATTTCTAGAACTTGATTTTTCTATAGTCCTAATGATTTTTCTTATTTCTTGTCTATGCTTGGTGACAAGATTTTGAACATTGTTGACATACTTAAATGGAATACACAATACCAAATGATGAATGCTCAATTGTTGTAATGGCAAAGCATCAGAACCGTCCATTTCTAAAATTTGATTTTGTATATTCTTAATTATTTTTCTATAGTCCTAATGATTTTGAAAATTGTTGACAAAGAGTGTTTCTTTTTTTTATTATAGTATAAATGATTTTTCTATAGTCGTAATGATTTTTCTTATTTCTTGTCTTTTGTCCCTTTTTGATTTCCTATGTCTGTGCTTCATGACAGGATTTTGTCACCTTCTTTTGATGGTATATTTCATTCACTCTATGTGGAATACTATTTTGTTTACTATTTTATTTCAGCTTGATATTTCTTTCATTTTTCATATACACAGAGACTACACATGCTGATAAAAAAATGAGCTATTTGATTTAGGTTTACTTTTCATTATTGTAAATGGTTAACATTTTTGATGGTACTCCTTGGTGTATTCCATATAAAAATAATCATATAAAAATAATAAATGTAGTAATGATGGTGTGGTGCATTATTGATATAGGCTCGATGACTCTTGTCAATGTGCCAAACTGTCAATGTGGTAGTGGGTAGTGTGTGTTGAAGACTTCATAGACACTGAACAACCCTGGACGACAATTTTGGTGCTTCCCAAATATAAAAAAGGTTGCTAATGTGTATATATTTAATGTTTCTAATGTAAATACTATTCATTATATTATAAGAACTAATGTAGACTGGGCATCACAGGGAAATAATGGTTGCATATACTTTAGTTGGGTTGATGACAACTCATCTGCATCTATCCACCCATCTCCACTTATCTCGATGAAGGATTTGAGTGCAAAATGTGTCAGGCTAGGTCAAATGCCAAAATTATATTTTTACAATGCCTTCTCTATATTGTAATCGCATATCTTTGTTGCGACCATATGCAGAGATGAGCTCAGGAATTAGTCAGTTTAGTATTTTCATATTGTAACTAATATTTTAATATGGATATAGCGTAACTTCTCTTTGCCTCAAGTGTGCATATATATGGTTTACATATTTTTTTACAATAATTCTTCATGTTTATGGCTCAGGTGAGCCCCGATCTGCTATCAATCGCATGATTTAACATATAGTGTTTTCTTGGTTATTCCATTTGTTCCTTGATACATCAATTTGACCACACCCACTCCACTTCACATGGATGTCTTTGAAATAAACTCCTAACTCTAATAAACTGACTGTAACTACTAACTAACCTGCTTTATTGTTGGGGGGGTTGACCTTTATTCCTCGCAAGTTGACTAATCTAATCTTGCATTTCTCAGACCATCTTTTGCAACTTTGTGGTCTCAGTTTCTTCTTCCTTAGCTACAAGTGTTTCAACGTGATAGTCTCAGGGTAAATTGGCCCCTTGTTTAGCTAGCTCAAGGAAGTACTTTTCTTTCTCTTCTAAAAGAAGGATCTCCATCATCCTAATGAGACCTTTATTAGCTTTGGCAGCATCTATATCTTGTTGAGTTATCGCTTTAGGTTTAGTCCCAAGGATCTCATAAATACTCCGAGCCTGATCTTGTTTCTGATCATCTTGGTTTTGATCAAATGGAGGAGGACGATAGAAGTAGGCGGGTTGTTGACCGCTTTGAGGTTTGCTTCGAGATTGATCATCATGGTGGAACAAATTTTGGTTATATTGAGATTGACCATGAGGTTGCTCATTCCTAGGTGGAGCATGACATGGTTCATTAGAAGATTGACCCTGATATTGATTGTTTTGAGATTGATCAGAGTTTTGACAATACTTGCCCGATTGGAAATCAAATGAATCTGCCATCATGTCGTAGAATTGCGTAGTATCTAGAGACTTGACAAAGTGATGTGAACAAGATCAACAAGGTACAACCAAGGTAACCTTTGGTGAATGAATAAGATCAAAAGATTTAACCAATTCTGGTGGAAAAATATCTTCAACAGTACCACTAGGTTCAATGATAGGACTATTCTCAATAGGATTAATTGGCACAATAATAGGACTAGTCTATTTAAGAGATCTTCCAAAGTTGTGGAACAATGATTTGTCTTGGAAGTACAAGTTATCTTGGTCTTGAAATGAGAAACCAGGTTGAGCTTCAAACAATGGGTTGAAGCACTCTTGAAACACCAAAGGTGACGATTGAGACGGACTACTTTTCAAAGTGCTCAATGAGGAAAATGAGGATGTCTCACAAAGTTTAGATTTTGTAATGGATTCAGGAGGATCTATCTCTTGATTAGGAGATTCACTTCTATCTTGATCAGGATTCTGAATAGGATAAGTCTTGCCACTTCTAGTCGTGACAGTCATAGATAAAGATGAAATGAGAGAGGATTCAGGACAAAGCTAGACTCGGTCTCTAAGAACAACACAAAAGAGAGGAAGGCTAGGACAACCAAGATGCGAGATGGATCTAGTATGAATCATCAAAAGAGGTGGCTAGAATAGCCAAGGTAAGACTATCGCAACATGAGATACAAAAGGCATAAAGAGATAAAGTAAACCAACAAGAGATGACATGAGTCAAAGAGAAGATCGATCGATTCCTAACTCAAAACAACTAGTTTCTGACAGTGAACGATAGGAAAGTAGAAAAATAGACCTCAGACAAAAAGATCAGATAAAAGTCAAATGGTCAAATAGCAAATAGGTCTCTATTTTTGCAAACTGTGCTACAGTCTCGTGTGAGAAAGTACTAGGCTGTGTGAGAGAACACTAATCTTTGCATGAGAAAACAAGGTCTCGCATGAGAAAGTGCTCTGAAGTGTGAAACCTCACGTGAGAAAGGTACAAAATTTGATAATCGAGCATAACTTTTGAGATAAAATTTGAATTTTGAAGTACAGTCTAAACTGATGTCTGATAGAAAATCCAGTTTCCTGACAGGTTTGAAGAACATTTTAATCAACAAGCTCATTTTAGGATTTCAAGCATTCGTTTAAAGACACAAAGGTTCAAATCAAGCAGTTGTGAAATAGGAAGTAGTCATTAACAAACCTATCAAGGACAAAGCAACTTGATAGCATCAGGGGAGTCTTTGTTTGATAATGAATTGGACAATGTTTAAGACTCGATAACAAACACATAGCTTAGTCCTACAAATAAAATGGTGAGAAGCCAAAACCTTTGCCCCATTGCTTGAATGCATACGTGCACCTCACACAACCGTGTCACCCCCTAGAGGGCACCCATGTTTTTAGTGTTTCCAAGGACTCAACAATGTACGTTCAAAGGTTACCCTTGTAGTAGGGGCCAGTGTCACAACCACCTCCAAATGTCCAGGTGTATGCCTATGATGGGAATCTACAGGAGAGATTCTTCCCCCTCCTTGCACAAAGATTATGACTCCTTTCGGAGGTGAACCGGGTAGGCCACTAGCTATGACAAGTTCTTAGTAGGCTTCCGTTCATGCTAACCTTCAGTGCCCTCAATACGGGGTTGAGGCCTCATAGCCACACTAACACCCAAAAGTCATACACCCCCGCAACCAGGGCTAGGAGCAGTGCCGCTCAATATAACAGATGGAGCCTTCTCAAGATGATAGTCAAAGTCTTAAGAAGGAAGCTAACATTCTTTTGGAGTCTTTAGACTCAACAAAATGTTCTTTATTAGAGTGAGGTGGAATCACCGATGATAGGTGTGTACTCACTTGGGTCATTCCCAGAGGTTCAATACCGGTAGGCCCTCTAAAGGTGACACTAGACTTGGTTTAGATTCGGGGGTCAGATTTTCTAGTTCTCCCAAAGGGAGAAGAGCATACTTCTATATCCCGTTTCCTCACCCAAACACATCAAGAAGATTCATCACCGAGTTAGCTTCACTTCACCACAACTACAAGCTTTTGGGTTTCTATTTCTCTCAAAGAGAGAAGAGCATAATCCCCTGGCTGATAGAAGCGTAAAGATTCACTACCTTTCTCCGCTTCCCCAAGAATTTTTCATACTAGTAAGATCATTAGGATTTTGGGTTCATTCATGGTCATCACCTCCATGTAATGAAGAGCCAAAGTCCCTACTCACCATCAAAATCCTCAAGAAATTTTAATAGAGCCCTATTTAGACTATGTGAATAAAAACATGAAACAAACACAACATTTTTAGCAATCTTCAACTATCGGCCTGCAATCAAACCATTAGCATGTTTTAGTTCTTGGTCAAACATCCTGCAGAAAACTGTTATGTTGTGAAAATAATAGAAAATACTAAGCAACAGCAAGCAAAAAACTGTTAGAAATCTGAAACAGAAAGATAGAAAGAAGGAAAATTTAGGCCACTATCCTGGAATCTCATGTGAGGAAGTACTCCTTGGCACACGAGGAAACATAGGTGCCACGCGAAGAAACACAAGTGCCGCACTAGGAAACACAGGCTACCATGCGAGGCCGCACACTCTCACATGAGGAAGTGCTACAGGGAGCAAAATTTCACGTGGGACGCTCTAGATTCTCGCGTGAAGATCCATACATAGGCAGTATAGATGCATGACAGAGCATGAATTTTTATCAGAAAAAGATGAGAATGAGGCCAGAAATCAGATTTTCTGCCCCACGATGGGTGCCAAAATGTGTGTTTGAATATGGACCTCTAAATCAAGCACAAACGCAACATAGTCATTACTCACATGATCGAATTACAAGAGAGAGTATGAATTACTCAATCTAAAATTCATTGTGAAGTGACTTGTTGCCTCCTATGTAGATGGGGTGTTTAATTACTCTCAGATTGGAGAGCTAACAACCATAAGACTGGTTCTACAATGGAGGATTTTCAAAACTATGATGATATGCAAAATTGAAATTAAACTAAGATGAATGCAATTAATCTAGAAATGATTTTGAAATAAATATGAAATGCAAATTTATTTTAGAGCACTTGAAATAAAGATGATGTTATTCTAAGAACAAATAAACAAATTTAATCTAATATGATGTGCAATTATTCTAAAATGAGATATGAGCTTAATTATGTAATGAAAAAGCTTTTTGAAGTAAAATGAGACTAAAAAATTGCTATAGTAAGGATGCTCTAAAAAATTGCCCCCCTTTCAAATGAGAAAAAGAGGTCCATTAAATAGAAAAGCTAGAAGAGGAATGAAGAGTTTCTTGATTTGAAACTCCTGACCTTTCATTCCCAATTTGAGACAAAAAAGCATGATTTATTTAATTAAAAGAATGGAATTTGCCAAATGTGGGAGGTGACCTTTCGAGTAATTCAAATTGTTAAATTCAAATAAAGAGGTGTCCATTCAATTAACTAAATATTTATTAATTCCTTTTATGGGTAATTAGCCAAATGGGGTGGATTTAATTTAATTCTAAGCACTTAGGACTTAGGATTAAATTAATTATCATAGGGGTAATTTAGTTAATTAAAGTCAAGGACTTTAGGAATTAATTTTGATATTTGATTAATGCAATTTATGATCTTTTCAATTGACATCAAGTCAAATTAAGTCAAGTAGGAGAGAGAAAATTGCCTAGGAAACTAGGACTTTGGAGATGTAAAATTGAAGATAATGCACCAAAATTAATCGAATTTAATAGGTGCCAATTTTAGGGTATTACAAGAACGATCACTTGCCAACATCTGCTGAATACAAGGTCCTTGAGAGATCAATCAATCAGGATGAGTGGATGAGGATGATGAGATGGGGGAAGTGGAGTTGAATCCTGATGAAAAGGAAGCTCTGGCTGCAATTAGGAAGAAGAAGATACTTATCGTCAAACATAGATTGAAGAAGAGTACTGTAGAGAGCAAGCCTACCATACCAAGGAAGTTTGACAAGAACAAGGAATATGGCTCAAACAGAATGGGAAGACATCTTTCTAGCTTGGGCTTGGATCCTTCGACAATTATCTTGATAATAATTGAAGTAGATGAGAGGTGAGCAATTAGCTTCCCAAGAAAAAATCTCGTAAATGAGCTGTGTGTACCCCAATTCGTGTGCCTTCTGCGCATATCTAAATGACATATTTGAAACAACAAGGGTAAGGCGTAAAGAAGTTAATTTTGCATTGCTAGATAGATCTGTATGTTTTATCCACAATGACCAAACTTCATAAAACATACAGACCTATCTAGTGATCATATTGTGTTGAAGGTGGTGCCTACTTATCTTTACATAGCTGTTGCAGTGCAGTAGAGCATTAGGCACCACCTTCAGCACAATATGATCACTAGAAAAGTTTGTATGTTTTATGAAGTTTGGTCATTGTGGATAAAATATACAGATCTGTCTAGTGATGAAAAATTAACTTCTTTAAGCCTTACCCTTGTTGTTTCAAATATATCATTTGGGTACGGATAAAGGGCACAGGAATTGGGGTATGCATAGTTTATTTATGGGATTTTTCTTGGGAAGCTAATTGTTCATCTATCATCTACATTATTATGAAGCTAATTTCCAAAGGATCCAGGCCCAGGCTAGAAAGATGTCTTCCCAAACACATAAAAAATGCACATAGACATGACAACTGAGAAACATAAATGTAGATTTCACAATAGCTGAGAAACATAATTTGAGTTGTATAACCAAGCAATGGAGAGATACTTTTGCACCTCCAATTCCAAATTGAATACATCTGTTAGAGGACCTTGTATTCACGAGCAATAGATTTAGTCAACTTGGAATCAGAGGTGCGGGAGTTGATCTTCATCATCTGGGTATACAACTCAATTACGTTGTCTCCAAAAAATTGTGACCACGATGCCTACAATTATGTTTCTTAGTTGTTGTGTCTGAGGACCCCTTATGACCCTTTATGACCATTTACGATCCCTAAGAATACATCTTAGAGGTCTTAAAATGTCGTAAAGGGTCATAATAGGCTCCTAGGAGGGGCTAGATGAGCTTCCACCTTCACGTGGTTGGCCATGTTAAGTAGAGAATGTTATAATCTTCTCAAAACAAAGAGAAGCTCAATAATTTAAGGTCTCAGTCCACAGACAAATTAAATTATCTTGATCTTGAGATTTTTCATGGGAAGCTAATTGCTCATCTGTCATCTACATTATTATGAAGCTAATTGCCGAAGGATCCAGGCCCAGGATAGAAAGATGTCTTCCCAAACACATAATAAACATGCACATAAACATGATAGCTGAGAAATATAAATGTAGATTTCACAATAGCTGAGAAACATAATTGTAGGCATCATGGTCACAATTTTTTGGAGACAACATAGACTATAGATTCCAAGTTGACACTGCGGGATCCAAAGACCATAGATAAAGAATAAATTTACAGAGAGGAGGAGGGCCATAAAGACCAAAATGATACAGGATGAACCTCAAGTTAAATGAGGCAACTACAAACATTTAAATAGAATTTTATTATTAAATAATGAAATTTGTATATACTAGTGTTCTAAGCCCCCTCATTACATGATTTATTATTGTAAGCCCCCTCTAACTTACGCATCTAGAAAATGAAACTAAAACCTATTGGGATTGAGACAAACCTTATAGAACAATAGTAGCTAGGAAGGATCACTTGCCAACATCTATTGAATACATCTATTGGAGGACCTTGTATTCATGAGCTACAGATGTATTCAACAAATGTTGGCAAGTGATCCTTCCTAGCTGCTGTTGTTCTATAAGGTTTGTCTCAATCCCAATAGGTTTTAGTTTCATTTTCTAGATGCATAAGTTAGAGGGGGCTTACAATAATAAATCATGTAATGAGGGGGCTTAGAACACTAGTATATACAAATTTCATTATTTAATAATAAAAATCTATTAAAATGTTTGCAGTTGCTAGCTCATTTAACTTGAGGTTTGTCCTGTATTATTTTTGTCATTATGGCCCTCCTCTACTCTCTAAATTTATTCCTTATCTATGGTCTTTGGATCCCGCAGTGTCAACTTGGAATCAGAGGTGCAGAAGTTGCTCTCCATCGCTTGGGTATACAACTCAATTACGTTGTCTCCAAAAAATTGTGACCACGATGCCTACAATTATGTTTCTCATCTGTTGTGTCCCAGGACCCCTTATGACCCTTTACAACCATTTACAATCCCTAAGAATACATCTTAGAGGTTTTAAAATGTCGTAAAGGGTCATAAGAGGCTCCTAGGAGGGGCCAGATGAACTTCCACCTTCATGTGGTTGGCCCTGTTAAGTAGAGAATGTTATACTCTTCTCAAAACAAAGAGAAGCTCAATAATTTAAGGTATCAATCCACGAACAAATTAAATTAGACTTACTATCCAAATTGGTATATTGATGAGAATCAATGATGGACTGAAGTTTTTAGATTCTGAGAAGATGTATATGCAATGGAGGCCAGAAGGGATTTTTGCAGAGATTTTCTAGATGTGGAGATTTTCTAGAGTGGCTATATACATACGAGGGTTTCTAGATTGAGTACCAGTGTAGAGATGATGATTCAGTAACCTACATCTATAAAACCTTCACAAATATCTTTATCTTAGTTTCTGTAGTATTGAAAAAATGAGTGGGTTGGACATTAGTGGTGGATCTATTCTCCCTTATCATTCTTCATAGTCCCTTTGGTAGTTATTCTTTCTTGTAACTCACCTTAATCAGTGTGCATATATTTGAGAGCAATCTTTTCCATGGTTTTTCCCTTTACAAGTTGTTCCACATAAATCTAGTATTTCTTGTGTTTATGTTTGCTATTATTTTTGTGTTCCTATCCTTAAAAGGTTGTAATTTCAAAGTAAGTTTGGTGGAACTAAATATGTATTGCATGTAGGATTGAGGAAAGAAGATGTACATTTGGTAATGGATAAGGAGCTCTACCTTGTCATACACAGTGAGAAGTATCCCCAAGAAATAGGAATGCTAAGATGGAAATGGTGGATGGTGGAGAGTGGTAGTCAGAGAAAGCCTTTCCCAAACTCTCCCACAACCCATTCAATCCTCAAAGCATCCCCCTCTTTCTCATCACCCGACAAATCAACCCCACAAACAATAAGAAGGCAAATAGCCAGCTGGCTAATAAATTGGGAGATTGGTTTTAGATATAATCTTTAAGTATTATTTTTGGCATAGTTGTAGATTGCTTAGTCATGATCTCCTATGAATGTACATTGAAATATTGTGAGGCTTATTCTTTCTGTCTTTAGAAGTGGAAAGTTTTATTGAAAGGTTAATGACCTCGAGAAAGAACATGTTTGTGTGAAATAAGACAGAAAATGTGTGACTATTTGTAAACAGTAAACAATAATGACATAATATTGTTGTGCTTAATTTGATTATATATATATATATATATATGTATATATATGTATATATATATATATATATACATATATATATATATGTATATATATGTATATATATATATACATATATATATATATGTATATATATATATATATATACATATATATATATATACATATATATATATATATATATATATATATATATATACATATATATACATATATATATATACATATATATACATATATATATATATGTATATATATATATATATGTATATATATATATATATATACATATGTATATATATATATGTATATATATATATATATACATATACATATATATATATATATACATATATATATATATACATATATATATATGTATATATATATATATATATGTATATATATATATATATGTATATATATATATATACACATATATATATATTAAAAAAATTAAATTTTCTATTGCTTTTTCGACCAACAAAGATTACACATAGCGACGAGAAAGTTATACATTCGACATTTATTTCGATGATTTTACGTCGCAATTTTGACCAACATTGGTTGTAGAGATAAATGTTATAGCCAACAATTCTTCCAGGTTGAAGCAATGATTTTGACATCATTTCTATCGATAATTCAACCACTGTTGATGTTGTAATTGTGATGGAGATTTCATGTGTCGTATTATCGACTAAAAAACTCCGATGACCGTTGTGGTCGATTAGCCGACCAATGGACGTCTAATAATCGACTAAACCTCATCGAAAAACAAGCTCAAATTTACTAGTGAAAGATTATCAATTCAGACGGTTGAACAATGTGCCTAGCAGAGCAATTCATGCAGCCTATGAGATTGTGAAATTGGGAAAGAGGTATGACCTAGCAGAAATAATGAGGTCACAACTATTGGTGAATTTGAAGAGGATACAACCTGATAGGAAGTAGGAAATGAAGTATGGTTCTTTATTGGTATGTATATTTTTCTATGTACAAAATTTCTTTCCTGGCATTAGTAAGATTGTTTGGAAAATTGATAGGTCAGCCCTATTTCAAATGAACGAGTATATATGGTAGGTAGGAGAAGAGTTTAATATAAAATGTGGGGTTATTTTAAATAATTTTAAATTAGGATGCATAAGAGGTTTAGGATCCCTCCACCTATTATTAAAAAATACAAAGATACTATTTTTTTTGTAGTTAACACTGATACATGTAAGATGCAAGCAACAAAACCTAGGACTTCATGGGTTCCATTAATGGGATATGAAGTAGGAGATAAATAACTCACACTGAATGCTAATTACCTATTGATCCTAGACAAGAAAAAATGTGCAAAAAGATTTGGGACATATGAAGAAGCATACAAGAGAATAAATCTAGACCTAAAGAAACCCATAATTGCAAGAAAAAGCCAATAAATTGATAGATAACTTGGAAAAGAAATATGGAAGAAGTGAGGAGAGAAATTCTACTACCGATGAACCTAAAATTATTCCTAATGTTCATGCTAAGAAAAAGGGAAAGAAGACTGAGAAATCAACAAGTATGCCTACCCTACCTGCAATAGGAGAAAATATCAAAGTTGAGGAGAAACATGTTGAAGAAAAGGAAGTTGAGATCACCCAACCACAATAAAAAAGCACCACAATAGTTGAACCTAAGACCTAGCAGAAGAGGAAAACTAGGAGCCAATCTAAGACTTCTCCTAGTAGTAAAAGAAATAAGAAATTCAAAGTTGATGAAGAGAGGACAGATTCAGAGAGAGAGGTTATTGACTTAGGTAAGAAATCTAGAAAGACAATTGTCAAAATACCTAAGACAACTACATAACTTACTGAAGGTATAAGGGAACATGGTCTTGCAGGAAATATAAGCAGTGCTATATTTTATAAATTGTCTGATGATGACAAGAAAGTTATTGAAAATACCTTAGTATCTCATTTTCATAAATTCAAGAGATATCCAAAAGATCTTAAGAATCATTTACCTGCTGAATTATTTGATGCACTAAATGTGAGATGGGAATTTGCATCCCACCATGAAGAACATACTAGAATGAAAACTCTAATGGATATAATGCCATTAATGAAAACATATGATGCAGAGATAACAATGGAGAAGTACAAAGACAAACTCAAAACCAAAAGCATGACAACTATGTTACTTGGAGATCTTGAGAAGGAAGTACAAGATGCAATGATTCACATATGGAAAGGGATTTTCAACTTAGACCAACCTGATCAATTACATGATGAAGCGGGACCATCACAAGTTGATAAATTTACAATTGATGAGTTGATTGGTGACATGACTGGTCATAATGTGAGAAATGAAATATATTTCACCATGGATCAAATAAATGAATTTTAATCCACCACCGATCCAAAATTAATCCAAGTTGAATATGAACCACTGGAAACACCACTTGAGGTAAATCCAATTGAGAAACATGTTGATAATGTAGTAAAATAGAGTAATGAAGTAGAGAAAATAAAAGATGTTAAACAAGTGACTGAGGTGATAGAATAGCCTATGGACTCAAATGTACCACCACAAGATACAACAGATCAATCCTAGGAACAACAAAAGGATATAGGTGAGAAAGGACACACAACCCAACATGTTGACCAATAGCCAAAATAAGAGAAAACAAAGGACGCAACTAAGGAAAAGGAAAAATAATATGAACATAAGAAGGATGGAAGTGAGGAAAAACATAAGGATAAAAAGGAGACATCAAGAGGTGAAGGTGAGACTACACAGGGAAGCACCCCTAGTTGTAGTTCTCAAATGGTCAAAGAGGACACAGGTGAAAAGAAGAAGATAAAAAGAAGTGAAGATGAAGATTAAGAAGAAGATGAAGATGAAGATGAAAAACATGATCTTGAATTTTAAATATTGAAGAAGGATCCTGAGAAGATGAAGTACAAGGAAAAGTTACTTTATGCTAAAAAATTAGTTGAGAAAGCTAAAAAAGATAGAGAGAAGAGGAAGCAACAAAATAAAAGAGTATTGAGGAAAACATTTACCTTTCTATCAGACTTAATTCCTGATGTAAAAATTAATGGTGATGAGCTATTGATTGATCAAAGTAAGACACTAGTTGATGCAATTACTACCTCAGAACATGACTTAGAAGAGAAGATAGATACAATAGCAGAGAAGAGGTTCGAAAAATAAATCATGGAGAAAATATCATGAAATATTGTCATTGTCAAAGTTTCATTACTTGAGATGGTAAAAGAGATGAAGAATGCATTGATAGAAGATGTTAAGATGCTTGGTAAACTATCTATCCTTACAAACTTCACTACTGAGCTAAAGGGAAAGCTATCCGAGCTTGAAACTGAAAAGGCTACAACTTTGAGCAAGCTAGATCCACTGAATTCATTTACGAGGGAGCACACACATACAATGAGGGATATATCATTTCAATAAAGAGATCTCAAGGTAGAATAATATAGAATAAGACTAACTTTATTGAATTTATAGGGTATTATAACTCCTCACATGGATATAATGCAAGAGTACTTAAAGAAAGGTAAATCATCCATTGCCAAACCGGAGATGAGCACCATGGACAACATGGAGGAGCCAGCATATGATCTACATGGTCAAAATATTACAGTGAAGACATTAAAATAATCATGGGAGCACTTACTAGCTAGTGTAAAGGAGAAAATCAAGATTGTGTTTGACAAACTATGAGCGGTAAGAATACTTGTATATATCATTTTGGTTATAGTATTTGACAATGATTGTCAAAAAAGGGGGACTAGTGAAAAATAAAATTACTAAGTTAAAGAAAAAGGGGGAGTTGTATATTGGAGTTATAAGTTTTTTCCATCAATGCCAAAGGGGGAGAATATTGATTGAAGAATCATAATGAGGTCATTGGTGATGATTTTGGAAGGTATGGTTGTTAGTGTTGGAAAACCAATACATAGGTAAGAAGGTTTTACCCATTGGTAAGAAAATAAACAACATGTAAACAAATACACCCATCGGTGAATGACACTATCGATAAAGGATAGATAGGTAAAGGGAATAGGTAAAGACCTATCAACAAACTGGACAAGTCAATAGGTGAAGACAAGCAATATAGAGAAAAAGGTTTGTTATCAGTGAACTAGAAGATATTAGTATACAAGAATGTGAGAAGTGAAAAGGGAAGACTATCGATATAAGCAAACAAGTAAGCAGGTGAAGCAGTGAACTACCTACATGTTAGACAACAAACAGGTGAAGATAAACAATTTTGAGAAATTGATGAAATTGATCATAATGGAAGAAGATCCATTGAACTTGGACAAAAAGGAAAATGTACTACATAGATAAGAGAGTTAATTGAAATGGTTTATAGGGAATGATCAACAAAATATTATGTTGATTTCAAGGTATAATTGGAGAATAAGAATAAAGCAATATTACACCTAGGAAATGACAAACCAAGTCAGATCCAACTAGGGTGATGGAAGATTTATGTTTTCTACAAGTTAACTAAGATTGTAGTAACATGTTTAGATGGATTGGAAACCCTAAAATAGTTTTACATCTGGTAGTGGGCATTGTATAAGAAGACAAAGTTGGTAATGAAGCAAGTTGTTGATAAGAGTTGGAAGTTGAAATAATTGATGAAGAATCAAGGTGCGACCACATAGTTGATCTCAGAGAAGTTGTAGAAGGAATGAATGAACATATACAAAGCATAAAGGATCTAATCAATCATTTTAGAGTGCAAATTATGGGTCAAATTTATTGTTGTATACCTAATAGTTTTCAACAAGTTTTGATAGGACTGTGATGTAAATCCCTTAATTAGGTGAACACTGTAATAGTGGGATAAAATACCTTAGTAGGGTAGTCTATAATAGGACTTTTAGATAGATTTAAAAATGTATCAGCCACTTTTAATAGGGTGAGTCACTTAGAAGGTGACAATTGTAGCTCTTAACTGAGCAAAACTATTTACTGTAGTTAAGAGTTGTAGGTGTCATCCCCACCGTAGTTTTTTCCTCTAACTAAGGGTTTCTACGATACCAAATTAAGGTGCTATGTGTGTGCATAAATTTTTTATGATTTCACTACATTCTTACAACACTGATTCATCACCCCCCCCCCTCTCAGTACCTATTTTTCCAACACTCATCCTATCTATTTTCGTCAATCAAGATAGAATCATAATTATTAGAGTAACATGACATAGAAGAAGATTCATGACTAACTTCTTTTTCTTTCCTTTTAGGTGTAAGAGACATAGATGCCTTGAATGCAACTTTAACCCTTGGAATACTAGCATCATAATTTATAAGCTCAAAAATAGTAAAATTTCTAATTAATGCATCAAGAATGACAATTGTAGTTCCTAGAGATCTTAACTCCTGAATAGCAAAAACCCTAATGGCATACAAAGGTAATAAGGTTCTCAATACTTTAATTACCACATCATCTTCTTCAATAGTTCCAACAATAATTTGATAGAAACAACCACTTTTTTTATTCTTTGACCATACTTTTTCACCTTCAACCATCCTCATGTCATCAATTTTTCCTTTCAGGCTATCAACCTTAGATTTTTGCACATGTTTTTTTCCACCATAAACTAGCTTCAATTTGTTCCACACATCATAGGCAGTATCAAGATCTTGGATATCAACAAACTCTGCATCAGATAATGTACTTGCAATGTCTTCCATAGTTGTAGTATTCTCTTGTTGTTCCCTTAGCTAATATGCATTGAGAAGACCATTTGGAATAAAATACTAGTTAAAAACATGATCCCAATATTGATTACCCATACCTTTAAGATAAAGTTTCATTCTACCACTCCACACCGAGTAGTTCTCCTTTATGAACTTAGGATCTTCCTTTCTCATCATTCTTGAATCTTGAACTCAAGTTGATAAGCTTCTCCATAAAGAGGACCAAGGCTCTAATACAAACTGTTAGTCCTAAGGGTCCAAGATTGCTGAGCGGGGGGTGAATCTCTAATCCAAATATTTGATACTTATCAACTTCTTTAACTTCAAAGATAACATTCACAAGTTTAGAAATTGATAAGAAAATGAAACATTTTAAAAAAAAATCAACCATCATAAAACATGCAACACATAACACAAAAATATTCCCATGGAAACCCAAAAGGGTGAAAACCACATGTGAGATGAGACTCACAAATTTTGTACTCTTCTAAAGTATGCCTTATTAGGAGCTTAACCCTGTTAGGAGTTTTACAAAGACACTGTTAGGTGCCACTCAATTATGGGATTTACCTATATCCCTATTAGGAGATTTACCTATTAGGAGTAGTCTTGTTAGAGGACTTAAAACACTGGCTAAAGTGTCACCCTATTAAAGGATTTACATAAAAGATCTGTTAGGATCCACCTGATTAAGAGATTTAGCCTGTTGTAACTATTAGGATACAACAAGTAGATTGATCTCATAAATAGAAACACCCTTTTCTTGATCAGATCCTTTGAAATTCATACAATCTATCCTCAAATAATTTTGGAATAACCTAGCTTGACCAAACTTGCACAATCACGATCTACACACACAAAGCTTTGATTTCAAGATATAAATATCATTGTTTAAGCCCTAAAATTTTCCACTGACTTAACACCTTCTCCAACACCTTAAAAACACTTTTCCAATCATTTTTCCTAGAGAGATCACACCAAAACACATATCCCAATGTAACAACAATCTTTACCTAACATGTCAGGCATATGATAGATCTAAACAATTAGTTTTATCAAGAACAATCAAACATGTTTTGACCAACTCAACCTTCATCTTGATAAAATGATCTACCTCGATCAATGTAATGACAACTCATCACCATAAATGATATTAGACATGTTAGCATGACAAATATAATACAAATAATTCATTGCAACATGATCATCAGTTGTCAACAGAAGATCTTATACCATCGGTAACACAAAAATATTGTCATCGGTCACTGAAATAACTTTTGTATCCTCAAAACATGCTTAATGATCAACCAAATCAGTTTTGGTCATAACCATGAACTCAACATAGCCTAAAAAACATAATTATATGATCACATCACATAACTCACCATAGATTTGATAAACCAATCAAATCACTCATTGTCAGTTAAAGACTATTCTAGCAATTGCCCTATCACACTTCAATCATTCATAACTTACACAAATAATACATTCAATAGTTGTAGTTATACAGTTATCATCTAGAGACATCTCCAAGTATCCCTTAAGAATCACAACCACTGGAACCACTTGAACACACTGTTCATTCTTCTCACATAATTGGAAAACACTAAGAACACTAGGTCAATACTTGACATCAATGACAAAATAATAACTAATCATCTCAATCACCAAACCTATATCATCTCATCACTTACCATCACATCATCAGTTATGCCAACAAAATGAACCAGTTGAATAGATTGAGTTGAATGAAGAGGGATGAAAGGAACCCTAACTTTTATATTATACTATTATAAGGATAAACAAAATGATCAAATGAATTGAATTTCAAACTAACATAAAAAGTTGAGTCAAATAAAAGACAAATAATTTCTTAATCGAAATGGTAGGATTAAGCACTCCTTCAATGGGGTTGATGTGTTGTAATGTTTTTTGTCACACATTCGAAACTGGAATTTTATTGCAAACTTCAAATTGATTTTCATAGATCCCTCTTCAATCTTTTCCAACCACACAAAATTACTGTTGTGATATTGATGAAAATAAGGCAAAAAATGGGGGGCGGGGGGGGGGCTGTGAATCAATTGTCCCAAAACTCACACAACTTAAACTTATTTTAAAATATGATAATTAAACATGCAAGCATAAATCAACAACACATCATTAACATACCTAACACCAAGATTTGTGTACGTGGAAACCTAGTTAAGGGAAAACCCATGGTGGGGATGAACCCACAAGATAGGTGTACTCTGTTAGAAGGATTACAATGTAGATTGTTCATGCATTTAGATACATTATCTAGAGCTCACTTCTCAAAATGAAAAGAATTACTAACCAAGGAAGGCTCACTACCATTGCAAGAAAATTTGGATCACATTTAGAAATTATGAAGTGTATAATAACATCTCTATGCCTGGATTAGTTCCATTGAAGTACAAAACAAATTTCTTCTTCATACTTCTTCTCTACCTTTAAAAGATGTATACATTCATCTCACATACATATTCACACATCTCTATCACATCCACACATGAATACAAGATTATAACATTTATTTATACATGACATGAACCTTGGAAAGATAATCAAGGTTGGCTCAACACTCACCATCTAATTAAAAAAATATAATCATACTCAATACAACATAACATGTAGACCAAGCAATGTCGGAAAAGACATAACACATACCAAATTCTTCAGCCTCAAACATGATGCACCTCCAAGAATTACGCCTTGAACATTTGCAACACACTACAACCATTTTATTGGCCAAGAACATGAAGAGCACAACCATACCAACAAAAAACATCAATTGCAATCACAACGATAAATACAAACCACCAACACAAAAGGCACATGATCCATAAATATCCACAAGCCTCATGAATTACCATATAAATATCCACACCAACACAAATTACTGGAATCATCAACATCATTGTACTAAACCTTAGAAACACTAACTGTAAAGGCTATCAACCTTTAAAAATCACTTGCAGACTTGCAAACCATGAACCACTTTAATTGAGGACACACTTCAACATCCCAAACATTCCTCCAAATCCATAGAGCAAGATATTACAATGAGGAGCAATGCAAATTAAAATATTGTTATTTTGTCACCACTAAACAACAACAAAAATAGCCACAACACAGATACTCGTAACTCACTCAAATCTCCATGTGAACCTCTAAAAATTGAATTGAATCAACTTCATAAAACCCTCTACAAACTCTTTAATCTGCAAACTCTTATCTTTATCATACTTTCTATTTAGATCAAACAAATTCACTAAACTTCACTGCATCATTGTCACAGATAGAGAAATATGTTTATAACAATGAAAACACATCTCTCAAGCACATATTTTAACATTCTTCCAACAATCTCCCCCTTTGGCATTGATGGAAACACATGATGTGAAAAAAAAAAAATGACAAAGAATTCAACAACTCCCCCTTAGACCTCTCACACTACTCTTCTCCTTTACTTCCTACTTTATTTCACATGACCCCCCCCCCCCCTTTTGACATCAATGTAAAAGACACATATTTACAATTATATCATAAAAACTAACTTCCTCTAAACATATGACTCACGAAACACAAGACTGACTAATCCCCCTTAGTAGTACCTGTAATACCCCAAAATTGGCACCTTACAATTCTAATCAATTTTGGTGCATTCCTTCAAATTTATACATCTTTAAAAGTCATATTGTACTAGACAATTCTGTCTCCTAATTGACTTTATTTGACTTGGTGTCAAATGCAAAAAACCCTAAATTTGCATTAATCATACACTATATTTAATTCCTAAATATTTGACATTTATTGGCTAAAAATCTCTATGATTAATTAATTTAATCCTAAAATCCTAGTGCTTTTAATTAAATTAATTCCACCCCCTTTAGCTAATACACATCAAAGGAATTAAATAATATTTGGTTATTTGAATGGACATCTCTATTTGAATTTATCTATTCAAAATAAATCGAAAAGTCACCCATGTGGCAATATTCATTCATTTAATTAAATAATTCTTCTAATTTGTCTCACCTTCCTCCACGGAGATGAAGAGTCAGCCGTTTCTTTCCAAGAAACTCTTCATCCTTCTCCTGGGCTCTTCTATAGTATGAACCTTCTTTTCTTCATTTTAGGGAGGCAATTTTAGAGTACCAAAACTCTAGTGTATTTTTGTCTCAACTTTCTCATAATTTCAAAGCTTTTATTGCATTATTAGTATAATCTCATGTTATTAGCATTTAATTGCATTATCATGTTAATTAGTTTTCTTATTTTTTTTAAGCTTAATTCTCATATTCATCTTCATGCTCTTTAGATTAAATCTGCAATTCGAATTCTTAGACTACACTTGCATTCCCATATAGCTTAAATTCTCATTTTCAAGAATTTTAAATCCTTTGTTTTAGCTTGGTCTATGGTTATTGGCTCTCCAATCTGAGAGTAATTCAAACACCCCAACTAATTAGGAGGCAATCGGTCGATTCACTATGAATCCGCGAAGTGGGTAATTCATACTCATTTCTATAATTCACTTTGTGAGCAATGACTATGTTGTGTATATGGCTGGATTAGAGGTCCGCGTTTAGCTATAAACATTTTTGCACCCACCGTGGGGTAGAAAATTGATTTCTAGCCTCACTCTCAAAAATTTTCTGATAAAAATTATGCACTTTGTCATACGTCCGTACTTCATCGTGTACGGATTCTCACGTGATATTTCTAAGCATACCACACAAAGTTTTGCTTTCATTAGCATTCTCTCACGTGACAAAGCACTACCTCGCATAGGTGCTTGCATTTTCTCGTACGACACCTTGTACTTCCTCACACGAGACTGGCCATCAGTTTTTAAAAAATTTTCTCAGCTTCTGCAATTTACTGTTACTGTTTCCTGACATTTATCATTTGTTGTTGTTTTTATATCTCTGATTTTTCTGATAGCATAACAGTGGGCTGCAGGATGATTGACCAAGACATAAAAAACTTGCTAACGGTTTTCATGCAGGACGGTTATTGAAGACTATTTTAAACGTTGTGCTTGTTTACTATTTTTACTCACATAGTATAACTAGGGCCTTGTGAAGATTTCTTAAGGGTCTTGATAGTAAGCTAGGGTAATAGGCTCTTCATTACATGGAAGTGATGCCCATGGATGAACCCGACACCCAGATTTTGCTAGCATGATAGATACTTGGGGAAGCAAGGAAAGGTAGTGAATCTTTAGCATGTCTACTTGTTAGGGGATTATGCTCTTCTCTCTTTGAAAGAACCAAAAACCCAAAAGCTTGTGGATTGGTTGAGGAGGAACTAGCTCGCTCATGAATATGTCTTGCGTGTTTGGGTAAGGTGAAGAGGTAGAGAAGTATGCTCTTCTCTCTTTGAGAGAATCAGAAAATCTGACCCTTGGATCTAAGTCAAAGTCCGTGTCACCTTTAGAGGGCCTGCCATAAGTTGAACCTCTAGGAATGACCCAAGTGAGTACACACCTATTGCTGGTGATTCCACCTCACTATAATAAAGAATGCTTTGTTGATTCTAAAGACTCCAAAGCCATGTTAACTTCTTTCTCTTGATTTTGACTATCATCTTGAGAAAGCTCCGTCTATTGTACTGAGCGGCGCCGCTCCTAGCCTTGCTTGCATGGGTGTATGACTTTTGGGTGTTGGTGTGGCTGTGAGGCCTCAAACCTGTATCAGGGGCACTGAAGGTTAGTGTGAATGGAATCCCACTAAAAACTTTCTTAGTTAGTTTCCTACCTAGATCATCTCCGAAAGGAGACATAATCTTTGCGTAGGGAGGGGGAAGAATCTCTCCGCTACATTCTCACCATAGGCATGGACCTGGATGTTTGAAGGTGGTATATGACACTGGCCCCTTCTTCAAGGGTGACCTTTAAACATATACTATTAAGTCCTTAGAAACACCAAAAACACAGGTGCCCTCTAGGGGGTGACACAACTGTGTGAGGTGAATGCATGCACGTAAGCTGTGAGGCATGAATTTTGTCTTCTCTACCATTTTTTTTTGTAGGGATAACTAAATAATTGTTTTGAGTCTTAAACTATACATCATGATTAAACAAAGACTCCCATGATTCTGCCAAGTTGCTTTATCCTTGGTAGAACTGTTTGTGACTACTTCTTGCATCACTATTGCTTGGTCTAAAACTTCATGCTTGTAAATAATTCCTTGCAACATTCAAACTGAGATTGCTGATTCAAACTATCCAAAAATTGGGAATTCTATCAGAGAACAGTCCTTGCCGTGTCTTGAAATCTAACTTTTATCTCAAAAACTATGTCAAACCTGTCAAAATTTGGTCTTTTCCCACACGAGATTTCAAAACTTGAGCATTTCCTCACGTGAGATTTCATTCTCTCGCATGCAGTCTGGCACTTTCTCGCGTGAACCTATACCCTAATTTCCCAAAACAACAAGCTATTTCCTATTGACTGGTGAATTTTCTGCCTGATCTAATTTTTGCCTGAGGTCTATTTGCCTATTCTCTTGTTGTTCACTGTCTAAAACTGAGTGTCTCAAGATGTGAACCAAATGATTACTACCTAAACTTGTATTGTCTCTTTGTTATTTGTCCCATCTCATTGTGCTTTTGTACCTTGTGACATGATAGTCACATCTCAACTATTCTAGCCATACTCTTGATGATTTGTACTAGGTACATTTCACATCTCGGCTGTTGTAGCCTCTTTATCTCCTTTTTAGCTATCTTAGAGATAGAGTTCTAGTGTAATCCCGAGTCCTCTCTCATTACATTTTCATCTATGCCTGTTATGACTAGAAGCAATAACACATTCCCCATCCGTGGAATCAAACAAGGTAGAGGTAAACCTTGTAATCAAGAAATAGGTTGTTCCGAACCCATTATCCAATCTGAGTATTGTGAGGGATCCAAAAGTTCCTCTTCATTGAGTACACTGAAAGACAACCCACCTCAATCCTCATCTCTAATATTCCAAGCATATAATAATCTATTGTTTCAAGCACAACCTGACTTATTATTTCAAGAGCAGGACGACCTATTGTTTCATAAATTTGGAAGACCACTTCCTCAGACCAGCCCTATTAGTCTTATCGAACCTATCGATCCTTTTGATCCTATCAACACATCAAATGTTACCCTAGCCACCCCCTTTCAACATCGTTCACTTCATTTTACTGAGTCTTTAGCTGCTGCCCAATCCTACATTGACAAGATGGGAGATCCATTCAATTTCCAACTGGGCAAATACATCCAAACTCATGAGCAATCTCAAAACAACCAGCATCCTAATCAATCTCAAAATGATCAACGTTATGATTAATCCCAAAATGATCAGAATCAAGACCAATCTCAAAACAAACCTCAAGGCAATCGACAGCCATATCACTATCGCCCTCCTCCCTATGACCAAAATCAAAACCAAAGTGACCAAAATCAAATCCCGAGCATTTATGAGATCCTTGGTAATGACAATGAGATGATAACCCAAAATGACATAGATGCGGTGAAAGCCAACAAGAGTCTTATCAAGATGATGGAGATCCTCCTTCTAGAAGAAAATGAGAAATATTTTCTAGAGCTGGCCAAACAAGGGGCCAAATTACCCCCAGACTACCAAGTCGAAACACTTGTGGCCAAAGAAGAAGAGGCTGAGACCACAAAGTTGTAAAAGATGATTCGAGACATGCAAGACCAAATTATCCAACTTGTGAGGGATAAAGATAAACCCGTACAATAGTTCACAATGGAAAGCATATGTCCTTTCCCTTTCGATAAGATTCTTTGCAAGCCACCTTTTCCCAAAGGTGTAGAGCTACCTAAATATGACAAATACTTGGGAACTACTGATCCCCAGGATCACTTGAGGGAGTTTGGTGCTCTATCCATGGAATTTATACATGATTAGACATATCTTATGTGCCTCTTTCCTTGTAGTTTGTGTGGACCAACTATGGAGTGGTTTTCTCGGTTACCCAATGGAATCAAGACTTTTGATGAGATCACTAATCTATTTGTCCAACATTACTCACACAATATTCAGCATCCAGTCAATATCTGAGACCTTTGTAATCTAAAATAGCGACAAGGGGATCCTTTCTTGGCATTTCTCCAGAGATGGAGACAACTATGTGCAAAATATCCTTGCAAACTACCAGAGTCTAAGAGACTCAACATCTTTTTGGACAATCTTGTCCCAGATTTTGGATATCAAGTACAATTACAAGGTCCCCTAACCTTTGATAGCATGATTAAGCAAGTAGTGCATATAGAATCATTTATGATCAAGAAAGGAGATTTGACTTTGCAAAAGGATAACAAACAAGGTTCTTCCACCTCAAAAAAAGATAAAGGGAAGTTTGTCAAAAAGAATAGAGATGTGGTGAATGATGGAGTGGTTGAAAATGTGACCCCAAAGCTTGCAAAATCTATTTTCAATATTTCCTCTAGTATACAGGTGGTCAAAGCTACAGAGAAGGCTACAACGGAGACTCAACAGCCTTTGAGATTTGCTAAAAACAAACCTTGGGCATCCCAACCCAAGCGTGAGTTCACGTCCTTAGGAGAACTGCTTGATGTGGTTTATAAGACTCTCATGCAAAATCAAATACTCACTTCTTTATAAAAGTGTCTCTATGATCCACAATCGTGACCTCATTGGTGGAATGACAATGCATACTGTGATTATCACCAAAACAAGGGTCATAAGACTTCTACTTGTCTCCATCTGCACCATAAGGTCCAAGATTTGATTAACAATGGTGACATTGTTGTGGATAGCCATAAAAAGAATTCAGATCAATAGGCATTTAAAGATCCCTTTCCTACTCACGAGAAAGGTGAATCTTCCAAGACTAAGAACACCAATGCCAAAGTTAACTACACGTACACTACCAATGACAATGTCATCAACATGATTGAACCTGTTGAAGTTGAGTATTGCGATGTGATTACTATCAAGGGGAGTGAGGATGATCCTAAGACTAAGAATCCATTTGTCTTGAGAGGCCCCGGGTCTCATTCTTCCAAACCTGAATCATCTCAAGATTGTGCAAATGTTGTTACTCGCTCTTGTGCAAAAATCACCATTAAGGGTCCCGACCCTTCTATGTCTGCTCTGAAGCAACCTGTGGATAAAGCTATTGTTGGTCCTACCAACAAGAACTCAAAATTGGTCCCTACACCTAGCATGGCTAATTATAGTATTCTAGACCAACAACAACGCACCAATGCTCAGATCACTATCTTTGAGTTGTTGAAGATCTTGCCTGCTCATAGGGAGATTCTGGATAGAGCCCTCACCGAGGTGAACGTCCCAAAAGATTTGGATCTTGATCAGTTTCAATCCATGGTGGGTCACCTAATCTCACCACATTATTTGTCCTTTTTTGAAGAAGATGACCACTCGTTGAGCCATCCGCACAATGCTCCTTTGCATATAGAAGTCATGATAGGTCCAAAGCATCTCTGTCGTGTCCTTATTGATAATGGTGTTGGCCTCAATATTTGCTCTGCTAAGTTGCTCACCCAATTAGGCTATGACAAAGATTGCATAGATGCTTGTAAGAAAATCACCATTAAGGCATATGATGAAGAACACAAATCCAAAGGTCTAGTTGTACTGCCAATCCAAGTTGGGCCTGTTGAAAGAGATGTCATTTGTCAAGTTCTAGATATTCCTCTGGCATATAATATACTATCGGGTAGACCATGGACCCATGAAATGCAGGCAGTTTTGTCCATGTATCATCAATGTATCAAGTTCCCATTCTATGGAGTAGAAGTAACAGTACCTGCCGATACCAACTATTTTTGCAACACACTCGCACAATCTGCAGACAATCTTATCCCAACTAACAAAGAGTCCACTAAATTCTATGATGCCAAGCTCAAAGAAATGGAACAGACTCTGAAGCTTAAGGATACAGGCATGGGAGGGTATCAAATTGAACTTGTGTTATCATTAGCGGCTCTGCCTCTATCTCCATGTTCCTGTGGGAGACCCTCTGAGAACAACAAACCTTTTTCGTGTTCTCCCCAACTAATCTATGATGGTGCCTTTGTCAAGGCCACAATGCCATTAGAGGATGAAGATGAGGAAAGAGCTATTAAAACTTGGCTTTACAAAGGAAAAGAAACATCTGAACAGATCACTCCTGCTCGTGACTTAGAACAAGAATCGTATAGTGAAGCCTTCAAAATCATGAAATGCTTTAGTTATAAAGGGAGTGGACCCATATGGGTGAATGAAAATGGTTTGTTTAAACCAATTGAAGCCACTGGTCATCACACCAAGGACACCATAGGTCTAGGCTTCAAGAAAATCCTGTTTCATCTAGGGATTAACAAGTTTGTACCAGAGCCAGAACCAGAACCAGAATTTTGGCCAGAGTCTAAAGACATTACCACAGCTGATAAATCAGAGAGCAGTTCTGATGAGGATACTTTTCCATATCCCATTCCTCTAAAATTTTCTACACTCTTTGCAGAACCAGAGGAACCTATTATACCTATCCACCTGGTAGAGGCTGATAGATCCCAATCTAATTATGTATCATCTATTTATTGCACTAGGCATTAAGCCTATCAAACAAAAGCTTCGGAAGATGCATCCACATGTGGCACTTTTGGTCAAGGCTGAGTTAGAAAAACTTTTCAAAGCTAGTTTCATCAGAGCTATTGACTACGCATAATGGATCTCTAATATTGTTCCAATTACAAAACATGATAAATCTATCCGTGTGTGCATAGACTTTAGAGACCTAAATAAAGCATGTCCTAAAGATGACTTTCCATTACCGAACATTGACATGATAGTGGACATGACAACTGGCTACCAAATGTATTCTCTAATGGATGGCTTTTCTGGTTATAATCAAATAAAAATTGTGCTAGAAGACCAAGAAAAGACAAACTTCACATGTGCTTGGGGAACATTCTGTTGGAATGTCATGCCCTTCAGACTTAAAAATGTCAGAACTACATATCAAAGAGCTGTCACTACTATTTTTCATGACATGATGCACAAAACAATGGAAGACTATGTAGATGACACTTTGGCTAAAAGCATGTAGCAAAAAACACATCTTGCAGATCTAGGCCCTATACTAGATCGAATGGAACAATTCAGTCTTAGACTCAATTCAAAAAAGTGTGCATTTGGTGTCACTTCTGGCAAGTTGTTGGGTTATATCATATCAGCTAAAGGCATAGAGGTAGATCCAAAGAAAGTTCAAGCTATCATGGAAATGCCTCCACCAAATAACATCGGTCAAATGAGAGGACTTCAAGGTAGACTATAATTTATTCAGTGCTTCATTGCACAACTGGCCGATAAGTTACAACCATTCACCAAAACTCTACATAAAGGTGTGACTTATGAGTGGAACGAAGAATGTGACAAAGGGCTCACTCAAATCAAATGATATCTTGAAAACCCACCAATCTTGATGCCTCCTATCCATGGGAAGCCACTCATCCTTTATATTTCAGCTACAAACACATCTATGGGTGCTTTGTTGGCTCAAGAAGACCAAAATAACAAGGAAAGAGCCAAATATTACATCAGTAGAACTCTAGTCTCTTATGAGATGAACTATTCAGTCATTGAAAAATCTTATCTAGTAGTGGTGTTTGCTTCACAGAAATTATGACACTATATGCTTGCTCACACTACAAGACTTATTGCTAAAATTGATCCATTAAAGTACTTACTCAACAAAGTTTCCCTTACAGGCAGACTGGCGAAATGGGTCATGATACTCAGTGAGTTTGACATTGAGTATGTAGAGAGAAAAGCTATTAAAGGACAAGCAATTGCAGATCAACTGGTAGAAGCTCCTCTCAAGGATCATCAACCATTGAAAATTGAATTTCTAGATGAGTCTATAATGCTTCTTACACATCAAACATGGAATATGTTCTTTGATGGCTCATTTACCCAGCAAGGGTTGGGTGCCAGAATACTATTTGTCACACCACAAAGATACTCTTTACCAAAGGCATATAAGATGGTGTTCCCCTAAACAAATAACATCATTGAATATGAAGTTTTAATCAATGACATGAAGATAGCTATTGAATGGCATGTGGATGAACTCAAGGTCTTTGGAAACTCACAATTTGTTATCAATTAGGTTAATGATATCTATCAAACCAAGGATGAAAGGTTGGTGCCTTATAAATGAATGGTTGATGATCTCAAACAATATTTTGCACACATTTCTTTCCAGCAGATTCCAAGGGTAGATAATAAAGTAACCGATGCCATGGCCACTCTCACCTCCATGATATAGATGCCAGAAAATGACTTCAGACATGAATTCCTAGTGGAGACATTACACTACCCAGCCTACAATACCCCTAAATCCAAGATGATCTGTTTAGTCATTGGACATGATTCATCTTGCTACCATCATATCTACTCCTACCTCACAAAGATAAAAGACGTATTTGAGGGTGAAAAACTCTCTAAGGCACCCAAGGATGAGATACTTGATACAATTCCCAGTCATTTTCAAGAGAGATCATCAGTATTGATTGAGCCAACCCAACCAGTGAACTTGGGTACAAAAGCTGCACCATAAATTATTCATTTAGCACAGTCTCTATCTGTAGAAGAGAAAGAAGAGTTCACCAATTTCTTTCGAAGCAAGAAAATTAATTTTGCATGGACTTACTTTGATATGCCTGGATTGGATCCCAATCTAATCATGCATCATCTATCTGTTGCACCAGGCGTTAAGCCCGTCAAACAAAAGCTTTAGAAGATGCATCCACATGTGGCACTTTTGGTCAAGGCTGAGTTAGAAAAACTTCTCAAAGCTGGTTTCATCAGAGCTATTGAATATGTAGAATGGATCTCTAATATTGTTCCAGTTACAAAACATGATAAATCTATCCATGTGTGCACAGACTTCAGAGACCTGAATAAAGCATGTCCTAAAGATGACTTTCCATTACCCAATATTGACATGATAGTGGACATGACAGATGGCTACCAAATGTATTCTCTAATGGATGGCTTTTCTGGTTATAATCAAATAAAAATTGTGCTAGAAGACCAAGAAAAGAAAACCTTCACATGTGCTTGGGGAACATTCTGTTGGAATTTCAAGCCCATTGGACTTAAAAATGTCAGAGCTACATATCAAAGAGTTGTCACTACTATTTTTCATGACATGATGCACAAAACAATGGAAGACTATGATGACACTTTGGCTAAAAGCATGTAGTGAAAAACACATCTTGCAGATCTAGGCCCTATACTAGATCGAATGGAATAATTCAGTCTCAGACTCAATTTGAAAAAGTGTGCATTTGGTGTCACTTTTGGTAAGCTGTTAGGTTATATCATATCAGCTAAAGGCATAGAGGTAGATCTAGAGAAAGTTCAAGCTATCATGGAAATGCCTCCACCAAAGAACATCGGTCATATGAGAGGACTTCAAGGTAGACTACAATTTATTTGGTGCTTCATTGCACAACTGGTTGATAAGTCATAGCCATTCACCAAAACTCTACATAAAGGTGTGACTTATGAGTGGAACGAAGAATGTGACAAAGGGCTCACTCAAATCAAACAATATCTTGCAAACCCACCAATCTTGATGCCTCCTATTCATGGGAAGCCACTCATCCTTTATATTTCAGCTACAAACACATCTATGGGTGCTCTGTTGGCTCAAGAAGACCAAAATAACAAGGAAAGAGCCATTTATTACATCAGCAAAACTTTTGTCTCTTATGAGATGAACTATTCAATCATTGAAAAAGCTTGTCTAGCAGTGGTGTTTGCTTCACACAAAGTATGGCACTATATGCTTGCTCACACTACAAGACTTATTGCTAAAATTGATCCATTAAAGTACTTACTCAACAAAGTTTCCCTTATAGGCAGTCTGGCAAAATGGGTCATGATACTCAATGAGTTTGACATTGAGTATGTAGAGAGAAAAGCTATTAAAGGACAAGCAATTGCAGATCAACTGGAAGAAGCTCCTCACAAGGATCATCAACCATTGAAAATTGAATTTCTAGATGAGTCTATAATGCTTCTTACACATCAAACATGGAATATGTTATTTGATGGCTCATTTACCCAATAGGGGTTGGGTGCCGGAATACTATTTGTCACACCACAGAGATACTCTTTACCAAAGGCATATAAGATTTTGTTCCCTTACACAAATAACATAACTGAATATGAAGCTTTAATCAATGGCATGAAGATAGCTATTGAATGGCGTGTGGATGAACTCAAGGTTTTTGGAGACTCACAATTGGTTATCAATTAGGTTAATGATATCTATCAAACCAACGATGAAAGGTTGGTGCCTTATAAATGAATGGTTGATGATCTCAAACAATATTTTGCATACATTTCTTTCCAACAGATTCCAAGGGCAGATAATAAAGTAGTCGATGCCATGGCCACTCTTGCCTCCATGCTACAGATGCTAGAAAATGACTTCAGACATGAATTCCTGGTGGAGACATTATGCTACCCAACCTACAGTACCCCTAAATCCAAGATGATCTGTTCAGTCATTGGACATGATTCATCTCACTACCATCATATCTACTCCTACCTCTGGGACTAAATTATTCTAGACACTTATACCCAGAATGAAAAATGTCACCTAATCCATAGTGCTTCATGATATGTCATAGCATCTAATGACTTGTATAGATGAGGTCTAGACGGTACCCTCCTTAGGTGTCTAGAACCCGAAGAGTCCAAATGTGTGTTAGCTGAGGTGCATGAAGGCATCTATGGTTCTCATTCGAACGGCCTGACATTAGCTCATAAACTTATTAGAGCTGGTTACTACTAGCTGGATATGGAAAAAGAAGCTATACAATATGCTAAATCTTGAAAATAGTGCCAATTACATGGAAATTTGATCCACGCTCCTACCAAGGAACTCATTCCATTTATCAGTTTCTGGTCATTTCAGCAATGGGCCTTTGATTTGGTGGGTCAGATACATCCGTCTTCCTCAAAAGGACACAAGTTCATTATCACAGCCACAGATTATTTTATCAAATGGGTCGAGGCAGTGCCTCTAACTATAGCTAATGGAAAATCTGTCACGAGGTTCATACTAAATTACATCATCTGTAGATATGGTGTACCCTCATCAATAATCACTGACAATGGGGGGAAATTCAAGAACAAGGATCTAAAGGAATTATGTACTAAGTTCATAATCATTCAGCATTGGTCCTTGATCTATTATCCCTAGGGTAATGGATAGGTAGAAACTTCCAACAAGACAATTCTCAAGATCCTGCACAGAACAACTCACAAATCTGGTAGAGATTGGCATCTCTAGATTAATTTAGCTTTATGGGACTATAGAACAAGCATTTGAACTCCAACATGGGCCACACCCTTTGCCTTAGTCTACGACATAGATGTTGTGTTTCCTATTGAGGTCGAGATTCCTACATTGCGAGTCTCTCTGAAGAACCTCATTACTGATGAAGACATTAGAATATCTTAGCTGCAAGAGCTAGAGTTATTGGATGAACGTCGGCAAGTGGCACTCAATCATCTAAGAGCATACCAGAAAAGAATGTCTAAGAGATACAATAAGAAAGTCAGACCAAGGGAATTCCAAGTGGGTGATCTCGCCTTGAGAGAGAATCCCAAGAATCAACAACAGCGGATACAGAAAGGAAAGTTTGAACCAAACTAGCTTGGTCCATACATTATCACTGCAACATTTGGGTCTGGTGCTTACCAAATATCTACTACTGAAGGAGAACAACTCAAAGAGCCGATCAATGCTCTGCACCTGAAAAGATTCTACAGCTGAGACATTCTCTACATACTCATGTACATACTTTATTCTGAAAAAATCCTAAAATGATCATCTTAGTGAAAAACTGGTAAACATGTGCTTTGATGTATCTATTATCCTAGTGAAAACCTAGTAAACAGGCACCTTGATAATAATTAAAAAAATAGAAAAAAAGAGAAAAATACAAAAAATACAACAAAAAAGAAAAAAAGTGAAAATTAAAAAATACAAAAAAATAAAAAAGAGAAAAGTACAAATAAAATTTGAAAAAGAAAAAATCTACCATTGATGAAAACCTAGCAAACAGGCATCATGGTAGCAAAAATAGAATCTCTGCCAAGATGATGAAAACCTGGTAAACAAGCACCTCTTGTTCCCCAATGCTACACCTATTGCAGCACCACTTGGCTCTTGCTTTCCTGCTTTAGTTTTCTCTCTTGCTTTCCTACTTTAGTTTGCTAGCTCATGCATTTTCTTTTAGTTATCTCTCGATAGTTTTTCTCGACTCTACATGGATTGAAATTGGTCACACTTGGGGGCACCTTCCTAGTCTAGGGGGCATTGTCCTATCATTTTCGGAGGATCTCTCGTATTGGTCGCTAGTGGTTCTCATTGTTCCTACCTACTGATACCTAGCTATTTCTTGCATCTCTCTTCTCGAGGATCCCTTGTACATCAGTCACCAGTGGTTCTCACTGTGCCTTCCTACTGATACCTAGCTATCGCTTGGACCTCTTTTCTCAAGGATCTCTTGTGTATCAGTCACCTGTGGCTCTCACTGCATCTACCTACTAATACTTCGTTAGTGCTTCAATTTGTCCTTGAGACTATCTCTCACATTAGTCACTAGTAGTTCTCACTGTGTCTGCCTACTATCGTCATCTTATTGAGACTTCTCATGTATAATTTCGATTTGACATCAATCCGCTAAAACTGAAACTGAAAACTGACTTTGTTACTCTCTGAGGTGTGTTGAGCTTTTCTTTTGCATGTTTGTCTTTTCACTTTATCATTCTACCTCGAGCAACTCTAAGACATCTTTTTTGACTGAGAGAAGTGAAGACTGGGGGCCTGATCTTTCCTTTGCTTTCTGCTTGTCAGTTTAGTTCCAATGATCCAATGAATCTACATAAGAGGGGTGTCCACTATGAGAGCCTTCATCTTGTGTTGGATGGCCATGTGTACCTTGACTCCTTTTATATGGAAACTTTGGTGAGGTTGGTTCTTCTCCTTGTCTATTTGAGTGACTTCTTTCTGCTATAAGTGAAATTGCAAATGCTCGTCCTGCTAAGTGAACGTAAGGGTCACTGCGAGCACTTTGATATGCTTATCATTCACCTAGCAAAAGGAAGAAACTCTCGTGTGTTTGGTGTGTTTTTACGCAAGCAACATTCTGGTCATTCTAGCAACTATGCTTTGATGCTTATGTTAACTTGCTAAATCAAAAGGAATAGGTGTTCAGGTCATTCTGGCTTCTTGTGCCTTAATGCTTATACCTCATTCTGACAAATCTAAGACTAATGTCATATTCATATTCTCATGATTGCAATGTCAGTGAGGGTTTTATGGCATCCTACGACCGTCCGTTACTAAAAACTCTATGATGATAATAAAATGGGTCCAACAACCAAGTCCTAGGGTTTGCATCTAGTTTAGGCTTGCATTTTCATTCCAGGCTTGCATTGAGACAGTGTTTTGGTGCTCCCTTCATTGTTCTCTTCTGGATCTATTCACCGAGGGTTCTCATCTTACATCCTGACTTCATCATAACTGCACAAGTGCTTCGTTTTGTGTGAAAACTTCACCCTTGGCTAAATTGACTGTTTTGAATCCATTTTTGGGATCGAAATCGAAATCTGACACTCCTAGATAGCTTGAAATCATGTTTTAAAATTTTGGGACCATCGGGATTGGACACTTGTGTAGTCGACCTTCTGGTGTCATTTTCTTACTGGAATCTTATCTCATCATCATTTTCTCGAGATCTTCAATGTTTTCATCAAAAGTCAACTCTAGTCAAATATGGTCAACCATGGTCAAACTTGGTCAATACAACCTCTAATCGCTCCAAATTGCTCCTGTAGCTTCTCAATCCTTCCGTAATCTATTCTGAGTTCCTCTGGATCTCCGATTTTATCTGTATCTGTAACCTTTTACTGTCAATCATCTTTCTGACGTGTCATCTTTTGATTTCACTCCCAAGGGGGCAGGATGGTTGTATCATTTGAATCTTGTCGAATCAATTCTTGAATCAATCTGATATGACTCAAAAGTCCTCATCACTTGGGGCATCTTTGTGTCTTGCATCTTGTCATCTCATCATCGATCTTTTAGGTATCTGAGCAATCTAACTCGAATCCTCTAGGATCAAGCTTTGTTTTGGAGATGATTCTTGAAATCTCATTAGGTATTGGGGAAATCTAACCCTAATCCCTAAAAGTCAAGCTTCATTCTGGAGATGGCTCTCAAAATCTCTTTTGGACCGTTATCTGGGAAATCTAACTCGGGTCTCAGAGGATTAAGCTTCATTTTGGAGATAGTCCCAAATTTGCATCAGTTACCATCCAATCAACAGGTATGGGGAAATCTAACCATGATTCTGATCTTCTCTCAAGTGGTAATCCGACCGTTGTCTTCACAATCTAACTTAGACTTTGGAGAATTGTGCTTCATTCTAAAGTTGGTTCTGCATCTTGATCTGGTCGGTGTCTTGGCAATCTAAACTCGACTTTCGAGGGTTAAGCTCTGTTCTGGAGATAATTCTGAAACCTCATCATTTGTCACATCAGACTATTCTTTGAATCAGCGCACTACTCACACATCAATTCAAAGAGGGGCAAAATGTAATACCCCAAAATTGGCACCTTACAATTTTAATCAATTTTGGTGCATTCCTTCAAATTTCTACATCTTCAAAGTCCTATTGTACTAGGCAATTCTATCTCCTAATTGACTTTATTTGACTTGGTGTCAAATGCAAAAAAACCCTAAATTTGCATTAATCATACACTGTATTTAATTCCTAAATATGTGACATTTATTGGCTAAAAATCCCTATGATTAATTAATTTAATTCTAAAGTCCTAGTGCTTTTAAATTAAATTAATTTCACCCCCTTTAGCTAATACACATCAAATGAATTAAATAATATTTGGTTATTTGAATGGACATCTTTATTTGGATTTAATTATTCAAAATAACTCGAAAAGCCACCCATGTGGCAATATTCATTCATTTAATTAAATAATTCATCAATTTATCTCACCTTCCTCCATGGAGATGAAGAGTCAACCATTTCTTTCCAAGAAACTCTTCATCCTTCTCCCGGGCTCTTCTATATTATGAACCTCTTTTTCTCATTTTGGAGAGGCAATTTTAGAGTATCAAAACTATAGTGGATTTTTGTCTCAATTCTCTCATATTTTCAAGCTTTTTCATTGCATATTAGTATAATTTCATATTAGTAGCATTTAATTGCATTCTCATTTTAATATAGTTTTCTTACTTTGTTAGTAGCTTAATTCTCATAATCATTTTCAAGTTTCTTAGATTAAATCTGCACCCTCATTCTTAGATTACAATTGCATCTTCATATAGATTAATTTCAATTCATTCTCTTTCTAACATTTAAAATCCTCCATTTTAGAGTTGAATGGTTGTTGGGCTCTCATTCTAAGAGTAAATTCAAAGACCCCAACTAATTAGGAGGCAATAGGTCGATTCACTATGAATCTACGAAGTGGGTAATTCATACTCATTTTTGTAATTCACTTTGTGAGCAATGACTATGTTATGTATATGGCTGGATTAGAGGTCCACGTTCAGCTATAAATAGTACCCTCTAATCATCAATCTAGACCACAAGATATTACTATGAAATGCACCGGGCTGATGTATACCAATGCATCTTAGATTTGTTTACAAGGGAATTCACCCCTAACTTCCTTTTGAGATACTAAAAAATACCCTTAGGCAAAGGATTCGTAAAAATGTTTGCAATATGTTCCTTAGTAGGCACATACTCCAATCTAACTTCCTTCTCATTTACCTTTTCTCCCAAAAAGTGAAAATTGATAGATATATGTTTAGTCTTTGAATGCAACACCACATTCTTGGAAATGTTAATTGCACTTGAATTGTCATAGTAGATAGCAATAGGTTCGTCATACACTACTCTTATATCCTTCAACATCTACTTCATCCATACCACTTGAGTACAATTGACTATAGTAGCAACATATCTTTCCTCTACAGTAGATTGAGAAACACAATTCTACTTTTTTCTCAACCATGAAACTAATCTTTTTTCTAAGAAAAATGCACCACCACTAGTACTATTTATATCATCCACATTTCCTACCTAATTAGCATTTCTATAATAAAATATTAATAAATCCTTAATTAATTTATAAAGTGTAAGAATATAAAATTGATAACTCAAATCTCTTAATTAACTTAAATAAAAGAAAAGGACATAATTAAATAGCCAATATTTAAGGAAATTCAAATAACCAAAATAGCTATAAAATCTTAAAATATCTCAAAAATCAATAAAGGAATCTTGGGATTCCAAACCACTAAAAAGAAAATAATATTAAATTTAAAAAGAAATAATTTCCAAAGCAAGAGGAAAAAGGTCATTACATTAAAAAGCTATTAAATTTTTCATTTAGAAATTAAAGAAAAAGATTTTCAAAATGAAATTTTAAAAATCTTTTTGGCTCTTAAGGCCAACCCTAACCCTAATTTGAATTTAGGGTTAGGCCCCAATTTAAAAGTCAACAAAAACCCTAATTCCATCATTTTTTTGTTGCAGGGTTTGGCGAGAGGCATAGGGATATGGAAGATCAAGTTTTTTTTGTACACACATGTGTACATGTGTGCATATACACACCTAGGGTGTGTATACACACACATATACACTTATGTGTATATATTTCCTCAAGTTTACAACGGGTTTGGTTCTCAGCCCCAAATGGGTCAACAGAGGGTTTCGACACACCCTCTTCGAAGTCACAGTAGTGTAAAGTTCGGGATGATTCTAGTCTCTATTTTGCATTTAGACCTAGGTAAATAATTATTATTTTTTGTTTTATAGATCTATGCTACAGTGTGTATTTTTTTTCTTTTTTAAAGCTATTATTTTCTGTTATGGGTTAGCATGATAATGGCCATAGAAAGAAATATAAAACAACCAGTTTATATTTCTATCCAACAAGTTAATATTTCAATTAACATAAATAATCTTCCATAACCCTTTTGGCATTTTATTTGTGTCTATGAATCATGAATACAGTTAGTTTTCAGTCTGGTGTTTATTCATCAACAAATCTTACCGGTTTTATATCCTAGATAAAATTTTGCCATTTACTGTTTATATATTTTATTTTTTGTTTTACAGGCTTGCAGCCGAACCAAAATGCATACAATTTTATGGTTGTTTTGAATAGACTCTTTAAACTTGTTCATTGTTTAATTTAAATATCTACCTTTTTATTTGTATTTAACCTAGCAATGCATTTCTTTTAAACTTCTACTGGTAAAAATCGTTTGTTCTGTTTCTTTCCATTCATACACAGTGATTTTCTTTTACTGGTAATTATTTCATTTTATTGTTAGTATTGCAAACTTCACGTTTTATTTTATTAATGTTCCTGCAAACTAATTAAAATTGATGCCCTTAATATTATTTTAGAAAGCTATATATATATATATATATATATATATATATATATATATATATATATATATATATATATATAATTAAAATAAACATATTTTACTAACTTTTTTTAGGGCCACTGACTGTTACAATAGTCCGGCTCCCATGGCTACCACACACACTGGGGAGGGGGACTGTGCCTCCACTGCTCCCACCAATGGTGGTGCGGTGGTTCCCCCTGTCCACCACATCTCCATTGATGGGTGGTGACAGAGTAGTCACCCTGTCATGAGGGGAGGGATTCAGCCCAACCCTTAGGGCACAGGTTGTTTTAAAATTTTTATTAAAAGATTATACTTTATACCTTCAACATACAAGACATCATCAATATTGTTCTTACCATCAAGAGTAATGGATCCTCTACCACGGATAATACCAAGTGTATTATCACCAAACCTCACAACACCACCTTTATAATTTTCCAAACTCACAAATTTACTCTTATCACCTATCATATGATGGGATCTTCCATTGTCAATCACCCATTCATCTTTCTCTTCAACTTGTGTAGCCAAATCTCTTTCATAATTCATGTAGCAAGTAGAGTTAGTAGGTATTGGACCATCTTTCTTGATAGCAATAAATATCCATTCACTATCACTTGAACCTCCTTTATCAGATTCATCATTTGTCACACCTTCACCAGTAGTATAATAACATCTCTTTTGAAATATAGGTTTCTTAGAATTATCCTTAGGAACTCTTTCTGAACATCTTGAAGAAAAATGACCTATCTTATTGCAAGAAAAATATTTAAGAGGTAATTTTCCTTCATACTTACTAACACCTTTGGGCACTCTCTTGGAAATAAGGGCTCCAAGTTCCTCAATCTCTCCCTCTTCATCTTCAATATCCTTTATCTCCTTCTCATATTTGGATATCCTTCTTGATAAAATTTCTCCTGGATCACATCTTTGCTTATCCTTTCTAGAAATAGTAGCCTTGAATGAAGATTCTATCTTAGGAAGAGAGTCACCAAACTCACTCATCTCAAAAGTTGTAAGCTTACTAATCAACATGTCTCTGGTTACATTTGTCATAGTTCCTATTTCCTCAATAGCAGTAAATTTATGCTTGTAGGATGCAGGTAAAGATCTGAGCACTTTAGCAACAATCTCCAATTCATCCAACTATCCAACATCACATCTGATATTGCATACAAGTTCATTCACCTTCTTCATGAAAGAAGTAATTTTCTCATATTCTCTTATCCTCAACATCTCATATTTTCCTTTAAGGCTTTGCAACTTTGAAATCTTCACATAATTGTCACCTTCATACAAAGTTCCCAATTTCATCTAGATCTCATGAGAAATCTTCAATTCCATAATATTCGTCATCATAGTGTCAGTTATAGAACTAATTAAAAATGCTTCCTTAGTTGTAATATTGTATTAAGCCTTCTTGATCTTGTTCGGAGTTGTAGGATTTGTAGGATGAGTATACTAGGTGTTGGTAATATCCCAAAAATATTCACCAATGCATCTCAAATGACACTCCATGTGACTTTTCCAATGGGAGTAGTTTGTACCATCAAATCTTAGCTTGTCCTTGTAAGTTTCCATCTCATATCACCTCAAGTGGTTAAGTTTCTTCAGAGGAACTTGTCTTTGATACCAATTGATGTAAATAAGGCAGGCAATTGAGAGGAAGGGGGGGTGAACCAGTTGTCTCAAAACTCACACAGCTTAAACTTATTCTCAAATATGATAATTAAATAGGGAAGCATAAATCAAAAACACATAATGAACACACATAACACTAATATGTTTGTACGTGGAAACCTGGTTAGGGGAAAAACCACAGTGGGATGAAGCCACAAGATAGGTATACTCTATTAGAAGTATTATAATGGGGAATGCACATGCATTCAAACACACTTCCTAGAGCTCATTGCTCAAAATGGAAAAAGGCTTATCGACCAAGGAAGGTTCACTTCCTGTACAAGAAAATTTGGATCACATCGAGAAATTATGAAGTGTACAATAGCATCTCCTCTATTCCTGGATAAGTTCCATTGAAGCACAACACAACTCTATTCTTCACACTTCTTCTCCACCTTCAAAAGATGTATGCATTCAACTCACATACATATTCATACATATCTCTCACATCCACACATGAATATAAGATTATTACATTTATTTATACATGACATCAACCTTGGAAATATCTTCAAGGTCAGCTCAACAGTCACCACCTAATTAAAAATATATAATCTTACTCAATACAACATAACATGCAAACCAAGCAATGTCGGCCAAGACATAACACATGCCAAAATATTTTGCCTCGAACATGATACACCTCCAAGAATTACACCTCAAACATATGCAACACACTACAAGCATTTGGTCAGCCAAGAACATGCAAAGCACCAACATACCAATGAGAAACATAAATTGCAAGAACACCAATTAATGCAGCCCACCAATACAAAAGGAACACAATCCAAAAACATCCACAAGCATCATGAATTACCATAGTAATATCCACACTGACACAAATTATTGGAATAATTAGCATCAACATATCAAACCTCAGGAACACTAACAGTAATGACTGTCAACCTTGAAAAATCACTTGCGGACCTCCAAAACATAATCCACTAATTGAGGACACATATCAATGTGCCAAACATTCCTCCAAATCCATAGAGAAATATATTACAATGTGGAGAAATGCATATCAAAATTTTATTACTCTGTCACCAGTGAACAACAAAAAACCTAGTCACAACACATAAACTCATAACTCACTCAAAACTCCTTGCAAACCTCTGAAACTTGAACTAAATCAACTATAGACAACCCTCGACAAGTTCTTTAATCTGCAAACTCAGAGCTTCATCATACTTGTTACACCGATCAAATAAAATCACTGAACTTCACTGCATCAATGTCACAGATAGAGAAATATGTTGAGAACAATGACAAAACATATCTCAAGAAAATATTTGCACATTCTTCCAACAGATTTTGCAATCTAAAATTCATGGTTTTGTCCCAAACTTGCAATCTTGTCCACATCGGTCTCCCCCTATGAATTGTCATTTTGTGTCAATATTTGTAATAGGTAAAGTTAATGTTAATGAAGCCCTTTGAAAATTCACTATGTTAAAATTAAATGACTTCCCTTGAACCTTCAAACTTAATGAAATACCTTTGTAGTTATTTTTTATGATGAATAAAGACAAAGTAGTTAGATGTCAAATAAATAATTTTAGATTTAAAAGTAATCTTAATTTGAAATTACAATGAAAGAATCTTGAATATTTGGATGAAATCCATAAGATATGATATTATTTTTTTCAAAAATAGTCTTTCAATACATAATCCTAATTTCTCAATTTGAAAGTTTTAAACTCATGTTCAATGTTATCAAACTAGATTTTGAAATAAAATAGGCTTGTAGAATATAAAATTAAATGTTGATTGAAGTGAAAAGAATTACACCAAAAATTATGGATAACACTCATATCAAATGTTATACATAGTGAATCTCTAGTGAAGATGGTTATCATCTCTAGTTGAACCTATACACATAACACTGGTGAAATTTTGGGGTGACTATATTTAGAGGTTTGCTTAAATAAAACCTCCACTTTGGTGTTCCCCCCTCCATGGATAGACTTATATGAGATTGTAGACAAATACATAAATAGACACAAGGAAGATATGAATGATGTAATGATAATCAAGACAATAGAAAAATGCAAAACCCAAAGAGTTACCCTCCCTCACAACCAAAAGCAATGAAACTTGTTGGAGTGAAGAACATTGAAGACCTTTGAGATTGTAGATATTTTTTGTCTCAATAATAAAAGACAAAAAGGTTTAAGGAAGTTGTTGCAAGTGGTGAAGAAAGATAGTGCACTAAGAAAATGGTGAAAAGATGAAGTTCTGAGATTGTAGGAAACTTCTCAAGAGTGCAAGAGAGAAAGAAAAACAAGAAGAAACAAGAATAAATTTGAGAGTAAAAGAGAGAAAGAAGAACAAGAAGCAAAAAGAATAAAACAAAAGGAATTCTTAATGGAATTATCAACCATCCCCAACATTAGTGCAGTTGAATAGAAGTGTTACACTATCAAATTTAGCCAGTGTAATATTCCAATGACCAGATTAGTCATGGATATTTGTGGGACACTAGCACAACATACTGACATCTCTATGGTGTGCATACACATCCATAGTGTGCATGCTTCCAAGTGTCGTATGGACATAATGATCAAGAATTCAGGTGTGAAAGGTGGCTAATACGAATAGGATGCAATTTAGAAAATTGGAACAACAACATGACTAGATGTAGTGGAATTTATGCCAAATGGATGAGAGTTGGATGAAAAATAATGAACATGTGGCATTCCTAATGTGGGTGAAGAGGTACAAGGGTGCACAATAGAAAAGGATGCTTGGTAAGTTGGTGGAAGAGAAAATCATTAAGATGACTTGATAAGCTTATCCTTTGACATGTACCTCTAAGTACTTCTATTCCATATGGTTTAGGTATTAGAAAATTAAAAAAAAAACATTAACAAAGTCTAAAGGATTGACATAATAATCCAAATTAACAATATCCACCCTAAGAATTTGTGTGGTGAGAGAAATTTCTTGCATATACATGGTCAAAACATGAACATCATGATAAAAATAATCCTCTCCTCTAATAAGCTAAGTAGTAAATTTTAGATCTTTAATAATAGTTTCCTCAACTTGAGTCAAAGCCCTTGCAAGATTCAACCTAGGTCTTCTTAGTGGGAAGTGAAAGTAGGCTGAGGCCTTGGAATACAATAAAAAGGTGAAACTAGCATAAAGAAATATGAAAAGAAAGTAATATTTAGATTTGATTTTTAAATTTAAAATGTATGGATGATCAATTTTGAGCAGGTAAAACATTGTGCAAAAATGAATCAATTGAATACATTGATCTCAACTAAGATGAATGAAAGGAACCCTATTGGTTCTCCCTCTTTTAGATTATCTAAGAATAAAAAAAATGATTACCTAATGAACTAAATTGTAAACTAACACATCAATTTGATTTAAATACAAGACAAATAATTGCTAATTGAAATGGGTAGGATTTAGCACTCCTTTGATGATGTTGATGTGTTTTAATGTTTATCGTTGCCACTTTTGAAAACTTAATTTTTTTCAATAGATCTATCTTCAATCTTTGAAAATCATCTCAACATAATTACTATTGTGACAACGTCTTCTAAAATTCTCTATTTTGTCCCAAATTTGCAAGCTTGTAAATGTCTATCTCCCACTCATAATTTTTTCCTTTTTGTCAATATTTGAATTAGGTAATGGTAATATTTTGATTAAGTCAATCAAGAAAGGGTTTGAAACCATAACATCAAGCTCGAAGGTAGTTCAAAATGAATTCACAAGGAGTGAATTCAACCAAAAACCACAATGACAAAACACTTAAAAAGAAATAGCAACAAAAAATCAACAAAAATAAGAATTTGAAAATATATAAAACTAGATGGATGGGAGATTAACCTCCTTCCATTCCTGATTAAGCTCCTTAAGGGTATCCAAGGAAGATCCCTTCTTGCACTGGCATAGAAACAAGGTCGAAGTAGAGGGGCCCTTTTTCACCATCTAAGAAGAGACCTATAAATTATCCTCTCTTTTCCTTCTTTTTTTTGTTTTTTTGTATATTCCAATTCCTCTCTGAGGGTATTAAAGGAAGTAGTCAACTTATCCATCATCTATTTGCTAAAGTTGATGAGATATGCAAGATTGTTTATCTCCTAGCTATGGTTATATTTGACATTGGCTAGAGCCAAAAAACATTTCTTATTTCTCCTCATCATAGGGAATCAAATCCTTCAATTCACAGACTTGATCTTCTATAATTTCTTAGCAAGATCATCAACAGTTTCCCAACCCAAGTCATCCGCAATGGTCCAAGACCAGTCCCCCATCTTTAGCCTCTACCTTTGCAATAGCTTCCAACCTACTAATCTTCTTCTTGGCATTATGAAGCCAAGCTATAAGCCATTTGATGATGGCATCTCGATGGTTATAGAGAATACATAGTTTTTCCACTTTATCCACAATAGGAGGGTAATCACGAAGGTCATCTTTAGGGGTGGGATTTTGGGAATAGGGAGTAGAAACATTTTGAGGGGCCTCAGAATCACCTTTACAGGAAGTAGGGCTATAAATAGGGGAAGAGGGGTTTTGAGACTAATTGGCATTCTTCAGAGGGGTATTCTCAGGGGTCCAATCTGATTTAGTTGACCAAGAAGAGGAAGAATCCTTAGAGATAATGTTAGTTTCTTCAATATTATTCTCTTTTCATAAAGCTTTAATCTTGGCCTTCCTTTGAGGTTTAACCCTAGTAAATTTAGGAGGGGGAGTAATGGTGATAGAATGGGAATCCCTTTTAATCTCCTACATGTTGTTGAGTTCAACAATTATAGGGGAAAATTTAGGGCCTAACTCCAAGGTCACGACCAGATGAAAAATATATATGTAGAGGATGAGGCCTTGGTGTAAAGGGGGGGACATAGGCTTTAGATTTACTAATAGATAGACAATAAAGATAAAATCCAAAAAGGGAAATTGAGTTTGATACCAATCCAAAAAAAATTTGAGCATAGGAAAGAAGTGGGAGTGGAAGCATTTGAACCTACCTTCGAGAGTGATAAATTTGATAAGCACTAGAGTCGCATCCTTCCATTCACCTAGGATCTCTTCATGGCTGAAGTCGCTTTGTAGGCGAAGGATTTTTTCTCCAAGGCCAAGGAATTTCTTGAAGTCTTTTTTATAATGGGCATTGGAGCTTCTAAGAAGGGTCATCACTTTCACCAACAACTAAGTAACAACCATAATTGATTCAAATGAGACCAAAAAAGAGATGCTACCAATTGTGATGCAAAGGTAGACGAGGAGAGGGGTCAAAGGCACACCCTGACCAGATCCACCTTGTAGATATCACACGCAAAAGAAACAAACACAACAGTGAGAGAGAGAATGTAGATACTTTTATATATTATCTTCAATTTGATTCATGCATGTTGGGTTGTAAGGCCTTCCCAGTTTAGGCCAGATATTAAAATCAAGTACAGAAGTCCTCCAACATGTGAGGATCTGTCAACAATCTCTAATTTTCTATCCTCTATCCTCTATCTTCTATCCAAACTGACTCCTAAATTCTAACCAAACAACTGATACAAGTGGCTACCAAATCAATTCGTCCTTCAGATCCACCATCAACGGAAGTGATGAAAAGATCTAGGTCCACATGATTCCCAATGATAGATACCATCATTAAATCCATGACCTTAATTAAATGCACAATTCGGCCTCAACAGAAATCCAAAATAAACAACTCAGTAAGCAAGGAAACTGAGCACCAGATAAGCATCACCAAGCACCAGGTAAATTCACCGAGTGCCAAAGAGATAACCAACCAACACCGGTAAACAAAGGAAACTGAGCAACATTGAACCAACTCGGTCAAAGAAGGAACCGAGCAAAGCAGAAAACTTCAAACATCTTTTTGGTGACACAAAATTGCCAAGGTCCTGAGATGCTCCTACATTAGACACCTGGGGTTATTTGAAAAGATTCTCCAAATCATGAAATAGGTATGATCCGAGTTGCATCCAACTCAGATTGTGAAATCCATGAACTGTCTTCAATCAGTCTATTCTTCCACTTTACTAGATATTCCATATATTATTTTCCTCTTGTACTTTTGCCAATTCTCTGTTTCAAAATCTGTTCAGCTTCTTCCATTTGTTTCTTAGGATAATCCATCTGTACTGTCATGTCTTCATCAGGTTCATGATACTCATACAAATCAGCAATGTTAAATATAGGTGATATATCCATGTCATTAGGTAATTCAATCTCATATGCATTTCCACTATCAAATTTCTTCAAAATCTTACAAGGTCCAAACTTCTTCATTTTCAGCTTCCCATATGTTCCAACAGGAAATCAACCTTTCTTCAAATGAACCATTACTTCATCACCGACTGCAAAAGTCTTATGTCTCCTTGATCTATCAGCTCTTTCTTTGTATTTTTGATTACTTTTCTCCAGCTTATATTTTACATCTTCATGCAATGTCTTCATGTACTCAGCAAACTTCACTCCTTCAACACTTTTCTTTCTTTCATCAACAATATCCCTTAAATCATATATACCTCTTGGTTGTATGTCATTTACAATCTCAAAGGGTGTTTTTCCAGTACTCATATTCACTTAATTATTGTATGCAAACTCTGCTTGTGCCAACACAAAATTCCAATTACTAGGTGTGTCTCCAACTAAACATCTCAAAAGATTTCCCAAACTTCTATTCACAACTTTTGTCTGTCCAATAGTTTGTGGGTGAAATGTAGAACTATATTTCAACTCAGTGCCAAACTTTCTCCAAAGGGTCTTCCAAAAGTATCCAACAAATTTATTGTCTCGATCAGAGAAAATAATCCTCGGTAATCCATGCAATCTGACAATTTCCTTAAAGAAAAGATCTGCTACATGTACTACATCTGATGTCTTTCTACAAGGTATAAAATGTGCCATTTTAGAAAATCTATCCACAACAACAAATATAGAATCATTACCTCTTACTGTCTTCGGTAAGCCAAGAACAAAATCTACACTAATGTCAATCCAAAGTTTGTCAGGAATAGAAATCAGTGTATACAATCCAGTATTCTGACTTACTCCTTTTGCAACCTGACAAATTCTACAACTTTTCACAAATTTCTGAACATCTTTATACAACTGTGGCCAAAATTATTTCTCCATAAGCAAATTCAATGTCTTATCAACACCAAAATGTCCATCCAAACCACTACTATGTTTCTCCTTTATCAAATTCATTCTCATTGCTCCTCTTGGCATACACAATTGAATACCCTTAAACAACATACCTCCTTGAATAAAATATTCATCCCATTTAGTATGCGGTTGATCTTGAATAGGTGCTCTGCACTTTCTCCACAACTTAGAAAAATTAGGATCAAATTCATAAGAATCTCTCATGTCATCAAATCCAAGAACTTCAATTTTCATTTCGGTCATCAAAGATCTCCTACTCAATGCATCAGCAACTCAATTAGTGACTCCACTCTTATGCTTTATCACAAATGTATAACTCTGCAAATACTCAACCCATTTCATATGTCTCTGATTCAACTTATTCTAACTACCCAAATACTGTAAAGCCTTATGATCGGTATACAACACAAATTCACTCAGTATCAAATAATGTCTCCATTTCTTCAGTGCTTGAACAATATCATAGAATTATTGATCATACACAAAATATTTCCTTTTCGCATCATTCAACTTCTCACTAAAGAAAGCAACAAGTTTACCTTCTTGACTCAATACAACTCCAATTGCACTTCCACTTGCATCACATTCCACTTGAAATACCTTATTGAAATCAGGTAATGCCAAAATAAGCAATTCAACAACCTTCTGCTTCAGAGTCTCAAAAATTTTATTAGCTCCATGTGTCCACTTTAATTCTCTTTTATCTCCTCTAATAGTCTCAGTCATAGCATTACAAATTGAACTAAAATTCCTAATGAAATTTTGGTAAAAACTTGCCAAACCATGAAATGATCTTACCTCACTAGCATTCTCAAGTGTAGGCCAATTCAAAATAGCTTCAAACTTTTCAGGATCCATTTTCAAACCATTAGCTGAAATAAAAAATCCCAAATACACAATCTCCTCTTTCATAAATGAACACTTCTTTAGATTTATCAGCAACTTTTCTTATTTCAGCCTATGCAATACCTGTTTAACATGCAAAAAATGTTCCAAGAATTTCTTCAAAACTTCATTCATCAACCTCATAAAACTACTTGGTGCATTAGTTAAACCAAAAGGCATAACCAACCACTCATACAAACCTTCTTTTGTCTTGAAAGAAATCTTCCATTCATCACCTTCTCTGATTCTGATCTGATGATACCCACTTTTCAAATCAATTTTGGTAAAATACTTTGCTCCAGTCAAACTATAGATTATGTCATCCATTCTTGGTATAGGAAACCTATATTTCACTATTATCTTGTTAATTGCTCTGGAATCAGTACACATTCACCATTCTCCATTCTTCTTAGGTGCTAATACAATAGGTATTGCATAAAGACTCAAACTTTCTCTAATCAAACCTTTCTACAACAATTCTTGAATCTGTCGGTTCAATTCTTGATTCTCAGTAGGTGTCAACTGATGTGGTGCCTTATTTGGTAAACTAGCTCCAAGGATTAGATCCATGCAATGATCAATGCTTCTCTTCGGTGGCAAACCATTAGGTACATTATTAGAAATGATTTCACTATACTCGGTGAGTAACTTATCAATCTCCTCAGGGACGCTATCCTCTATTTTCTTACTCAGTTTGTTGGGAATCACAACAAAACATACATCATTATTATTCAAATATTTAACAAACTTTATTCCTTTCATCAAGAAAAATTTCATAGATGTGCAAACATTACTAACAGGTTCTTCAATCAAAGGCAACAAGATTTATCTTCTCCCATCAACCCAAATAGTATATTTATGCAATCTCCCATCATATATAGCATGTCTATCATATTGCCAAGGTCTACCCAATAGAATATGATAACAATCCATAAACATGATATCACACAACACCTTATCATAGTACTTTCCAATTTTCAAATTCACATAACATTGTTTACTTACCAAGAGTGTATGCTCATCTTTGATCCATGAAATCTGATAGGGCTTCAGATGTTCTAACTTTTTCAACTACAACTTTGTGACCATTTCCTTAGATGCCAGATTCTCTGAGCTACCATTGTCAATGATTACCTTCCAAACTTCATTAGAAACTCTACATCAGGTCTTGAACAAACTTTTCCTTACCAGATATTCCTTATTACTTTCACTCCAAAGTGCTCTCCTTACCATCAAGTTGTTTTCCTTCTCAGGTTCATTCAGTGACTCTTCTTGCACCAAAGCATTTCTACTGTTACCGACCTTCTTACTTGCATGTGTACACTCAAATGATCTATGTCCTTCTCCACAATTGTAACAAGTTCCTTGGAAACCACCTCTATTATAACCACCTCGGTAGTTACTGCCTCTGCCTCTAGATGAACTTTCACCTTTCCATTCAGTCTTGCCTTTATCTAGAGTTGTCTTTTCAGGTTCAGATCTACTATTTTCACCATAAGATATACCTCTTCCTCTAGGGAATGTACCACCTCTACCTCTTTGTCTTTGCTCATGTCTCTTGTTCAATTTCTCCTCAGCTTTCAATGCAAATTGATAAGCCTCTTCAATGTTCTCCAATTTGACCAAATTGATTTCTTCTTGGATGGAAACTCTCAAACCATTCAAGTATCTAGCAATTCTTTCCACATCATCTTCATCATGTCTAGATCAGATATCTAATCTATAGAATTCCTCAGTATATTCCTTTACCAAGCTATCTTTCTGCCTCAAACTTTGCATTCACCTAACTAGGTTAATCTGAAAATCACAAGTTAAGAAATTTCCTTTCAATTTATTCACCATTTTACTCCATGCCTTGATTTTGTCTTTGCCTTTCCTCTTTCGGTCCAGCTACAGATGTTCCCACCATAAGGATGCATGACTCTTCAACTTTGTGCTTGAAATTTTCACCTTCTTTTCCTCAGGTACATTTTCATATTCAAAATACTTTTCCATCTTGGTGATCCAATCCACCAATTCATCAGAATCCAATTTTCCACTATACTCGGGAGGATTAAAGTGTGGTGTAGACTTCAGATTTGTCAAAGCTTTCAATAATATTTCCTCACCTTGATCCATCACCAGTGCAAGTTCTACATCACCTTGTTCTTCCTCAATTCCATCATCACTAACATCTTCAAGATGTCTTCCTCTTCTCTAGGTTGTTTCAAGAGCTTCTAATCTAGTAGCAAGTTGTCTCAACATGTCTGCCAATCCTAGATCCACGTCTCACCTCCCATGAACCATCTTGAAACCCTCTGCAATTGTAGGTCAAATCGCAATCCGCTACCACACAATAATTCAACTAGGGTTTGACAAGAAGGAACCCTCAAACCTAGATTCACAAACCTAGATATAGATCTCACCTTTCTCTGATACCACCTAACACAAGGGTGGACAGGGAGAGGGGCCAAAGGCACACCCTGACCAGATCCACCTTGCAGAGATCACACGCGAAAGAAAAAAACACAACAATGAGAGAGATAATGTAGATACTTTTATATATTATCTTCAATTTGATTCATACATGTCGGGTTGTAAGGCCTTCTTGATTTAGGCCAGCTATTATAATCAAGTACATAAGTCCTCAAACATGCGAGGATTTGCCAACAATCTCTAATTTTCTATCCTCTATCTTCTATCCAAACTAACTCCTAAACTCTAACCAAATAACTACATTTATACAAGAGGCTACCAAATCAAGTCGACCTTCAGATCCACCATCAACAGAAGGGATGACCAAATCTAGGTCCACACGCTTCCCAATGATAGATAACATCATTAAATCCATGACCGTAATTAAATGCATAAGTTGACCTCAACATAAATCCAAAATAAACAACTCAGTAAGCAAGGAAACTGAGTTCTAGACAAGCATCATCAAGCGCCAGGGAAATTCACTGAGTGCCAAAAAGATAACCGATCAACACCGGTAAATGAAGGAAACTGAGCAACATCGAACCAACTCAGCCAAAGAAGGAACCGGGCAAAGCAGAAAACTTCAAACATCTTTTTGGTGACACATGATTGCCAAGGACCCGAGATGCTCCTCCATCAAATTGTCACTTTTCCTTGGTTCTTAACAAAATTGTCCAATAAAACAAAATCTTAAATCTTCATTCCTTCAATATAATCGTTCATATGGATCGCTTGAAGAATATGCCAAAGAGTGGTATTTTTCTTAAACTCTTCACAACTATCTGATTTTTTCTGTATAAGGTCCCCCCATGGATCATTGCAAAAATTCACATAGATATAAAATGTTGTAGGGAAGAAGAAATTGCCAAAAATGAAAGTGAGAAAAACTAGAGAGAATATCTCAATTAAACACCTTACCAATGGGTAATAATTACCTCTTAAATCATAAGAAATCATGATAAATGTGTAGTGGGGATTGGGCCTCCTTTTCCATGTGTAGAAATATATTTGATTAATAGTCTCACATGGCTCACGAGACAAGTCTTGAGCTTCGAACCAGGTTTGAATTGAGTGAGTGAAATGACCCATTATTGCCAACTTGTAAGCAAATTTATTCCCCCCATAGAATGTGTGTTGGAATCTAACATTGTCCAACATGGTTGTTGAACCTTTTCTTTTGAGGATTGAATTTGTCATCTCCCAACCAGGCTTAGCTATTCTAGTCAACATCATGGTGACATTGAGGGAATCCCCCTCAATGATGATCTTTTTAAAACCATATTGTAAAGCCAACTCAATACCATGATGAACAATCACAAAATCTTCCATGTGGGTAGTTTGGGACCACAAATTAACCACATAGGCCACTAGTAATTTTTCCTTTCTATCTCTGATAAGACCACTCCCACTCGCCCAACTCGGGTTTCCAATTAGGTAATGATAATGCTAATAAACACCATTGAAAGTCTATTGTACTAGAATCAAATAACTTCACTTCCTTTAAACTAAATCAAATTTCATTGTAATTATTGTTCGTGGTGAATAATGACAAAGTAACTAGATGTCAAATAAACAATATTAGATGTAAAAATAATCTTAATTTAAAATTGGTCCTTATTTGCAATGAAACAATCTTGAATATTTGTATGAACTCTATAAAATACAATACTAAAATTCCTTAGAAGTATAAATAATCCTAATTGCTCAATTTAAAAGTTTCAAACTCAAGATGAATGTTACAAAACCAGTCAGAACATGAACATCATGATAAAAATAATTATCTCCTCTAATCTAAGTAGTAGTGTTTAGATCTCTAATAATAGATTACTCAACTTGATTCAAACCCCTTGTAAGTTTCAACCTAGGTCTTCTTAGCGGAAAATGAAAGTACGTTGATTTCTTGGAATACAAGCAAAAGTGAAACTAGTACAAAGAAATTTGCAAACCAAGTAATATTTGGATTTGATTTTTAAATTAAAAAATTATACACATTATCAAATTTGAACACGCAAAACCTTGTATTCAAATAAAGCAGTCGAATAGATTGAGTTCAACATAGACGAATGAAAGGAACTCTACCTAACATCTCTCTTTTAGATTATACTAATCTAAGGATGAAAAAATGATTATCAAATAAATCAAATTCTAAACTAGCATAAGAAGATACCTAAATAGTTAAAGAATGATATCGTTTATCATGGTGTATGGGGCCACCATTGGATTTTCTCGCTCAAACGATAATTTGAACTCAAAACCTAGTCTCTACCTCTGTCATATGTGTTGTAGTCATCTGTTGGATTGGATTCAAGGGTTTTGGGGGGCACTAGAGTGCATTTTCTTTGTCTCTTCTTCCGTGTGGTTGGTTTTGTATTGTTCTCTTCCTGTTGGTGTTGGTGGGGTTCCCCCTATTTATGTTGTTGGTGAAAAGAGCTATGCTTGAGCTACTAAATATGATCCTTCGGAGGTGAAAGCTCATCCCATTGCCTATGCCAAGACCTCTCATTTGATGGTTTGTGGTTTGAAAGTGGTAAAAAATGTAGGTTTCTACCAACAATGTGGATTGGTTTGTAGATTTAATGGTTTCTAGCCCTCCCTTGTAGACTTGCACGTTGGGTCATAGAGTCTTGGAGATCATTATTCTCTGGTAACATCAAGATCTTTCCTTGTACAAAAGGTTTTTTTATTTTTTATTTTACTTTTGAGGATGAATGTGATTTGATATTGAAAAAATTGTGGATGTGGGGGAATCACTCTCTCTCAGCCAAACCCTAGATTGTATCCTTTAACCCTCTTACTAAACTAGTCAGTGTGCATCTAGTGTGGGTTTGTCTCCCAAATCTTCCCCTTCATTTTTGGAAGAATTCTTACCTTGAGGCCATAGGCAACTCTATTTTTCATTTTTCAAAGGTGGATGAGGCTATGTCTAAAGTGAGTTGATCTTATTTTTCATGCATTCTGGTTGATCTTGACATCTCCGCATCCCTTCTGGGGAATGTGGTTCTCATGGTCGAGGATAGGGCATGGACCCAATTACTATATTGTGTGGGCCTCCCCTTCATATATAGGTGGTGCTTCTCTATCGGTCATCTGGCCATAAATTGTTCTCTTTCGTGTTGTAAGAGTGTTTCCACATGGTGGAAGGATGGAAATGATGATCATTTGACTATCCTGGTTGTCGATTCTTCCTTTTTTGACACTCTTTAGGCTGATGATGTCTCCCCCTCGGGTGATGATCCCTTTTATTTGACCTCCTTCGTCATAGTGGATCTGTCTCCACTTCTTGTTGTTGATTCAATCCCCTCTAGCGGCGTTAACTCTTCTATGACCGCTACTACTCCTAATATGCTCCAGTCCATGGTTGTTGAGGTTTAAAATTGAAAACACTCTAATCTGGTTGATGATGTTGATTCTCTCTCTATGAAGGTCCTACCATCTTGTGTTGGGGATCTTGCTAATATTATCGCTTGGATGGATGTTGGCCAGTGAAGGAAGAATCTCTCTAGAGTCTCTCACCCTTCTTGCGTCGTGGGTGATTTGTGTACCTTTACTCGATGAGGGTTACTAGATGTGGTGTTGTTCTACTGTCAATTAACTTTTCTTGACCTTGTTGTAAATATCTTTTTGTATTTATGCCTCTGGGTTGTGGTTTTGTAAGGGACATCACCCTTATCTTGTTCCTCTTAATTATAAAAAATAAGTTGAATCAAATACAAGAAAAATAACTACTAATTGAAATGGGTAGGATTTAGCATTCTTCCAATAGGGTTGTTGTGTTGTAATGTTTGTTGTCACACTTTGAAATTGGAAGTTGTTTGCAAATTTCAAATCTATTTTAATAGATATATCTTCAATATATGCAAATCGCCTCAACATAGATATTGTCTTATGGATTCATAATTTTGTACCAAATTTGCAATCTTGTTTGTTTATCACTACTAAAGCTTGTAAATTTATATTATCTGTATCAAGTAAAGATAATGTTAATAGACTTTTAAAAATTCATTGTACAAGACTTAAATTACTTTTCTTCTTCAAACTTAATCAAATTCTTTTATAATTATTGTTCACGATGAACAATAACAAGACAATTCGATATCAAATAAACAATATTAAAAAATAGAAATAATATTAGTTTAAAATTCTTTCTTAATTGCAATGAAAAAATATTAAATATTTGGATGAACTCAATAAGATGTTAGAATTCTTTGAAAGCCATCTTTTAATAAATAATCCTAATTGCTCAATTTGAAAGTTTGAAACTCAAAGTTGAATGCTATAAAACGAGATTTTGAAATAAAGTGGGCTTGAAGAATATAAAACTAAATGTTGATTAAAGTGAACAAAATTAGACCAATGATTATTTGGATAATGCCTCGAAAATGTAAGGAAATAACTCATCACATGATTTTATCCCTCGTTATTTGTCTCTCTTTAGGGGATTTCTCTTTGAGTTATTTGATCACACCTCCTTTTAATGGGGTAATCAACTTTAACACATTTGTCAACTATTTTATAAGTGGGACAACCTTTTTAAGTGCATCTATAAAGCGCAACATCTTCCCTCTATAGGTCAGCCTTTTAGCTCGCAATAATTAAATTGATTTAAGATAGTTTTCATCTGTGAAAATTCAAAATATATGATATTAAGAAGAATATTTAGAGTTTTTTTAAATTTATCATGTGATCTTTTATAACTTATTTTTTAATTTGTTACGAAGTTTGGAATGTATGTTTATGTTTATGATTTTATTTGTGAGTAAATCTAAAATATACAATATTAAAAAGAATATTTTTTTAAATTATTTATCTCGTGACATTTTAAAATTTATTTTTTATAAAATATCTTTTCATTTATTAAGAAGTTCGTAATGTATGTTAATGATTTAATTCGAATAACATTTTTTTACTAAATATTTATAAATCTACATATCTTAATATCTCAACTCATGCTTTCTAAAATATAATGAATTCTTTATTCTTAATTGCAACTTGCATGCAACAATTTGTAAGTAAATACTAGAAATTGCTCTATATATAAATTGACAAAAATAATGAGCAATATTATATTGACTTGCATACTAAATAGGATGTTAGATCTCCCCAGACTCACTTTTGGAGTATATACAAGCACTTATCCCTTGACACTACCTTAGCCATTTATGAATGACATAAGAATACAATGTGCATTATGTAATCAACTATGAGTCCAAATATATGTACACCATGCATTCAAAATATATCACAAGACAAAGTGCAATGCTTATCCCTATCTTTTATGTGATATTTAACCTTGTGTTTTATTATATAACTAAGCACTACAATTGGTGCTTGTTAAAATACATATTACATTATGGCACTAATGTTATCCTTATAAATCATGAAATTGGTACCCTTTTCACTCTTCAATCTATCATGTTCTTGAGTTTTCTTGCTCTTTCTTTGGAATGGTGGGAGTAATCCCACTTACAAATTTACCATAATATACCCAAGTAAAGAAACATTATTCTAGGAAAAAGAACCATGTAACTAATCAACCATTGCTAGATAAAGGTGTGGTGCCACATTCTAACAAAATGGTGTTACATATTCATGTAGATACATCAATACCTAAGCTATCGAGTTCAATTGATCCTCTTCAATATCCCTTTCATTCATGTTTGGGTCTTGGGGTTCATCCAAGGTCTACCCTAGGCACCTTGGGTATAAAGGCAAACACTGGGCTGAACCAAGTTGGATCCAAGAGAACATAGGTGAAGCCATGAACCACTTGAAAACAAAATTAAAAAAATTAAGGAATAAGTACCTATGTACCCTAATTTAGCCTAACAGTCAGAGTCGTTCACTTCTTTTTGTTTTGTTTTGAAAGAGGAAATGAGTAAAAATGATTGTTTTTCGTTCATATTGTCATCATTGATTTTGAAGGTCACTCAATTTTCTCAAAAATAAAGACTCCAAGAGATATAAATAAATGTACAAGATACATTTATCTATCGAAAGTAAGTATATTGTAAGAAAATTCATGATTTTTCAAAAAATAAATGTTCTTTTATTTTTTAAGAAATGTTTCAAATGTTTTTTTAATCTTTTATAATTAATTAGTTTATGATGTTTTTCTTTTCGTAAAAGTTTGTAAATTTAGAAAAAACTTACTAATATTCATAAGAAATGGTTGACAATTCTAGTTCATTTGCCCTACATGTAGAGAGCTACTTTAAATTTGATGCATGTCATCTCTTTTGTAACATATAACCATGATACAACTTTATGATGGTGGAGGTTATAGTTGGCAATCTAGCCAATTTCAAAATAAATATAAGAGTTCATATAATTGTGTAAAAACTCATCTATACAATATCATTAGCTTAGAAATAAGAGTTTTTCCCATACTCAATATGAAAACTCAAAGTTTTCAATGAAACAAAAAATATATATATCAAATAAAAAGAGGACAACATTGTAAGTAACAAAGAAAAAGAAAAATTATGTCTTCTTTCTAAGAAATAATCACAAAAACCTCCTAACTTAACAAATCCAATTGATCCACATCCTTTCATGTCACGATCATCTTCCTAAGAAGAGAATGCATCATTTATTTCCAATAAAATAGGAGCATTGGAATAGCCCTTCAAGAATGAGGTAATAGAGGTTGCACATGAAAGTATCACTCATTGCATTTATAGCAATGGGTTTCCTTTCAACGTTGTTAAATCATTGTATTAGAGAGATATGGTTATAACAATTACTAATGTCTTATTGATTACATTAGTCCTCGATCAAAAAGTGGCCAAGGAATAAGATTTTGTAGAGGCATCAATGAGGCAATTAAGAATACATGGCCCAAAACAAGTGTACAATTCTAATGGATAGAAAGATCACAAAATATACCACTATTCAATATCATTGTAATGTCTAATGTCTCTTAAGTGGGTGATGTTTTTCAAGGTAGTTAATTCGGGGAGCTAATGAAAAATGCAACATTCATTGTCAATATCCTCATACAAGCCATTGACATGGTGGGCCCTCAAAATATTGTCCAAGTCAAGAAAACAACACAATATTGTAAGCAGTTCAATAATGAAGTTTAAATCTAACCACCCCCCACTCTCTCAACTTGATACTACACAATATTAGCACAAATATTAAATAGATAAATAAAATCTACATGGTGGCGAAAGTGATTCAAATGTTTGTGACCATGCAAGACATCTTTAATACCACCTCCATACACTTTTTAATGTTTGATTTGTCTTATTTTCTATGTTAGGTCACGTTGTCAAGATTATATGTGCATCATACATAATTATCTTGAAATAATTTGTGAACATACAAAAGCACTAAGCACCATATTCATCAACACTTTATTTGAAATAGATTAAGAAAACTCCTAAAAGCCCAAAAAAATCAAAACAATGATATTATATTATGAGTTATAGGTTCATGTGATATATGTATTAGTCTCACTAAATCCATCATAAAATGATTAGGTATGTTGATATGAATCAACCATGTCCCAAATAAATTTATGATGACTCCAAAGTTGAAATAGAAGTCAATAAATGTGATCACACAAAAAATGTTTTTTTTTAAAATGCCCATGTCCTTGCATCTCCTTGCATAAAGATACTTTTATTTATCTAAGAGATTGGCACTACATACAGATGAAGAGGTTTCTATTAAACTACATTTAGAATAATATTCTCAAACATATATTCAAGAATATTTTATTTAAGTATTGTTTGAAATGAGTTTGACCAACTTCATTTTCAAAAAAAAATCATATAATGTTTACATTCTTCAAGATGAGCAAAAAATTGATATTATCATGGTATAATGGTTAAGTTGTGTTTTTCTTGCAATCAAAGTTTAAATCTCACTAGATTGTTATTGATTAGTGTTTGCATTGGAGATTAGGTCCCTTATTTGTGACCTCATTGGTTTATAGCTTTAGGCTAAAAGTGTTTACCCCTTTAAAAACAAAACAAGAAAATCTCACAATTGGACATACATAAATGACCACAAGTCTATTTATCTATAACCTCTTGCAACAAAACTTCTATTTCAAATGTACATATTTTTATATTTTTAAATTTCTCCATTTCCCTTTATTTTTTTTATTAAGGGTCAAACAAGTTTTGAAGGGGGTCTGAAACCCTTTACAAATAGATTTTGAAGGAATCTAGAACCTACAAAATGAATAGCTGCAAAAAATAGAGCATAAACGCACAACCCAACTATCAACAAAAAATCAGCAGCCTATAAGAATAAAAAAATGTCAAAGCTCAAGTTATATCAAGAGAAGGCTCAAGCCCCTAGAAATAGAACAAAGGCTTTGAAAAGGATCCCTTGAACTTGAACAAGATCCAAAGGTTTTACCAGACACTCATGACATGTTGGGTTTTATCAAGGCTCCCAAAACCTTAGCTTCTAAATACATAAAGATATGCCTTGGAAAGAATACAATAAAATAATTATCCTCCCAAGCTACTAAAAGCAAGAAGTGGAATAGGAGGTTTTGAAAGGCTCCCTAAACCTTAAAATTGGGTTTTAAAATGGCTCCCAAAACTATTTAACAACAAACAATTAGGTCTTCTCACCCAAAAGTCAAATCCTTACCTATAAAATTCCTCTCAACCTCAATAGAAAAGAAACCCGCCTCAATAGGAGCAACTAAGAAAGAAATAGCTAAATAGGGAACCCTCCCCCCTCCCCCAATTCAACACCTCTTCCAAGAAGCCAAAAACAAGGGTAGACCACAAGAAGACACAATCAACTCCCCTCCCCCCAAAGAAAGTCTCCACCTACATAATAGATTCCACCATATCTATAGGAAATGTAAAAGAAGAAGAGAGAACAAAGAGCCACACCCACATCATAGCTGCAAGAAAAATCCCCTCCTCAAATGGGGGAGGTTCTACCTCCATAGGAGTGTAATGGGAAAGAAATCAAACAAAAACAAAAAGAGCCCAATAGAGAAGAGAGACTTGAATACACTAGACTCTAATGAGGGCGAGCAAAACCCCAAAACCACAAAATACCCTTAACCAGAAATTAAAAAAAGAGAGAGGCTAGAACAACCCTTGAAAACTAATAGCAACTATCTAGCCACAACAAAGAGCATAGCCACCCTTAGCCCCAACAACTGAAACAAACCAACATGGAACACAAAAAGGAAGGTCCTCACAAATAACACAAACCCCCAAAAGAGCCACTCCAAACCCTAGATCCAACTTCCAAAACCTACTCTAAAGAATCAAAAGCCACATTGCTACAAAAAAGAACCAGGAAATGGTAGAGTACAAATAAAAACAAACCAAGACCCATAAAGAGGGAAACCTCTCCCACGTCCTCTACAATAGTAACATCGGTTATGTAATGCCCCGCCAGGGAACCCGTGATAATTTAACCTAAAACATGTTGCTATGTTTACATAATATTTTTTTTCTTAAAAAATTACAAACAATAATGAATAAAAAAGCGGAAGCAATATAACATAAGACAATACATACTTACAAATGTAACTCATTTATAGATTACAAATCCTAAGGGTTCCATGACGTAGAATTATGTAAGTTAATTAATCTAATAAATACAAAAAATAATATATAATATTCATATATAATGCAAATAAATAACAAGTACAACCTCATATAAATGAACACATACATACAACTGATACATCATTGCATACATAATAATACAACTTCCACTGCACATGTCGCAAGGATAACAATAATTGAGTACAAAGTATAGTACAATATCCTAAAAGAATCACATTTGAAATACTAATACAGGGTGCAAATATAACACCATAAGATAGATATGAACAAGCATCCAATGAAGAACAAGAAGAAGGTAACTGATACAAGCATCATTCAACACCATCATGAATGCCAAAATCTCAATGGTAATATAATCACTACCACCCGACCACGTGGAACCAAGGGTCCACTCCCCTTGTGCTGAAGAGATAACAACAGACCCCACTCAGATAACAATCACAAAATCCAACACACCAAAACAACTAAGCAATGGATCCTGAAGTATCTCTATATCAAAAGGTACCACCAAATACTGATAAAGAAAAGATAGTAAATATCAAAATACCAAAAAGTACCAAAACACCAAAGACATACCAAAATATCAAACAAATACCAACCACCAAATACTAAATACCAAAGACATACCACTAAAGGCAAATGCAGAAACTACAGAGGAGACTTAGGCTACATACTATAGGAGTGTCATCACATTGACAACTACTTGAGTTATCCTGGACTGGTCTCTCTAGACCTCGTACCCTCAAGCGTTTATCAGGTTGAGTTACCTTGGACTGGTCACTTTGGACCCCAGATCCTCAACAAGACCCATGCATAATTAGAATACCCTCTCATGAAGATGAGGAATTCTGATCATACCTACTCTCTAGGTATCATCACATTTCCATCCTTAGCCTAGACAAACACTCAATGCATGAGTGAGGCATACAATTATCTTACTAATGTTTGTCTAACAAATTTATTAAGTTATCACTTATTACACAGCTTACGATAGGTTATCCTAGTATTGACCACTTTGGGTCTTGGACCCCTATTGTAAGCCACTCCCCTAAGATACACCTATTTAACCTCCCCTAGGCTCACAAATCATAAATAGATCTTACAAATCCTATAAAGCACGATAATCAATTTCAGTTCCATAAAAGATAATTGGAACTCACACTAGTCCTCAAACCATAACATCATAAAAACATACTCTCTCAAAGAGTTCAACAACTAATAAGCTTAAAATGAACAAAGGTTGGGTAAAAAGATCGAAACCATTACCACATTACAAATATTGTAAATATATATGCCACAGTAAAAAGGTAAAACCCCAAGCCTCTAGTAACAATTCCTAAAAGAAGACTTAATGCTACCCATACCGATAATCAAACACAACAACCAAAAACTCTAATAATAAACACATCAATATTAAACTCTCATCAAATAATATTTAATTATATATCATTATTATTATTTTTTTTATTTTTATTTTATTTTTTTTCTAAAAGAATTCTCGTGTATGAATTTTATTTATTTATTCTAAAAATAGAATACCACTATATGCAAATAAATATATCTTTCTCAAATAACATGCAAGTGAATATATCTTTCCTAAATAACATGCAACTGAATATATCTTCCTTAAATACCATGCAATTGAATATATCTTCCTAAAATAACATACAACTGAATATATCATTCCTAAGTAACATGCAACTGAATATATCTTCCTTAAATAACATGCAATTGAATATATCTTCTTTAAATAACATGCAATTGAATATACCTTTCCTAAATAACATGCAAGTGAATATATCTTCATTAAATAACATGCAACTAAATATATCTTTCATAAATAACATGTAACTGAATATATCCTCATTAAATAACATGCAACTGAATATATCATTTCTATCTAACATGCAACTGAATATATCTTCCTTAAATAACATACAACTGAATATATCTTCATTAAATAACATGTAACTGAATATATCTTCATTAAATAACATGCAACTGAATATATCATTCCTAACTAACATGCAACTGAATATAGCTTCCTTAAATAACATGCAACTAAATATATCTTCCTTAAATAACATGCAACTGAATATATCATTCCTAACTATTATGCAACTGAATATATCTTCCTTAAATAACATGCAACTGAATATATCATTTCTATCTAACATGCAAATCTGTATTTCTATTTCAAAAGCATGTATTTTCTCTAAAAATGAACTCTTTCAAAACCTTCAAAACCATGAAATCTGATAATTGAAAACAAATCAAAGCAAAACTTTAAAAAATAAATTTAATCGAATTTTCCTTCCAAAAGATTCCCTAACATTCTGGATTATCAAAGAAACACATCATTTTTAACAAATGCTCATCACTTACACACAAGATCTAATCAAACATGAAGAAGATAATGATTTTAATGAAAAACTTTTAAGGATTTTAAAACCCTACCTTAATACACAAAGTTGAATCGAAAATCAATTCCAAATCTTGAAAACCCAAAGCTTTCGAAAACATCAAAACTTTAATCCTCCAAAAAATTTCCAAGAGAGAATTCTTTAAAACTTGATTCAGTTATTTCTCTAAATGGTCTCTTAGCTCTTTTATATAGAAAACCCAGATACTAGAGCTGAAAGAATGCAACTCCAAAAATAAGACAATCTCAACTTTAAAATTAATAAAAGAATTACTTGACTTAAAATCTCAAAAATAAGAACTCAACTCCAACATTGTTTTTATCAACTTTAATTTATTAAAAAAATTATTTATTTAATTTTCTTCAACTTTAAGTCACTTTAACTCAACTTGATTTTAAAAGGTTAAGTAATTTTTTTATAATAAAGTATTTTTTAAGTTGCATTATTTAATTTAATTTAATTTAAAATATGCAACTCAACTACTAACCACTTAACTCAAATTGCACATTTAAATTTACTTTTTATTTAATAATTATTAAACTTCTCAAATTAATTTTGACTTTGCAATTAAATTATTTATTAAACATAGCTAATTAATTAGTTCTCATTAATTAGTTAATCTTATATTTAATATTTTAATGTATCATAAGGTGTAATTATTTAATCTCATTTAATTAATCTTAATTAATTTCTCAATCCATTTTAACACCAAAACCAAATGACATTCAAACATGAAGCAAAATCGACTAAACCAAAATGCAACAATCAAGCCTAAAGGAAGGGCTCACAAATTTACATCACCTTGACAAATTCAGATAGGTAGAAAATCAAATACTTGTCCACTATTTTAGGAGAATTAATGGCTTAGATTGGGATTGAACCTGTATGTTATCTCCCCTCTCTTACCATTGAGATATTGTGATAGGGCACACTCATCCTGACAATTCAAGAAATTCGATGCCCGATACCTGAAATCCAACATAAATGATGAGCATGTACATACATGTATAAATATACAACAGACAATGGTGGCGATCGGCCGATCGTGTGGATCTCGCAAGCAAAGAACTACGACTTCATCCCTCAACCATATCAGGCACATCAAACAAAAATATAAAACATACACGCCAACCATACACGTGCAAGTATGGGGTTAGTAAAACCATAAACATAAATAACATCAAATCTATCTGAGGATCCAATACACATGAAAAGTGGTCAAAAGAGTCTAGCCAATTAAACTAAAAAGAAAAATATGGGAGGGGTATTAAAGGTTACCTCAACAGAGAGCTCAAACATAGAGCCACTAGCAACCACAAATAGTCGCAACAAGGGAATCAAAGTAGAAAGAAACCCCATTGAGATCAAAGGGACGAGCCCTCGCAACACCCAACCCCTTTGAAAAAGACCCATGCTTGGCCAAATACAAATTCCCAACCAAGTAGAAGAAACATCACAACCATTGGGAGGAAGGTGATGCCAAAAACAAAGACAATGGCAATGGGAGTCATGAAATGACTAAACCATTGCCACTCCAAAACTATCCCCAACAAAGAGGAAGCCCAAATAAATTGAAGCACAACAAACAAAGAAACCCAAATAACTCCTCTCCATCGTCTTCAACATAACCCTCAGAGACTCCCTTAGCATAAACCACCCAAAGCCAAAAGATCTCACCCCCAGCACCAACACTAACATGAAAAACCATTGGAACACCTTTCATGTCTCTCTCTTCTAGCTCCCTGAAAGAGGCATATTTTTCAATGTTGAAATGGGGACCATGAGAAGACCAAGCCTTCTCCCTAAGATGTGAAATGAAAGAAGAAAAAGAATCCCTTATTGTTGCCAGCAAAACACCCAAGGATGCAAAACCAAAAATAGAGCTAAAAAACAACAAAAGTCCAAAACAAAGGACAAGGGGAACACCAAGAGCCACATCCACATCTAAATAAAGCTCTCCATCACAATCCTCAACTGCAACACCATCGAAAATCCTACCTCCTCTCATGGTCTCCATTTTTTGTCTTCTCAAAGCTATAATTGAAGATGATTCCATTTCCCTTTGTTGCTATATAGTATAACTTATGTATTACAATTGTAAATATTGTATGTAAATTCAATACAGTGTGAGTTCTTCAACATACTCTCTTAGGGTTTGTCTCTAAAAACATCTAATGGCTTAGTCTCTTTGAAGTGTCCACCCATAGTTTATTTTTGCAATTTTATATTGCCAAACTCTTTTAGACCACTTTCATGTGTACACTGGTTATTTCAGCTTTATTATGAGATTTTTGGATCTATAACATTACATGGTGATTTGATAATAGATAGTTTTGAGATATCATGTGTTTGCAAGTAGATGATGTTAGTTACTTTGATGATGATTATTTATATGTTTAAAATATTGTTTATATTCATGGTTTTACTTACCCCATACTTGTATGTGTATGGTTATCATGTATATTTTACCTTTCTGTTTAATGTGTTTGATGTGATTGAGGGACAAAGTCGTAGTTACCTGCTTGCGGGATACACACGATGTCTCGATCCCCGCCATTGCTTGTTACATACATACATACATACATACATACATATGTATATGTATATGTATATGTATATGTATAGATAGATAGATATAGATATATATATATATATATATATATATATATATATATATATATATATATATATATATATATATATATATATATATATATATATATATATATATATATATATATATATATATATATATATATATATATATATATGTTTATCTTCTATGCAAGTTTGTAGGTACCGGGCATCGACTTTCCTGAATTGTTAGGATGAGCGTGTCCTATCACAATGTTTCAATGGTAAGAAAGGGGAGATAACATTCAGGTCTGAATCCCAACCTAAGTCATTTTATTGTCCTGAAATAGTGGACAATTTTTGGAAATTTTACCTTTCCAAATTCGTACAGGTGACGTGAATTCACAAGTCTTTCCCTTGAGCATGATTATTGTTTTATTAGGTTCAATTAGTTTTTCTGATCTTTGGTTGGTTGGTGTGATTGTTGTGAAATGATTAAATGATTTACTAAGATTAATTATGTGGTTTAAATAATTAAATCTTATTAAATATAGAAAATTAAATGTGAAGGTATTTAATTAATAAAAATTGATTAAATACATTTATTAATTAAAAAGACTTAACTAAAAGTCTAATGGTAGAATTTAAAGATTTAAATAATGATTAAATTCAAATTTAAGGTAAATTGGATAAAATAATAATAAAATGATTAAAATAATATTATTTTAGTTAAAATTGATATGTAATTAGTTGCACATTCAATTTAAATAAATTAAATGAATAAATTATTTTTTATTAGTTAAGTGAACTGATATAAACAAGAAATACAAAACTAAATTAAGTTATTAATTAGAAAATTGATGAAACTATGCAAAACAGAGATTGATGTGAACAAAGTTTGTTGAGTTGAGTTGAATTTTAGGTTTGCATAGTTGAGTTCTTATACCAGATTCCTTTTTCTTTATTAGGAGGATTTGACCCATTATTCTAGAGATGGATTTTACAGGTTTTGGATGAAAGGATTGAATTGAAAGATTTTTGTGAAAGCTCAAAAATTTCTCATGGGTTTTTCTGGTCTTCTTTTTTATTTCTTTTAATTAGTGGTTTGAGGTAGGGTTTGAAAACCGTCGTAGATTAAAATTCTTTTATTTTTTAAAAAGATAATTTTATTCATGCCTGATAGGTCTGGATGATATATTTGGTTTTCTTATCGTGCTTAGAATTCTAGTTATTAAGCTTTCAAGATCTTATTTTTATTAATGCTTGGTATATTAGGAAATACCATAATTAAATCTTGTTTTAAAAAAGCTAGGATTTAATAAAATTTGTGGTAGAAAACCTTAGGGTTTGTATTAAATCAAATTATCAAAGTAATTTTTCTTCCTGGTAGTAGCCAGTTATTAGTTTTCTCGCTAGTAAATTATTATATATATATATATATATATATATATATATATATATATATATATATATATATATATATATATATATATATATATATATATATATATATATATATATATATATATATATATATATATATATATAAAATTAATTAATGTTCTATTCATTCTATTTTATTGTTTAAAAAAAAATATAATATATGTTTTTGTTTTAGATCAAATATTTTCTAATAATTTATTAATATATATATATATATATAAAATTAAAAAATAAATAAATAATTATTTTAAAATGAAAAATATGTTAAATGTTTGGAGGCGGGGGTTTCCCCACTCCCACCCTCGGCAACTCTAGTTGTCGCGACAATTAAGGGGAGGCTCCCCTTTAGAGTTATGTTGTAAAGTTTGTTTGTTTTTTTTATAAATAAATTATATATAATAAATAAATAAATAAATAACAAAAAATATAAATGTTATCATTATTTTATATATATATATATATATATATATATATATATATATATATATATATATATATATATAATACTTATTTTATTGAATATTTTGCAAATAGGATTATGTAGCATTTATTCTTATTTAATTAGGGAATTATATTAGTTGACATTTTCTGCAATTGACTAATGTGGGAGATAAAGTTAAATTATCAATTAATAAAATTTATTGATTAATAATTAAGCAAATTTATTTTCTAAATCAAGGATCTTTTGATGAAATTATATTGTTTTAGTAATTATAATATTTGGAATCAATTTATTTTTATTAACGTTATAAATTGAGTTCTTTTTTATTGGAATTTAATTTAAGAATGTAATTATAATTTTGTTATGGATTATTTTTAATAAATTAATTTGTGTAATGTTGTTTTACAAATTAGTTTATTATTATTAAATTCTTAAGAATATTTTTCCTTCTGCAATTGTGAGTTAGAAGGGGATATTTTTATGTCATCTGTTTATGATTGTTACCAGATGCGGGGTTAGGGTTAATGTGTTATGTTTGTTTGCCTTGCATACTTCTATGACATTCGATTTTGTTATAACACAACCTTGTGGAAGTTTTGGTTTTATTATGATGGAAACTGGTTATGTGTGTTCTTGCAATACTTTGGAACTAGGTTTTGAGTTTTATTATTAATGATGATCTATGAGATGTTTTGAGATTTATGAACTTAGGGTAGGTTATATAGGTGTTAAAGAGGAATTGGCTTGCTTTGGAGGCATCATAGCCCAGAAGTGGCTACCTAGGTATCCGTAGTAGGTTACTTAAATAAGTGATAATATAAAACATTAAATGGGGTTTCAAAATAAATTAATAAGATAATGGATTCCTCACCCATGCCTTGATTGCTAGTATAGGCTAAGAATGGGAGTGGGAGAAGATTCTTGCTTGTTTAGTAGTGGTGGTGAGTCTGGCACGATCAGTTATCCTTGTCTACATGAGAGGATTTCAGGTTCCACATATGTTCACACTTGGGAGTTGGAGTCTAATGAGATCGTTCCAAGGGGTTGACATATGTGATGACACTTCCCTAATTTCATATTAGGTTTCCTACGTGTGTTGGTTGCCTCTAGGTTAGTATGTGAACCTTTGAGTTTTGAGTTGTACTTTTGAGATGGGAACTTATAGGATCTATTACTTAGTATTACCCGTTGATTGATTTTGGTATTGTTATCTAAATGGGGTTTGATATTATATTCTCATCATAGTGGGAGTGCAACCACAAGTTTCCACGAGGTCGAGAGGTAGTGATTCTCTTACCATTTGAGACTCTGACATTCCTATAATAGTGTTAGATGATCCTTGTTGTGGATTGCTTCTTAATTCTATCTTCCTTGGAGACTTGTAAGTTGTATTTACATACCTTATCACTTGTGTAGTTGATGTGGGTTATCATGTATACTTTATGGTTCAGGTGTATTTGTTCATTCTTTGAGATGGTACTATGTAGAAGATTTATATGATTATTGTACTTAATAGATAAAATTATATATGTGCAGTTCTACCTCAAGGAACCCTTGATATTTGTAATCTATATTTGAGATTATGTATATGAGTATATATGGACTTTATGTTTTACTTCCATTTTTTTATTCAATATTGTTTGTAAACTCTTAAGAAAAAACTTATTCTGTAAATTTAGTAATATGTTTTATGTTAATTTCACCTAGGTTCCCTGACGAGGTATTACAATTGGTATTAGAGCCCATATTTCTACACTGGGAACTCTGTAAATTTTGTATGCCCATTAGATGTCTAGTAGTTAAAACATGAAACAAAAACATAGACATGTAACACTCTTGTATTTCAGAGTATTGGTTTATGATCACTTCACATCTTATTTATTTAAAAGATCATTCTTCTTGTTTGAATGTTGTAGGAAAGATGGTCACTGAGACTAGATCTGTTGCTAGAGGTCGTAGAGGGGGCCATCGTAGAGGATGTGGAAGGAGAAGGCTTCCTAGCCCTCATGTGAGTCATACAATTGAGGAGAGATGAGAAGAAAATAATGGTGAGCATCATAGTGATTCAGGAGAGCTTAATGCTATGCAGATTCTTCAGACTATTCTAGACCGTCTACCTGTACAAGATAAGGGTGAACAGGAAGCGTCACACCATTCTGATAATAAGGAGATATAGATATTTAGGAGTCTAAGAGGAAGGGACACTACTCTCAATTAGGAATCTGTAAAGGCTAATCAGATGAGAGACCTTATGAGATCATGACCTCCTCCTTTTGATGGTCTTGGTATTGGTTTCGAGGTAGAGACTTGATTCATTGCATTAGATCGATACTTTTCAATGCAACAATTCAATACCAATGTTAGGGAAAGATGTGCCGTTATGCACCTCGAAGGTTTTGCAACTTCTTGGTGGAAGATTGAGGAGCAAAAATTGGAACTTACCATGGAGATTTTCACTTGGGAGCTATTTCTTGATAATTTTTAGGAACGCTTCTTATCTTATTAGTGGCAGCAGCACTGCATAGACGAGTTCCACAATTTGCGATAATTATCTATGATTATCCAAGATTATGAGCGCCAGTTCTTCAAACTTAAGCCTTATGTAGGATTTAGTGATAAATCACCAATTACGTTGCATCACTTCATCAGGGGGCTTAGTGGTCACATCATTGGAGGAATTAAGGTTCTCGAACCTAAGACCCTCAAGGAAGTGGTTATTAAGGCTACCTTGGTGGAGGCAAATTTGGCTTTAGGGCATGGTGGAGAGGTGGGAGTTTAGACTGGTGTTCCTACACCTTGAGGCTATAGAGGGAATCAAACCCAAGGTGTAGGAAACTTTAGGAAACCTCCTCCCTACTTCCATAATCAACAACAGAAGGGAACGAACCCTCCAACATAGAGAAACGGTCCTCAATGTAATAACTTCTAGAACTTTTTATGCAACAAGTGCAACTAGCCCAATTAGCATGCACAAAGCACACATTCAATTGCTAGTAGGGGCAATTTTCAGAAGTCTATTGCACCCTCCGATGAGAAAGGTCATGGTAGAGGCAATGGTTATTTATTAAGTGGATAGTATGGTCATATTGTAGTAAATTTCCCTCAGCGCGCATCACAATTTTCAAGACAGAGACCTACAACATTTGAGCCTACAGTAGGGGATGTAAGTAGATCTCGCAAAGTATTTGCAATAATGGATCATCATCAAATAGAGCATCAGGGCATTGTGGTAGAAACTACAAGTGCTATTAGAGGTATTTCTCTTTCTATCTTCTTTGATTCAGGAGCTACACATTCTTTTAAATCTTCTTTTGTAGTAGATAATGTGGGCTAGTGGTAGTAAAGAAAGATTTTGGTTGGCAAGTACAGTTATCTCATGGGGCAAAAATATCAAAAAACTCTCTAGTGCATTAATGTGAATTGAACCTGGGTAAATTTATTACCTCGGTTGACCTTCATGTGATTCCTTTGGGATCATATGATATTGTCCTTGGGATGGATTGGTTAGGTTCTCATGGAGCCAACATTGATTGTAGACAAAAGATAATTAAATGCAAGCATGATGTTGGCAAAGATTGTGAGATTGTTGAAATTCAACATCCTATATCTCTTCGTATGATTTCCGCTATGCAACTCAAGAGAAATATGCAAAAGGGTTTTTAGGTAGTTTCTATAACTATGAATGAGCTAGATGAAGTTCAAACTAAGGAAATAACTCTTGATCATCCTACTCTTCAAGAATTCATCGATGTCTTTTCTAATGAGATTTAGGGTATGCCACCAAAGCGTGACATAGATTTTCGCATTGATCTTGTTCCAGGATCACAACCTATATCTAGAGCTCCTTACAAGATGACCACACAAGAGTCGAGCGAGTTTAAGCTCCAATTAGAGGATCTTTTGGTTAAGGGTAGTATTTTTCCAAGTGTTTCCCCATGGGGAGCACTTGTACTCTTCGTTAAGAAGAAAGATGGATCTTTACGCTTGTACATCGACAATAGATAGTTGAACAAGGTAACAATCAAGAATAGGTACTCTTTGCCAAGGATTTATGATCACTTTGATTTGATAAAAGGATCCAAGGTATTCTCAAAGGTTGATCTCAAATCAAGATACCATTAGTTACCCATCCAAGATGCAGATATTCACAAAAATGCATTCTGCATTCGCTATGGATATTATGAGTTCACAGTATCCCTTTTGGTTTAACAAATACTCCATTTGTTTTCATGTGCCTAATGAGTGGAGTATTTCATTCTTACCTTGATCATTTTGTTCTCGTCTTCTTAGATGATATATTGATATATTCTAAATCCATAAAGGAGCATGAGGAACATCTACGATTGGTTTTGCAGTGTCTGTGACAATCCGTTGTATGCCAATGTAGTGAAGTGTGACTTCTTTCAATCTGAAGTTTAGTAATTGGGGCATGTGATCATAGGTGAGGGTATTTCAATAGATTCTTCAAAAATACACGATATAGTAGATTGGCCAACCCCCACCAATGTGTTTGAAGTTCATAGTTTCAGGGGTTTGGCAGGATATTATAAAAGGTTTGTTAAAGACTTCTCTAGAGTTGCATATAAAATTACTTCTCTTCAAAGGAAAGGGAAGAAATATGTTTGGACAGAGAAGTGTGAAGAGGCTTTTCAGAACCTCAAGAAGTGTCTAACCAATGCACATATTCTAGCAATACCCGATCCAACATGTGATTTCATGGTGTGTATTGATGCTTCTTTGGAAGGTCTAGGAGAAGTCCTTATGCAGGAAGGATGTGTGATTTCTTATGAGTCTTGCAATCCCAAGGAGCACATATTGAACTATCCTACACATGATATGGAGTCAGCAACAGTGGTTCATGCATTAGTACGATGGAGATATTTTCTATTGGGACATCGATTAGAGCTTCATAGTGATCACCGTAGCTTACAATACATCTTTACCTAGCCTAATTTGAATGCTAGGCAAAGGTGATAGATGGAGTTTCTTTGTGAGTATGACTTTGAGTTCAGGTACATCCAGCATAAGGAAAATGTGGTAGCTAACACCTTGAGTTGCTGGAGGCATGTGATATCAGCTCTGACTCTTGGTGTAGATTTGTGGAGTCATATACTCCAGACACTTCCTATAGACACTTGGTACAAGGAAGTGAGTTATGAGATTGAGTTAGGGAGACCATTAGAAGGAAGGTTTTCTAGTTATTTTTTAGAGTCAAATAGTCTTGTATGTTATATGAGTCGGATATATGTACCTCCATCAGATGATCTTTGTACTTTGAGTTTATTTGAGGCTCATCATGCACCTTACTCGGCACATCCAGGTGTCAAGATGATGCATGCAAACCTTCAAAAGCTATATTACTGGTCTGGTATGAAACGTGTTATTATTGATTTTGTGGCAAGATGTCTAGACTGTCAGAGGGTTAAGGTAGACCACCAACATCCAACAAAACTTCTACATCCTAATCGCATTCGATCATGGAAGTGAGATATCATTTTGATAGATTACAATGTAGGTTTGCCTATGAATACTCACAAACATGACACCATCATGGTCATTGTTGACCAATTGACCAAAGTGGATCACTTTTCTCCTATGATAGCATCCTATAAAACAACTTCAATAGCTAGGGTATTTATGCAGGATATTGTGAGATTACATGGTATTCCCTGTAGGATTATATCAGATAGGGATCCAGTATTCACTTCTTCTTTTTGGACTTTTTTGCAACATTATCTTGGAGCATAGTTGCATTTTAGTTCGACATATCACCTTGAGACCGATGGTCAAACATAGCAGATTAATCAGGTGCTTGAAGATATGTTGAGGATGTGCGTCATGGATATACAAAATCACTAGGAATACTATTTATATTTGGTCGAGTTTGCCTACAATAATGGTTATCATACATCGATTGGTATGTTGCATTTTCTTGTCATCTTGAGATGATAGGACCAATTGCTTACTGTCTTTCTTTTCTGCCCATCTTATCTCACGTTCATGATGTTTTGGATGTTTTAGTACTTAGGCAGTATATACCAGATGTTGCACATGTACTTGACCAAAATGCTTTAAAGGTAGAGGATGGGTAGTTGGCTTTGGAGCCCGCTCACATACTTCAGTGGTGAGAGTTGACCCTTAGGGATCACACCATAAAATAGGTAAGGGTACTCCAATAGGACCCTACTGATGAGTCATCAACGACTTGGGAGGATGCAACAAGATTACAAAATTTATATTCCTATTTGTTTATAGGCTTCTAGGAATAAACTTAATTTTAGGGGAGGTGGACGTAGTGCCCACCCATAGTTTGTTTTTTTCTATTTTATATTGTCAAATTCTTTTAGGCCACTTTCATGTGTGCATTGAGGTAGGGTTTCTTTCAATTGGTGGTTTGAGGTAGGGTTTGACAACTCTTGTAGATTAAAATTCTTTTATTTTTTATATTTTTTAAAAAGATTATTTTGTTCGTGCACGTTAGGTGTGGATGATATATTTGGTTTTCTTATCGTGCTTAGAATTCTAGTTATTAAGCTTTCGAGATCTTATTTTCATTAATGCTTGGTATGTTAGGAAATACAATAATTAAATCTCATTTTAAATCATCTAGGTTTAATAAAATTTGTGGTAGAAAACCTTAGGGTCTGTACCAAATCGAGTTATCAAAGTAATTTTGCTTCATGGTAGTAGCCAATTATTAGATTTCTCGCTGGTAAATTTTATAGGCAACTATATATATATATATATATAATTAATTAATTACTGTTCTATTCATTCTATTTTGTTGTTTTAAAATATATATATAATATATGTTGTTGTTTTAGATCAAATATTTTCTGATGTTTTATAAAAATATATATCGAATAAAAAATAAATAAATAATTTTTATTTTTTAAAAATATGTTAAATGTTTGGAGGTGGGGGTTTCCCCACTCCCACCCCTGATAGTTCTAGCTATCGCAACAACCAGGGGGAGGCTCCCCTTTGGTTTTATGTCGTAAAGTTATTTTTTATTTTTTTTTAAATAAATAATATATATATAATAAATAATAAAAAATATAAATGTTATTATATATATATATATATATATATATATATATATATATATATATATATATATATATATATATATATATATATATATATATATATATATATATATATATAAAAAATTTAATATTATATATTTAGATAATACTTGTTTTTTTAATATTTTGCAAATAGGATTATGTGGCATTTATTCTTATTTAATTAGGGAATTATATTAGTTGACATTTTTATAATTGACTAATGTGGGAGATAAAGTTAAATTATTAATTAATAAATTTTATTAATTAATAATTAAGGAAATTTGTTTTCTAAATCGAGGATCTTATGATGAAATTATATTGTTTTAGTAATTATAATCTTTGGAATCAATTTATTTTTATTAACATTATAAATTGATTTCTTTTTTATTGAAATTTTATTTAAGAATGTAATTATAATTTTGTTAGTGATTATTTTTAATAAATTAATTTGTGTAATGTTGTTTTACAAATTAGTTTATTATTATTAAATTCTTATGAATCTTTTTCCTTCTGTAATTGTAGGTTAAGAGGGAATATTTTCATGTCATCCATTTATGATTGTTACCAGTGGCGGGGTTAGGGTTAATGTGTTATGTTTGTTTGCCTTTCATACTTCTATCGCATTCAATTTTGTTATGACCCAACCTTGTGGAAGCTTTGGTTTTATTATGATGGAAACTAGTTATGTGTGTTCCTATGATACTTTGGAACCAGGCTTTGACTTTTATGATTCATGATGATCTATGAAATGTTTTGAGATTTATGAACTAAGGATAGGTTACCTAGGTGTTAAAGGAGAAGTGGCTTTCTTTGGAGGCATCGAAGCCCAGAAGTGGCTACCTGGGTATCCTTAGTAGGTTACTTAACTAAATGATAATTAATACATTAAATGGGGTTTCAAAATGAATTAATAAAATAATAGATTCCTCACCCATGCCTTAAGTGCTAGTATAGGCTAAGAATGAGAGTGGAAGAAGATGTTTGCATGTCTAATAGTGGCGGTGAGTCTGACATGATCGGTTATCCTTCTCTACATGAGAGGATTTCAGGTTCCGCGTATGTTCACACTTCGGAGTCGAAGTTCGGTGAGATCGTTCCAAGGGGTTGACATCTGTGATGACACTTCTCTAATTTCATCTTAGGTTTCCTACGTGTGTTGGTTGTCTTTGGGGTTAATATGTGTACCTTTGAGTTTTGAATTGTACCTTTGAGATACAAACTTATAGGATCTCTTGCTTAGTATTACTTGTTGATTGATTTTGGTATTATTTTCCGAATCGAGTCTGATAATATATCCTCAGCACAGTGGGATTGGAACCATAGGTTTCCACGAGGTAGGGAGGTAGTGATTCTCTTACCATTTGAGACTCGGACGTTCTTGTACCAGTGCTAGACGATCCTTATCGTGGATTGCTTCTTAATTATATCTTCCTTGGAGATTTGTGCCTATTCTTTCTTTATTTGTACATTGTACTAAGTTGTATTTACATACCTTATGACTTGTGCAATCGATGTGGGTTATCATGTATATGTTATGGTTCATATGTATTTGTTTATTACTTGAGATGGTGTACTATGTAGAAGATTTATATGATTATTGTACTTAATTGATTAAATTATATGTGTAGTTCTACATTAAGGAACCCTTTGAGATTTGTAATCTATATTTGAGATTATGTATATGAGTATATATGGACTTTATGTTTTACTTCCGCTTTGTTATTCAATATTGTTTGTAAACTCTTAAGAAAAAACTTATTCTGTAAATTTAGTAATATGTTTTAGGTTAATTTCACCTTGGTTCTTTGGTGAGGCATTACACTTGGTATCAGAGCCCATGTTTCTACACTAGGAACTCTGAAAATTTTGTATGCCCATTAGATGTCTAGTCATTGAAATATGAAACAAAAACTTAGACATATAATACTCTTATATTTCAAACTATTGTTTTACGATTACTTCACATCTTATTTATTTAAAATATCGTTCTTCTTGTTTGAATGTTGTAGGAAAGATGGTCACTGAGACTAGATCTATTGCTAGAGGTCGTAGTGGAGGCCGTAGTGGAGGTCGTAGTAGAGGGCGTGGAAGGAGCAGGCTTCCTAGCCCTCATGTGAGTCATAGAGTTGTGGAGAGTAGAGAAGAAAATAATGGTGAGCATCAAAGTGATTCAAGAGAGCTTAATACTATGCAGATTCTCTAGACTATTCTAGAGCGTCTACATGTGCAAGATAAGGATGAACAGGAAGCGTCACACCATTCTGATAATGAGGAGAGATAGAGATTTAGGAATCTAAGAGGAAGGGACACTATCCTTAGTCAAAGAGTCGTAAAGGCCAATTAGATTAGAAACCTTTTGAGATCACGACCTCCTCCTTTAATGGTCTTGATACTAGTTTTGAGGTAGAGACTTGACTCATTGCATTAGATCGATATTTTTCCATGCAAAAATTTGATACCAATGTTAAGGAAAGATGTGTCATTATGTACCTCTAAGGTTTTGTAGCTTCTTGGTTGAAGATTGATGAGAAAAAACCAGAACTTACCATGGCGATTGTCACTTGGGAGCTATTTCTCGAGAACTTCCGGGAACGCTTCTTATCTGATCAGTGGCAGCAACAGTGCGTAGATGAGTTCCACAATCTACAGAAATTATCTATGATTATCCAGGATTATGAGCGTTGGTTCTGCAATCTCAAGCCTTATGTAGGATTTAGTGATAAATCACCACTTATGTTGCAACACTTCATCAGGGGGTTTAATGGTCTCATCATTGGAGGAGTTAAGGTTCTTGATCCTAAGACCATCAAGGAAGCGATTATTAAGGCTACCTTGGTGGAGGTAAATTTGGCTTTAGGGCATGGTGGACAAGTGGGAGTTCAGACTGGTGTTCCTACACCTTCAGGCTATAGAGGGAATTAGACCCAAGGTGTAGGGAACTTCAGGAAACCTCCTCCCTACTTCTGTAATCAACAACAGAAGGGAACAAACTTTCCAGCACAGAGCAACGGTCCTCAATCTAAGAACTTTTTAAACTTTTTACGCAATAGACGCAATCAGCCTAGTTAGCATGCACAAAGCACACATTTAGTTTCTAGTAGGGGTAGTTTTCAGCAATCTATTGCACCCTCTGATGGGAGAAGTCATGGTAGAGGCAATGGTTGTTTATTATGTGGATAGTATTGTCACATTGTAGTGAATTTCCCTCAACGTGCATCACAATTTTTAGGATAGAGACCTAAAACTTTTGAGCCTATAGTAGGGGAAGTCGACAGATCTCACAAAGTATTTGTAGTAGTGGATCATCATCAGGGGAGCATTAGAGAACTATGGTAGAAACTTCAAGTGTTATTAGAGGTATTTCTTTTTCTATCTTATTTGATTCAAGAGATACACATTCTTTTATTTCTCCTTTTGTAGTAGATAAATCTGGGCTAGTGGTAGTAAAGAAAGACTTTTGTTGGCAAGTAGAGTTAGCCTCTAGGGCAAGGATATCAACAAACTCTCTAGTGCATTAATGTGAGTTGAACCTGGGTAAATTCATTACCTCGATTAACCTTCACGTGATTCCTGTGGGATCATATGATATTGTCCTTGGGATGGATTGGTTAGGTTCTCATGGAGTCAACATTGATTGTAGACAAGAGATACTTAAATGCAAGGATGATGTTGGCAAGGATTGTGAGATTGTAGAAATTCAGCGTCCTATATCTCTTTGTATGATTTCTGCTATGCAACTCAAGTGAAATATGTGGAAGGGTTGTCAAGTATTTTCTATAACTATGAATGAGCTAGATGAAGTTCAAACTAAGGAAATAACTCTTGAAAATGATTTACTAAGATTAATTATGTGGTCTAAATAATTAAATCTTATTAAATATAAAAAATTAAATGTGAAGATATTTAATTAATAAAAATTAATTAAATACATTTATTAATTAGAAAGACTTAACTAAAAAATTAATGGTGGAATTTATAGATTTAAATAAATATTAAATTCAAATTTAAGGTAAATTAGATAAAAAATAATAATAAAATGATTAAAATAATATTATTTTAGTTAAAATTGATATGCAATTAGTTGCAAATTCAATTTAAATAAATTAAAAGAATAAAATAATTTTTATTAGTTAAGTGAACTGATATAAACAAGAAATACAAAAGAATACATTAATTTTTTAATTAGAAAATTGATGAAATTATGAAAAAAAAAGAGATTGATGTGAATAAAGTTTGTTGAGTTGAGCTGAGATCTGAGTTTGCATGGTTGAGTTCAAATTCCAAATTCTTTTTTCTTTATGAGGAAGATTTGAGTTATTATTCTAGAGACAGATTTTGCAGGTTTTGGGTGGAAGGATTGAATTGAAAGATTTTTGTGAAAGCTTGAGAATTTTTCAAAGGTTTTTTAGTCTTCTTTGTAGTTTCTTTCAATTGTGGGTTTGAGGTAGAGTTTGAAAACTCTCGTAGATTAAAATTATTTTATTTTTAAAAAAAATTATTTTCTTCGTGCCTCTTAGATCTAGATGATATATTTGGTTTTCTTATCATGCTTAGAATTCTGGTTATCAATCTTTCGAGATCTTGTTTATATTAATGATTGGTATGTTAGGAAATATCATAATTAAATCTTGTTTTAAATCAACTACAGTTTGATAAATTTGTGAAAAAACCTTAGGATTTGTATCAAATCGAATTATCAAAGTAATTTTGGTTCCTGGTAGTATCCAGTTATTAGTTTTCTCACTGATATATATATATATATATATATATATATATATATATATATATATATATATATATATATATTCTATTTTGTTGTTTTAAAAAAGAATATATATGTTGTATTTTTGGATCCAAATTTTTTTGATGTTTTATAAAATAAATATAATAAAATAAATAATTAAAAAAAATATACACCCCCACCCCCAACAGGTATAGTTGTCGTTGCTACCATGAAGAGGCTCCCCTTTGGAATTATGTTGTAAAGTTTTTTTTTTTTAAATTTATATATATATATATATATATATATATATATATATATATATATATATATACTTCTTTTTTTGAATATTTGGCAAATAGGATTATGTGACATTTAATCTTATTTAATTAGGGAATTATATTAGTTGATATTTTTTCTAATTGACTAATGTGGGAGATAAAGTTGAAATATTAATTGATTAATAATTAAAAAAATTTGTTTTCGAAATCGAAGATCTTATGATGAAATTATATTATTTTAGTAATTATAAGCTTTGGAATCAATTTAATTTTATTAACGTTATAAATTGATTTCATTTTTATTGGAATTTAATTTAAGAATGTAATTATTGTTTTGTTAGTGATTATTTTTAATAAATTAATTTGTGTAATGTTATTTTACAAATTAGTTTATTATTATTAAATTCTTATGAATGTTTTTCCTTCTGCAATTGTGGGTTAGGAGGGAATCTTTTTATGCTGTCCATTTAATATTGTTACCAAAGTCGGGGTTAGGGTTAATGTGTTCTATTTGTTTGCCTGCATACTTTTGTGGCATTCGATTTTGTTATAACCCAACCTTGTGGAAGCTTTGGTTTTATTATGATGGAAATTTGTTATGTGTGTTCCTACGATATTTTGGAACCAAGTTTTGACTTTTATGATTCATGATGATCTATGAGATGTTTTGAGATTTATGAACTTATTAGGTGTTAAAGGGGAACTAATTTGCTTTGAAGACATTGAAGTCTAAAAGTGGCTCCCTGGGTATCCTTAGTAAGTTACTTAAATAAGTGATAAATAATACATTAAATGGAGTTTTAAAATGAATTAACAAGATAATAAATTCATCGTCCATGTATTGAGTGCTAATATAGACTACGGATGAGAGCAAGAGAAGATGCTTGTCCGTCTAATAGTGGCAATGAGTCTAGCATGATCAGTTATCATTGTCTACATGAGATGATTTTACATTCCGCATATGATCACCCTTAAGAGTCGAAGTCCAGTGAGATCGTTCCAAGGAGTTAACATCTGTGATGACACTTCCCTAATTTCATCTTAGGTTTCCTACGTGTGTTAGTTGTCTCTGAGTTAGTATGTGTACCTTTGAGTTTTGAGTTATACCTGTGAGATAGAAACTTATAGGATCTTTTGCTTAGTATTACATGTTGATTGATTTTGGTATTGTTATCTAAATGGAGTCTAATGTTATCTTCTCAACACGGTGGAAGTGGAACAACAGGTTTCCACGAGGTAGAAAGGCAGTGATTCTCTTACCATTTGAGACTTCGACGTTCTTGTACCAGTGTTAGATGATCCTTGTTGTGGATTGCTTCTTAATTCTATCTAACTTGGAGATTTGTACATATTCATTTTTTATTTGTACTTTGTACTGAGTTGTATTTACATACCTTGCGACTTGTGCAGTGGATGTGGATTATCATGTATACTTTATGATTCAAATGTATTTGTTTATTCTTTGAAATGTACTATGTAGAGGATTTATATAATTATTGTACTTAATAGATTAAATTGTATATACATAATCCTATGTTAAGGAACCCTTGAGATTTGTAATCTATAATTGATATTGTGTATGAGTATATATAGACTTTATGTTTTTACTTCTACTTTGTTTTTCAATATTGTTTGTACACTTATTAATATCTTTTAAGTTTATTTGTCCTGGGTTCCTTAGAAGGCCATTACACTCTTTGAGCAGTGTAACTTACATCTTTTGTCACATACAAACCATGATTTTGAGGGTACAACAAAAAATTGGCATTTAAGTGTGATAACAGCTGGCCAAAATCTATAAATATAAGGCCACTTCTACATTGGTATAACTAATGGAAGTGGCATTACTATTGATTACGCTTCAAAAAAATTGGACCAAATGTTCACTTTCACATTCTAGATTTAAAAAAATGAAAATTAATGAATCTTGGCTGTAATTTTTCATTAATTTTCAATTTGTATTGACATTTGTCAAATCACTAACCTATGAATTTATGAATATTTCTTTTATGCAAATTTTGAGATTTTTTAAAGTTATTGGTAATCGTATGTCTCTGTGTGTGTGCGCATGTTTATTCGGCAGCTGGTCAGTGGGAGCAAAAAAGGGGAGATGCTGACTTACACCCATCTCCAAACCAAGAGCTGCAACTTAGATCAACTGCAACTTAGATCAATACCTAAAGAAAAAGAATTATTCAGCAACACAAACAGCTATTGTAAAATGATAAAGAACTAATGGTGGGATCATTTCCTAGATAGGAAGTATCTGAAAAGTCTGATATTAACATCGCCAGCTGCAAGATAGGATATTTGACACATTCCAAATCATCTTCACGATATGTCTGACCAATCCAAACACTACAACACACGAGGCAAACATGTTTTGTTAAAAGCATATTTCGTAACAGATAATAGCGTATTTCCCATCTTCAAACTATCAATGGAATATCTCAAAATTTTATTCAAGACACTTCAGTGCATAATTTTTTTGTAATCAACTTGGAGGCTGTTATAAGGCAGTTCTAAATAGTTTCAAACCAGACTATTGCTAAGGGTCTGCATAATAGCAATAATTCCAAACTACTATTATAAATTTGCCCTATCACAGAAGAAGAGAGAAATTTCACTTTCATATAATTAAAAATTTCCAATAGGATTAAATGTAAATAACAAGCACAGTGTTCGGTCCTGACACAATATTATATATGTCACTGCAGAAATAGTGAAGATTTAGCCACTTGCAAGTTGCAATTAATAATCTTTACCGTGCTTTGTTGTCTACAGCTATTCACTTCGAAATTAGTAGATAAGCAGCTATTCACTTCGAATTTAGCAGATAAGCAAAAATCATAATGTATGTCTGTGACTAAGTCTGAACAAGTATATCAAAGTGTAAGTCCTACAAAGACCAGAAGCAGATAAGCATGGGTTTCCACCAACTGAATTCAAGTAATAAAATTTGATTGCAAATCAGTACATCCATTCTACATAAATGAAGTTTGCTTATATCTGCAAATATCTATATTACAATATGCGTACCCATGCTTCACTTTCACATATAGATCTAACCCGGTTGCCATACACAGCTTTTACCTCCCACTGACAAGGAACTCATATCAACATATTTACCCGCTGATATTTTAACAAATGGTCAAGAAATTATGAACAAAAAGATGGCACCTATTCCTCTTAAACAAAAATAAATTTCACAGATACCACCTACATATATTACATTTCAGCACCCGGATTGGACTTTTAATATAATAATTATGCTGATATGCTGTATCATATCCAGGTAACTCATTACTTTTACCTCGCATTGATTATAATTTATAGACATTACAGAGCTTGTATCACTTTTTACAACAAGCTCAAACTATAAGAATCCTCCAGGGGTAATACGCATATAAGAAATTGCATTACCCGTTCTTTGAATCATCAGGCAATTGCAAACCCATTAATCCAAGTAAATTTGAAGCAGGCCCTGGCATGCCTTCTTGTGAGGAGAATGAGTTGAGAAGACTTTGGACAAGGTTAAAATCAACATCGACTGGCATCAACTCATCATCCACATTCCCTTGAACATCAGTTTCTGACTGCACCCACAAATAAAAGATAGTGATCTGTCAATATGGCAAATGCAACAACTGACAAGTCATAAAAGACTTGACCAGTAGCGACCAGGTGAACTCAATTTGTAAAGATAAAAATCAATTGCATTCGAAGTGAAAGAAGGGTCAGATGCCAGAATAAACAGAATTACTTGCAAAATTAAGGCACAACATAACCCATAAATCAAATAAATTCATAAACATATTGCAGGTTGACAATAATCTTTTGCAAAGAAGCTGAAAGAGATGAACACTGATTAAAAAGATGAAATCAAAAAGGAATTTAAATACCATGTGTGGGGTATTCAAAATTCATGGAGACCAAAGAAAGATGACTTTCTCATCATCTAATGGGGAGGTATTAGAAGCCCAATACAATATGAAGTCAAATGTCTTATGTTCCAGGCTCCAGCAATAGGCATCAAACAGATGATTCTAATAAACAATTGTTTGTGGTCCAATTTCAGACACAAGCAGAACAGGAATTTCAAGTAGGTGTCATATAAAAATATATCTGAAAAAAGGGGCATCCATGTAATGTCCCCTGTTAGGACCTTACTTAATTTATCCTAAATTTCCTAATTAGGGTTTGGTTTGTAATGTCCCCTGATAGGAATAGTCATTTATTTTATTACATTTAAATTATATGTACAAATTATTATCATCCATTACTATTCCAGCTTAATGGCGGAAGAAGTAGGTGTTATCCAAGTTGCCTAGATACCAACTTGCAATGAATTCCCTCAAAGTTTACAGATCCAAGCTCTTAAGCCTTTCTTGGTACGATGCCCGCAAGGCAGTCAGGGTCGCTGATCCCCGCCCTATTTTGGGACAAAGATCCATTGCTTGGATTTATACAAGCCCCTCCTTGGTAAAATTACAGCTTCCCTTCTATAAGTCAATAGTAATAGGATTTGGATATATATATATATATATAATATTGATTATCATTATTGATATATATTGATTGTTATTATAAATATATATTGATTGTTATTATAAGAATGTCTATATATATATATATATATATATATATATATTCTATTATAAACATTGAATATACATTTCTGAGTTTATGATTATTTCTGTATAGGTAAGACCATATATGGGTCCCTCACTCATAATAGAATTTAGATTTATTATTCAACAGTCAGAATTACCGCTTGATTACTTGCCAGCAATACTTATTCCTTTATGATGAGTAACAAATGTATTTATAATCTTAACTATCCTCATTATTAAATAACAGAATACTGAACATACCCCAGATATATATGATTCCGATATATATAAATATATATGCCCATAGAATTCTGATTTTGTTATTATATTTAAATGTTGTATATATTAATTCATATATATTTCTGATTCTATATATATATTCTGATTTCACTATTACCAATATATATAGATCCCTTATTTCAAATCATATTCTGTAGACTAATATTGATCTGTAAGTAATTTACATTATACTAAATATGCTGTCAGACAATGTCTGGCAGCACTCAAATATTTTACTCTCCTTAAAATCCATACTGTATATATTTTATATCCTATGATCCTATTTTATTATTCCTTCTTCCATTGGTGTTTGTTATTGCTTTGCTGTGGTAGAACTAAGGTCTGAATTGACCGATTCTGTTCTTATCTCTTCTCAAGACATTAACGTTTCCACTTATTTTCTTTCCCCCCCCCCTCCTGAAGGATGTATGCAAATGCTTACTTATATCCACCATTTGGAAAGGTTCAACCACTGACGCTAATAGACGTGTCTACTCTTAATCGGACTGGTTGATAAATCTAAATCTAAATAGATATTTAACACAACATGCCGTCTGTATTGCCTGTTACCAATGGCGAGGGTATAGTTTATTAAGCATATCCGTCTTAAGTGTTAATGTTGACGAGCCTATGACCTGGTCTTAACCGTCAACGAATGATATTATTCTCCATATTATTCATTGTTACGAAGTGATATCTCATATCGGGTATTGATATTTCGTCCTTGATATGGTTATTATATTTATTCCCATAAATAAATTATTACATAGTTAATAAACTATATATGTTCGATAGTCTAATACAATATATAATATTTATTATTAAATATATTTTTATTCATTAACTTATTTGTTTATTATTTAATAAATATATTTTAATAATTATTTATTTAATGATTAATATTTTCATTTAATCAATTACTTAATTATTAATAATTACATTGAGAAATAGGATTGATCAATATACATTGAATTCTTTTTACAGATAGGGGATATCACAGGTTGTTCATCTTCTCGCAAGATTTTCTATTTGATCATCTCCCACAGATTAATTGAGCCTGTTGAAGCCTTGACATAAATAACAAAAGTTCCTTGGCTATATGGATCTCAAGATTGATTCTATAAAGCCAAATTTTGGATTCACAGCAAAATTGGGATTCACAAAGTCAAACCTTAGCAAGGTTTTACAATTTACCAAAAGATGATAAAGATAGATGTCTCAAAGATATTCAATGAGAGCTACGTTAGACTCGAATTCAAATCAAAGACTCGGAAGTATTACAAGCTAAATTTATAACTTGTTGAACTTAAAGTCTGTACTGTAAATTAAATTGCATCCTAAAGAATACACATTGACCGTGAATAATTTTCTATCCCCAACATCATAATGTAATAAAAGCAATCATAATGTTAGGAAAGCTTGACACTTACCTGAGTGATAATTTTTAAGCTTGATGAAATCGAAATTTTAATCTAATTTTAAATTGTTTACTCTTGATTTAGGCAATCATAAAACTTTGGTGTTAATTCTGTACTGCATTGAGATCATAATGATTGTTTGGTTTTGATAATGCTTAAGACCTTGATCTAATTGTGGACTATTAGTTTGAACTATGAATAGAATTGAGATAGTTATTAAATTATGAATTGATTGAGATTGAGATAATTGACCAATTGATGACGTCTGCATGTGGCTTAACAAGAATTATATGAATTTGATCTCTAACAATACATGTGGAATGTAAATGTTATAAAACTAGAAATTTAAACATGTATGATCTAGAAATAGATGATGACTTGAAATATTAGAATGTTTGAATTAAAGCAAATCCAGGAATTCTCTGATTAAGGTTATGGTTGATTTTATCACATTCAGAATTTCAGTGTCATGATCCTTTGGTTTGTACACATTAAGGTTGCAGGTCACAGGTCACCTGGAGGGTTCAACTTCAAACAAAATAGAACAGAGGTACTTGGTTCCATGGTGTCGGCAATTGAGTCAGATATGAGCAACACACATCACATCAGCATCCAAAAGCATCGGATGAGGCACATGAAATAAAGTGTCAAAGGTAGCACAAGCACTAATGAGAACTAAACTGAACTGAGAGTAACCTGAAAACGAAGATCATGCCTGAACAGCAGTGAGTCTCGGAGACCAAAACCAATAAGAAGTTTAAGGCATGGAAATGTTGGATTGGAGGATTGAGTTAGCAAAAAACTAGCAGAATCTTATGGGCTGATCAAATGGGTGCAGTGAAATATTACAGATGACAATTGTAAAGAGAGGACAAAAAAGCAACCGGCAGAGAATTTGAACACAGTCAAAAGCCTGACAGCTTAAAAGCAGCAGATGGAAGAAGAATAATGACTTTGTCATGTGAGATCCAAGGCTGAAGTTAATGAGTGGCCAAATCGAACCAATAGAAGGAAGATAGGTGTCAATGGAATGTCAAAGAGAGCACAAAAAAATAGACGTCAAACAAGTGTGCAAGAATTAGCTTGACAATAGCACAATCTATAGCATTTTAATAAATATTCATTGTCAATCTATTGCAATATTTGACCAAAAATGTCAGTGAGGAAGTAGAATTCCGTTAAAATATAGTTAGCAGAAGAGCAGGTGAATGGTGACTAGATTGAAAAGGATTGCAGAAGAGTAAGGATGTATTTGGGAGCAATCAAATTGTGTTTGTTTATCTATTAAAGACTTAAAGTGAATATGTTTATCTATGCCACCATCTGATTTGGACCAATACACAAGGAACTTGTAATATCCCCCCTCTACTAATGAAATTTAATATTAAGTCATAATAGAATTAAATATAAATAAATAAGCGATTAATGTTATTAGCAAAATAATCAAGATTAACAAATATCAATTATATATATATAATGAATATTCTATTAGTCAATAAATAATAAAGGTTGCAACCACTCATAATTACAAGATATATATAGGCATTCCCAATCATTCAACCAGGGGGCAGGGACGAAGGAGACATATTAGCAGTAAGGAATAAAAAAGGAAGATTATAAAAAGATATTTCAGAATGATCACATGGAAGGATCAATAAAGAAATAATTAATTATATTTGGTATGGAATACGTATCATCTGCACTAATCAAAGACAATACATATTATATTATATGGCTGAAAAAGTATCGTATGACAGCATACTAATATGCTGTATCTAATCTATGAATTAATACTGAATTACAGATACTATAGCTGCATTCTACGATGGGCCAAGAACCCATATGTTGTCATATATATATATATATATATATGTATGTATGTAAAAATAATAGAATAGGAATGGGGAATAGAAAAGGAATATGGAATAGGAGCAGTAAAAGGAAATATAAAAGGCAGATGATCTGATATCTTCAGATTACCGATATGGGAAAACAAGTCTCTGTTTGTTTACTGGCAAGCGTTGGGTAACAACTGACTATGATTTAATATTGCTTTACAAAGGATATATCGGAATCCTAGCATTGATAAGGAACTCTTAGAGGGTCTTATATATATAAGAATTATATCGATTATATTATAGAGACACATATATATATACTCCGATTTGTCACCTGCCGGACTGGAAGGAAGGAATATAAGGATGTCTTCAAGGAGAGCTTGTGTAAATCCCGCCAATAGCTTCTGTCCCAAAATAGGGTGGGGGTCCGCATCCCAATAGTTTGGGCTTGGACTTGTAAACCTTGAGGGAGCCTATTGAGAATGGTCTCTAAGCGCCTCGGTCGCATCCTAAAGTCTTCCTATCCAATTCGACAGGGTAATAAGTTGGACATGGGACCATCAATATAATCATAAGAGGAAATATAAATTCTATTTAATTATCATTTCATTTAATTAAGTTGGAATACTAAATAGATCTATATGAATTACAAGCATGATGAGTAGACTAGTGTGATCCAAGATTACAAACTAACAAGGGGCATTACAGAACTTTGTGGCATGGATAAAATCTATCCATTTGAATGATTGTCTATGCAAAATACAAATATTAACATACAAGAACCTTTGAGGTCCTATGTGATGCAAAGAAAATAAAAAATATTGTACAACTATGAAGCCTTGGTATATTTGATGACTCGACCCCAATCTGGGTTTGGTGCTCCAATGCCTACTTGGAGCCTAACAGGGGTTTGATGGCCCTTTTTGCCCTATTCATCCTTTTCTTGGGCCCCGACATATAAATAGTAAAAATAATTATGTGTTATTGTTTGTTAAATCTATATTCCATCTATGATCAGTACATGTGTTTGTATTCTCTGAGTAGAAGATTGTATCTACTTAGGAATGGTGAAAAAGGTACATCAAAACATAAATTGCTCTAAATCAATTTGCAATCCCGTGCTTAGATGTCACTCATTGCCCCCAATGGAACTCAATACCTACTGTAAGGGTAGCCAGGTGGAACATCTAATCCACTCACTTTGTTTGGTCAGTGGTATTAAAATAATGTAATGTTTCTTTAATGGTCATCTTGGTTTGTTTAGGTAGTTTCTATTTCCGACTTTTACGTTTGTTTCTTTTAGAAACATCATAATGTAATTGCCTATATATTGTAAACTCTGTTTTCACCATTGAATATCAAAGTAAGTCGATGAGGTTTTATAGAGTTTGGCAAATTTTTTAATAAAAATTCAAGCCTCCCTGGAATTTTTTCAAAAAGTTTTTAATCGTTTTTTAATGTAAAAAATGTGGTGTAATTTCTGCAATTTTTGAAGGTTTTTATAACCTGGTTTTTGTCATTGTCGGATTTTGGACTTTTTTGTCCTTGTTCAAGGCACCAATTCTGACTTGCAGTTCTTCTCTGCAAATTGCGTCTTCATTTTGCACAGTTTTCCGCAGCCTATTCTTTGCATTTTGGATCACAAACGGGGCATTTATGTTTGTGTTTGTCTGCACAGTGTTTTTGAATGGTTTTTCATGTACGACAGATTCTACAGTCATTTATGTTAGCGATGGGTTCTTGCTTTGCTACCTCTATGTTTCAGCAGTTCATGGGTTTGCAAGCATTGTCTATATTCTGTGACCCTTTTACGTGCCATTCCATGGGTTTCTTTCTTTTGTGCACAATAGTGGTTTTCAAAATCACAATGGGGAATTTTATTCTCATCCTGCTGCTTCTTACAACCTAGAGTTTTTTCTTGCGACAACTCTTGCTTCTGTTTTTTTGCAACAATGCTTGCAGAGTTTTCACCTTGCCAATCTTCCAAACCCGCATCGGCAAAAACATGATTTTCTGAAAATTGCACAGGGTTTGGATGCATTTTCAAGGCATGGCACAGATTCTTTCTGCGATGAAGCATTTTTCTAAGTTTTCTAATTTTTGTCCATGAAAAATTGTGTTGGAGGGTTTTATAATTTTTTCCTAATAAAACTATTGATGTGTTTTGATCATAGTTCCAGGACTCGCCGCGAGTCATGTGAGTAGTCCGAATCGCTGAGCTGAGCAAACCTTGCCAAGTTTTTATGACTTGGCCCGAGTCATGGAATATGATATATAATTTCATATATATATGATTATAACAGTATATAATTTCAAGGGTTTTTTCATTTTGCCGAGTCATTGCCGAGTTGTAGCCGAGTCATGAGTTGAATCGGCCTTGCCGAGTCCGAGTCTGGAAACTCTGGTTTTGATCGATTTTTCTCCTCACAAATTGTTTCTAGGGTTTTTCAATTTTCTCTTTAAAAAACATTTCTAGGTTTCATAATTTTTTCCTAAAAATTATCTATATGGTTTTGTAATTTTTTCCTCAAAAAACATTACTTGTTCCGTTTCATAATTTTTTCCTAAAAATTATCTATATGGTTTTGTAATTTTTTCCTCAAAAAACATTACTTGTTCGGTTTTATAATTTTTTCCTCCAAAAATTACTGTTAAGTTTTATAATTTTTTCCTCCAAAAATTACTGTTATGTTTTATAATTTTTTCCTCAAAAAATTATTGTTGGGTTTTTCTCCTAAAAAATCAGGAAGTCTTTTGTAGGTGATCTCAGCATCACATACAGGGTTTGGCAATTTTCTCCACAAAAATAGTGGTTTCTTGTAGTGTATTTTAGGTTGTAATGCTCATCTGCAAAAGTTTTTGGTTATTTTTTCAACAAAATCATGGCTCTTTTTTCTAAAGTAGTTCAGGTTTGGCAATTTTCCCCTAAAAATCGTGGTTTCGATTGGAGACGTTCTCGGTGTCAATTTATACTAAAAGCTTGTGAACATGGGTATGTTTCTTAGATGAATTTTTGATAGCCATATTAGATTGTGATTAAGCAAGCTCTAATCAGACGGCCTTGTGTAAGTTTTGTGCAATAACTTTGAGCACCCTATAATAATGCAATTAGTTGGCTGACTTGCAGTTGAAGCTACAAGTGTATCTTTTGGCTTAAAGTCATAACCAGTCAGTTCGTATGGTTTTAAATCATAACCAAGCAGTTTGGTTTTTGAGTTAGTCGTGCCTTGATTTTGTGCTTAAATGTTTCCATTTGTTTTAGACGTAAGGTTTGACCTACATAATGTTGCTATTTTAAGTGTTTGTCACATCCTAAAAACAGCTACCTTGAATGTCGTTTGATCAGGCATTCACTTCAAGGAAGGCTATCAATTTTTAGTTTTTTGAAACCCCAAATATGTGGTCAAACCAGAGATCACAAACTCGTCGCAAGTTTGGCAAGTTGACGGGCCGAGGTGAGCTGGCCGAGTTCTGCTGACTCAGCAGCTTGACCCAGCAGGTCATGGAACATGACCCACATGACTCGCTGAGTCCTGCCATGACCTACTGGGTCCAACGGCTATGACCCGCGCCGCGGCAGCTGCCGACCGGCCAAGCAAAAAACAAAAAAATTATTAAGTTTTTCGCTTCTTTTTTTTACATACCTTTTCTATTTTGCCCTAAAATGCATTATATTTGCTTGTTATGAGAAGAAGAGAGGAAAAGGGTGAGAGAGGAAGAAAAACAAGAGGTTGTAGGTTTGCAACCAACAGGGAAGAAGAGCATCAAAGAGTTCACAAATCACATAGGGGAGGCCATAGGTTTGCATAGAAAGCATCAAGGAGTCCATAGTAGCTGTTCCAAGACTTCTCAACTCATTTGAAAGAGGTAAGTGTTAAATTTTGTAGATTTTATTGGCTTTTTTTATATGGTTATGGATTTTTCATTTTTTTGTTAATTTTTTTTAGTTTAACTTTCCAAATCTTGAAAGTTTTCTATTAAAATATAAATTGCATACTTCCATGAGAGAAGTAGAAGTTAGAACAATAGCAAACCCTAGATCTTTTTTAGAAAAAAATTGTAAACATGTATTTACAAATTTTTTCTTAAAAAATGTAGGTTTGCTGATTTTTCTAAATTCTTCTTTTGAAATTTGAAAATTTTGAAAAAAAAATACCAATGCACAAATGTAGAGATTGCTGATTTTTTCTATTAGTTTATAACTTTATAACTTTATGAAATACAATGCACAAATGGTAATTTGTTCAAAAATTGTCTTATTGCAGCAACCTTCACGTTTTGAACTTAATTTTTCCCAATGCCTCAAAAGGATCCAGCTTGGAAATATATTGAAGACTTTCCTAGTAGACAAAAGAATCAAACAAAATGTTTTTTTTTTTTGTAAAGAAATTAATCATGGTGGCATCAATAGATTTAAATACCATATCGTCGGCATACCTGGCAATGATGTTGAACTATGTAAAAAACAAATTGTCAAGGCAAAACGTTTCTGTATAGTTCTGTTAGAAAAACATGCACAAGAAAAGGAAACTAGGAAGAGGCAATTGGAAGAGTTAAGTGTTATTGGGTCCCATTCATCCGCATCTGCATCCACATCCACAGGCTATGTTGGAGAGGGTTCTTTCATGCCTCGCTTTCGTCCTAGTGCTTCTGTTTCTGCTTGCTCCTAGTGGCATTGTTACCCTTGGCCCTAGAGTCTCAAGATCCACGTTGGACAATTATTTTGTGACACAAAGTACTCCTAGCGCACAACCCTCACTTGAGAGCATGGGTTGGAACAAGGAGGTTCATGATGCTACAAGAAAACAAATTTGCAAGTTTTGGTACTTTTGCAACATTTCATTTATTGCAGCCAAGTAATCTTTTTTATTTGATTGCTTTAAGTTTAAAAGTAAATTTTAAAATTTATACTTTGAAGTTGAACTCTTCTTTGTCTAATCATAATCAATTTGTGACAAGTCTCCTTACTAGCAAGGCATGGTAGATGTCGTAACCATTTGTGGGGCGGGGTTTAAACTGATGCTGAGTTAAGTGGCCCACTCTTATTAGAAATGGTTGATGATATGAAAGTTGAGCTGAAGGACCACCGACAGTCTTGGACCCAAAAGGGTTGCACCATCATGACAGATGGTTAGACAAATAGGAGGAATAGAACACTCTTAAATTTTCTTGTTTCTTGTGGAGGTGATTGATCACTCTACTTCCCTAAATGCATTATATAATTTAAATTTTGATTTGTTGATTGATCCATGATAATCAATAAGTATTTTGCTTTGTTTTCAGGATCCACCATGTTCTTGAAGTCCATTGATGCTTTCTCATATGTGAAAAATGTCACATACTTATGTGAGGTTATTGAGGAAGTCATACATGAGGTGGGAGAAGAAAATGTAGTGCAAGTGGTGACGGATAATGCAGCAAGTTATGTTGTTGCAGGTAAACTTTTAAGTTTTACTTTTAACTTTTGATGGAGAGGCATCCATGAATTTATTTAAAAAAAATTTATCACATCTAAATTTCTAATTAATTTAAAATTGTTGCAGGTAAACTTTGATGGAGAGGCACCCAAAAAAAATTTGGTCTCCATGTGCAGCCCATTGCCTTGACCTCATGTTGGAGGATATTGGTAAGGTTGAATGGGTGAAAGCATGCATTGGAAGGGCCAAAAATATTTGCAAATTTGTTTACAATCATGCATTGGTCCTTAGCATTATGAGGCAATACACGGTGGAAGAGGAGTTGGTCCGTCCTGGTATCATGAGATTGGCCTCAAATTTCCTCACACTAAAATCCCTAATGAAATCAAAGGCAACTTTGAGGCACATGTTTGTTGGTGGGGAGTGGACTTCCTCATCCTATGCTACGACCACTGCAAGGAGGGATGTGGCAGATTGCATTTTTTATGAGTTAGGTTTATTACAATTTAACATTTAGTATTTACTTTTAACTTATATGCATATTTTTGTTTTGTTTGCAATTTTGCTTATTTTCATGCACACTTGTGACTTAACTATTTTTGTTTAACATTATTTGTAGGTCACTGAGCCCCTTGTAGTTCTCCTACGAGTTGTTGATGGGGAGAAGCCCTCTATGTGTTGCATATATGAGGGCATGGATAGGGCCAAGGAGGCCATTAAATCCATATATGCAGGAGTTGAGGATAAGGATGGCCCCATTTGGGAGATAGTTGATAGGAGATGGCAAAACCAACTTCACAGGCCCATCCATGTAGCAGCTTGTTTCCTCAATCCAGCATTTCATTTCCACAATGACTTCAAGGCAGATGAGGAAGTTCTTAGTGGCCTATATAGAGTGTTTCAAAAGATGTCTAGTGATGGTACATCTACACTACACAAGATTGATAAATATAATAGTGAAGGGGTGATGTTCGCAAGCAAGATGTGCAAAGATGTTGGGACAAAATTTCAGCCAGGTAGAAATAAATGTTAAACTTAAGATTCTTAAGTTTATGGCTCATGCATTTTGATTTTATTATCTAGCCTTAAAGTTGGAAATGAGACTAATTCTTTTTTCTTTTCCTTATTTCAGATAGATGGTGACAAATGTTTGGGCTTACAACCCCAAACCTTCACAAAATTGTCATCCATATTTTGAGTCAGCCATGCAGCGCTTCTAGATGTGAACGCAATTGGTCCATGTTCGAGCACATCCACTCAAAGAGGCGTAATAGATTGTCTATGGAGAGGTCGAATGATCTTGTCTTTGTTCATTACAACCTCCGTCTTAGGACCAAACAAATTTTGGATACTGACTCCTCTCCGATCACTCTAGCAAAGATTGATCTAAAGTCCGAGTGGCTCACTGAGTCCACCGATCATGTCTTCACTGAGGACTATGAGTGGGTTGACCAAGCAAACAGAGAAACAAAGGTTGTGGCTATGGCAGAGGAGGATAGAGCATGATCAGGAGCCCGCGCAACTAATGTTGATCAAAGTGGCACCTCACAGGTAAAGACTATGGCTTGTCAGCCATCCAAGACCTACCTCAAGACGCCTTTGTAGGAGGCAAACAAACTACTCTAAGGGCTGAGCTAGAGCCTGAGCCATAGACTTGTTTTTGGATTTCATGGATTTTATATACTTTTGACAATATTTATAATTCTGCATATCTATGTTTTCTATTTCTTTTAGCTACAATTTACGTTTGTACTTATGTGATGGATGTATGTTTATGTATGTGATCAAATTAGCTTCTATTTGATGATGTTATAATGTCTCTAAGCTTTATTCAATAATGGGTGCATGAAACAAGTTTTAAATTGTTAAAAATCTCTAAATTTCAAGGGTTTTTTTCATTTTGTCGAGTCATGAGTCGAGTTGGCCTTCCTGGGTCCGAGTCAAGTCCAAGTCTGGGAACTTTGGGTCAAACAATACTCAAAAGGAGTTGCACATTTGTTCGAACGCTTGTGGATTGGCTGGTCCAGTAACCCAAAATAATTGTGATCACAAGCTTAAATTTATGCATACAGGAGCCGAGTGCCCAGTGAAGCACACATCCAATCCTTGGCAGTCATCCTTGAACTCAGAAAACTCAAATTGAGATGTAGTTACAGAACAGCAATTAACTACCTTCAAGGAGTTCAAAATAACAACAAAACAGTATCTTTACTGATCAAATTTCCAATTACCAACTTGTCTTACAGGCACATAGTCCAGCGACAAGTATTTACAATATTCTTCTTTACTTGAGACACAAGTTACAATAACAGATCTTCAATGTCGCCCACCTACAGATCTATCTCTATATCTTTCCACTGTAACCTCTTATGCAATTTACCTTCATCCTCTGTCTGAGGAGGAAGATATTCTACAAATTTTCCTCTGTAATCTTTGCTCTACTGAACCCAAATATAGATACAGTTTTATACAAAGATAGGCACTAGATTGGGTAAGCCACCCTGAAACAGCCCATAAAGGCAAACCTGGTTAAATGCCAATCAAAATATCTGCTGACCATAAATTTGAATACAAAGCTCCACAACCTTCAAAAAAAATTTTAAAGAAAAATGTATCATCATCAGTCAAAGATAACCATGACACCAAAAGAATACACGGACATGGAGGTCTGCTTACCACTACAGTCGTGCCCCATGACCTAGGGATAGAGACAACTGTCAGTAATAACAGGTTGAAAATTTTCTATGAAAAGATTCATTGAAATGTCCTTGCTAACCAATTTTGCAAAATACTAGTTCTTCACAAGTAAACTAATCACACACACGAATGCTATGTTTGCAGAGATTGATTTTATAATAAAACGGAACTAACTGTAATTGATTCTCAGAATTTATTGCATGAGTGATTACATACCCATAGATAACGCCTTAACTTCACACGGTTCTTCCAACTATATTAGGCGTTCTTGCCCAGTCACCTTATAACAGATTTGAATGTGAATAATAATTATCTGAGTGACAATTAATGGCTGCGGATTCTTCTACACACCTTCACTCTAAATCTGCAATCCAGAATATGTGTTCTGATCTGATATGCTTCCAACGTGTAACTTCATCCAGATGTATTGCCTAAGCATTTATTATAGCTCGCAAATGGGCCTGTATGGTCTACGTATCACCTGTGAATGCTCAGATTAACTCCCCACCTAAAATGTTCAGCTCCTCGGCCAGCGGCTGCTTGATAATCATTTATGTTCTGTACTTACTGAGATGATAACTGACGTCTTCTTGGGTTCCATCCAAAAGAGTCACTCCAAAGGGTTTTCGTCTTGTAAGAAGTTTGGCAAGAGATACTTGAAGAAAGATAACAATAATCGAATGAATCCTCTTCTTTCCATGTGACGCAACATATAACCTCCAACGCTCCCAAAAAGCCTGATTTTTTCCATTCTTTCCTTCTATTGCTCAGTTCAAACAGGAGTTTCTAATTCCAAATCTTGTCGCCAAGCCAGCAGATAAGGTTGACCGCCACATAAGTTTGGCCCCACGTCAATGACTTGAAATTAGCGATTTAAGTTGTAATTGAATAAATAAATAAATTCTAAATGATATAAGCTTAGCATGTTATTTATTTATTCGTCCATTCCCTTAGTCAACGATTGGTCCTAGCCTCAGGGAATGAGAAAGGCTAGACGCCTTTGAAGCAGTTTAAGATTTGGAAGGGGACATGACAGTCCTCCCTTCCCGGCATTGCTAGTCCTCCAGCAATTGCAAATTGGGATGTTGAAGAATTTCCTCTCCTTCCCAAGTCGCACCATCAATGGGTAAGTCCTTCCATATAATCTCGAACAACTTTATTTCTCAGCCTCCTTTCTCGCCAATCAGCAATACCTTTTGGAACCAAGACTAAATTCCCCTCTTCATCTAAAGGAGGAAGCTCTGGTGACAGCACAATATGCTGACCCAATGCCTTTGTTAGGCAGGAGACATGAAATACATTGTGAATCTTACTTCCTTCCGGCAATTCCAGCTCCTATGCAACTTCCCCTATACTCCCAAGGATCTTGTAGGGTCCATAGAACCACAGTTTCAACTTTTCTGCTCCGCTCTTCTTTATTGATGATTGTCTATAGGGCTGAAGGCACGAGAAAACTAGATCACCAACCTCGAAAGACCTCTCAACATGATGTCTATCTGCATTTAATTTTTGTTGATTATGTGTGTTTAATGTGGTCTTTCAATGCTTGTAGAATATCTTGATAAGGCCAAATACATGAATGAAAGTGCATCATATCTATAAAGTTCTCTAAAAGGAGACATGCTTATGGACATGCGATAGGTGGTATTGTAGCAATACTCACCTAAATAGAGCCATCTCACCCATGTACACTGCTGCCCCATTACATAATTGCGAAGGTACCCTTTTGACCATTTGTTCACCACTTATGTCTGGCCATCCATTTGAGGATGGCAACTGGTGCTCGGTGTCAATTCAGTCCCTACTAGTCTAAACAACTTCTACCATAATACACTCATGAATCTATTGTCCCTGTTGCTATCAATGGTTTTGAGCAGCCTATGCAATCTGAAGACCTCTTTGAAGAATAGTTCTGCAATCTGTTGTGCTGAGTATGTGGGAATAGCAAAGAAGTGAGCATATTTTGTGAGTCTATCAACTACCACAAATATGCAATTCTTCCCTTGCACACGTGGGAATCCAGTAATGAAATCCATTGAGAGTCCCATCCACTTTTGCTTAGGAATAGGAAGTGGCTATAGAAGGCTTGTGAAAAATGTGTGTTCTGATTTGTTTTGTTGACAAGATAAACACTCACAGATATGTTTCAAGACATATCTTTTAACCCTTTCCATGTAAATCTCTCGTACTTGGCAATAGGCCTTGTAGAAACCTTGATGACCTCCCATGGGTGCGTCATGCAACGCCCTCAATATCTTGGCCTTCAACTTTGAATCAGATACCAAGAAAATCTGATTCTTGTAATAGATGACATTGTCAATCACTAAATATATATCATCTTGTCCCTTTCCATCCAACAAATCTGAAGTAAAAGAATTCTTCATATACTCAGAAATCAATTGGGATTGCCAATCAGAGAAAATCTCTATGAGATAGCACAATGTCGGTTTCCTAGTTAATGCGTCAACAACCACATTCTTCCTCTTTAACATATTCTACATCAAAATCATAAGCTTGTACCTTACCCATTTTGTTGCCTCTCATTTAGGTCCTTCTGCTCCAGGATATACTTGAGGCTATTGTGATCCGTTCTGACCACAAATTTCGATCCCAGCAAGTACTATTTGAGCTTGGCTAGCGCATGCATAATTGCTAGCATCTCCTTATCATATGTAGAGTACAACCTCTCTAAATCTCTCAATTTTCTGCTCTCAAATGCAATCGGATGTCAATTCTGCATCAACACTGCACCTATTCCCTATCCTAATGCATCACACTCCAAAACAAATGGTTGTGTGAAATCTGGTAATGCTAACATTGGACACGAACTCATAGCCCTCTTGCTTTTGTCAAAAGTTACCTATGCCTCCTCAAACCATAGGAATGCCCCCTTTTTAGTCAAATTTGTTAAGGACAAAGCCAACTGTGAGAAATCTTTGACAAACCTTCGGCACTAAGAGCACAACCCCCAAAATCCTCTCAACTCCAACACATTCTTAGTAGCGGCCACCCTAAGATTGCTTGTACCTTTTCCTAATGAACTTTCACACCATTTGCATCAATAATATGTCCTAGATACAAGATCTTTTTCATTCTGAATTCACATTTAGAGGTTTTAGCATAAAGTGATTGAGCCTCCATAATACCCAATATCACATCCAAATGATGCAGGTGATCACTCCAAGTCCTGTTGTAGATCAAAATATCATCGAAAAAGACAAACAAATTTTCTCAACTGATCATGGAATACATGATTCATGCAAGATTGGAATGTGGCAGGTGCATTTTGTTAGGAATAACAGTCCACAATACAACTGAGAGGGGGGGTGAATCAGTTGTATAACAAATTATTAAACTTTAACCTTTAAGCACCTCAATATCAAATCCAATGAACACAATGAATGCCAACACAATAACACAATATTTTGGTCTCGGGGAAACCCTGTTAAAGGTAAAAACCCCGATGAGAATTAGCACCCACAAATGATGTACTGAGAGTATAGTTATCCTTGTTAGAAGATATAGCCCTGTTAGGAGCTTATTGAATCATTACAGTACATAGTCCTTTTTAGAGGACAGACCCTGTTAGGAGTCAAGAACAAAAGGGAGGGCTCACTGCCCAAAGAAGATTAAGTCCACCTTCAAAACTCACTGTTCGCAACACAAGTGTATATGAAGAAATACACAATCTTTTGAACTGTTCGGCAGCAACTGTCTTTGCTTGATCAGTTCCAATGAAGTCCACCAATAAACCTCTTCTCTACATACAGCAGATACAAACTCGCAGCTTTCACAACCTCTCTATATCATCTTCTCATCATATCTCTTTTCCAAAGAAAAGGCCTTTCATTTATACCTTATTACAATTCTTATAAACAGGTTGGCCCATAAGGCTTTCCTAATTACAAACAGTTACATAAATCCATGCTAAGATACACACGGTATCTAGGACAAGTCTACAATGATTACATTACAACAATTAAGGACCGACATCCTTAATTCAAGTTCGTCATCCATCATAAACGCTACATCTTTGTAGTCGGCTTCTAAATAGATCACCTTCCAGAGTGCACGCCACAGCTGACGTCATCCTGCATTCCGTACCTTGCGCAGTTCATAGAACATTCCTCAATACTCTATCTTTCATCTTTGAAGTTCGCATGCATTGATTCCGCATCACCAGAAAGCTATACACAAAACTCAGAGACTAACTCCGTCATTTCTCACTGTCACAGTCAGTGACCAATCTTCACCAAAACATCTGTAACTCATTCAATATGAAACATTATATGATGCGATCTTGGATATAAGATCACAACATCCTCCTGAATTCTCATCTGTCTTTGCAGCATCTGAAACATCCGTACAATGTCTGTACACTGTGATTACCAGTCTGATTCCCTCACAGAAACATATGTTGACATCAGTGACAAAACACAAATGACAACAGTATGAGTGCCCATTCAGTAACGTAGTGACTAAACATATTAAATGTCTCAATCACCTCCCCATGCATTAGCAATATCCAACAATCTCCCCCTTTGGCATTGATGTCAACATATGGGAAAATCTTATCCCAAAGTTTATATCAATCCAAAGTCTTGCAACCAAACAATCTCCCCATACAGTAGGGATTTTCTCATAGCAACACTCCTCTTTGACAACAATGGCAAAGGGTGCCATGAGTCATCAACTGCTTTTCAACATCTCTCTTCCACGATCACTCCCCCTGAGGAGTAGATCCCTACATTCAGTCCAGATTATGATAAGGCTCTGAAAACCCCTAGACTGATGCATCTCTGCATCATTTAATTTTGACTAGGAGGGGCTTGAACCCCCAACATACCTCTGAGATATTCAAAGGTATCTTTCAGTAGTGGCTTTGTGAAGATGTCTATAATCTGCTCTTTTGTACTGATATATTCTAGTTTGATTTCCTTTTCTGCCACCTTGTCTCTCAAGAAGTGATACTTGATAGAAATGTGTTTAGTTTTGGAGTGCATCACTGGATTCTTTGACATATTCACTGTACTAGTGTAATCACAATGGATAACCACAGGCTCATCAAAAGTTATTCCAATGTCTGTCAGCATTTGTTTCATCCAAACAATCTGAGTACAGTTTATAGCAGCAGCAACATACTCTGATTCAGTAGTAGATTGTGCTATACAATCTTGTTTCTTACTTAGCCAAGAAACCAACTTTTTCCCAAGGAAAAATGCACCACCACTAGTACTTTTTCTGTCATCAATATTTCCTGCCCAATCAGCATCAATATAAGCATGAAGTTCAAAGCTATCATTTCTGTCATACCATAAGCCATAGTCTATGGTTCCTCTTAGATACCTTTGTATCCTTTTCACAGCAGCTAGATGTGTTTCTTTGGGTTCTGCCTGATATCTAGCCACAATCCCAACAGCATTAGCAATATCTAGTCTGGTGTGGGTCAGATATTGTAGTCCTCCAACCATTGATCTATACAAAGTCTGAAAAACACACTTTGATTCATCATCAATTGTTAGCTTGTTACCAGTCACCATAGGTGTTCCTACTGGTTTACAATCTTCCATTCCAAATTTATTAAGCAATTCTTTGAGATACTTGGTCTGAGAAATGAAAATGCCATTCTCATTCTAAGTTATTTGCAATCCAAGAAAGAATTTCATTTCACCTATCATGGACATCTCAAATTCACTTTCCATTTCTTTAGCAAATTTCTTACATAGATCATCATTACCTCCAAAGATAATGTCATCCACAAATACTTCTATTATCAAGATTCCATCTTCACTAGTTCTTAAATACAAATTACTCTCCGCATTACCTTTTCTGAATCCAAGCCCAAGTAGATACTTGTCTAACCTTGCATACCAAGCCCTAGGAGCTTGCTTCAACCCATACAGAGCTTTCTTCAATTTGCACACCATGTTTTTATCTTCACATAGAGGAAATCCATCTGGTTGTTCTATATAGACTTCTTCTTCAAGATCTCCATTCAGAAATGCAGATTTTACATCCATCTGATACACTTTGAAGTTTTTATGTGCAACATAAGATAAGAACAATCTTATTGCCTCTATTCTAGCAACAGGAGCAAATGTTTCTTCAAAGTCTATGCCTTCTTGCTGTGAGTATCCCTTACACACTAGTCTTGCTTTGATCCTTACAACAGTTCCTTCTTCATCCATTTTGTTTCTAAAAACCCATTTTGTTCCTATTACATTTTTACTTTTTAGGTCTAGGAACCAGTTCCCAAGTATTATTCTTCTTTATCTGATCCAATTCTTCTTTCATAGCATTTATCCAAGATTCATCTTTAAATGCTTCATCTGTAGTTTTTGGTTCAACTTGAGAAATCAAACAAATTTCTTCTCTAACTTTAGATCTAGTTAGCACTCCCTAACTAGTATTGCCAATAATTTGATTTTCAAGATGGTTATTTTTTACATACCTTGGTGTTTTAGGAGCCTCAGTAGCTTTACTTGTGCTAGCATCACAAGCCTCTTTTTCACTTTCTTCCTCAACAAGTTCTTCTCCTTCAGCAGCAGTAGTAGTTTCTTTTATCTCTGCAATCTGATTATTGTCATACATTCTTTCTTGTATCTGAAATTTCTCATCTAATCTTACATTGTTACTTTCAATCAACTTCCTCAATCTCAAATTGAAACATTTGTAAGCCTTGCTTTTAATAGAGTAACCAAGGAAGATTCCTTCATCACTTCTAGCATCAAACTTCCCTATTTCATCATCTCTCTTGATATAACACTTACTACCAAATATTCTGAAATATTTTACAGGAGTATGATCAAACCATAATTCATAGGGAGTCTTACTTGTACCTTCTCTGATATGAATTTTGTTCAACGTATATACTGTTGTTCCAACAGCCTCCCTCCAATGTACATGAGATACATTTCCTTCGATCAACATTGTCCTAGCAGCATCAAGTATAGTCCTATTTCTTCGCTCTGCTATCCCATTCTGTTGTGGAGTCCTAGGAGCAGATGTTTGTCTCTTTATCCCATGCTCTTCGCAGTATAATCGAGTAAATCTGAAGTAAACTCTCCACCTTTGTCTGACCTTAAGCACTTGATCTTTGAGCCTGATTCATTCTCTACTTTTGCTTTGAACAACTTGAATTTATCAAATGCTTATGATTTCTCTCTTAAATAAGTAACCCACATCATTCTAGAAAAGTCATCAACAAAGAGTATAAAATACCTTCCACCATAGTATGACTTTGTTCTTGTAGGTACACACAGATCTATATGTACCAAATCCAACTTTCCTTTTGATGTATATGCTTTGCTTTTGTAACTGCTTCTAGTCTGCTTTCCCATAACACATTCTCTGCATACAGTGTTAGATGGCTTCACAATCTTCAGTAGATCTCTTACAGCATTAGCCATACTTGCCTTCACAATGTTATCAAAATTAACATGACAAAATCTCCTATGCCATAACCAATTGTTATCTACCTTCGCAACAAAACAAGAGGCTCCAGATGTGTTTAGTTCAAATACATTACCTCTAGATTTTGAACTGGTAGCAATCAATTTTCCTTACTTCTGATAAAACATTTACCATTAACAAAACTTAACTGAAATTATTTATCCATTAACTGTCCAACACTCAATAGATTATGTTTCAGTCCTTCAACAAGCAGTACATTGTCTATGTTAGTCTTTCTATCCAGAGTAATGGATCCTACTCCTATGATAGATTTAGGGAGATTGTCCCCAAACCTCACAACACCTCCATCATACCTTACTAATTTAACAAACTTGTTCTTATCACCAGTCATATGATGAGAACAACCACTATCAATTATCCATTCAGTTTTCTTGTCAACATGAGATACTAAAGCTTTTTCTTCATGTACCGGTTCATCTCTAATAGCAACAAATTCAATCTCTTCATAATCTAAATCATCATCATCAGAGATTCCTTCACTAGCATAATAACATTCTCTGTCCTTTTTAATCTTTTCATAATTAGGTTTGTACTTAGAAACTCTTGTAGGACATCTAGATGCAAAATGACCTACCTTGTTGCATGAAAAACTTTTTAAGGGTAACTTGCCTTCAAACTTTCTCTTACCTCTTTTTTCTCTTCTAGCAATCAGTGCAACAAGTTCATCCATCTTTCTTTCTTCAGTCATTATTTGTTCCCATTCCTCAACATATTCACCAAGCTCTTCTTTTAGGTCTTCTTTGCTGGTGCTTGGAAGTGCAGATAATTTCTTGTGTGCGGATGCCTTAAATGCAGATTCAACTTTAGGTATAGCTTCTCTTAATTCCGCAGCTTCAAAAGTAGTCAGCGTTGCAATCAACATCTCTCTGCTAAAGTTCGGAGTCAGAGGTATAGTTTCTTCAATAGACATAGCCTTGAACTTGTAAGCAAGTGTTAGTGATCTGAGGATCTTCGCAATAACTTCTTCTTCATCATAAGTACCTCCACAATTTATGATTCCAACTACAGCTTCTCTAACCCTTTGAACATAGGCCCTAATGCTTTCATCCTCATTCATTTGCAGCTTCTCCATCTTTGTCTTCCAGTTTTGTAACTTCGCTTGTTTGGTATACTTGTCTCCTTCATATAGTGCCTCTAATCTTTCCAAAATTTGAAAAGCCGAATCCAAGTCTTTAACTTCAATAAACTTTCCTTCAAAGAGTGCGTTGATCAGTGCTTCTCTTGCGATCATGTTTAGTGAAAATATCTTCTTTTCATCCTCAGTAGCAGTTGTCAATTCATCTTCGGTCTTTATAGCTATCTTGTTCCTTGTAATCAACCAATAGTCGATCCCCAAACAAAATAGGTGAGTTCGCATCTTGTTCTTCCAACTATCAAAGTTTTTAGGATCAAACTTCGGACTATCCTTCCTATAGAATGCCATCTCTAAGATCACCTCAAGCTGTTAAGCTTTCTCTCTAAGGACCACAAGCTTTGATACCAATTGTTAGGAATAATAGTCCACAATACAACTGAGAGGGGGGGTGAATCAGTTGTATAACAGCTTATTAAACTTTAAACTTTATGCACCTCAATATCAGATCCAATGAACACAATGAATGCTAACACTAACACAATATTTTGGTCTCGAGGAAACCCTGGTAAAAACCCCAGTGGGAATTAGCACCCACAAATGATGTACTGAGAGTATAGTTATCCTTGTTAGAAGATATAGCCCTGTTATCCACTTGTATCTGCTTGGGCTGATTTTCCTGTACCACTTCTTCATCAGCACTATCACTTTGCTCTTGCTCCTCATTGTCAGAATATACTTCAATTAGATGCACCTTGCCCTTCCCAAGGCAGCAATGACCCAGTTCCCATGGCTCTTTGCATGAAAAGCACGGTTTTTTCCTTCTCAATTCATTTCTTGACTCCTATTCTGCTTTGGTAGGCATGCTCATTTGCTACTTAAAATTTTTATTTTCAGATTTCTATGTGCTCAAATTCTTCATTGGTGGCTGATAAGATGGCGTCACATCAAGATCAAGTGCCAGTCCAATAGCATCATCTAAGGTAGTAGGTTTGTGTGCCTTAACTAATTCTTTCAATTTATCACTCAAACCTTCTACAAATAGCATTGTGACCCGCCTTTGTGGCATGTATGGGACCATGATTGCAATCTGCTGAAAGTCATTAATGTAACATTCCAAGGGACCCACTTGCTTAAGTAGCACCAATTCTCTGTAATAAACTCCAATGTCTTTTCTGTCAAAACGTGTGACCAACCTGTTGACAAACTCCTCATATGAATGTATCATACCATGGTCCTGTGACACTAATCCGTGGTGCCACCAATCATAGGTCACACCTTCCAGATGCATCGTAGCAAATAGTGTGGCGTTATCCTCCTCCATAGGCTTGAGCGACAGGAAGGTATCAAGCTTGTACCCAGTACTTGGCACTAATTTTCCTGCTTACGTCAAATGTGGGTAAAGGGAGCTTATTTCAAGCATCCTTGAATTCTTGTGGCTGAGTACCTTGCCTATTTGGCCCTCTAGGTCTCCTTTCATGTCTTTCCAGTTGTAGTTTAGCTTTATCCCTCCACTGGTTCATGAATGGATTTAAATTTATTAGTTGTCGAACCTCAACTAGGAGTATTCTATACTCATCATGTGCTGTCATAACACCGTCAGTAATGTGGGTTTCTTCTTCAGCTTCCCGAACTACTTCCTCTTCAACTAGTCTTGGCAAGAACATTGGTCTAAAAGGTCGATCAGACCTAGTATCTGCAGTTCTAACAGTATTAGAAGCTGTTCTGTTATGGTTTTCGTTCCCAGCATCACTTCTTTCCCCATCCTGATTTTGTTCATGTGGCTGTTGGAATCTTAGATTTTCGATTTGAGCAAGAAGTTGCTGCTGAGATTGCATAAACATTTGCATCATTTGTTGTTGTTGTGCCATCTGTGCAATAATGTCCTGCAGACTTGGTTGACCATTACCACCATCATTTCTTTGTTCTGCAATATTGCCTTTGATCGAACCAAGGGCTTTCTTCTTCTTCCCACTGCTGTTCAGCTCTACTCTTTGTGAAATATCTGTGAGATCCCGATCCTCTAGAGTGCATAGAATCAATCTAAACTGACATGCAACTGATCATAAGTTGAGTTACTGGGTTCGCACCCTGGACCGTCGAATCGGGTCTAGGTGCGCACCGAGTCCAGGTCCTCATAATGGTTCGTGTCGGGTCCCGGCAGGGTCCATACTTGGACCTGTGGGTCCATCTGGGTCCAAACCACCACAGACCCATGCGGACCCACAGGTCCAAGTACGCACCCTGCCCGGACCCGACGCAGACTCGGGAGGACCACCAAGGACCCACAGCAATTAAGTGAAAGGATGGGGCCAAAACACATTAAAATGACATTTTTTAATTATTTTTTAAACATTGAATCATGTTACAACTTTCAAACTTTCATGAACTATATTTTAATTCAGTAATTCAATGTAATGATTTTCATTAGAATCGTGTTTTAATGTTTATCTTTGGCATTTGGCATTGATCAATGATCAAGCATCATGCTATGAAATGATTTAGTTATACTATGAAATAATTTAGTTTTACACTTTTGTATATTTCTCTGATTTGTTTTGTATATAGAATGCATATATATATATATATACACACGAACACCTACGAACCATAATAAAAAAGAATTCCTCGAACCCAAGAACCAGGTTCGCGTACCCGAACCCGAACCAGTAACTTAGATTATAAGTAACATGCATTTATATAACCGACCATGCAGTTGAAAAAAACAGACATGTCCTTGCTAACCAATTTTGCTAGCAGGTTCTCTGTGCTCTGATACCACTGAAATGTCCTTGCTAACCAATTTTGCAAAATGCTAATTCTTCACGAGTAAACTAATCACACACAGAATGCTATGTTTGCAGAGATTGATTTTATAATAAAACGGAACTAACTGTAATTGATTCTCAGAATTTATTGCATATGAGTGATTACATACCCATAGATAACACCTTACCTTCACACGGTTCTTCCAATTATATTAGGCATTCTTGCCCAGTCACCTTATAAAAGATTTGAATGTCAATAGTAATTACCTGAGCGACAATTAATGGCTGCGGATTCTTCTATACACCTTCACTCTAAATCTGCAATCCAGAATATGTGTTCTGATCTGATATGCTTCCAACGTGTAACTTCATCCAGATGTATTGCCCGGGCATTTATTACAGCTTGCAAATGGGCCTGTATGGTCTACGTATCACCTGTGAATGCTCAGATTAACTCCACACCTAGAATATTCAGGTTCTTGGCCAGCAGCTGCCTAATAATCATTTACGGTCTGTACTTACTGAGATGATAACTGATGTCTTCTGGGGTTCTGTCCAAAAGAGTCACTCCACAGGGTTTTCGTCCTGTAAGAAGCTTGGCAGAGATACTTGAAGAAAGATAACAATAACCGAATGAATCCTCCTCTTTCCATGCGCTGCCAAAAAGCCTAATTTTTTCCATTCTTTCCTTCTATTGCTCAGTTCAAATCTTGCCGCCAAGCCAACAGATAAAGTCAACCACCATATAAGTCTGGCCCCACGTCAATGACTAGAAATTAGCAGTTTAAGTTCTAATTGAATAAATAAATAAGTTCTAAATGATATAAGCTTCGCTTGTTATTTATTTATTCATCCATTCCCTTAGTCAACGATTGGTTCTAGCCTCAGGGAATGAGAAAGGCTAGACGGCCTTTGCTGCTGCTTAAGATTTGGAAGGGGACATGACATTCACAATAATCATTTTATGTCAATGGTCTGCCAACAATTTTTTTGTATCTACTTGTATTAGCCACCATGGGACACAACAGTAGTATGAATAACTGACCAGCATAAAAGGAAAACCAACGCAGTAGTCCATGTCAGGTTCCAATTTATATTAGTCAAAAATAAAACATTTGAGCTGGCAAGGAGCTATCATGTGAGCCCTAGATGACCAACCAAAGAGAAATCTCAAATAACTCCAGCAATAGGAGAAAACATTGATTAAGAGAAGATATTCAATTATGTCACCAAGATAAATACCTTAAGAAATTGCACATAATAATGTGATCCCTACCAGATAAGCCATTCTATAGAATAAGCTATTAAAGCAATATAACACATGGATGTATGGATCCAAGTTCGAACCATATGCCAACTGAGCATGCAGACCTTACCAAAGAACTACCGAAACCAAAGAAGTCAATAATTAGAAATGGAACCAGACACCAAGCAAGATTATGACCAAGAGATTAAATGCCACAGATTGATCAATTAAATTGCATAAGCAATAATAATCACAACATTGGCATCACTGAGACTAAGGAATACCCTAAAGCAAAAACCTGAAAAGACATGCTGACAAGGAATAGCTTGAAAACCATAAAGCAAAATTAGAACGAAAAACCAAAATTGAACTGCCATGTTTTTGGGTGCTACCAGATTGCCTATGGACTTGGATGCTCCTATATCATAAATGCATTGACCAATCAACCAGCAATCAGGTTATCAAACAACCAAAGCAACTTCTTGCAAATCTAAGTTGGAGCAATCAGTCAAACGATTATTAAACTAATATCTCCTAGGTTATTTTATTTCAATTTTAATGATCACTTCTAGATATTGTAAATATCCTATATAATAGATTATTTCTATTATTTGTATGTTTCTCGAAAGAAACATCTCGATTGTAAACTCTATAAGAACAATTCTTTCATTGTAAATGGATCATCCAATATTTTGCCAGTTATTTGTCTAATATGATAACTGAGCGGGATTTTTAATTTTTCTTTTGAAAAAACTTTAGTTTCTAAATTTTTTTAGTAATTTCTCAAAAAGAATTTGAGGAAATTTGTGGGTCTGTTCCAAGGAAGTTCTCAGCCCTACCCACGATCGTCTTTTATTTCCTCCTACAACCCTCCAAAGGTTTTTTTTCGGCGCTATTTGTGGCTTGATCGACTTTCATTTGTGCCCAGTTTTTTGGTTGTATCTATTGTTGGGACCATTGTTTGGTCGTTTTTTGCCTCCACACAGCTCGCAGCCACAACATTGTTCTGAAACAAAGCTCCTTTCTTCAGTTTCTGGGCTCAGTTTTTCTCCAAAACCGCAGCACAATCAGTGTATTTCGGCTCACGTTTTGTCTCAAACGGCCTTCAACTTGCAAACAAACTGGGTTCATTCACCTTTGTGGCCCAAATCGCCTTTGTTCCTGTCATTTTTCCACCAACACGACCCTTTCTCTGCATTTTATGGAGCTTTCTCTACGTTTTTGGGGTTTTATCAACCCATTTTTCTGCAACTCCAGGTCCTTATTTTGCTCATGACTAGACTAATTTCAGGGTTGTTTTGTGCACGACCTCTCTTGCTCTTTCCCTTACTCACAGCAAAGGGTTGAACTCCTACAATCAATAATTCATCAAACTCTTTGCCATTTTTTTGAAGATTTGCAGCCAGCTAGGGTTTTTTTGAAACTCTCATTTTTTTTGCCAGATTCAAAATCTGATTTCAGCTTCTTGGAGGGTTTTTCAAGACCTCAACTGGGTTGCTTTCAAAAAATTTTGGGTGGCTCATTTTTTGTGTCTTGAATTCTATCCAACAAGAATTTTCTTTTGTTTACTGATTTTTGGTGGGTTTTTTGAGACCTCAACTAGGTTGTCTTCAAAAATTTTTGGGTGTCTCGTTTTCTGTGCCTCAAATTTTGTATCAGCAGCTTCACACTGAAATTTGTGCCTATACCTCCCTCTGTTATTAGCACATTCACATTTGTGCGTTCAGTTATCTAGGTTTCTCATTTTTCATGCCTTGAAAACTGTGCAATGACATCTTTAACCAACATTCTATTGAAAGGCAGTCAAAATTCAATGGCAAGAACTACAATACCTGGAAGCAACATATGATGACGATTTTTGATTACAGGTGTCTTGACAAAATTGTGTTGGGTGCGACTAAACATCCCAACGAAACAGGCAAACAACAGGATAAATTTGATTAGCAAAATCAAGAAGTTGTGCTCATCAAACTTTCCCTCACTAATGATCAGCTCCTGCAAGTTCCTTCCGGTAAAACAGCTGCAGAAATTTGGAGCCATTTGAAAGGTTTGCATGAAACCTCAAACAAAAGTTGTGCATCCTTTCTGAAGAACATGCTCTTCTCGATCATGATGGATCCATACAGGAGCATCTCAATAAAATCAAGGATATTCATGATCAGTTGGAAGCCATTGGACGCAAAATGGAAGAAGACATGGTGGTGATCACCTTGAAGAGTCTCTCATCTTCTTATGAGCACTTTGTTGAAACTCTCAACATTGCTTCCACTCATTCTGATGTTTCATTTTTCGATCTCCGTATAATGCTTCTACAACAAGATCGTTGGAAACAACAATTCGGCAATGGTACCAGCTCATCTTCATACACTCAAACCTTCTCATCTAAACCTACAGGCAACTATCAGTTCTCTGTCTTCTCAGTAGAATCCTTCTACTTAGTCATCAAAAGGCCCAAAGAAGAAAAAAATTCAGTGAAACTATTGACATAAGTTTGGCCATATGAAGTTGGAGTGTCGAAAATGCTTAGCTGCTCAAGCCAAGCAATCTAGTTCACATCCTTAAGCGCATGCAGCGGAGCACACTAAGCCAGGTGAATCTGCCTTTTACGCCTTCATGGCTAAAAGGCCTACAGATCATGTAAAATCCGTTGCCTGGCATATTGATTTAGGTGCCTCTCGCCACTTCACTCATCGCCAGGCTTGGTTCACAGATTTCCAGCCATTCTCAGATTCAGTTATTTTTGGAGAAGAGCACACCATTGTCGGAAGAGGCAATATCCAAATTCAATCTAGGGTAAGGGAACTGATTTCCCTTGATGTGTACTATGTTTCAGGCATGGAACTCAATCTTCTCTCCGTCGGTCAAATTCTGAGACATTCTCCTCAACTTGACGTCACCTTCAATTCACAACAGTGCAATGTCATTGATCGGGAAAATCAGTCCACAGTTGTCATTGGTATTAAAGATCATGGTCTTTTCAGACTTGTTGACTCTGGGAATTCTCGGGAGCTTTCTATGGCCACCCATCACTCCTCTATTAGTTCACTTTGGCATCAATGGTATGGGCACTTGAATGTGCACTATCTTTCTCAGCTTGTTGGGGAAGATCTTGTCATTGGACTGCCAGAGATTTAGACCCAGAATCTTGGAGTTTGCGGAGCATGTTAGGCTAGGAAGCAACATCGCACTCCTTTTTCAAATGGCGACTCCCAGAGAGCTTCTAAGGTATTACAATTGGTCCATGTTGATGTTTGTGGACCTATGGCTACTCCCTTTGTTACTAGGTCCAAGTATTTTTTATTTTTGTTGATGATTTTAATCGTAAAATGTGGGTGTATTTCCTTCGTCAAAAATCAGAGGTATTTGTTGTATTTCAAAATTTCAAATCATTTGTAGAAAAAGAGTCTGGTCAACATATTATTACTCTTAGAATTGATAATGGTGGAGAGTTTAGTTCCTCTTCCTTCTCCCATTTCTATGATCAAGATGGCATAAAGCGTCAATTAACAACACCCTACACCCCTCAACAAAACAGTGTCATTGAGCATCGCAACCGCACGATCATTGAAATGGCTTGGTCTATGCTTGAACAAAAGCACGTTCCAAAGAAATTGTGGGATGAAGTTGTCCACACTGTCGTCAATCTTCTCAACCACTCTCCTATAGTGGTTGTCAAGAAGCAGACTCTAGAAGAGGCCTGGTCATGTCGTAAGCCCAGAATCAGTCATCTCAAAGTCTTTGGCTCCACTGCATTTGTCTGGAGATAGAAACTCATGCTCACTGGCTACAATGATAATCACAAAGCCTATCACCTGGTTGACATCGAGACTAATCGTCTCATCTTCAATCATGATGTAGTCTTTGATGAGGAATGAGGGCCATTTCAGCTCTCTCCTCCAATTATTAAATTAGAGAATCAGTCCCTCAAAGCTCAAGACTTGGATATTCATCTCCCATTAGGTCCACCTGATGCAAGGGCTTCAGCTGAGAAGGCTCCAGCTGTTCTTGTTCCTACCTCTCCTCCAATTCCTTCTCCTGTAGTCTCACCTAGACATGCAGCCACACCACCTGATTTTGCTCAAGATTCCTCTGATCTTCTATTTGATGATGATGATCCCCTTGCACCTCCTGCTTCAAATGTTAGCACTTCTACTCTTTGGCCTAAATGGTGGGCTAAAACGATTGGCGATCTTCATGATGATGAGCTCATCAAGGGTAGAACTGATCGAAAGAAGAGAAAACCTTCTAACTCCATAGCCTTGAGAATCATAGCCTATTGAAAAATAACACTTGGGTTATGTCTGATCTTCCTTCAGGAAAGAAACCCATTGGTTGCAAATGAATCTACAAAGTCAAATACAAAGCTGATGATACTTTAGATAAGTACAAGGCTCGTCTTGTTGCCAAAGGCTTCTCTTAGCGGGAAGGAATTGACTATGAAGAGACCTTTGCTCCTGCTCCAAAGATGAGCACCATCAGAATAGTCCTTGCCATGGCGGCTCAATGTGACTAGAAGGTCCATCAAATGGATGTCAAGAGTGCGTTCCTGAATGGTGATTTACAGGAAGAAGTGTACATGACGAAACCTCCTTGATTCAAGGTTGTCGGTAAGGAACATCAAGTACTCAAACTAGTGAAACCACTCTATGGCCTCAAACAAGCTCCTTGGGCATGGTACATGAAAATTGATAAGTACCTCACAGATCAGGGTTTCCAGAGGAGTCCTTCTGACTCAAATTTGTATATCAAAACAACAGGCAGTGATATCATCATTCTAGTTATATATGTTGATGATTTGATTATCACTGGCAGTTTCAAATCGTTGATTTAGGGAATCAAACAGAATCTTTGTCAGTCTTTTGACATGACTGACCTTGGAATTCTTTATTACTGCCTAAGTATCGAGGTTTGGCAGCAGTCACATGGCATCTTCATCTCTCAGTCTAAGTATGCACAAGCTCTGTTGGACAAATTCAGAGTACAAGCTTGTAAGCTTGCATCTACACCTATGGAGTTTGGTCTCAAGTTATCAGTCAAATCTGGTTCTCCTGTTGAGAATGAATCCGCATTCAGACAACTAGTGGGCAGTTTGATATATCTCATCACCACTAGACCTAATCTCAACTTTGCAGTTACATATCTTGCTTCATGACAACTCCCACATCAGATCATTGGGCTGCAGCAAAACGCATCTTGCGCTATGAAAAGGGCACTCCTGATTTTGGTATCCTGTATGGACAAACCAAAGATGCCCGACTCATGAGTTACAGAGACTTGGACTGGGAAGGCTCTGTTGATGACAAAAAGTCTACTTCTGAATATGTTTTCAGTTTGGGCACAAGTGCTATCACTTGGACCAGTAAGAAGCAACAAGTCATATCTCCTTCCTCAACGGAAGCTGAATATCGGGGAACAGTCAAAGCAAGTTGGGAGGCAATTTGGCTTCGTAGGATGCTTTCCAACATCCATATGTCTCAGGAAGGCCCTTCACCTCTCTTTTGTGACAATCAAGGGATCATCAAACTTGCCAAAAATACATTCTTCCATGAGCACACTAAGCATATTGACATTCATTGTCATTTTATCCATCAGCTGGTTGAAGATGGATCCGTGGATTTGCAGTTTGTTCCTATAGCTGACTAGACTACTGATATTCTCACCAAGTCCCTACTTCTAGAAAAGTTTGTCAAATTCAAGGGACAACTTCGTGTCATTGATAAGTTGACAATTAAGGGAGGGTATTAAAATAATATCTCCTAAGTTATTTTATTTCTATTTTAATGGTCACTTCTAGATATTGCAAATATCCTGCATAATAGATTCTTTCTATTATTTGTATGTTTCTTTTCAGAAACATCTCGATTGTAAACTCTATAAGAACAATTTGTTCTTTGTAAATAGATCATCCAATATTTTACCAATAATTTGTGTAATAAGGATTTAAACCCATGAGTCTCCCATCGTGAGAATATCCAAGGTTGTCAATAGTTTATCCCTAAGCTTATTCCCTCATGGATGTTCAGCTGTCAATCCCTTTTCTACATTTGGAATCCTTTGCATTGCAAGTCACACATGTTTTAGCTAGATTCCAACTTAGAATTTTCTTAAAATCTCGTAAAGTTTGCCCCAATATAGAGATATTACCATGTGTCAAATAGAGTAGAGGAAGATCTTGACAAGTGTCTTGTTTAGTGGTGCAAGAGCAAGACAACGTCACTTTCTCACAAACTTGCAATATCACAGCCATTACACCAAATTTTGCATCTTAAGTTACCAACTGGAATACCGACTTGAAATCACCTTATGTCAAGCAAACTAGACGAAGATCTAGCCCAAACATCTTGTTTAGCACCGTAAGAGCAAGACAAGCATCAGCTTCTCACACAGTCAAATATCACAGCCCTTATTCCAAATTTTGCATCCAAAATTACCAATTGGAATATGGACCTGAAATCAGACTTCAACCCAATTAAATTTACGGTTGGTTAATGCTTTATATATTCTGGTGAGTAGAGAGTTAACATGATTCTATGTATTCAGCTAAGAGAGTTCCGCATAGGCTTAAGTGGAACCCACCAACTTTGGTCTTGTTGGAATGGGAGATGACAGTTAGTGAGTATGTCTGATGTTCTTGGGGAAAACAAGAACCTACTGTCAATCTCTGAGGGATTAAGCAAATGTAATTTAACCATGTGAACGTGATGGGACCAAACTGACATTCTAAGGTTTGGTCGGCAATTCAGGTTTTGATGAAGGTTTCCCCTCTTGGATCTGCAATTACCCACTACCTGTTGATCAAGGTGAAGACGTAGCCTGAGATCTTTCCACGTGTATTTATATTTGGCCCTTGATCAGCTGCTAGCAGAAGAGGATGGATGGAACCATCTCTGTTTGTGTAAACTCTTGGATGCGACCCCTGCGAGTGGTTGGGATCATGCCACGTGATAAGTCAATGGTGGTGATCAAATATATGACTTACTGATGTTTGTCAGGCTCAGAAGCCCAGCAAGGTAATCAAAAGAGAGTTTTACTTGTTAACATTAATTTAAGTGTTTTATTAATAATCAGAAATATGTAGTGATTGTCAATATTGAAATAATAATTCGAATGAATATATGCATGTAATTGAATCATATAATCTTAAAAAAACCATTTGAGTTTCAAATTTTTTGTGTTTTTTAGGGATTGCATAAGATTAAAATTTCATAATCATACAAAGCCTTTACTTCCATACAAGCATTCCTTGCAGTGAGATAGAATCATCATAATCAGCATCATTTATTCTAAATTGGATCAATGTATATATCAAAGCTGATAAATTCAAAATGCAAATGTGAGAAACTGAGTCACCTTATTTTTATCTCCAAGTTTGGAAGAATCTTCTGGGCGAACAAAGCTTTTGGCTAATGTAGTATTGTTTAGCTGCTCCTTCAAGGCATCTGAGTATTCATTCATAAAAGTGTCACTAGGCCCATCATTATCTTTTGTCATGTTAAGTTGCTCATCTGTTTCTTCTAAACCAATAGATTCACCACCATCACTTTCATTCTCATCTGCAAATAATTCCATACATGAGAGCATTGGTGTCAAAGGTCTCCAACAAATTATATACAGAACTTAACCATCCAAATACTGTTGTATTGACAATGAAACACACGCCTGTAACTGTCATAAACAAGCTATTTACAAAACTAAAAGCAAATGCATATTAGAATAAATTCTTGTAAACAAGAATGGAAGGAAAGCTCTTTCAGATGGAAAGATATTGAGGCAAGAAGATTTGATGTTAAAGCCCTTGTCAAAAATCAGAAGCCAAATAATACCCAACAACCAACAAAAATTTCACAACATTGAGATTGCAGTTGAGATCTAGCTTCTTACGAAACTAAAAGAACATGCATTTCGGGATCAAATTCTTTTAACCAAGAATACAAGGAAAGCTCTTTCAGATGGTAAAATAATCAAGCAAGAAGGTTTGATGTTAAAGCCCTCATCAAAAATCAGATGCCAAACAACATCAAACTACCAACAAATATTTCACAACATCAATCCAAATAGAATTTCAGAATTACATCCCAGGTTTGCTTCTTGAGATATCTAGTCAAATTCTGAAATAATAGGGACTTGCAGCAGTGTCCTCGTGTTTCCTTGCGTACTAAAAGTTTGAGTTTCTAATATTATATTTTCTATGAAGGTTATATCTTAGTTCTAATCCGGCATTCAATCTGTCCTGATCCCGCTATTATAGATAAGCAAGATATCTAATATACCAATTAAGACCTCACAATTATCTACTAAGTTACCAATTCAGGTTCAGGTTCAAGTTCAGGTTCAAAGAACCGGTTCACCAGTACTGCAAAATTTTGAAAAGGGGATGGGTTCCCTAGTACAAAAACATATATATATATGTTTATGCAGCCTAGAAGCATGAGTTAAGATTAGAATGCCACATAGTATCATAAAACAACAAAAACACAATAAACTTGTAATCATAGCATCATGAATCATGATCATACCATCAAGCATCATATACTTCAAGTTCAACATCAAAGATTCAAAATATTAAAATGTCAAAAGATAAATCATAATCTCAAGTTCATGTATCATTGTTCCAAGTTCAACTAATGGATTAATAATTTATTGATATTCTTCTTCATCATCATCATCTTCTTCTTCTTCATTGGCATTAGTTGATTCACAAATAGTGCGAAGGCCAAAGGGATCATCTACACCAATAACATTATTGGTGTCAAATTCTTCAAATTCAGCAACCGCAAGCTGAGAAGTGGAAGCGTCCAAGTCCGAATACTCTACATGTAAATCCCACATCTTCATCTCCCCTTCTTTGCATTATTTATTCTAGTGTGAGATGAGACGCAAGTTGCAATGCACATATACCAAGATCGCCGCTCTTTTTAATTGCAACCTATTGCACTTTACTGAGTGGATGAAAGAATATGTGCTCCAATTTCTTTCTAGTGCAGATGAATTAGCAACCTATGAAGACAAGACAAAGCAAACAATTAAAATAAAATTATTACTCTTATAAAATAAAAATCACTAGCAACTCATGAAGACAAAGTAAACTAAAAAAATTTAAATAAAACTTACTTGTGATATAGTTTTGATTGCAAGGCGCTGCAGCGTTTGGAATCTTTGGCCATGGAGGTACCGCCAACTAAGAGTGTCCTTCCTAAACTAATGACGAAAAGCATCATTACTTAGACCTCTTGCATTCACAAACTCTATGAGCTCATTTGTGATGAAATCTCACATATCTATATGGTGGCAATCTTCCTGGTAGAATATATTGGGTTCTATAATATTTTGGTGTCAATGCATGAGCAAGCAAATGAAGAGGAGTGGTCATCTTGTTCCATCATTCTACAACAATTGCTTGCAATTGTTTGAAGGTCTCCTCATTTAACATTTGCTTCATCTTCTCAAGCATTGAGTCTATGCCATCATACACCTCTCCAAGGCAAGGCCTATTGTTAAGATTTTTTAGGATTGTTGCAAATGTAATAGCACTATCTAATGTGTGTATTTTCCAAATGCAACAATCTCTTGAATTTATATTGAGAATGAGCCAAGAAGAGACATGTCCCTTCATGGGACATGTCTATTCATTATTATGTAATTAATATAATGACAATTATGATTATATATATATATATACATACATACATTTATATATATAATCTCTTGAGTATTATATTAATTTCTCTAATATTTACATAATAATAATATTTATATATATATATATATATATATAAGTATATATACATCTCATATATACTAAATATATATACATATCTTCACTAGTATTGACTCGTAGTGTTGTCTTCACCGGATATATTGTGTGGAAACCCAAAACATTTCCACACAGGAGAAAACCACGATGTGAGTAGAACTCACAAATTTTGCGCTCTTCTCAAGTGCGCCCTGTGAAAAGCCTTCCCTGTTAAGGGATTACGAACACACTGTTAGGTGCGACCCGGTTAAGGGATTTAAAATAAGGTCTATTAAAGCCTACCTTGTCAGAGGACATTAGAACATCTACTAGATGTCACCCGGTTAAGGGATTTGATACAAAGGACCTAATAATGTCAACCCAATACTAGGATTTGACTATTGCAATTGTTAGAGAGCAATAGAGGGGTTGATCCTTTGAAATGGCTTTGTTGAGCCTGATAAGATCACTGTTTCATCCACTGAGAGTCATTATCGGGCACCACAGGTATGCTCTCTTCAGGTTGTTGTGCTTCCTCACACACTCTCCTCTTCTTCTTCTTCTCTTCTCCTTTTCCCTTACAGTAGCTTTGAACAGCTTACAGTTTCACTCTTTTTCTTTGGCAGAATGAAGGCAAATGATTTTCTTCGCTGACAGAAGAATATAGACTTCCTTCAGAGCGTGGGACAGATCTTCCCACTTTTTGTTGTTGTGATCTCCATGAAGATCTCCTTTAGATCCATCATCCAGTCGTGTTTCAATCATGAGAGGAAACATCAAATGCATGACACAGGCTTTCCCTTATTGGAAGATCCGTCATGAATTTGCCATTCAATCGTGTTTCAGTCTTATAACGGAAACATCAAATACGTGTCGCATACTTTCCCTTAGAATAAATTCCCCCATGATTTGTGCAATAAATCTCGGCAAAAGAACATCCTCAGTATCCTTCAATTGTTCCTTTCACCAGTCTTTTCCATAACAGAAAATCCAGCATGATTTGTGCAACAAATCTCAGTAGAAGAATCTCTTAAGTGTCTGTCAACCGTGCCTTTCACCAGTCTCAATGATATCTTAACGATCATCTCTTTCACCGGTCACATCTTTCCTTATGCAGTGTTCTGGACTCTGTCTTCATTGGTCATCGCTCTGGTTAGTGACTTCACCGGCCACTGCTCCAGTCTCTATCTTCATCGGTCACTACACCGGTTAGTGACTTCACCAATCACTATCTTCGAGCAATAGGTGCATTGTTGGTCATCACCGTAATCTTGATTATCGGTTTCCTAAACAATTTCTCTTGTCACATGTTCCCTAGTATTTGGACAATGTTAGCTTAGACATTTAATGACATCAATGACAACACCACTTTACCATGTACCGGTTGCATCCTTACCGGTAATGCCAACAATCTCCCCCTTTGGCATTGATGGCAAATACTGTGGTCCGATTAGCTCCCCCTTTGACAATAATGCCAAAGGCTTGTCAAACGACCATTCTTTATGATGATTGCTCCCCCTTCGAGCAATGGTCCTTGGTCACCAATCCGGTTTAGATGAGGTTGTTTCCTCTGTTTGAGCTTGTTAGACTAATGATCTTCTCTGTCCTTTTACTAAAGATCATGAAGGGGAGTTACCCCTAATTTACCTCTGAGATATTCAAAGGTACTTTTCAGTAAAGGCTTTGTGAATATGTCAGCTACTTGTTCTTTTGTGGGAACATATTCCAGTTTGACTTCTTTGTTCTGCACTTGCTCTCTTAGACAATGATACTTTATAGCAATATGCTTCGTCTTTGAGTGCATAATAGGATTTTTGGATATGTTGATTGCACTCGTGCTATCACAGAATATTGCTATCGGTTCAAGTACCTGTTCTTGGATTCCTTCTAATATCTGTTTTATCCAGATTACCTGTGTGTAGTTGATTGTTGCAACAACATACTCAGCCTCTACTGTGGATTGTGATATGCAGTTTTGCTTCTTGCTTGTCAATGACACAATCCTTTCTCCGAGAAAGAATGCACCTCGACTTGTGCTCAATATGTCATCAATGTTACTAGCCCAGTCTACATCAATGAACACTTTTACCTCGAAACCTCATTTGTGAGAAAACCAGAGACCATATTCTTCAGTTCCCTTCAGATATCTAAAGATCCTCTTTATTGCTATAAAATGTGTCTCTTTTGGGTTTGCAGAGAATCTTGCTACAATACCTACTACATGTGCAATGGCCAGTCTATTGTGCACAGTATACTGAAGTTTACCAATCATTGATCAGTAAAGCATCTCATTAACCTCTTTGGCATCATCCTCCTTTGATAACTTGTAGTTAGTTATCATTGGTGTGCCAACCGATCTAGATTCTTCTAGACCAAATGTTTTAAGAATCTCTTTAATATACTTGGACTGAGATATGGATATACCTTTATTGAGCTGATGGAATTGTAGGCCTATGAAGAATTTTATTGCTCCAATCATGTACATTTCAAATTCTTTCTTCATCTCTTCAGCAAAGTCTTGCTCATTTTATCATCACCTCCAAAGATGATATCATCCACAAATATTTCAGCAATCAAGTTTCTTTCTTTACCGATCTTAAGATACATATTGTTGTTGTCACCTGCTCATGTGAATCCTATGCTTAGGAGGTATGAGAGTAATCTCTCATACTAAGCCCTTGGGGCTTGCTTCAATCCATAGAGAGCCTTCTTCAATTTGCCGACCATATCAATTTTCTCTGTGGATGAGAAGCCCTTCGGCTGTGCTATGTATACTTCCTCTTCCAATATACCATTCAAAAATGCGGATTTTACATCCATTTGATATACTTTAAACCATTTATGGGCAGCATAGGCAAGTAGAATTTTGACACCTTCTAGTCTTGCTACCAGTGCAAAGGTTTTCCCCATAGTCTAGTCCTACTTCCTGTGCATAACCTTTGTAGACTAGCCTTGCCTTGTTCCTCACCACCTTTCCTTCTTCATTCAGCTTGTTTCTAAACACCCACTTGGTGTCTATAACATTCTTGTCTTGAATCAAACCATAACTCATTTGGAGTTTTATCGATTCCTTTCTTGACTTGAACCCGATTCAGTGTATATGCAGCAATGTTGATTGCTTCTCTCAAGAAGTGATGGGGTAGATCCTTATGAATCATCAGAGTTCTTGCACAGTCTACCAGAGTCTTGTTTCTTCTTTCAGCGACTCCATTTTGTTGAGGGGTTCTTTGTGCAGACATCTATCGTTTTATCCCTTGTTCTTCACAGTAGTTAATAAATTCTTGAGAGATGCACTCACCTCTGTCTGGCCTTAGACACTTCAAGTTCTTACCGGTCTCCTTCTCCACTCGGGCCTTGTAAATTTTAAATATATGGAAGGCCTTTGATTTTTCTTTTAGGAATAGCATCCACATCATCCTTGAAAAATCATCTACAAAGAGCATAAAATGCATGTCTCCATAGTAGCTCTTTGTCCTCATTGGTCATACAGATCTGTGTGAACAAGATCCAGTACATTCTCAGCTAAATAAGACTTGTTGTTGAAGCTTGTAGCTATCAGTTTACCCAACTGACATTCTTTGCACATGGCCCTGTCTAGCTTTGTGATGTCAGCAAGCCCTTTGATTGACTTCTTCCTACTCACTTTGACTATGTTGTCAAAGTTTATGTGGCAAAGTCTTTTGTGCCATAACCAACTATTGTCATCTTTTGCCATAAGGCAAGTTTTCTCTATTTCCCCTTTTGTTGTTGTCATAAGGCAAGCCCCCTCGGTTAAGTTTAGGTAGAACAGGTTCCCTTTGCTCTGTCTACCGGTGGCAACTTGTGTTCCCGATTGATTCTTGACAATACATGATCCCTGTCCAAACTCTAACAGGTATCCTTTGTTGTTCAGTTGAGCCACACTCATTAGGTTGTACATGAGTCCTTCTACCCAGTACACATCATCACAAACAACTTCATTACCAAGTGCTATTAAGCCTTTGCCTCTAATAGCACAGGGAGCATTGTTTCCAAATGTCACTGATCCACCATCACTAAGCTTCAAGCTGATGAACTTGTTTTTGTCACCAGTCATGTGGTGAGTGCATCCGTTGTCAATGATCCAGTCCTCACATTGGTGGGAGCTGGAGATAAGTGTCATTTCACTTATCATTGTGCTTTCTTCCTTTATTGCAACAAAAGCAATTTCATCATGTCTCGATTCTTCAGATTCATTGTCGGTGACACCTTCCTCAGCAAGGTAGCACTCCTTTCCTTTGTTCTTGAATCACTTGAACTTTTCTTTATTTTCATTTTCAAGACACCTGGCTGCAATGTGTCCTATCTTATTACAAGAAAAACATTTCAATCAAAGTTTCCCTTTGTACTTCCTTTTTCCTCTCAGAAATCTCCTTGCGATGAGTGCTTCAAACTCATCCTGCTCTTGTTCTTCTGAGAGCAGATTGTCAAAGAAATGACCAGACCTCCCGATAGAACTATAATCGGTCTCTCTTCCTTTCTTAGTGGAAGCAATATTTACAGAAGACTTAAAAGCAGCATCTAACATAGGAAAGTCATTATCATAATTGCTTAATTCAAAGGCAGTTAACTTACCAATAAGAGAGTCAAGGGTGACTTGTGATGTGCTCACTGATCTGAGCTCCTGTATGGCTGAGATCTTGATAGCATATTGTGGCTTCAAAATCCTCAGTATCTTACTTATCACATCTTCCTCACTCGGTGTTCTTTCAACACTTTTGATGGAGTTGATCACTTCTTTTATTCTGTTGTTGTAGTGCTCAATGTATTCACCTTCATTCATCTTCATGTCATCATATTTGTCTTTGAGGCTTTCTACTTTTGCTCTTTGAACATGTGGGTCGCCTGCATACACAGTTTGTAGCTTTGCCCACATTTGACAGGCTGTAGTCAGATTTTCAATCTTTGCATACACCTTGTCAAGCAGTGTACTGACTATCATATCCATGGCAGCTATGTGTTCACTTCTAACCTTCAGTTGATCAGCTGTCAAGGTACTGGTAGGTTTGTTGTAATCTGTGATCACATGGTTCCAAAACTGATCTCTTGTGGTTGTCATGTACAGCTTCATTTTGTTGCACCACAGACTGAAGTTTTCCTTAGAGAACTTGGGTCCTTCCTTTCTCATCATTAAGATTTTTTCCTTATTGCGGTTAAGCAACACGGAAAAAGGACATAGCTCTAATACCAATTGATGGTCCCAACCGGTGCTAAGAGGGGAGGGGTCAATCAACACCCACTAAAACTTGAAAATGCTCTTAGATCTAATGACTATTACTGCATGCAAAACAGATCCTATAAAAGAAATAATCAACACAAGATCACAGCAGCATAGAACACTAGATATATCGCGTGGAAACCCAAAACAGGAGAAAACCATGGTATGAGTACAACTCTCAAATTTTGCACTCTTCTGAAGTGCGCCCTGTGAAAAGCCTTCCCTATTAAGGGATTACAAACACACTGTTAGGTGCAACCCGGTTAAGGGATTTAAAATAAGGCATGTTAAAGCCTGCCTTGTCAGAGGACTTTAAAACATCTACTAGATGTCACCTGGTTAAAGGATTTGATACAACGGACCTGTTAATGTCCACCCAAATACTAGGATTTCACTATTGCAATTGTTGGAGAGCAATAGAGGGGTTGATCCTTTGAAATGGCTTTGCTAATCCTGATAAAATCACTCTTTCATCGACTAAGAGTCATCATCGGGCACCATAGGTATGCTCTCTTCAGGTTGTTGTGCTTCCTTGCACACTCTCCTCTTCTTCTTCTTCTCTTCTTTTCCCTTACATTTTGCTTTGAACAGCTTACAGTTTCACTCTTTTTCTTTGGCAGAATGAAGGCAAATGATTTTCTTCACTAACTGAAGAATAAATACACTTCCTTCAGAGCATGGGACAGATCTTACCGCTTTTTGTTGTTGCGATCTCTGTGAAGATCTCCTTTAGATCCATCATCCAAACGTGTTTCAGTCATGAGAGGAAACATCAGATGTGTGACACAGGCTTTCCCTTATTGGAAGATCCGTCATGAATCCGCCATTCAGTCGTGTTTCGGTCTTGTAACAAAAAAATCAGATAGGTGTCACATACTTTCCCTTAGAATAAATTCCTCCATGATTTGTGCAATAAATCTCAACAAAAGAATCTCCTCAGTATCCTTCAACTGTGCCTTTCACCGATGTTTTTCGTAACAGAAAATCCTTTGTGATTTGTGCAACAAATATCGGTAGAAAAGTCTCTTAAGTGTCCGTCAACCGTGCCTTTCACCGGTCTCAATGATCTTAATGATAACCTGTTTCACCGGTCACATCTTTCCTTATGCAGTGTTCTCGCCTCTGTCTTCATCAGTCACCGCTCTGGTTAGTGACTTCACTGGTCATTGCTTCGGTCTCTGTCTTCATCGGTCACTGCACCGATTAGTGACTTCACCGGTCACTATCTTCGAGCAATAAGTGCATTGCCACTCATCACCGTGATCTCGGCTACCGGTTTCTTAAACAATTTCTCGTCACATGTTCCCTAGTATTTGGACAATGTTAGCTTAGACATTTAATGAGATCAATGACAACACCACTTTACCATGTACCGGTTGCATCCTTACCGGTAATGCCAACATCCACATGTTCTCACCATGAGTCATCCAATATCCTTTTCTTAATTTTTGTTGCCCTCCCAGCTTTGCTTTGTCTCCATATATACCAATTATTGTTGATTACCATATTGCAAAGTGCTACTTTCACTTGCACAAGTCATCTCAAGACAATTAAGTTTGATGCATAATGGGTCTCAGTCTCTCAGACTCTCAACAACTTGTAACAGAAATTAGAGCAAAAAAAATACAACTATTAGAGACATTTTTAAAAAGAATACACATTACACAATAAAATTATGAAAAATCACAAATTGTAAAATACTGATTTTATTTTCTAAAATTAAATTACTACTTCAAGTTCAAGTTCACTCACCTTCAATCGCTCCAAATGTGAGAATAATCTGAAAATTTCTTGAGTCCTATGGTGGTTTGTGACGAACATTTGGATGTCCTCAGTCTCTTCATACACCTCTTTGATCCACCCAATTTTGTTCCCAATCTTTTGTAGCATAAGATTGAGTGAGTGGACCGCACACGATGTCCAAAAGATATGTTAATAACACTCTTCAACCAACAAACCAGCAGCTCTACAATTCTTTGCATTGTCTGTTATGACTTGGACAACGCTTCTAGGTCCCACTTGTCCCTCACAATCCACAGATTTCAAAAACATTGCCTCTTTAGGGGACACCGCTATGACATTGATCAAGGGGCGATTTCTTGCATCTTTCCACCCATCTGAAACTATCGACAGATTTCAAAAACATTGCCCCTTTAGGGGAAACCGCTATGACATTGATCAACGGAGGATTTCTTGCATCTTTCCACCCATCTGAAACAATCGACAGATTTCAAAAACATTGCCCCTTTAGGGGACACCGCTATGACATTGATCAAGGGACGATTTCTTGCATCTTTCCACCCATTTGAAACAATCGATACCCCTGTCTCAATCCATGAATCCCTTATGGGCTTCAATGCATCCTCAATCCCCTTGACCTCTCTATCCAACAAGGTGGTTCGTACTCTCTCATAACCGAGGTTGTTATACCCTCTTGGAGCTTCATTGACACTTTTCACCATCTTCTTCCAATATGGGGAGCAAACAACATTGAAAGGTTGTTTCCAATGGTCCTTTTCTTTGTGTAATGGGTGCTTGAGTTTTAGTTTCAAGGTCAGCTGCAATAGTATAAAAGGGGTGGTCTTCAATCACAATATTTGTAGAGGGGGGCTATATTCCCTTTGATTTTTTTTAGTGCCAATGGTTGTAGTTTGTCTATGTGCTTCTCTCTCTTATGTTGCTTCATGCTCTGCAATATCTTAATAGTGTTTCATTTGGTATAGGTGCGTTTTTTTTCTAGGGCATTTCATGACTCCTCTTCCAAGGAATCCACACAAATGGCCTACCACCCGATAATATGAACTATTCCTATCTACATCACAATCCCGACATTTCCAACGGAATGCACCACCTCCTAGAAGCTCTCACAATATCAACATACTTCAACAAAGGAGAATCAAAATGTGGTTCTATTCTTTGTTCAGCATTGCCTATGGAGGACAAGGTAGATGCCATTGTAGTTCCCATGGCATGAAATTTTATACATATTCAATCTAAAAAACAAGAGAATGAAGAATTCGAAAATAAAGGCAGATCTTATGGGCAATGAAAGAGAAATGAAAAAAAAAACTTGAACAAAAACAAAATCAAATGAAAAAAAAACTTACCTCTTCCACTCATTGTAAGCTTGCAAAGGTGTAGGAATGAGGGATAAACACTTGATGAAGATCCGCAAATCAATCTTCCAACTCCTCCTTGCACAACCAAACTCTTGCTCAACCACCTATTTGCTCCACCTCACGAGAAAATATCCTATTTGCACATCAAATGAAAGTTAGAAGCCAACATAAGTCCTTTAGAATTCACTTTTTAGGGTTGTGGATGTCAAAGATGTATTAAATTTGCAAAAAACAAGTGACTTGGCCACTGACTTTGACCACCGGTCGTGCCATGTTCGACCGGGGTCTAGCTAAGTCTGCTTGGGTCCAAACTGTGGCTGGCATGGTTCTAACCAGCCCCCTTTGGGACGGACCCTATCCGGACCCACAAGTGGACTGGATCAGAACCACGGACCGGTTCGAAGTGTGGCTGGTCCGGAGGGCTAGGGGGCCAAATTGAGTATCCTAGATTATCTATAATAGACGATCAATCAAGAAAAGAGGAAGTGGGTTTGTATTTCACAGAGACTTTTTGAATATCTTAGTAATCTTCAAGGTTGACAACAGTATCTTATCTGCAATACTAATCGAAGTTTTTCGACAAGACAAAGATTATCTATCACAGTTGATGCTAATATTTATGGTCAATTCAATATGCGTGTTCCTTGGAAAAATTGTAGTTTGTGGTGGCAGATTTCATTATCAGCTTGCTCCTACTACATGAGCACACAAAAGACAATGTGGACTAGAAGACTTGGTTATCCGGTCTATGGAAGATTTGTCCCGAGTGCAGGTGTGGAGCTCTTATGCTGATCGGGAGGTTTATTAATATTCATACAAGCTAAGTATTTCTTGCAACGTCATCTAAGAATATGTTTGCCGCTTCATATATTCAAGTCTTAATAATTATATATATGTACTCCTTGTGGGCCTGTCATTACCGATATCGGGTCTATGAGCGTGTGTCATGTCATTACCAATATCAGGTCTATGAGTGATTGCATAATATACCCAAACATTTTTGTGATAGTCTGGAACCAAGTGGAGTATTGGCAGTCTGCTTTGTCACTGCATAATCATTGTTCTCGGGGAATGAAGTCGTTGACATATAATGATTACCCACGATTTGCTAAGAGATATTCATCCAAGCTTCATCAATTGATAACTAGGAAAAGAACGAACATTGTTAGGAAATGATTATCTCAAAACAAATGTATGTTAAACCGCCAGTTACCAAAAGTCACATATTTTTGGAAAGTAGCGATCTACGAGAAGAAATGCGTCACTTAGTTCATGACTCACCACATCCCCAAAAGAGATATAAAAGAACGAGATCCATGCGTTAAGGGCATGGAAGAATAAGTTTATAAATTAGATCTGAGAAATATATCAGAAACGAATCGGTCCCTATTGGTTTACTGGCAAACATCGTATAACAGACAGGGTATGCTGTAACTTATCTTTAATTCATACTGTTTCACAGATTATATTTGTAAGCTATTAAAAATAAAGGACCAATATGTGGTCCATAAATATAATATCAGTTTATAATCATGGAATCAGAGATTATATAATATATTTGGTTCTCATCACCAGATATAGAAAACAAGAGAATGATAAAGGTCAGAATATAGCTCAGACCCGCAACCTGAGTATACTGTGACTTATTTATAAATCAAATCTGATTCACAGAATATTATATCTGAACTATATGAGGGATAAGAAATCCTCATATGGTCTAATATATATGTGTGTGCATGTGCGTGTGTATTTGTTAATAATAGTAAATTCAGAATTATATATCAGTCATGGCGTATTATCTATATATATATATATATATATAAAGTTGTAATACATAAAATATTAATATACTCAAAGCCTGTTACTTAGTCTCTTGCTATAGCCCCTTTTAAGAACATAGGTTGTAGGGAATGGCTGAACTAATTCCTCACAGTCTCCTGCTATAGCCCCTTTCGAGGACATAGGTTATAGGGAACGGCTGGCATGATTCCTCGCAAGGTGGATGAATCCCAAGAGAGGAAATCATGTATTTCTGAAACCCTGAGGGCATAGTTCCAAGATGGGTATGAATATGTGTGCTAGAAACCCAGAGGAATCCACTTGTAGATTGGCATCCGAGCGCCCTATGACAAGTACTCCCTGTCCTCAGGGTTGAGTTTGAAGAGAAGTGAGAAAATGAGTTGAATATGTTAACTGTCAAATGTATTATGAATCATTACGTGGTGTATGTAATCTAATAGGGCATACTACAAACACTAAGTACATTTCCTTTTTCCAAAAGCAATTCAAAGTTCAAACCCTAGTTGGGAATTTTAGGGTAAATAAAGTAAAATCCTAGTTGGGGACATTACACAATCATCTTAAGGATGACAAGTCAAATGGTAGAAAAATCTGAGAAGACACAATCCATTTGATTTGCTAGAATTTGTATGTCAATGTACATCACCTCAATGATAAAGTTGCACTTAGAACTAGAGAGCATTATGAAAGATAAGAAATGGTTTAAAACTAACTAGCAGATGTTATCCAGGCATAAAGATAAAAGTGCATAAATTTATGTGCGATATAATGGGAGCCGAAAGGAAATGACAATCAACCAACTTATACTCAAAATCATATTAAAAAACCTTGTAATTACTCACAATACTTGCTAACATCACAAATCAATATGAGTAGGAGTAACTTGCACTATTACTTGAGGCCAAGTAATGTGGAAAACTCACCACAAGTTAAACCTAGAAACATGCCAAACTCACAACTTTTGTTAAAAGCTCAACCAATTATCTAAAAACTTATTTTTATGTACTTACAGTTGAAGTTGTAACTTCGAAATTTGTCTTCAGCATAAAATTCTGATATCACTTATATGGTCCATCTTGCTGACATTGGAGGTGTCTGATTTTTATTCTTCTTCAAAAATTATGGCTCATATCCTCTGATGTTGTTTATACATACAGTAGCTCATATTCCTTCTACCCGTATGGCATCGTGTTCATCGGTGTTTATCTTCCATTCATGTTCAAAGGTTTTATCTTCTATTCATGATTGTGTTCGAAGGATTTTGTCAAGTCTCATATTTCATGTGCTACCGCGTCATTTGTGCTGGCACTTTCGTCATATGCTGATGTGTTCTCCAACAGGCATAGTTGAATATTCAACCGTCGCTCAAGTGGCAGTTGCTTGGTCGTCAGTATTCATGACGATGATTCATATTCCTCTCCTCACGTCTATTCGAGCTCCTCCTTGGTGCTTAGTAACAAATGTTCATAATTTCTATGTATGGTATTTTTATTGGGTTTCCAGTGGTGTGCGGATTGTGGTGTTCAATATCATTCTGGTGTCAAAAACAGAAGTTAGTGTTAATTCATTGTTGCTCACAGAGAAGTTTGGTCAGTTTATTGTGTTCTTTTGTTTGGTTTGATTCATTGTTTGCAGAGAAGAGCTCAAATTTATATGCCGTATGCCGTGTGCCATGCTCTGTAAGGAGGATTTTTTGTATGTTCGTGTGCTGTGTGCCGTGTATTTGGGTTGTGAGATTGTGTATTCGGTGAACAAGTAATAATTCAGTGCATTTATATTTCAGTGTGAAGATATGTTATTCATGTATCTACAGTATTATCTGCTGTAGTTGACTATATTAGAGTTCTTAGTGCCTGATTCTCAGAACTGATTGCATATCTCTGGTATGAGATTTTTGTACCTATTTTGAAGATTAATAAAAGACTATATTTTCGTGGGCTTGGTTTTGCTTTTGTTTAAGTTTTTAATTTTTTTGTATTTCTGGTTCAAATTTCAACAAAAACAATTAAAAACTTAAACAAAAACAAAAACAAAATTTATATTCTGTATATTCAATTTGTTTATTTCTGGTTCAAATTTCAACACTCAACAGTAACATTGCACAGCCGTTTTTACTTTTTGGGTTGGTGGCTTGTTTTATGACTTATTCTGCATGTTGAGACATTGTTCAACTAATGTTTCTGTGTGCTTTGTCTTTGCTTATAGGTTCCAATTAAGAAATTGCAGGTCTATTCATATGTAATGGGTTTGTTCCCATATCATGAGTCCATTTCTATTGTCCATACTATTAGTTCACCAGACCATTTTCTTCACCGGTGACATGCAGCTTATGCTGATTTCCTACATCATTATTCCAAGTAAAACAAAACAAAATGTTCTTATTACTTCTACCCATACTCTAAAAACTCAGCAATTACTCCACCAACCCAAAAAATTTAAAAACTCAGAATTGGCAAAACCTTGACGAAAAAGTCGGTAATAAGTTAATAACTCAACAAATTTATCAAACGTTAACAAATACATTAATTTCTTAATTTAAGCTTTAGAACATGCATATTACTAGATTTAAAAACCATATTACTGGATTTCATTTATATTAAAATTAAAATTGAAGTTCAATACACTTCGTTGACCAAAAAATGAGTTCACAATTTCAATACATATGAACTTCCAATTTCAATATCAAAAATTTCTTCTACAACTACTAAAGCGCAAAAAAGTCTAAAACCATTGAGTGAGAGTCATGGAAGTGGATGGTATAGTTATGTTATACACAACAAGAGCTTCAAGCATAGGACCAAGCTATGTATGTGGTGTACCCATAGATGACAGAAGCATAAATCCTCAAAAAATAAAAATCCCAAGTTTCACGATTTTTTTAAAAACTTTGGCTGAAACAATTTTTTACCCAAAAAATCCCAATTTAATCATAGAGATTTTCAAAAAATTTAAAGGTTTAAATTGCAAAAAAATGTGAAAAATCATCTGAGAAACGCATTTACTAACCACCAGCCTCTTGTGATACCCTAACTGCACAAAACTACTATTTAATTGGGGTTAGCACAGAATTGAGTGCTAATCACTAGAATGTGGTTCGCCATCAAAGATTCGCCAGATTTCATCAGGTTAATAAGGCAAATCTCAGGTAGCGACCTTGAATGAACATATATTTCTAATAGATGTTAAGGACATTAAAATCGAGAAATGTTGTTGGGTATGCTTCTAAATTTGATGTTAAGAACATTGACATGAATGGTTAAGAGATGTGTTGTTTTTTTCTCAGTATTCCACACTACTGTCATTTGCCTTAGGTTCGTAGTTATGTTTTCCATGTATATAGCTCCAAAGACTCAATTTAGTGGGAAATATTAGATAATATCATAAATACTAAGTAGGGCTTACATCTGACTTTTTCAAAATATCTGACCCTTACAAGAGTACTTGCCAAAAGTAAATATAGAACACCAGATCAAATTAAAACGAAACTCTATTGGCTTGATATCAAGCTAAAGAGGTTTACTTTCTTGGAAAGCTTGTGATCCTGACTATTCAAAAGAATTTTAACATTTCAATTGCCAACATAATACCAAGGTGTGGTTTAGATTATCATAGGTCGGGACAAATTTCCTTTACAGATGCTAACAAAGTGGGATAACTTGGAGCATCAATTTGACACAGGCCATCAAGTTTTAATGACAAGCAGGTAGGGTAGTGACAATTGTATAATCAAGTGGAAAGCATAAGTATATACATATCAGTATATAGACATTGTAGAACCGGAAGCAGAATGGTTCATATCAGAAAGATAAAAATCAGCTTGACGAAAAAAATGAATTGTAGCAATACTTTATATCAAAATGAAAAATTGTTTTAGTTATATTTAAATTTCCTATATATTCTTCAATCTTAATGTTTTGTTAATTTTTGAAACTCGCTGTTTAAATGAATACCCTGCAATTCTTGGGGGGCCACATTCCATTTACGCTTGTCATATACATGGAAGTTGATAAGGCCTGCAAGGAGTACTATAGCAATACATGAATGCTTCAGACATATAGTGTAGCATTACATGCATGTTAAAGAGGTATCAAGCAAACTAATAAGTGCCATGAGAGAGGTCATGCCCTAGTCTTGTGGGCTTATCTTAATCCCTCCTGAAGCAGGCCTCATATATTCTCTTTAACAAACCAAATACATTTCCGCAGAAACTGTCTTAAAATCATTGGAACTTGTACCTATGATCTCTCAAATTCTCAACTCAAATTCAATCAATGCTTCTAACTCCATCCTTTAATATGCAAAATCAAGGAAAATTTACTTGAATAATAATAGCTAAAATTGTGGCTCAAAGAGTTGCTCTCTTCTTTTGTACTAGCAGGTCTTTATTATCTAATAGAAAAATATTTCACATTCCCTTTTCTCTTTTACAAATCTGCTAAATAGTTATCAATAAGAACATTTCAATATCATTTATGGTCTTTTGAGATGTAAGATTCTATTTCAAAAGAATTTTCTGTTACTCTATCCTGAGATATTTAATTCAAAATCTATTAAGTTGAACTTTGCAATTGCTTCCTTTGTCATATAATTTCTCTTTCACACTCTTAATATAGTTCTCTTTCACATTGTTCTAGAAATTGTAAGTGCTATTAAATCACAATATGAAGCTTGAAGTACTTGATTTCAATTTTGTAATTTATGATGTCTGCTCACGAAAATAACAACCATCTTTTTACTGACTTCTTTGAGCCTAAAGATTTTGACATCTTGGAATCCAACTTGGATAGTCATGAGGTTGAACGACTTGGGAGAGGATTTGAACTAGGAGCTTTATCATCAGGACCTGCAACCCTCTAGCATCACTCTATTTGTACTAGCAACAATCATTAGCTACATTAGATTTTTTGGAACTCTGTACATACTTTATAGGTTGACATTGTACAAACCATATTGTACTGAAATTTTGTCAATTGTAACCATTGTGATATTGCTATCAGGATTCAACTATGTAGTTTTTTAGCCAAACTCATTGACCCATAATTCATGAGTAGTGGTTTACAAGAACACATCTCTCATGAGAATGAATGGAAAACAAAACACACATTGCATCTAGGTGATGCTCACAAAGGTGAAGCACCAGGACTTCCCGGGAGGTCAGCCATCCCAGTACTACTCCAGCTCAAGCACACTTAATTGCAAGCAAAGTGGTCTTAACCTTGGAGGAAACTCTGTGGTTAAGCGCACTTGAGCTGGAGTAGTACTGGGATGGGTGACCTCCTAGGAAGTCTCAGTGCTTCACCTCTGTGAGCATCACCTAGATGCAATGAGTGCTAAGTGTTCATTAATTCTCATGAGAGATGGGTTCTTGTGAACCACTACTCATGAAATATGGGTCAATGTGTTTTGACTCAAAAACTACACAGATGAAACGTGATACCAATATCATAATTTGACTTGATGCGGAAAATATCTCCTACTTATCAATTGTAAGTATGTAATTAGTATTTACGCACTATGAAGTATGCTCTGTGCAATGCAACATTATCAGCAATATGAATATACACAACAAAATCCTATTTTCAACAATTCAAGGGTTAAAGTCCCTATTTTATTTGCTCTCTATATCTTTGTGCTGTGAAAATGCCCTTAAATTTCAAAAAAAAAAGTAGTTTATCTTTTTTCTACAATTTTTTACATTTTGTATAAATCCAATTTTTCCGGTTTTCCCAATTTTTCAAAAAATCTTATACTTTTGGTTCACCCATTTTTCCTCCAGACGGTTTGTGCTGCTATGTTGAAGACACCAAAGCATAAAAACAATTTTCATAACCATAGACACGGATATTTCAAAAACATCACAAATCTCAGAAAATATCAGATCTCTATGTTGAGACTGATATTTCATGAAAAATTTAAACATTTTCAAAAAATATCAGACTGCTATTTTGACTGAAATTTTCTATTAACTTCCAATTTTTAACCTTCAAAGGTTGTAAACTGTGGTTTTCTTGCTCATTCAACTTTATTCTGCTTCATTTTTCCTGCAACAAAACAGACTGGTATTTAGGGTTTCTAAGGCCCAAATGGTTTTGATATCTTTAAGATGGCCATGAATCAAATTAGGTGTGAACAGAACATTGGAGCTTCAATATCAGGAGCTATTTGTTTTAATTTATGAGATAGTTGCATGCTCTTTGTAAACTTTGCATCTTGTGTTATGGTAATACTAAGCCCACCGCTGTTTATTCACTGCTTTGCTAGGATTCATGTTTGGAAGCAGGAAGACATCTGTCTTTGAGATGACATATTACCATAGTTCCTTAACTTTTAACTGCATATTCTGATGTAATCAGTGTTAGTAAGAATGTGTAAGCTATGTCAGAAACCATGCGCATCTCTTGAGAAAGGTATTGTGATGGTACTAATATAGAAGGTTTTGAGCACCATAGAAACCAGATCTTTTCTGTAAGCAGTGGTTTAAAATATGAAGATGGTGATGTTTCTGGTCTTCACAAGAAACACAGTTCCCTGCTATTGCTCCGGTATAACAATTTACACCATTGAACCATTGCATGAGGATTGAGTAAACAATAACAGATGAATTTGTACTGGATTTACATCAAATTGGGAGGAATGAATACTCTTGTATTGTATTATTCACCTGACCTAAATGATTGTAACTGTAAGATATCCTGTTTATAGTGCACATGATTACATCCAACTTGTATAAGACAATCTAATCTATTTACCTTGTTCATAAAAAATTCTGGACGATCTAGCATCACATCATTATGTACAGCCCATTCAAAACATCACAAACTACAGCACTGGTTCTGCCCACATTGTGTTACTCTGTAGTCTGTGTTATTTTAATTTGTAGTTTGTAGTGTGTGATTGCTTTTGGGGGTTTCACTCTCTCACACTCTATGAAATCGGGATGACTTTAAGTGTAAAAAAAAAGTTATTTCTCTTTTTTGGAAAAAATAATTTGCCTTTTTTGGGTTCCCATATTTTTTCCCAATAATATCCAAAGAAATGGATAATATCTTTTTCTTTTGGTTTGATGAGTTATTCCCAAGAAGCATATTTGCTTTTATGATCGTAGATTCATAAGCACGTGCTTTCTGACAAATAACATGAAATCTGATTTTGGGTCTTTACAAGAGAAAAAAATCTGAGAAAAATATAAGTTGGTTATAGAACATACCAAAATCCATATCTGAAGATGAACAGCCACTATCATCTAGATAATTTTCCTGAGTGGAAACACATTTGTTTTCTGTATCGGCTCCCACTGCTGACTTTAATTCTTTGAGAAACTGTCTCATGTCCAAAGATACTGTTTCAGAATTTGTATTTCTTGGAAGTTCTGCTCCTTCATAGCTTGACATATTTTCCACAAAAGCATGCATATTCTTTGCTATATCTTCCAAGTTAAAATCATCCATCGTCTTCCTTGAGGAGGAATCCTCTTTAGGCTTCTTTGATTGTTTGTTCCTACGGCGTTCTTCTTCATACAAGTCCATTTCCTTTTGTCTCTCTAAGAGGGCTGCATTCAAGTCTTCTTCTCCATTATAGAGCCATGAGTCATCATCACTTGGTGGAAGTTCCAAACCAATAAAATCGGCAGATGAATGAGGCAATGTCAAAATTTCATTAATGCACCTAACTGGTTCGTGCATAACCATGCTGAAATGAAAACAAAACATATCAAAATTATTCACGCATAGGTTGCTGTCTGTACGATAATTTTCAAAACGCAATCAAATACTTTTTCTCATGTATAAGTAGAAAATGCTAAGCAGCATATTAACAAATATTTCATTTATCTTCTGTAGCTTATCCTTACGTTTACATATTTTAATATCAATTGTTCTTCAAAAAACCTTCTGTCTACTTTTAACTTACCTATTGTTTTGTGATATTGTTATCAGGATTCAACTGTGTAGTTTTTTGAGTCAAACTCAATGACCCATATTTCATGAGTAGTGGTTCACAAGAACTCATCTCTTATGAGAATGAATGGAACACTTAGCACTCATTGAATCTAGGTGATGCTCACAGAGGTTTATAGATGAGAACATCGATAATGAGTTAACTGCGTGGAAACATATGCCATGGGTTTATAGATGTCTCTTTTCCTTTGGTTTGAAATTAGAGGGTTGAACATCGGCAATGAGTTAAGTCTTAGTGTCTGATTGAAATAATTGGGCCCAGATTAGCTTTACTATAGAATTTGTCCATCATTTCCTTAGAATGCTTTTTGTCTCTTGCAGACCGTTGCAATGTTAGCTTATGTGGAATTTAACAAGCTTTTCTTACCATATATACTCTGTGTAATAAGTGAAGTCTCATTATTGCTTGGAAAATAATTTCCAGAGCATGCCTTTGGCGTCAGAATTTGTTGTTTGCGGAATAGCTTGAGGTAGTTTAAGAGATGGCACTGAAGCTTTATGACTTTAATTTTACAAGATTATTGATTGTGGTAGTTGGATTGTATGATCCGAGGGCATTTTGACTTTCATAAGAACCTAAGAAAGTGTTTATGAAGATGAAATTGGTTTGAATAATTAAAATTACATTACATTCTTCATTAGGAAAGAAGAAGCCATTGGCAAAGAAACCTTTTTTGCAAGAATGTAATGTAATTTAAATTATTCAAACCAATTTCATCTTCATAGACACTTCCTTAGGTTCCTATGAAAGTCAAAATGCCCTTGTGTCATACAATCCAACTACCACAATCAACAATATTGTAAAAATAAACTCATATAGCTTCAGTGCCATCTCTTAAACTATCACAAGCTATTCTGCAAACAACAAATTCTGACGCCAAAGGCGTGCTCTGGAAATTATTTTCCACGCAATAACAAAACTTCACTTATTACACAGAGTATGTTGTAAGAAAAGCTTGTTAAATTCCACATAAGCTAACATTGCAACAGTCTGCAAGAGACAAAAAGCATTCTACGGAAATGATGGCCAAATTCTATATTAAAGCCAATCTGGGCCCAATTATTTCAAACAGATATGGTAAGACTTAACTCATTGCCGATGTTCAACCCTCTATTTTCAAACCAAAGAAAAAGAGACATCTATAAACCCATGGCATATGTTTCCATGCAATTACCAGGCATTGTAAGAATTAACTCAGGCTGATATTCAACCCTCTAATTTCAAACAGAAGATAATGAGACATCTATAGACCCATGGCACATGTTTCCAAGTAGTTATCTGTAGAAATTGCATAGAAGAAACATCCTGACCGAAAGATACGCTATGCAACATTTTCTGACCACAATATATCTGCTAAGTGGAAACATCTTTCAAGTCATATAAACACAGACTTCAAAGCCAAGTTAATAAATATTTATGCTTTCCAGGTTTTTATAGTTGCAGAAGGAAAATTAATTTGGCTTGAAAACCTTACTTTTCAAAAGATGAAAAAAGATCAAATCAGACAGACTAAGAGTTCACCAGTATTCTCATCATAAATCAGGTCATCGCCCAGATGGAACATAAATGTCTCAGTCCTTTGTGCTTACAATGTTAAAGTGTTGAGTTTAACAGAGGATTTTACTGGGAATATGTTATAAGGTTCCATTTCCACCGTCTACTGTATGTAACTAGAATCCTTCAGTACTGAATCAAAGGATCATAGTCAAAGAAAGAAATCTTACCTCATTCTAGAAAAAAGAGTCGTGCTCCTGTAATAGTCCAATGCATCACTCATTAGTCTTTGATATTCATTGGAACCTTCAAGAAGACCCTTGAAATAGCCCTTGTTCTCTAGAATTTTTCTAAATGCCTCCCACCCAATATCTTTATTCTGAGCTGCTTTCAGCTTGGAGCTTTTGGCTGCAGCATCGCTGAAACCAACAAAACCAGGTTCGACATCCTCAAAATGGGGCTGATATTGTGACCGCTCATGATATATCATCTCAAATCCACAACTTATCTTCATGCCTAATTCTGCTTCGCTGTAATCATGAAATTTTCCCAGAGATAGTGATTATTTTGCATGTCTACAGTGGCAAATCTTTCAAGTTGACCCAGAAAAAAACAAGAAATATGCGTTAAGAGGCTATTATTCGAAGGAAAAGCATTGATTTAGTATTAATACAATATACTACTGATACTTATAAATATCCATATAAAATATTCAACCAATTTTTTTCCCAAAGATTATTTTATTTTAAAAAAGGAAAGATCAACCAAGAGAAAATATCCTGATTTTTCTACATGCAATTACAAAAAATTCACTTGTCTTGTCCAATTTTCCAAAAATTTATAAACAATGCACAAGAAAAACAAACACAAGAAAAATCCTGCATGCGAGCATTCCCCAAGGCACCAAATTCCACATGGACCAATAAAACTAGTGAGAGACCAATCATAGAAGATTGATCAGGAGAAATGAGCAATTAAACTACCATATATTTGGACATCCCAAAAAATGATAAGGAGAGGAAAGTGTTAAAAACAATCCCATATTTAGAATGCATGTCAAAAACTATTATTCTTGTAGGCACACCAAATCTTGAGACTATATTGGTCAACAAGAAATCAATCACCACTTTTAATGTAGCGTCCCCTTTTCCAATGCCCAAGTTTATGCACTAAAATTACAATTCCAAAAAAAGAAATGGAATAGAATTAGCGATATCATTTACCGATTGTGGAACAAGATAGATCTTGGTTGAGACCCTACAATTATGTTAGCAATCTTTCCTACTATGGTTGGGAACATTAAATTATATAACTAATTTCATTAATGGAGATCCTTGGAAACTCGTACAAGGCACCTCAAGCCAATCAACCAAGCCCAAGAGCATGAACTGGCACTCGCCATTCAGCCTCCTAGCCCCACCCAAGGTTAAACAACTCAAATGGATCCTAAGCTACCTATATCCTTCATATATGTTCTAATAATACTTTCTCTAACAACCTATGCACATTATTAAGTATCATGGGAGATCATATAAGACACCTCAACCTTATCCATCAAGCCTAGGAGCATGGAATGACACCCTCCATTCAACCTCCCAGCCCTACCCAGGGTTACGCAACTCGAATGGACCCTTATGATACTTGCATTCCTCATATGCCCTACCTCCCCTCCATAACGGAACTCCCCTCCATAACAGAACAATTTGTTGGATGAAGTGTTAAGGAATCTACTATATAAATTATTATACCTAACACCATAATAGCAATGATAGAAATATATTAATATGTTAATGTACCATCCTAAAAAGTTAGCACCCATAATTGGATGCTCTATTAGGCCCCATTTTGGTGATTTCAAGATCTTATGTTCATTATGCTTGATCCTAGCAACCTGAATCCTATTTTCCCCCATCTTTTCCACCATCCTGACACCCAGTTCAAATTCGGGTGGAATCTCCTAGGTCAAACGTTTTGTGTTAATGTTATAGCTATTTCGGAATCTAATATATTTAAATTATATATTTAATTTAAATATATTAGATTCCGAAATAGCTATAACATTAACATTTTGTACCCACACTTTTTGGCTCAAATTTGGCCTGGAGTCCTATATTAGGATGTTAGTGGGAAATTAGATCTCGTGGTCGGTTTGGCTTATTTTTGAATCCCAAAATGATGAAGTATATAAACACCCTATTTCTCCTCATTTTGCATATCACAACTACACTCAAGCTATCAAGAAGGCATTCAAGCAATCAAAAGCAATTGCACAATTGGATTCCAGATTTGAAAGCAAACATCCAAGATCCAATTTCTCCAATTCATCCAAGTCAATTCCAAGGCAATCTTATCCATTTAAGAAAGTTTCACTCCAACAATGGCCAAGTAGAGGAACTCTCAATCAAACAAAAAAATCTACATTCATCTCTCCTTCATTGCAAGTGATTATCAAGCATATCTACATTGAAGATCTAGGAGTGGCGGTCATAGATCCATGCATTTGTGAAGGCATTCTTGATTCCAAGTACATTCAAACATCTTCATGTGTATGAGCGATTTCTACATCCGTCTATGAGGGTTTACGCAAGGTGAATCAAACATTTACCTTTTTACATACTTTCCTTTATGCAATTTTCTTTCATTTTCAAGGTTGATTCCTAAACAGGGGTTTGACCAAGGCAAACCCCTCTTACCTAACATTTTGCTCATTTTTCTGTGTAGGAACACATTACGGGGCTATCGGAACTTTTCCAGGCAAATCGGGAATATTCGGACCATCCCTACAAATTTCAAGTAGAAACCTAGGGTACAGAATGTTTCAAACACCCTATACCTAGGTATAGAACGTTTCAAACGCCCTATACCTCCCAGATCCAACTCAAATTCGACTAGAAGACAGGTTACAGCTTCAGGATCTCATATCGGCAGTTACAAGCATTTTTGAGATTCCATCTATTTGATATTCAGATCTGAAGTAGTATATTACCTATTTTGATTCTAGGTGCATATGGATCTTTCCTAGTTTGCATTTCTTATCTCATTATCATTTCCCATTTCAATTTTACATATTTAGTGAAGGATCATTGATCCATTTAGTGCTTGGGATCATCCTAGCCTATTGGGACATCTTCCTTCCGAATGTGCAACTTTAAAAAGAAATGATTTACCTCTTTGTGTTGCTTCCCTTTTCCTATTGTACATCTTGGTGAACCCAACGCGTGACATTTGCATTCTAATTTGGTGTCTAGATCTCCTTTTGTATGCATTGCATTTACTACATTGTATGCATTAAATCTTCATGTTTGATTTGATGGTTAAATGTGTTATTGTGCTTAGTTGATGAATGTTTGCATATCTCTCTCACACTTCATATTTACATTAGATCTCTTTTTCTTTCATCTTATTGTGCATGAGTGTTATTACATTAAGTCCTACCTATAGCATTCCACTTAGGAGAAGCCATAGACTTCTGGGTTCTTTTGATCGCGAGTCGTCTTTGTTTCCTAGGAATCTTGATAAGACCAACATGCCTACTAATGACATTCCTCCTATTGAGACTAACTCATCCCACTCCTCATGATGAAGATGAGACCTTAAGAGTTCCTCCTATACAAGTCCAAAAGCTTTCCCATGACTTTGAAAAATTTGAGCAATGGTTAGAATAGGAAAACTCCAATCCCGAGGTCATCTCTATACTAGAGGGTTTGAGGATGATAATTCACAATGATGAACATGGTGTTAACATCTTGAATAGTATCTCTCATCTCATTGATAACAATGTCAAACTTATTAGAGATTGTGCCCAAGAATTAGGTTTCATTCCACCTACCACAAGTGTTGAGACCTCAATACCTAGTGTGTCTACTTATGCTCCACCTCTTATAACCCCTTCCATTCAAAACACCAATCCTATATATGTTAGCATTCATAATCCTATTGTTGCTCCTTCTTCAAGTGTTCCATGTGTGTCCTTACCTTCATCTATGCTCACTTACAATAGTGTTCCTTTTTCATATTCGACTATTCCTTCCATTTCTCATAATGGTCCACAAACCTTTCACACATTTCTCCTCCCATTGTTTCTATCGAACCTACTATCAATAGCTTGGCTAAAACTGTTTCATCTTTGCAACAACGATTTGTGTTCATAACTCAATCCAAGTTTAACATTCCTACTTGTGACATTACTAGTTTGTTGTCCTTAGACATCATTTGTGTCATTATTCCTCAATACATGGAAATTCTTCATTTAGAAACTCACAATGGTAAGGGTGATCCTTTAACTCTTGTTAAAACCTTTCAAACATTGTTTAGTGATTTCTCTCATGATCATAGGTTCATGGATAAACTATTTACAAGAACCTTTCGAGATAAAGTTTTGCAATGGTATTGTTGTTTGCCTCTTTATTCCAAGGATTCCTTTCAAAAACTTGCTAATGCTTTCATCTAACAATTTCAAAACAATATTGGTTCTAAGATTTCTTTAGCTGATTTGATGCATTGTAAACAAGGAGTTGAAGAAAAAGTGACTAATTTCATTGGTAGATTTAAGCATCTCAATACTTAGATTTTTTATCTTGTGTCTAATGTTGATATTCAACGTACTTTCATTTCTAATTTGCAAAAAAACATTAAGGATAAGATATTACTCTCTTAATTCACTCAATTGTGTGCAGTGCTTCATAATTATCAACTTCAAGTGAGTCAATTTGAAAGCACTCTTCCAATGGCTCCGGATGCTAAAAGTGATGTCACATTTCAGTCCTATCAAAAGTTTCAAAAACCTAAGAGCTTCATAAAAAGTAATAATTCATCAAACCATGTTGATGAGCAAGTGGCAGCAACATCCAAAGGTGTGGCTCCTTTGTCATCTATTATTAGACCTTCTCATAATTTTACACCTTTTTTTGAATTTTTACATAATGTGAGGTTGAAGTAGATTAATGCTAATGTTTTACAACTTCCTCCCACACAACTTATAAAACTTTTCCTTTGTTGGTCAACTCACAAACAACAGTATTAATAGCTTTAAATTTGTCGGTTAAGCACATTAGAAATCCACATAAAATGTAAGCATTAAGAACACATAAACACTAACACAAAGAACACCAAGATTTACGTGGAAACCCAAGATGGGAAAAACCACAGAGAAGCTAATTCTCATGAAATGTAAAAACACTTGTTAAAATGACAATGGTATGGTGATTTTTACAACGGCTCATTGTCGGGACTGCTCACCACAAATACAATAGGGCTCATTGTCGATACACAAGGCTCACTGCTAATACACAAGGCTCACTACGGGTACAATAAGGCTCACTGCCAAAAAATATGAAAAGAGATAGAATCCACCACTGAGATCAACACATTGCTCTGCTTGAACACAGATCTCCTTCGCATAGATTCGCAATAACTTCACATATCACCACATATGAATCTTATAAGAAACACACACACATACATACATACATACGAACAACTAAACTCCTCATTGTACTTATACAACATGAAGAGATCCACTAGGTCGGCCAAACCATTTGAAATAGGTCACACCAAGACATTCCCACAATGGTAAGGAATGAAATGAGGACCACCTTGATAATTACAACATGCCCCACTCAAGCCAACACGCCACACCATCTCCAATGCCATTGGTTCCAATGGATATGATCTACACGTTACACATACATAGCTAGGACCGAAAACTACATAAGATACACATCCAAATAGGATCGATCCAATCAACCACATGTTGCATCCAATGAAGAACATTCATTCTCAACTGAAACAAACATACTACCACTGCACATCAACCGATACACAATCAATACACCAAACCAGTCGGTTCCATAACAACCGATATAGGATATGTTGACATCAATGACAACATTAATGACAACTGCATAGATCACATCAAACTCACATTCTAACACTAAGGTTGAAGTTGATTAATGCTAATGTTTTACAACTTCCTCCCATTAAACCAATTGCCACATCCAAACTTTTGCTTAAATCCTTTGATCACAAATTTTTTTGTTAATACCATCGTCAACCTGGCCATGAAACTGAGAAGTGTTCTGTTTGAAATCTATTATTCAAGACCTCATTGATTCCAAAGCTATATTTGTTGAGGGTGTTAATGATCAAGGAAACAAATCTGTAGCACCTCCCAACCAAAACTTGCAAATTTATACTAATCATTTGCCTTCACATTCGACTAATTCCATTGAGTCTACTCAATCTTCACCTTCTTCTTCCACCCATGTTGGCTATGACGTTGAATGTACTTTAGGTAACAATGTTGTCAACCTTATTGATCAATCCAAACCTAGGCTTGGCATTACTTTGATCCTAAAGAGACAATTAAAACACCTGATAGTCCTCTTTACATTGTAGCAAAGTTTAATGGTCTTCTTTCTCATAGTGTCCTTACAGATCCTACTTGCATGGTGAATGTTATAACTAAAGAACATCTTTACACTAGACAATTGCAGCTAGATTTCTATGATAAATCTGATGTGATGATCCATACTTTCAATGGTTTCATTTATCCTACCCATGGTTCCATTACTTTTTCGGTAGAAGTTGGTGGTAAAATACTATATGTCACCTTTGTTGTTATTCCAACTTCCGATCAGTTTCAAGTTAGACTTGGTCTTCCTTGGTTCATCTCCATAAAAGTCATAGTCTCTCCTATTCATAAGTGTTTGAAATTTTCCCATGTTGGAGAAATAATCACGATTAATCATATCTTTATCAGCCTTCAGCGCCTCAAGGGAACTTCGAACTTGACTTCTTTTGGCCTTTTATGCCTCAACCAATTCAACCTCGCAAAGACAATCTTTTTCAATCCTATGACAAATTCAAAATCCAAAAGATTTGTGAGCTTAGTGATCCTAAGGATGTTTCATCCCCTTGCCCTAGACCTGGACTTCTTCCTACACCTTCCACACCTCCTCTATATGCTTCAATTCCACCTCCTATATCATATAAACATTTTGTCGATGTTATCTCTCAACCTAGTACGATGTCTTCCATTCTTTCCCCTAAAGAAGAAAGGGACTCGATATTGATTGATCCTAAACTAAACCAAATCTCAAGCAAAGCCAAATGTAATTGTTGTGCTCGTGATCGTTGTCATAAACATCGTGTTAGAGCCCATGAGCATGCTTCCCAAAATCTTTCCTCCCCTAAGACACCTATTGATGCTTTGATTCCCTTTGATCAACTTATGAATAGCCCAAGAGAGGAAGTTAATTTGAAAAAGATGAAATTGAACAAACATGATAATTCTATTTGTATCTTAGATTGTATGACAATTAATTTGGATGAAGAAGATACTCTTGATGATGAAGATTTCAATATTTTTAATGCAAATGATGATATTCATGCTAGTGATTTTGAAAATATGTATGAGCTTATTGATGTTTATCATGATTTACAGGCTAGATTTGTAAAACAATTATCTCTTAGTCTTCGTGATAAACAAAGTGACCCATCTTCAAAGCATGGTCCTTGTTAGGAACTGACTATTGTTCCATCTATCGTGCTTGATGTTGCTCCTCTTGTGTGTTGCCCACCTTCCCTAAACACTAAAGACCGAGATGGGGGGACCGGGGGGGCACACAATATGCTTGACTAGCTCCTCTTGTATAGTGGATTCTTTGTGTTTGCTTGTTGTAATGTACTTCCCTTGTGATGTGCTGCTTGTTATATGTTTTGTTTAGATTTCTTCAAACGACCCCTGTTGCTCTGTTGGTGCAAGGTGATGAAGGCATCGACTTGTTGTGACATTCCTCTATTTTGTATCTTATCTCTTCTATATGTTGTTACGTGTTATGTCGTGCATGTGCCACTATTCGTAAATATACCTTTGTTTTGTTTGATTCGGGATGATGCAAAATGGTAGCCACATATTCTTTTTGGTCTCCGTGATGTCGATCCATAAAGACTCTTCTTTGTAACTCTTACAAGACATTTTTCCATTGTGTTTGTAGTTCTACTACCTTTGGGGAATGATAATAGTTCATTTTGATATAATCATGATATACATGAGTTATCATATGATCATACTGACCCCTAAGTTAGTAGATCCCCTTCGTGCTCTCTTTTGTCATGTGTTCATTTTCCTTGTTGTGTCTTTTCATAGGGGCATCCCATAGTGAAAACATCTCTTGTGGGTCTTTTCCGCTAAAGCTATTGCTCCCGTTAAGGCATTTGCAATCGCTTTAATGTGGGGGCATACACTCCGCTCCTTGTTTCACATTTTGCACACACACACAATGATTCAATGCAATCTCTCTTATGCGGATGGCTATAGAGACAATGTTTTCCTTACGTTCATCTTTTCATTATCATGCCCCTGTGCATTATTCAGCAAATCCCTTAATGGAGACGATGCTTTCCTTAAGAACCGATACTCATTTTCTAGATCCCTTTGGAGACAATGCTTTCCTTAGGACTGGTCGGCTTTTCAGGATCCCTTAATGGAGACAATGCTTTCCTTAAGGACGGATCCCTTTGTTTTGATGGGTTGACTAGCATAGCACAACTTCCTAGACAATCAATGCCATCTTTTGCAGTAGTGCTTTCCCCTTTGCATGGTCCATAGTAAGGCAATACCTTACTAGGCTAGTGGGCATGCCCCTCTTCTTTCTCTCTTTCGAGCAATGCCTCCTTTAAGACTTAAGTCACTTGGGGGCTTGATGTTTCTTTGTCTCTTTGACCTTGATAAGATTGATCTTATGCATTGATCTACTTTACAACAAACATGAATTTGTCTCATACTCCCGCTAAAGTGAGGGCTAAATGTACCGTCCTAAAAAGTTACCACTCATAATTGGATGCTCTATTAGGCCCCATTTTGGTGATTTCAACATCTGATGTCCGTTATGCTTGATCCTAGTAACCCGATTCCTCTTTTCTTGTATCTTTTCCACCATCCCAACACCCAATTCATATTTGGGTGGAATCTCCTAGGTACAAAATGTTTCAAACATTCTGTACCCATACTTTTTGGCCCAAAGCCCTATGTCGATATGTTAGTGGAAAAATAGATCCCATAGAGCCTAGCTTAATTTTGAATTTTGAAATGATGGATGAAGCATATAAACACCCTGTCTCTCCTCATTTTGCATATCACAACTACACTCCAGCTATCACGAAGGCATTCAAGCAATCAAAAGCAATTGAGCAATTGGATTCAAGATTTGAAGGCAAACATCCAAGATCTAGTTTCTCCAAGTCAACCAAGGAAATCTTCTCCATTGAAGCAAGTTTCTCTCCCATGATGGCCAAGTAGTTGAATTCTTAATCAAGCAAGAAGATTTGCATTCATCTCTCCTTCATTGCAAGTGATTATCAAGCATATCTACATTGAAGATCTAGGAGTGGCGTTCATAGATCCATGCATTTGTAAAGGCATTCTTGATTCCTATTCTACATTTCAAGGCCAACTTCTTGATTCCAAGTACATTCAAACATCTGCATGGGTATGAGCGATTTCTACATTCGTCCATGAGGGTTTAAGCGAGGTGAATCAAACATTTACCTTTTTACATACTTTCCTTTATGCAATTTCCTTTCATTTTCAAGGTTAATTCCTAAACAAGGGTTTGACCAAGGCAAACCCCTTTTACCCAACCTTTTCCTCAATTTTTTGTGCAAGAACAGGTTATTGAGTTGTCCGAACTTTTCTAGCCAAATCGAATACAATCGAAGCATCCTTGCAAGTTTAAGGCAGAAACCCAGGGTATAGAATGTTCAAACACCCTGTACCTGGCTATAGAACATTTCAAACACTCTATACCTCCTAGATCCAAATTAGATTTGATTAGAAGACACGTTATAGCTTCAAGATCTCAGATTAGTAGTTACAGATATTTTTGGGATTTCGTTTGTCTGATATTCAAATCTAAAGTACCACATTTCCTATTTTGATACTAGGTGCATTTAGATCTTCCCTAATTTGTATTTCTTATCTCATTATCATTTCCCATTACAACTTTACATATTTAGCAAAGGATCATTGACCCATTTAACGCTTGGGATCATCCTAGCCTATTGGGACATCTTCCTTCTGAATGTGCAACTTTGAAAGGAGAAGTGATCTACCTCTTTGCATTGCTTCCCTTTTCCTATTGTACAGTTAATTACTTTCATTCCTACATGGAAGACAAAATAGCAAATCACCAAGATCAATGTCTATGCATCATGCATCAGACCCAATCACTTATATAATACAAAGGGACTATATGCTAAATATTATTCATTATACAGACTCCTACTCGATCGATCTTCCTTCATTTGCAGATTATAACTGTCTTATGTATTTGATTAGAACACTTACTTAATTCCCCTCATCCTTCCAAAACTCCTTCCTTCCTTCCCTCTCCATCGTAGTCTTCCATTTAACTCTGTAGTAACTCTAATTAGTATAGTCCAGCAATCTGAAGGATTGGAAGGTTGTCATGTATCATGTATGCCATCATTTTGATGTAGTGCGGTGGTGCTCAGCAAACATGTATAAGTCCAGTTCTACCCAGTAGCGATGCCCAGAATAGACAGGAAACACACTTTGATTAGCAACTACAGACATTGCAACTGTATACAATATGGGTTTGACCGGAAGATTGAATTGCTGTTTCACTGCAAGTATAGCATTCCAGAGGCATCTATCAGTAGCGGAAGACATCTGAGTAAGAACATGTTCCAACACTTACAGGTGCATGGATACTCTTTACAACTTTCTGGAAAATACTCTTAATTTGTTATTCTCAGTATTCATCACTATTGAAATAATCAGAACCGTGGCAATAGAAGGATATACAGTATTTGTTCCCAACGCTGTCTGAAAGATAAATTGGCATTACTTTAATTGTCTCTCAAAACGGTATGTAATATGGATTCTTCACAATATTAGATTGAATTAATAGTGCCATCATTGGAATGCTGGAAGTTAACAGTTGATTATCTTGATCACTGAATATTCATTAAATGACTATATTATAATCTCTGAATATTTCATTCCTGAGATAACTCTGTTATATAAGTTTGTATACCTTGGTAGAATGATAACTGCTGGGTAAACGTTCTGTGGAATGGAACTTATTAAAATGCTTGGTCTTAAAACAAACAGTCACTAATTTATCCCAGGGAACTGAAGTTCACAAATGGACAGCTAACTGTTTGATGAAATGATTGCATACCAAATCATTGAGTAGTTCAGCCACAGAGTTTCCATTTGGGCTAGATTCCCTTAGGGAACTTACAGGAGAGCACCTACAAACTTCATCTTGTCAAAGAATTTTTGTCAATCATGACACTTCGTAAGCAATTTAGGCACATCCTTAAACATTATTGGCCCCCAATACCTTGCTCTTATCACTGTGTGAGCAACCCATCATCATTCCTCCACATTAATTTACCATGTATTAGCACATACCTCTGGGCTACCAATCCTTTGTTGATAATCATTCACTCCTTGAGAACGACTCAAGTTTTCCAAACAGAAAACTATGTCCTACAATGGGTCATTCTTCAACAAACAAAGGGTCGAAGGTTAGAACTAACATTATTTACATCAACTAACTCCAAGTTCACATCAACCATAAGCTTGGCTAATCCTTGCCCTCTAACCAATTTTGTTCTTTGCACCTCCATGTCGTACTCCTAGATTTAATAACCCATCTACACCTTTTGCACAAAGCTTCTTGTTGTACAAAGATGTCCCTCACAGCAATATGAGGTGCATTAGCAATCAATTATGCTCCTCTAAGTTAAGGTCTGAAACTTTCAACAGCTTTAACAAGAGCGCATACATGCATTTCCATTAGAGAATAATTAAATTTAGCATTTTGTGATGCCTTGCTAATGAGGCAACAGGCTACTCATACCCATCAACATTTTCTGAAGTAGAACAGCAGAAATAATGTTGAAGGAAGCAAACAAGAAAAGTTGAAAAGCTTTAAATAATCGGGACTTGCCAATATTGATGCTCATTTGAGTGCATCCTTAATTTCCAAGAAAGAATCATTTGACTCTATATCCCAAATAGTTGATTGTTCCTTCTTGAGCATCTTTGATATAGCCTTTTTTTCATTTTTACAAAGTTATGAGCAAACCTCCTAACAAAGTTGATCCACCAAAAAAGGATTGAACTGCTTTGACTATCTTAGATTGAGGGATGAAGTCTATACTTTCACACTTTTTGGGGTCAATACTCACCCCTTCCTTTCCACTCCAAAGGCACATTTTTTTAGGATTCAAGCAAATCTCATATTTCAAACATGATTGGAAGAGCAACTCCAAATGTCTACGATGGTCATTACTATCATTGGATTGGAGGATTCAAATAATCTCGATAAACCACTAGTAGCGAATAAAGAGTTCCTAGGAAGTTTTTACAGTACGATGAATGTAGTTCAATATAATATCATGTAGCACTAGCAAACTTTATTTTGAGTTGAAATTTAAAAAATGTTAGATACTCTAGATACATTTTTTGACAGGATTAATATTATCAAAGTCTATGCTAGTAAGGTTTAAGTTTGAAGGCTAGCATACTATTCAGGAAACCTTTATAGGGTTAGTGAAAACTTAGTTTCCGCTTTAGTAAATGCAATAGTTAAAGCAGTAAAGATTATCAAAAAAAAAGAAATTGAACATTCATTAAAAGGAAGTTGTATCTAATATGTTTGTTGAATAGCAATCTTTTAAAAAGTAGAACCCAAGGAAATATGTAACTCGAGCCTTCATTAATGAATGGAGCTTTTGGTCACCAAGATAATATCTACCCCACATCCACATGCAGCTGCTTAAATATGTTTTCTGCTCAAATTTAAGCAGCTGCAGTGTTCCCTGCAAATTATTAATTATGAGAAAAGGAAAGTTGTAATCCTTCCCTATTTTATTGGAGCAGAAACTGTTTAGGAATTGAAAATAAGCTGTGAAAAGAAAGACAAGCTGGAAATAAGCAGCAACTGCAAATTGTCCAAAATGCATCATGGCTCCACAGATTTCTTTCCCTCTTTTCAATGTTTGCTTTATATTTTTTTCCAAAATTTTAACTGCACAATTGTTTAATACTATTAATATAAATTTAATATAGCTCCTTAAAATAAACAGGTTCATTCATTAGACCACCAGATCCACATATAATTCCCAGATAAGTTGAGTGGTGGCAAGTAAGCAGGCACATGGGGACCTGCCCAAAGAATGAAGAAAGGAAGAATGCAACACTGTTATGGGCAATTGCAATGGCATGACAACCGTGCTCAAACATAGAGAAACGTTGTCTTCAAACTATGGCTACTACATGCAATAAAAATTGTATTAGTAATGTCACATTACAGATGCTTCCAACTGCTTAAAAACACGGCTAATTTGATATATTTACTATTTAACAAACCAAAAAATTTAGAATTATATAAAATATTAGCCAATTGACAAAAAATAGCTAGTTAAAAATTTACATACCTGTAATTAGGTGATGACAGATGCGGCATCGGATAGCAACGAGGGGCTTGGAAAACCTGCTGCACAAGTTGTGCATACATCGCCCTGGACATCTTCACAGACACATCCACCATCTCCTTGTCGCCCAAAAACTTCTCCATTTTAGCTGCAGCTTTCATGGAATCCACATCCCTGTCATAAAAACCCTCGACTGCCTTCGAAATCAACTGCGGCTCATGCTTGAAAACCTGAGCAACCCTCACAGGGACTCGAACCCTAACCCTGTGCATATTCTCCATGGCTCTCGCCGGAAAGCTCCCAACCCGCGCATTCAAAATGTTCTGAACAGCGTCCCTGGCTCTCGTTTCCACAGACCCGCTGGCAAGGACGCGGAGGGAGTCTGCCACCGAAGGTTTCACCGGAAGGCGATAAATTTCCGCAGGGGAAGTGGGCAAGGGCAGTATGTGGAGCTCTCCATGACGGATAAAAACACGGTTGGCGCTGTTATCCGGCTTAATCCACCGGGGTATGGCATAAGCAGCTTCTATCAGTAAAAATTCTCCGTCCGTATCCCACACCCTGGCAGACACATATGGTATTTTGCCCGTGATTTCGTATAATAGATATACTACGAACCACTCATCATCCACATTGTCGCCATATTTCAGCTTGCCATGTAAGTGGGGGACGGGAGGCGAGGAGTTCGAGTCCTCTGAAAAGGAAGTGCAGGGGCAGGATGAGGTTGTTTCTGATGATTTGAGGTTGAAGGAATCGTGCTGCCATATATAGTCTTTTACAAAAGGAGAAACTATGTCTAGACAATTTACCTGGAGCTCTTTTAGTTTTGATTCGACTTGTTCAGGAGAAATGGATTCTGTTAGAGCAAAGTCTGGGAAAATAGAGTAGAAAACAGTGTCTTCGGGTGTTCTGGCTTTGCCTTCGCGCCCTCCATAATCTTCGTCCATGCTGTAACAATACTAAGTTTCTGTGTCTTCTCTATGAATGCGAAAACAATTGAAATTGAATACAGAGCTAAATTTGCACTGTTTACTGACGAAAGAGTGCTGCTCGGAGTCCTTTGAAGAATAACGTGACGGCGGTACCGAGTGTTCCTCAAATTTCTAGAACATTTACACCTAGATGACGGCGTTTTAGAGTGTTCTTCTTCTTGGGATTTTTAAGGATTTTTGTATTATATTTGATTTTTATTTTTTTTTTAAATTTTTTAAAGAAGTGGAATCTAATCATCTATGTTTTAATATAAAGGATTATGACAATTTGAGTAAGTATATATTTCAATTGTAAGTCATTGTTGGTTAATTAATCTTTCGGAGAGAAAATCCACATCAAATTCACTCAAAAGATTTTGCATTATAATTGAAATTTAAGATTTATAATTTTAAATTTCACATAGATAGTAGACTAATTTATTTAATAGGTTTTAGAAGTTTGTAACAAATTAATTTTTATTTTGTTGAAAAGATTAATTTCGCATTAAGGGGGGTCAAACCCAAAATACATCAAGACTCATCAATGATGAGTAAAATATAAATTTTTTCACAAAATTATGTTTAACCATTGAGATGATTATCCTACAACTCTTATTTATATGCTTCAATAACTGTCATCTCCATTAGGCCACCATATGTAAGGAGAGGACAACATTAAAGGTTGTCTTGCTGCTATCATCACCCTCACAATCTCCTTCAATAGTGCAATGTTTTTGGAGATCTCAAGCCTATGAGTCTCTTTTTCTTTGTCGATACTTCATATAAAGAGGGGTACCCACAATCCATTGTAAGGGAGAGTTAGATGAAGTCATACACTAGATATTAAGTACTAACCAAATCACACCATTGTCGTGCCTAGGTGTCATTCAATGTCCTCATGCAACCTAGATTTGACCAACTTCTACATTAACCATTTTACCACAACTTCCTCCTTGTGTGCATGTAGCAATCACACCATGAACAAGGATTTCTTTAAAGATCAATAAGGTCATGTTTCCACAAAGTTCCAACCAAATGTTATCATGACAATTGTGATATTTGTCTTGTCTTGGTTCTTCTGATAACAAACAAGAACAATAGCATACTTCTATAAACAAAAAAATGAATTGAACAATTAGCAAATTCATTGAAGATAGGATAAATATGCCTAAACTTAGGAAAGTAACTTCAATAGTAATATTGCTATCAGGATTTAACTATGTAGTTTTTTTTAGCCAAACTTATTCACCCTTGTTTCATGAGTAGTAGTTCACAAGAACTCATCTCTCATGGGAATGAATGGAACACTTGGCACTCTTTGCATCTAGGTGATGCTCATAGAGGTGAAGCATTGGGACTTCCCATGAGGTCACTCATCTCAATTATACTCTAGCTCGAGCGCGCTTAACTACGAAGTTTCCTCCATGGTTAAACCCACTCTTCTTGCAACTCCATTTGCAAAACCTTCAACAACTGGTGTGCCTTATGAACCATTAATTAGAAAGTCCCTTAAGCTCAGCAATTGATAAGTAGGAGATATTTTCCATAGCAAGTAAAGCTGAGATATTGCTATCAGGATTCAACTGTGCAATTTTTTTTAGCCAAACTCATTGACCCATGTTTTACGATTAGTGGTTCACAAGAACCCATATCTCATGAGAATGAATGGAACACTTGACATCATTGCATCTAGGTGATGCTCACAAAGGTGAAGCACCAGGACTTCCTATAGAAAATGCAAAGGTGAATACATCATGGCACTCATTGATAATTAGTTTGACTCATTGTGGAAAATGTATCCTACTTATCAACTTCAATAGTAGCTAAATTGACAACTAATAAATAAGGCAATAGTTACAAAATGATTGTTCTTAACATGATTTGTAGTTTTTATGTTTCAATAGTGAGTCCCTCGTGGAATGCTTTCTAACATAAAATAAAAATATTTAGGAAGAACACTTAAAGGGTTCCTAGTTTGTCCTTAAAATGACATTGTCAATCATGTAATTTTGTATGATTTGCCAAGACTTTCAAACTTTTCTATTATAATTTATAAAACTTATATATATATGAAGTACTAATCATAATTACTGGTGTTTAATAAATAGTTGCATGTATACATGGTTATTGACTAAAATGTGATGAAACAATATGATAAATCATGACAAATGGGTATTTTGTGGAAATTATTAGTTATTGTTGGAGTAGAATTCCATTTCCAGGAATACAATCTATGAATACACCTTCATGGAGAGAGATATTTCACCATCAAATGATGAAAATTGTATTGATATGCATAATGTATGACCCTTGCTTAAAAGGGCGAGGATGGTGAGTTGGTAATAACCGATAATGAAACTACCAAAAATAAATATTAATAAATAAACTACCTAAGTAAACTCAAGCACAAACTTAAATAAATAACTCATTTACTCCAATAACCCTCCTTAAGTGCGACTCAGGGAGAAGATTATTATGCAAAATGAGCAAGATGCAAGATGGGGCTTGTCTATAAAACTATTTTAGGTTACAATTACCTATGTACAATGAAAATGCAATGAAAAATGTAAATCTCTCACAAAGTAGAAAAAGGGAGAAAACAACATGAGAACAAACTCCTCTCTAAAAAAGAGAAACAAACAAGATGCATGGATGGAGGACTAAATCACACCCACCAAGGACTACATACATCATATATACAATCAAATGCCCCCATAGGAAGGAAGAAGAGAAACAACATAGCCCCCCTCATAATAAAGAAGCTCTAATATTGATGAAGGATGTATGGAAACAAAAGATGACTCAATGCCTACAAGAAACACATCTTCCCTTAGGAAGAAACAAGTTTGTTGAACAATGAAGAAATCACTCCAAATCTAGTTGAATGAAGGAGCAAGGAAGTCTCCAAATAGGAACCTTTTAAAATTAAGTAGAAGGTCTCCAATCTCAAATAAGCAACCATATACTCATGATCAAACTCTACCAATGAATATGAAAAAGCAAGTGAATGAGAAAACTCATCAATATCAATCTCCAAATATGTAAAAAAAGTGGTATCACCAAAGAGAAGAGAAAACCCCTCAAATATGTCTCAAGAATACCAAGGTTCAAATTACCAAACCTCTCTTCGCAAACATAATTTACCCTTAGCAGAAGGGTATGAACATCATCCCAAGGAACACCATCATCAAGAACAAAGTTAGAGAAAGAATACAATCTAGATTCATGAATAACCACACTTGTAGAATTGATCTTTCTAGTCTCCAAATCTCTAATGAATACATGATTGGGAGTGAACTCCACTATCCTACCCTATGCACCATGAATAATTTGATATACTAAAAGGAGATTAATAGTCAAGGAGGGTATATAAAGAGCATCATTGAATGATCCACCACACATATCAATAGCTCCTTTTCCACAAACCTTCATGTGTGAATTGTTACCCGTATAAAATTTAGGTGAACTACAAGGCTCAATAATAGAAAACACATATATTAGAGATGCCATATGGTGTGATGCACTGGAATCAAGAAGTGAACTACCATTTTCAAGAGTAGTGGAAGCCAAGAGTGCATTACCTTTCCGAAAATATATATTTCTTGACTGTGTGGATGAAGATGAAGAAGCTATTGATTGTGATGTTGGAGAAGAAGATGGAGACACCAATTGGGGTAGTAGAATATTGTGCTTTTGAAGAAGGTATGAAAGCTCATCAATCTTCTTAGCATAACACTTATGCTCATCACATCCTTTTCTTTTGTACTAAGCTATTTGATCTTCTTCTTTTGTGATGATTCCTCTTTAGAAGACATCTTGGACTCGAGAGTAGACTGTTAAGTATGATCCTTAGCTTTCTCACTAGACTTAGAATCCTTATGGTGTTTCTTGTCCTTGCCACTGGAAGCCTTTTGGTGCGGATCTCTTGCAAGAAGTGCTTGAGACTTTGAAGGCATCAAATGTGCCCATCTATGCCAACTTTTCTTGTTCTCTTGTGAGATGTGCTACAAAACCATCAAGATAAGGCATTTTGTGTACACTACCTAAAGCATCCATAGTAGCATAAAATGCAAAAACTAATACAAAATAATCAGGATCAAGCTTAGAGAGAATAGATAGTATTAATTACTCATCATCTTTTATAACCCCACATATGCAAAGAGAATCGAGATTGGTGAAGAATTCATAGATACAATCAAAATGTTGTGCATCAAGGCTCATTAGTTCATTCTCTAGATGAAATTTTGTGGTCTTGTCTGGCCTACCAAAGAGATTCTCCAAGGAGGTCTAAATCTCATTGGGATGTGTACAAGATGCAACATGATATCAAAGATCAAGATAAATGGACAAACAAAGAGCACCCTAGAGATTCAACTCATCTATTAAACCATAATCTCCTTTCTAGAACACCTATTGTGGGTTCAGGATCTCAACCATATGTGATTCTGTGCAACTTCAATGTTAGCAATAGTAAATCCATTTGTGACTTCCACTCATGATAATTATATAGAGTTATAAGTGAAACCCTTGACCAATCCATGATTAAATAAGAGAATAAAGAAAAATTCTTTACAATATAGCTGATCAACTCCCTATGTGCATAAGAAATAGAGAAAAAATCAATATTCAACTTTAACTAAGTAAAAGCAGCATCAAACAACAAAATATGAAAAAAAAAGACCTCAAATATTGTGTAGGTGACGAAAAGAGCATTTTGACAATATATGATGTGGCAAAAAAAATGCTCTCTGAATGCAAAATTTGTGTTGGTTTGAAAACAAAGGCCTATAAAAGGCACTTTGAAACACCAAGAGTTTTACTATCCATGTGAACACCACCTACTAATTAGTGACAAAAAGAGGGGCCCTTGTTTAAATTACAAACATGAGCTTGTTGATTAATGAAAGGCTTCACTAGTACAAAAGATGTCTATAGAGAGATCTTACATCCCACACAAGAGAGAAAATCAAATTTTCCAAATGATATTGGCAAATTAATCAACAAAATAATGTCTTTTAAGTAAAACAATTTGAACTCAATCAAGCATTGACGAAGTCTCTCAAATGCATACGAAAATACATTGCTAGAAACACACCTTCATGGGGAGATATATTTCACCAAAAAATGATGAAAATTGTATAGAGATACAAAAATAATATACAAACCTTTCTTACAAGGGAAATGATGTTGAGCCTGTAATAGCCATCAACGATACTACAAAACTAAATATTACTAAATAAATTGCCTAAATAAACTTAATCAAAAGTAAATGAATAGCTCATTTACTCCAATACTTACTATGTAGAATAAGGGAGAGAAGATGCATCAACTACCATATGTAGCATAGGAGTCCCTACAATTAAGGGTTCTATGCAAACAAGAAAAGAAATGAGTATTTGTAGTTGAGATAAGTACGAGTTTGTAGCAACATAAAATTATAGCTAATTTGACCACACCAAAGTAAGATCAAGTAGCTACATTAGACCTCTAATGCTAACAAATGATGATTGAAGAAAATACTATTATATTGTAATTAATGTCAATATGTTTATGTTGCATGATTTTAATATCTAACATGCATGTCTTTATGATTAAATTTCCTATTTATGTATATGTATACTTATGTGTGTGTGTGTGTGTATATATTTGTATATAAAAGTATATGTATGTGTGTGTATGTATATATGTATATGTGTATATACATGCATATACGTGTATAGATACATACATATGCATGTAAGTATGTATATATGTATGTATGTATGTATGTATGTATGTACGTATGTATGTATGTATATGTACATGTATATACATATATACATATACACATGTGTGTGTACATGTATCTACATTTATCAAGTATATTTTAATATTATGGAGCACACATATATCTATGTTAACAATCACAAAGTAGAATATGGTGGAGGAAGATCAAATAAAAGTTGTTTGGAATCAAGAAGAGAGAATAATTGTGATGCTAGGTTAAGGAGTAATGCAATGACCATCAGGGCAAACTTTTTATGTATGCAAGGTATCAAGTATATATTAATATTATGGAGCACACATATATCTATGTTAACAATCAAAAAATAGAATATGGTGGAGGAAGATCAAATAAAAGTTATTTGGAATCAAGAAGAGAGAATAATTGCGATTCTAGGTTAAGGAGTAATGCAATGGCCATCAGGGAAAACTTTTTATGTATGCAAGATCACATAGATATGTATATGTATGCATGCATGCATGTATATATGTATGTATTTACATGTGTATACATATATACATATACATATGTGTGTGTACATGTGTCTACATCTTCATTTACATCTATATCTACATATATTACAAAAATAATGGAATGCGAGGTATCAAGTATATATTAATATTATGGAGCACACATATATCTATGTTAACAATCACAAAGTAGAACATGGTGGAAGAAGATCAGATAAAAGTTGTTTGGAATTAAGAAGAGAGAATAATTGTGATGCTAGGGTAAGGATTAATGCAATGGCCATCAAGGCAAATGAAATTTCATTGGGTCCAAAAAGAAGGGGAATTTAAACTACACATGTGAAATTACAGGGCCAAAGGATCTAGAGAGAGAAAGAGACAATGGATATTATTTTTCAACTCAAAGGTTGATAATACAAACAAAATACTTTTGATGAATTTAATGGAACCTCCACAGTCATGTTTCTTTAGTAGTGGTAATGTTGTGATGGTCTTCAAATAAATGACAATAATTGGGCATGTGATAGGAAGAATCATGAGCAAAAAGGAGATCATGGCTTGGGTGGCAAACGATTGGTTGTTTGACATAGTAGTAAAATTATTACTAAAACATTTCTTTATCATGGATTTCTACTCAGAGAAAGAGAGGGATCATATATTAGACAAATTTCCCTAGCGATGTAGATAAAATCTAATTTATATCCATAAGATCATTAAGAAATTTGACCCTAGAATGACTGAACCATAAGTCATGGATCCAATTATACAACATTCAATTTGAATAATGGTCAGAAGACTATCTTTGTTTGATAGGTGCCAAGCTAGAGATGGCCCTTGGACTCAAAGTGGGAGAAGATTATTTGACTTTCTATTTTAGAATCAAATTAATTTGAATTCATCTAATTCCCAAGATTACTCAACTTGCTTTGAGTGAATGAATATAGGAATAATCTATAGAAATGGAATAACATAAGCTATTATCTATAAGACAAGAAAGCAGAAATCACTACAAAGTAGGGTGGTTTAAACCTCGATACAAAAAAAATGAATTGAGAAGGAGGTGATAGAAAAATAGTAGAGAATTGCATTGATAAATGGAAAGGAAAAGGAAAACCTAAAGAAATGATAAGTGCCTCCACCCCCACCACAATAAAAATGAAGTAGTAGAAGGGTTATGATTCATCTTCATTAAATAAGTAAGGACAATTGCATATATTCTTGTACAGACATAAGCTCATACAAATATAACTAAGTGGTGAGATAAAACCATTGAATACTCATTCAATATTGGATACTAAATTTTCATTTTATTAAATCATTTCCTCCAATGTAAATAATCATTCCTTGTCTCCCTCACATAAAATAATTACCCAATGTTACAATATTACTTAACAAGTGACCCCAAAGTATTTCCTAGTGTAGGTGACTACATCACCTAGATGTAAAACAACTAAATAATTATTTAATTACAAAATTGTGATAAATTATTTTATACAATGTTTTGATTAGGAGGAAAACAAGATTTCAAAGGTCTTGAACCTTTAACAAGGGACCAGAAAGATAAAACATTAAGCTCCAACTCCAGCAACCAGTGGAGACACAAAAAAGGACAACCAAAGGACCCAAAACAAAGAAGGATGGCAAAAAGAAGGACAATTGGATAGGGACAAAGGCCAACTCCCAAAGAATATAAACTAACAGAAAGGCCAGCACACCAAAAAGATAGAACCACCAAATGTTATTGAGAAGATCAGCCACTTCATAAGCCAAGAGATCCATGTTTATGACTAAAGCCTTCAGAATGTCAATCTCTTTACTAACAATCTTGGGGTATACCAGGATCTTCTGCACCTTGCTTAACCAACTCCTTCTCGTGATCTTTTCTCTTCTCCAAATTGTTGATGAGAAAATTGACTTGGTCCACTGAATCCCGAAGGATATTGCAACTTTTCTCTTCAATCAACCTGAGCATAGCCTCTATGGCCAAAAGTCTTTGATCAAAGACCGCAACCTTGGACTCCAAGGAAACTAGCGTCGTGTCACATTTAGAAATGTTTTTTTTCACTGCAGCACATTTGGAATTGTAACCCTCGACAATCCCATCAACTTTGATCATTGTCATCATGAGATTATTCAGAAAAACTAGGAAGGGTTTATCACCCAGACCCAAAGTTTCTAGAATGTTGATTCTAGTTGTTAGTCTAGCATTTCCATTTTTCAAGTTGGTCATTTTAGTGAAGATCCAATTAAGGGCTTCCTTCACTTGGTCCATCCCACTAGCACTATTCTTAGAGGTACCTTTCATCCTAGAGTCAAGCTTGGGAATAAATTTATCTAAGGGGGCATCCATAAGAGAAATCCCAAGAGTGTAAGCCCCATCCTCCTTAAACAGAACAGGGGAAGGGTGATCCAAGGGAATATTTTGGGTTTCGCAAAACTTCTTACCCTTCTTGGAGTTCTTCGCCAACATCTCATCAGTAGCTTCACTCTCCTTAGTCATATCATCATCACTACTGGAACACAAATCATCAAGAATAAAGGACCTTCTTTTATGCCCCTCATAATTTTTGGATGAAGAAGCAAGGCCCTTAGCAACACCTTTTCCCTTTTTACTAGTGTTCCTGTTAATCTCCTATCAAGAGTTAGTTTCATAATCCACCTTCATATCAAAGTCTTCCCCATCATCTTCATCTTCCTCAAAATCATCATCTCTTGAGTTAGGAGGCTTCACAGTTTGGGACTCAAGAGTATTGTGCATGGAAATCTCGTAAATGAGGAGCATAAGGCCCTCATGCATAGTGGGATTCCCTTGAGGGTTCTCTTGAGCATCTTCGATCCTGGCATTTAGGGGGTTTAAGAGGTAGTACGAGAGAAATATTTTCACCATAGCAAAAATGATTGAGGAGCACAAAATGATAGTCATAAACCCTAGAGAACCTCCCATCCAAAGTAATGTACTGCATAACAACAAAGAGAACTCTGTGCCATACCTTTTTTAAAAAATTTAGAGAATAGTAGGTCTTCTTCTTGTATTTGACTAGTCTAATCTTCTCATCTTCCTCTTTTAGAAATCTCTTAATTGCAACATCATTAAGACGTCTGTCTCTGTAGAATTTTCTACCACCTTTGGGAAGGCTCGTAACCTATACAATGATCTCCTTAGTAATTTTAATAGTAGTACCTCCCAAAGAAATTTTCCCATTTTGCCAAATTTTGATGAAGTATTTGGTGACCACAGTATCCCTCCGATGAAGTTTTTCCAAATACCCAGCTAGTCCTCCCTTCTTGAGCAAGTTCCAGACTTTCTCTTTGTTTTTCCAACTCTCATAGGAGAAGGGTTCCATCCATTTCCTATTATCTCCCATCTTGGCACACTAGATGCCTTCCACAGAATTGAAGACCTTAAACTTGTAGTACAATATAGGCAAAAAGCCAACTTCCAATATAAACCTACAAAAATAACCCAAAACACCCAGAAAGTGAGTCGCACTTGACACCAATAATTATCCAAAGTGTTACAAGGGTACTCGACGTCACTAATCTTAAAATAATTACTCTTCCTCATGCTAGTTGTCATCATTAAGTTGAGTTGTAGCAAATCCATGGGTATGCTCATATAACAACAACATTTTAATCATGTGCGGAATGTCCAGCTCACTCTGTCATTTCATGATGTCACTTGAGTTCACAACTTCATTAGCAAACCCATCAAAAACCGCGTTCACCTCCCTAAACCCATGTGATATATGAAACAAGTCAAAATATTTGATGATCTCTTTAGCCTTGATGATGGAATTATGAATAGTATAGGAGGGAGGACTAGTACCTTTCAGGCAATTAATAATGTTGCTAGAGTCTCGCTCAATCCAAATCTTAGAGAAATTAAGATCGTTAGCCATTTTAATACCTTGGTAGGCTGCCATAGCTTTAGCAACATGGTTAGATTAATTCAATGGGCATTGCAATCGCTGCCAACATAGTACCTTTTTCATCTCTATTAATCCCACCACAACCAGCCCTTCCAAGGTTGCCTTTTGAACCCCCATCAAAATTGATCTTGACCCAACAAGTGGGTAGGAAACCCCACACCGCATCTTCTCTAGTATTTTTAGGGGGCCGACCAAACTTCTTAGTATTCACCTTCCAACGAAAACAAATTTCCTCTTCAAAAGGGGAAGCCAAGATAGGAAGCTCCAAGGAGATTTTGACATTTTCAGAGATAGTCAGGTCACAATTTTAAACTCCACCACATTAGGAGGAAGAGCAGTATCACGAAAAATGTGATTGTTTCTCTGCTTCCAAATACCCTAGAGAGTATGAGGAAGAAAAAAAATTGTATAGGATCTTAAGAGTCCTTCCTCTAAAGGGACAACACCATTCCATAAATAGCTCCTGGATATTATTAGGGAAGATCCAATTCATGTTGAGGGAACATAAGATCTTAGAATAGATAGAGACAACAAAAGGACAATGTTGCACAATACAAAATCCTAACATAAATATGCCTAGATTAAAAAAAAATTTATTTTACATAATTAAAATATTTGTCTCATGCAAGTTGTACAAAACCCTTTTCTTAACATTCTCCCACTAGTTTTATTTATTGCAGAAGAGTCAACTAATGTAATACATAATTTTAGCTATTCAAGAAGCCACATAAATATCCAACACACTCTCATGCTTCATTGTGACATTTCAAATAACATTCAATGTGGCCACCATCTCAAGCAAGAACTCCTCTCATCCTCTATCATGACACTTATTAAAGAAAAGGAACAAGCTAAGGTGAGGATGCATTGATACACATAACAAGAACATTAGATTCAAGTGATAAAAAGGCTTTGAGTTATTTTCAAGTGAAAAAAAATTGCACGACTAGAAGTAAAAACCACAATATATCATAATGCATCCAATCATCTATACCTCTAAAGGTATAAAACATCAGTAAAATTGTACCAACAACATATCTAACCCATAAATTGCAATTACAACCTTTTTATATAAAATTTATCAACAAAAAGGGTATGCATCCAAGAAATCCCACTATATGGGTAACATTAAATCTAAAAATAACCAAGGTATAAAGTTTATTAATTAAGATTTATACCAAGATATGACTAATAATCATACCATATAGTAAAAAAGAATAATCACCGTGATCCACAAATGCATATCAATGCTAATTGTGGAAACTTTTATGCTCTACAATTTTTTTCAATTCTAAAGAATTTCAAGGGTTTGGAGCCAATGGGTCTACTAAATCCCCCCTTGAGATCTCTCATTCAATGTGCTTATTTTTAAGGTCATTGATACTAGTTATTTAAGCATAATACGTTGTCATCTAAATAAAAGTGGGGTCATGAAATAGATAAGGGGCATGTTTCTCCTCCCTATGGCCTTGATTGTATTTTGCCGAGGAGGATCTAGTGTCATATGTGGATAAGTTGGTATGATCTAAATCTCCTCAATGGGAAGGACTAAGTGTTTAGGTTCTATCCCTAAGTTTTCCATTTTGGACCATGGTTTAGTTGTTTCAATTTTGAGTGATTTGATAAGTGAAGTGATTGTAGGGCTCAACCTATCACTTGTCGATAAGTTTCTTACCTTTAGACTAGACATTGACCAAGAAAGAAAATGGGTGGATGTTGTTTGGAATCTAAAATGTAGTGTTAATATTAGCTATATGACTAATGACCTCTTATTCTTTAGTTTGTGATGAAAGAATATTTGATTAAACTCAAAAATAGTGGCTCTAGGTTTTTTATAAAAGCTTTAAGAATTTCCTATCTTTATGTTAGTGGAAATTGGGGTCTAATCCCACTACTAATCTTGGTCTAGTGATGCCAACATGTTAGACAAAAAAATAAATTCAGATTTGTTCCTTTGATTCCTTTCTGATTTTCTTTGATCAAGTACATTATGCAAGTGATATCTGTATGAGTTTCTAATGTATAGGTTAAATAAAATGATCTTGAGCTCTAACACAAATTATTATCTCACTGCAAGTGTTTCAAAGGTGAGATAAAGTTGATTTAAGACAAAGTTGTTGTTATTTCTACTATGGTTCATCATTCATAAGGTAATGACATACCCTTATCCTTTATATATACTTTTTTTCCATACATTTCTTACTTTATCATGTATATTTGCAATCACTCCCATTATTTGTGTGGGATATGTATCTTACTTTCTGAATAAAGAACACTTTTAATGCAAACATTTGTATAAATTTTAGTTTTATTTAAAAAATTACATATCATGATGTATTTTTATTTATCAACATTTAATTTCAATAAGATTACTTAACACAACTCAAAATGCACCTTTACATTTAACTAGAACACATAACCAACTCCACTTTATTGAGTTGATAGTGAAAATTAGGTAACAATAACACCCTTTTCTTCCCATCTTAGATGATTTATAAAGTTGAAGATAAATAATACAAGATGGAGATGTAAAAAACAATAGAACAAATATTTCAATACTACTTCAAGAACAAAAATAATGTGGCCTGCCTCCTCATTTTGATTACCAATGTGGTTGTTTGGAAATGTGTAAACAAGTTGAGAATGAATTTCCTCTATTGAAGACTTATGATTGGGTGCAAACGTAACTTCTACTACCTTGTTGGTCTCCATTATTGATATATGTCTTATAGGACATCCTTGTGAGGTGATATATTTCATGACAAGAATGTTGGTTCAACCTTTATGCTTTGTTTCTCCATCATTCTATTGGTTTTCATTTGATGTCTCTAATGCTTCTTTCGGAGTTGTGACCTCTAACACATCATCTTGATGTTATCATTGAATTTCCTCTAGAATAGTTGTTTCATTAACCTCCAAATTTTAACAAAATGCTTCTTCTGCATCCCAAAATGGTGCAGGAGCACCTTGTCAAGTTCAAGACTCCATGAGTCTATCAGGATTAAGTAATACTGAGAGCGGGGGTGAATCAATATTACAACACTTTTAACAATTTCAAACAGATTTAAGCCTAACAATGCAATGATTGAAATCAGAATAACATGTGCATAAAGTAAATAGCTTGAATGACACCATTATTTTTTTCGAGGAAAGTCTAAAAAGGGAAAACCCTAGTGGGGAAAACCCACAATAAATGTACTAAAATATTATATCCATGTTAAGAGATCTTTCCCTATTAGGAGAAAAGTATTACATAGTACATGTCCTTGTTAGAGGAAAGACCCTGTTAAGAATCTATATACAAATGAAATCATACTGCTCATAGAAAGGTTATATCCACCTTGATACACATAGGATAATACAAAACTATGAACTATACATAGCATCAAAATGTCTAACTAGTCCCAATTTCAATCTTGCATATGTTCTGCCCTTCTCTGATATCAAAATCCTTTCTCTCACTTCATATCTATTGCATAACCCAAAAAACATCATTACCTTCACATCTCAAAATACTTTCATATATACCTGGTCACATAATATGTCAAGTCGACTCTCAACACATCACAAAATGTGTCCAACACATAATCAAATAGAAAATACATAGTCGATGATCATATATAGACAAAGATAGGGTAGGACCCTAACCAAATCCAAATTAGCACTTCTAGAATCCACATGTTACTCCTTTAAACATCGTGACCTCTTGTCTGCCCTATTACGCTACAACATTGTCTTTGCGTAACCACATCAAGTTGTAACTCTCTCTTGTCAACTCCAAAATACAAGCGACCTTAAGTGAAGGTCTACTACACCCCGTAATACATTCCTCTTTAAGCTCTCATGACTTTATTCTTCACATATTGTGCTCGCTAGATAAAATTGTGCAATTGTACCCTGTCAACTACTTCCTGAACTTAGTCATTTTTCCAAACAGAATATCCAAAACTAGTCTGTACACCAAACAAGCATGCCAATAAGTAGTATTTCCATAAATGACAAAATATATGTTATACCTATTAGGATACTTCCCAAAAATCTCCCCCTTTGGAATTGATGGCAACACTTAGTGAAATATGACTAAGTTCCCAATACCAAACTATTGTCTATACATCTCTAATATATTTATCTATACATTTTTCACACTTATTACTCCCCCTTTGACATCAATGGAAAAGATATACTAAAAAAATGTAGCTATATACAATTCAAAAAGGTAGAGATGCTCACCAAAAATTCATACCATATTAAGTATATCTTGAAAAGAGGTTTCCAAGATCTTTACATATGTTTATCATGTCTTCTCCAGGTTCTGAGCAACATGTATAAGTCCATTCAAAGAAAAGGATGATATCTCAACATTATTTAGTACTATAGGTAGAGCTCCAATAAGGGACTCTTTCACTGTATCCATGTCCTCAAGATGCTTCTCCAGAATAGACATTTTAGGAGTAAGTATACTCCTCAACATAACAAATCTCTCCAACACTCTTGACTTTTTTTGTCTCTAACACACTGATCTTATCCAATAACTTGGATAATTCCTTATCCATCTCTATAATAGATTGTGAGGAGGACCCACAATTATTTTCCAAGTCATCCAATGTCTCTTCATCATTGTGGATTATATCCACCACATTCTGTATATACCTAGAAGGCTTTATGTAATAGTTTTATATCTTCTTTCCATGCTCGATGCAAGACCTAACACCAGAAATAGTGGTGTCCAATATGCTAACATCCCAATTTAATGATTGATATATCTCATCTAGCTTCTTTGCCATGTATTCTCTCTCAACTTTCATAGTTGCATCTTTCTCCAACAAAGTAAAGTGATCATCAAAGTCATCAAGGACTTTGTTTAGGTTATCCACTACATCATTTCCCTGAAAGGTAAAAGGTATGGGTAGGATTTTTTTTATTATATCTACTGCCCTATCAAGTACCTTTGTTTTCTTCTCTATCTTTTGTTTTGATCTTTCTTTAGCCTTTGTGAAGGCCATAAGAGATAGATTCATGAGCTCATCCTCATCCATGTCATCAAAATTTGCGAGCACAGGCTTGTTGTCACTTGCCAACAATTGTGTTGAAGAAGTGAATAAATCCTTACTAGGAGTAGGGACAAAAATAGACTCTTTTGTTTCTTCCTCAGTGACAGTTTCAAATTTTATATCCTTCTTCCCTTCATCTATGATTTCCCTCAATTCTTCCTCTATTATTATGTGAGGATCAATCACATTTGTTGCATTCTGGCCTGCATTGTTATCAAACTAAAAAAATAGTGTTGTCATTCTCTTGAAAGGGGTCAATGTCATCTTGTGAGGTGTCCAAAGACATAGGTACACCTGCCACAAAGAATTCCATTTTCCAGAGATTGCTATAGAATTGTTTTATATCATCATCATTAATGGGTGCTTTATTTTCAGTTATAGTAGTTCTAGATGATTTAGGAATGTTAATGTCTTTGCATTTAACACTTTATATTTTCTTAGCCACCACAGGAGGGCTTTCACCCAACAACAATCTATCAAGTGCCTTTTGTGTTTCTTCTTCTACTTCATCATATTTTATGGCCATTAGTTTGATCGATTTGGATTTAGTTCTCAAATATGGCTTAAACTGATTAAGTAGTCTCTCTATCTCTTTATGTGAGATAACATGATGCATGTCCTAAATTACTTTTGATCTCATCTTGTTATCTTCTTCTAGAGCTATCTATTTTCTCACTTCCAAACTATTAAACAACTCATTAGGAATACTAGCTTCCAATTTAATCAGGTTCTTTTTGAAATTCAACATGTGATTTATCATCATGTCTTCTATTTCAATCTTATCACTATCATTATACCTTTCAAAATATCTAGATAGTGAATTTAACTTACCATCATTACCGATCCTTTTTGCCAAGTTAGGTAGATCAGGTTTCCATAGTTGCTTTGGTTTTGATTTGTCTTTCTCTTCTTTCTTATTTGCCTCTACCATCTACCTTTTGGGAGGTGAATTATGTTTGGTCTTAAAGGACCTCATTTCCATCACAGAGGTAACTACTATTATTTTTACCACACTTGGTCTTCACAAAGATCTTTTAGGTGGAGAAGGAGTGGTATCAAGTATAGAGACCATAGTAGTGTTGATCCCTATGTTTTGTTTTCTATTAGTGTCTTACACTTAGTCATTTTCTAGGCAATGTTGGTCGATCATCACTATGACCAAGTCATCATGTACAGGTTGAGTTATGTGTAGAATTGTATATTGTACATCTATCGAGTAGTAGTTACTGCCAAGCAAGTCAGAGGTCACCAAGTATTTCAGTAACAACCGAGTAGTTTATGCCGAGTTGTGTAGATATGTCAGTGTCGAGCACTAGTAAATGAAGAACATTCAATGCTGAGTGCTAGAGACTTCATATGTCGATTAAGACAAATTTGATGTATGTGTTTGTAATGGCACAAACACTTAGGTAAACCATTTTGGCCGACATCTACACTATATTTATTGTTTGTTGAGGAAATCACATAGGTGATTATGATTTATAATTATAATAATTGATCCCTATGAAATCTATGTAACCAATCAGAATTAGGGAATGCTTAAGCTGCATAAGTAGATAATCCAGATCATTGATCTTGATTTATGGAGTTGATTTGTTTTCTATATAAGATGAGATCCGAACCCTAAAATAGAGTATGAAAGTATGAGTATGAAGGGTATCTCATACATGTAGAACAAATAAGTGTTTTGATTATCAGAGGAATAGATCAATGACCAAGTAAAGCAATGAAGGACAAAATAGAGATATATTTGATAGAAGAGATCAAATCTATATTGGAAGGAGAAGATATTTTATCAACATCACAGTGCAAACCAAAGAATTAGGTACTGAGTCATTCTAACAGGTGAATCAGGGAGAATCTCTATATAGAGTGGTCCTAATAGGCCTAAGTAAATCTCTTAACCAAGTGCTTACTTTGTTGTAAGTTCAAATCCTTTTACAAGGTAGATTGTACAAGTCTTAAATCTCTTAGCAAGGTAGACCCCTCACATGGTAGATCATTGGTTTATGATCAAACATTGTAGCCCTAACAGACAAACTTTAATATTGCAGTAGTGAAGATTTGTGGGTGTCATCCCCACCCTAGTTTTATCTTTCAAAGGTTTATAGGTAATCAAAATCTTTGTGTTATGTTTTATTTTCATGGATGGAGATTATATTTTTAGATCTATTTTAGTATTGAATTTGATGTTTATGCTATGCAAGTGAATTTATGTCAAAAGGTAATAATAGTAGATATTTGATTCACCCACCCCCCCCCCCCCTTCACCCACCCCCCCCCCCCCCCCCCCCCCCCCCCCCGCCCCTCTCAGTATATCACTTTCCCATAGTATATTTCCAACAATTGGTATAAGAGATAAGTCTTTTATAAGAGGTCTAATCACTTGTGAGTTAAGGTCTTGGAGATGGAGGTTTGCAAGTTGGGAAAGATCAGAGAGAATCATAAGATTGATATTCAACTTGCATTACATCAGCTTGAAGTAGCAAGAAGTGAACTGAAGAAATCCTTAAGCAAAAGGAGGGAGTTAGCAATTCAACAGAATGAAACTCAATATTAAGAAGAGGACACTAGAGGTCTATTTGACAATGGTAATTCTACTAAAAGTGACAAAGCTATGTTGGATCTATTGGAGAAAAATAACATACTAAATGAAGACATCATAAATCTGAAGAGAGAAGAGGAAATACAATCAGTAAGACTTTGTGAAGTTGTTGAACAAAAAAAGAAAGCTGAAGAAGGCAAGATAATGGCTGAAGAAGACAAAATAAAAATATCTATGAGACTTGATGAAAGAACATGTGACATGCAAAGGATGACAAACAATCAATTGGACATGGTAAATCAACTGTTATTTTCTAATCAATAGTTGGGAAGAAAAGATGTAGAAATTACAAATCTAAGATCAGAAAATAACCAATTGAAGTATGAACTAAGATCTAAAAAGGAACTCAATTAGAGGATGAACAAGCTTAATGAAGCTGTAAAATACTTTGAAGAACCATTAAGGTCACCTATAGGATCCGGTGATACTTCTGAACTTGGACATGATGAGCACCTGTCATCCACTGAAGAAGGAGAATCATCAAAGAGTGGAGAACAAAGGAATGCAAAGCCAAAGAACAACAAACCTACATGCCATCATTATGGAAAGCCAGGACACAAAACTAACATCTACAAAAGCAAAAATGGTAAGTCCAATCCTAAACCAAAATTCAATGGAAATTGATTTAATTGCAAGAAACATGGACATCAGGCACATGAATGCAGGTCAAAAGTCAGTAAGCCACCTACCTCACCTATATTTCAAGGACATTGCTTTAACTATCAGAAATATGGTCATAAAGCACAAGAGTGTAGATCCAAAGCTAAGTGGACATCCAATAAACAAACTAAAGCACCTAGAAAAGGTAATATATACAATTGGGACTAAAATACATGGTATAGTTGTCATTATTGGGGAGATTATGGTCATATTGGAGTAAACTATTTGAAGACACATTTCAGAGGAAAATCCAAGAGTTGGATGAGAGGAAGTCTGGTCTGTTACAAATGCAACAAGATTGGTCACTTAAAGAGAGACTCTAGAGCACATATATCGAGCAATGAACAAGTCAAGAATGAAGAAATTATTGATCAAATGAGAAACTAGATGAACAAGACATGGAAAAAGAAAGAAGAAGCAAGCAGTAGTGGAGCCATTGAACCCGAGGTCACCCAATCCAATGGACCAGGTGATCACACTACTTCAAACTAAGAAAAGAAGGTATATGAGGAACTGAATCATATAATGCTTTATTTTACATCAGTGCCTAACATTTGATATGTTAAAGTCCATATCTTCATAGATAAAGATGCATTAGGATAGATTTGAGAAAGAAGCTACATTATATATTTGATGTCAAGCATCAATATTTTAGTACACAGTGACTGATTCACTAGTGTATGTCAAGCTCCCATGGTAGCCAAGATGTGATGTGTATCGAGCTAAAACTGAATGGTAGTATTGACTGAGCATATGTTTACCAAGCTAACATGAGATTGCTAAGACAACTGTATCTTACCTAGAAAGTGTATGGATAATTTATGAAGCCCTAATATGATCACTGTTTGAAGTCTATAAAGTAGAATGTTACTATTTATTTTCATTTCACCAGTGATTTGAGAACTTGCAGATTGATTTTAGAGTGATAATCCAGAGCTATTTATGCTAAGTGTGATTTACAAAGATATTCACAGCGTGCCATCGACAAACATCATAGAACTATTTGAACTAGGTATTTACCGAGTAATTGATATTCATAAATTGAACCCTAGATTTCAAAGACATGACATCTACATCATCTGTCGTAGCTAAGAAACAAGGAACATAAGTGTTTTACATTCAACTTGTAAGGAACGATGTGTGCAAATCGCAGAAATTTCAAGTTGTTCCTGAAAGTGCAATGATGGGAGATCTCACAGGCGCACTGTCATCTATTCCTCTAAAGTTTCTCATGATTAATGATGTACACACATGCTACATGTGCAAGATAGGAGAAATAGGTGATTACAAGCTTAGAGAACAATATGAAAAACTATGTAGCAATGGGGTGTTGAAGGCTGAACACCAGAAGGTTGCCAAGTGAGGGTTAGTGCATGCCCTTGACTTCCCATGGAACTTTAAGGTCAAATGGATCAAAATCATGTTGAGCCAAGTTCATAACATGAAGTTATGGTTGGAGGATGGACCAGTTAATATTACAAAGAAGATAATACACCAAGTAACTGGTTACCCTAGTCTTACAAGGAAAAAGACAATGAGATGCCAAAGCAAAGAAATTATTCAAGCAAACACTCAGGCAGTGTGGAATAAGAGAGGGATGACTATTTTTACTATCACCAATCTAGAAATTGATTTTGCAGTGAGAGTGATAACTCACAAGTTCTACTAGTCTAGTAGGCTAGCCAATGTTTCATGTGTAGCTGTTGACCAAGCATGGAAAATGGTGAAGAAAGATCATACCTATAATCTTGTCGAGTTACAATTGACACAACTTGCTGAGAACCCCACTTCTATCAGGAAAGCAAAGAATTCAATGTGTAAGTTTGGTTCTTTGCTTGTTTGTATATTCTTCTATATTCATAATAGTTTTCCTACTGTTGGTGATGTTGTATGGGATAAGAACCAACAAGTCACACTACAGATAAGTGAGTTCATTGACAAGATAGGAGAAAACTTTGAGAGTGTATTGCATAGTTATTTTGTGGAGTTTAAGAAGAAAATGAGAAAGAGGAGTAGGATTCCTATATCACCAGTGGAGAAATACTATAATGACATATATTTCCTAGTTGATACTGAATTCATATATGCACACACAGTTGAACTGAGGGTATCATGGCTTAGGCCATTACCTTATGAAGTTAACATAGATGAGACAAAAATAGCAATAACCACCCTATTAGCTGAGGAAATTGACAAACATGCTAAATATTTTGGGACTTATGAGGAGGCAAAGTCCAAGATAACCATGGGATTGAAATCTGCAACCATGGAGAGAAAAAGGAAGAAGATAGTCAAAAACCTAGAGAAGATGCTAGGAGAAGGAGAAGAGGAAAATGCACATCCTACATTAACACACAGATTAGGAGAAGACAAGTCTGGTGAGTCTGAAGAGAGGGAAGAGAAAGAGATAGAGATCATTAAGAAAGGCAAGAAGACATCAATTGCCAAGCCTAGTAATAAATAACTACAAAAATCTAAGCCCACTCCTCCTACAATATCTAGACCAAGAACTAGGACAACTTCTACTATTATAGCTATCGAGCCACAAAAAAAGACCCCAATATTAGGGAAGAGGAAGCCATTCTGGGCTAAGGCTATGCCGATAAATTTAAGGAAGAGACCAAGAAGGAAGCTCATCTTGGAGAAGGATGATGATGATGAGGAAAATGATACAAATGAGAACATAAAGAAGAAGGAACCATCTTAAAGGAAGCAATTGACTGTAGATGAGATATGCCACAACATCAAGAGAATTTTTGGATTGGTAGGCTTTAAACAAATAAAATTTGAGAAGTTAAGCATCGAGGACAAAGAGAGAGTGGAGGAGGCTATGCTTGATATACCGTGTACATTCAAGATGACACCACTAGAAATGAGAAATATAATCCTTGAGGAGTTATACAATAGAATAGATCAGAAATGGCAACATGCCACGATGACTGAAAAGCAAATAAGGGAGATCACTCTAGCTCAAGTCATGCCAGATCTATCCCCTACTTACATACAACAATACATGGAGTAGTATAGAAGAAGATTTGTTGCTGAGCTCTGAGCATACTCCATTTTACAGTATAATGTTGAAGAGATTATGCAATAGAGCACAAGGTTGAGGAAAATTATATTTGGACTCATAGTTGACAAGAGTTCACAAACGAGTGCAAATACATCCAATGGAGTGGAATTGGATAACAAGAGGACATTGAAGAACCAAAGAATGTAGAGAAGGAAGCCAGACAGAAGGGTGAAGTAAGTGAATCATAGGATGTGATCACTATTGTTGACATCACTGAGGATACTCTAGTGAAAGAAAATGTAATAACTAAGGAGGAAATACATAAACCAATACTTTTCGAGGCAGCCTCAAATAAGTTTCTACCGAGCACCAATCCACTACTAATCCAAGTACAACATTATCCACAGATTGAGAGTACAATAATTATTGACACTACACTAGTAATTCCTCATATGGTCATAGTTGAACTTCAAGCCTCACAAGGTACCAGTGCCAAGAGATAGGACAAGTCAGCAATCTCAAATGAGATTACACCTACCGAGGAAGGAAAGAAAGAACAAGCCAAGGAGAATACTAAAGAGAAAGTAGACAAGTCTGCATTAGTTTTAATAAGTCCTCATGTGGAGGAAAATGATAAGGTTGAAGAAGAAAAAGATAAACTAGAGACTAAGGAACAAGAGGATATCAAATCTCTTATACAGATGCCGAGTGGAAACACACCAAGGAAGAAATCACAAAAGAAGAAGGAGAAATCTCCTGCAACAGAGGTGACACTCGATGAAGTTATAGTGATTCCTAAGTGGGACACTAATAACTTAACATATGAGAAAATGTAGATACTATAGGATATTTTGAAGAAGAAGAGAAAACATGAAGAGTTGAGAAGAGAACATTAGTAGAAACAAGTATTGCATGAGATTGAAGGTATTTTTATTGATGCTTTTGAAATGGATGATGTGAATGAGTCTGCACCTATCCTAGAGAAACTTGTACAAATTGTTAAGAAGGTGAATAGTGATGACAACGAGGAAAATGATAAGCTTTCACAGTGGTTTGAAAGAAAGTTTTAGACCAAGGTGCTAGAAAAGGTTTCACCTGATATTGCAGTCAAACATGTAGAAATTTCTGCCTTAGTGACAAATCTAGAAGAAGTTGTGCAGAATGCTCATTCTTTGTAGAAGAAATTATGCAATGTTGAAGAGTTCACTAAGCACAATCAGGATTTGATTGACAAACTACAGTTAGACTTAAAGTCTACAAGACATTCATTGAGCATGGATGCAAGTTCCAGCTCCATCAACTTCACAAGACTATTACATGCACAAGGTAGATTAGCCGAGTTGATGGCTAATGACGGAAAAATAAGGGCAAGGCTAATTTTGATCTAAATGATGATGCCACCTCATCTTGAGGTTATGAAAAAGGAGTTAACCATGACAAAGGAGTTAGTGCAGAATGACCCTCATCTTTCTATTGTCAAGAGCCAAGTTGATCTAGCTGCTTAGCTAGAAATAAAGTCACAGGTTTTGGAGTCTATAAGGTCTGGATGGGACAATGCATTAGCTATGATAATGCAGCTCCACAAATCATTTTTGGACAAGTTTTTCAAAACTCCTACACCCCAGGAACTTCAAGTGATAAAAACAAGGGGGAAATAAAATGACATGACATATTATAAAGGGGAATTACAGAGTTCAGAGCTCTAAGAAGAAATAGGGAGGAACTACAATGCTACATACTGAGGAATACTAGACAAGGAATGTATAATGGTATGATATATTATTTTGTAATGTATATATTTAGTTGTAAAAGATTCATATGTGTGTATGTAGACCGAGCCAAGTTTTAGGGGGGAGTATTCATATAGGAGTTTTTCATGTTACTAAGTACTCATGTAATGTAAAGTAAATGTCATGACAAAGTGTTTTTGCCACTAATGTCAAATGGGGGAGATTATTGATCCCTAAGTTTTGTTGTCTATTAGTGTCTTACACTTAGTCATTTTCTAGGCAATGTTGGTTGGTCATCACCGCGATCGAGTCATCATGTATAGGCCGAGTTATGTGTAGACTTGTATATTGTACATCTACCGAGTAGTAGTTACTACCAAGCAAGTCAGAGGTCACCGAGTATCAGTAACAACTGAGTAGTTTATGTCGAGTTGTGTAGATATGTCAGTGCCAAGGACCACTAAATGAAGAATAGTCAATGTCGAGTGCCAGAGACTTCATATGCCGAGTAAGATAGATTTGATGTATGTATTTTTAATGGCACAACACTTAGGTAAACCATTTTGGACAATATCTACACTACATTTATTGTTTGTTGAGGAAATCATGAAGGGGATTATGCTTTATAATTGTAATCATTGATCCCTATAAAATCTATGTAACCAATCAAAATTAGGGAATGCTTAAGCAACATAAGTAGATAATCTAGATCATTGATCTTGATTTATGGAGTTGATTTTTTTTCTATATAAGATGAGATCTGAACCCTAAAATAGAGTATGAAAGTATGAGTATGAAGGGGATCTCATACATGTAGAATAGAGAAGTGTTTTGATTATCAGAGGCAGAGATCAATGATCAAGCAAAGCAATGAAGGATATAACAAATATATATTTGATAGAAGAGATCAAATATATATTGGAAGGAGAATATCCATTATCAGCATCATAGTGCAAATCGAAGGATTAGGTATTAAGTCATTCTAATAGGTGAATCAGGGAGAATCTCTTTATGGAGTGGTTCTAACAGGCCTAAGAAAATCTCTTAACCGAGTGCTTACTTTGTTGTAAGTTCAAATCCTTTTACAAGGTGGATTGTATAAGTCTTAAAGCTCTTAGTAGGGCAGACCCCTCACAGGGTAGATCATTAGTTTATGATCAAACATTGTAGCCCTAATAGGAAAACTTTAATACTGCAATAGTGAAGATTTGTGGGTGTCATCCCCACCCTAGTTTTACCTTTCAAGGGTTTTTGGGTAACAAAAATCTATGTGTTATGTTTTATTTTCATGGATGAAGATTATATTGTTAGATCCATTTTAGTATTGAATTTGATGTTTATGCTATGCAAGTGAATTTATGTCAAAAGGTGATAATAGTAGATATCTAATTCACCCCCCTCTCAGTATATCACTTCCCCATAGTATATTTAAAACAAGTAGGAGGTGAATCAACAACCTCTACAATTTCAAGAGGTGGAATGATTGCAGGAGCAGTGCTCCCCAAACCAGAAGCTCATTCTTGTTTATTCTTTCTTACTTCTTTCATCTCTTCTTGGCTTATACTAGCCTTCTCTACAATATTGGTAATTATTTTCTTAGTCTTTCTTTTTCTTACTGCTCTAGTTTGTTCATCTCTAATTTTGGCAGATTTTTCTTCATAAGTGCTCCATCTTTCTTCAATAGAATTAATCTCAGAAGATAGAACATGTTCTACTTGCATAGTAAGAATTTTTGTACTGACCTCATAACCCATAGGGTAATTCCATTTCTTCCTTGGTTCAATTGCTTTGAAAGATACATAATCAGTTTCAACCATGAAACAAATTATATCTTTGTACCTCTCAACCATTGCATCAGGAATCCTCTTTCTTTCCTTCATTTCCCTTTGAAGAATTTCAAACATGCCAAACAGTTCTCCATCTACCCATTTACTATTTTGTCTTCTATAACTGTTACTCACTTGAATACGTGTGGGTACATTATATTTCCATGCCCTAGGATGAATTCCAAGAAACTTGAGTACAACATGAATGTAGATATGTATCATGAGTGATCCAAACCTAAATGATTTTGATTTGTCTTGCTTGATCTATTTTACATTCTCCAAGAATGGTTGTCTTAGTACTTTGCATAAGTTGTATTGAATGTCTTCTTTTGCCATTTATATGCCATCACGATTACACCCGCTGAGATAGAGTTAGGTCAGCTATTATAGTGAATTTTGTATTCCAAAATCATTGAAATCAATCTCACATCTTGTTGAAATATGTTGGCAATTATCATTTCCCTTTTATCCCACTTAGAGTGAGTTAGGGTTTCTACTTGTTTCTTCCTGTTCTTTTCTGAAGTAGGGATAATGCTAGTATTATCCAGTTTAGTCACATCATAAATCAACTCGTTGGAAATCTTAACAGGCTGCTCTCCTATCCTTAGAAATTGGTCATGGACTCTACTAAGAATGATCTTGATCCATTCTTCCTCATTGAATTCATAAAGTTTCATCATAAATGACTGAATTCATCCTTCCAAGTTCCATCATCCTTTATCATTTATTTCATTTTCTTGAAGTTTTCAAAGTCCTCCAATGTCTCATACTTGCAATCCTCTGTGGAGTTGCAAAAACCTTATGGGGTTTGCGAAAACACACCTTCAAGATCATCCTTCGTGGATTTGTAATAGTGTTTCTTAAATTTATACCTCAACCTCTCACTGATATCAAAGATCAATGGAGTATCCATAGTAAACAAATCCCGCAAAAGAACAAAATACATTTTACTTAGTGAATTAGGGTATGCACACTCAGTGATCATAGAAATACTCTAGCTTTTTCACTTGCTCCTCCAGTCTCCTTTAGTTCAGCTCGAATGGTGATAAAAAATATTTAAGAAAATGATTTTATACATTGCAGTGCACAAATTGACACATTTACTGATGTATCTGTAAGTTTTCTAAGCTCTAGTCATCCATCTTTATGGTGATCATTCAATACATCATGTATAACCATGTGATCATAGATATAGACATCAAATACATTAAAATATCTATATGTATGCTTGCATAATCTTATTCTTCACACAAGGAGATGGATAGATTACTATTATGATTCTCCAAAGCTCTCTCTAAGGCCATGCTAGGCCATTCAGGATGATGTGGAAAAATCAACATTAGGTGAGGACCTAGTAGTATCAATTGACCCCCCCTTATCCTTAGTTTCACTTTGTTCCTTTGCCTTCTACACTTTATCACATTCCTTGTTTCCTTCTTTCTTGAACATATGACTAAACTCATCCAAATACTCAACCATGCTCTTCCCAACATCATCAATGTTCTTCTTTAATGATAGAGGAGGTATTTTGTTGTTCGTTGGTCTATTGTATCTACAAAACTTTGCAATGTGTCATATATTATTGCACTTGTAACATGTAGGTGGAGATCTATTCTGATTAACCTATAATATGAAATTCCTTATTATGTGTCCAAAGTTGTTGCATTTGAAACAAGTGATATTTTCTGTTCTTTCTTGTCTGGTGTAATATTTCTTAAGTTGAGATTGATCAGGTTTTCTACATTTTGCCTTCTTGTGCACATATGCATAACAATTAAAACAATAACCAGAAATGACTTATAAGGAGTCTTACCTCTACAATCCTTCTTCATGTGTCCAATCTTGTTGAATGAAAAGAACGTTCCTCTGAAAGGTCTATTTTGTCCCCTAGGTTCCTCATTTTGATTAGGTTCTTCATTTGTTTTGCCTTCATATCGTCTTTCTTAGAATTTAGAGAATTAAGCTTCATCAAAACTGACTCTAGCCATGTCACCTTTAGGCTTTTGTTGTTGAAGTTTTTTTTTTTTTTATCAATTTTGTTACTGCTCGCATAAATTTTCTCAATGTGATTCTTCGCCTCAACAAGTTCTCCTTTAATGATGTGATTATATTTTTCCAATTCCTAATACTTGACTTTGAAATCATTAAGTTCAAGCTGCATTTTTCCCATCCGATGAATCATTTTCAGATTCCTCCTTTATCTTTTCCACACGTTCTTACTTTTGGTTCCTATAAAGTTCAAGCTACTTATGAAGCCTTTTGATGTAACTTTTAGCTCTTCTTAGTTTGAATTTTAGTTCAACATTATCAGCACTTTGCTTATCAGCTTTTGTCTTATCAAGGTCTTTAAGTGTTGTCTCAAAAATTTCCTCCAAACTACTTGAATCCATTTGGATCTTCGTTAAGTTGTTAGGCTTTCTATCCAAGGCCCTCAAGCTCTAATACCAATTGTTAGGATTAAGTAATACTAAGAGGGGGGGGTGAATCAATATTACAACACTTTTAACAATTTCAAATAGATTTAAGCTTAACCATGCAATAATTGAAATTTGAATAACATGTGCATAAAGTAAATAGCTCATGAAACCATTATTTGTTTTCGAGGAAACCCCATAAAGGAAAAACCCCGGTGGGGATGGTATCCATAATAACTGTACTAAAATATAATATCCTTGTTAATAGATCTTGCCATATTAGGAGCAGAGAATTACATAGCATGTGTCCTTGTTAGAGGACAAACCTTGTTAGGAGTCTATATACAAATGAAAGCAGTGCTCATACAAAGGTTATATCCACCTTGATACACATAGGATAATACAAAACTATGAACTATACATAGCATAAAAATACATGATTAGTTCCAATTTTAATCTTGCATCTATTTTGCCCTTCTCTGATATCAAAATCCTTTCTCACACTTTATATCTACTACATAACCAAAAAAAACCATCACATTCACATCTCAAAATACTTTCATATATACTCGGTCACATAATATGTCAAGTCATGTCTCAACACATCACAAAATGTGTCCAACACATAATCAAATAGAAAATACATAGTCAATGATCATATATCAACAAAGATAAGGTAGGACCCAAACCAAATCCAAAGTAGCACTTCTAGAATTCATATGTTACTCCTTTAAACATCATGACCTCTTGTCTACCCTATTATACTGCAACACTATCTTCGCGTAACCCCATCAAGTTGTAACTCTCTCTAGATAACTCCAAAATACAAGCGACCTTAAGTGAAGGTCTACTACATCCCATAATACATTCCTCTAATCTTGCATGACTTTATTCTTCATATATTTTTCTTGCTAGACAACATTGTGCAATTATACCCTGTCAACTGCTTCTTGGACTTGGTCATTTTTCCAAACAGAATATCCAAAATTGGTCTATGCACCAAGAGAGCATGCCAATAAGTAGTGTTGCCATAAATGACAACATATATGCTATACCTATTAGGCTACTTTCCAATAGAGTCAATTTTAGTTTCTTAGCTTAGGTTTGGTAATTTAATCTTTTAATAAGGTCTAAAAAACCTTATTGAACTTATTTGTATTGGTTTTGAAGTCTTAGAGTGTCATTTTTGGGGTTGTTTGTCAATTAATGTAAAAATTGTCAATTCTTGCAAAATTGTCATGCTGCAAAATGCAAAGAATGGGAACGTGAACAGTCAGTTGGAATTCAAAAGAGTTGGTTGTAATTATTGAAAAAATATGTAAAAAGATTTAAAAAGCCAAAGTTGTTGTGGGTTTTTGAAGATGAAATGAATCCAAAATGACATTGTTGCCTATAAATTATAATGTTTTCATTGTTTTAGGCCCTTGTAGGGATTTTTACTTTATAGTACAATAATGAAAGTTGTTGGAAAAGTTGGAGAATGTTATTATCTTTTAAATGATTTTTCTTTGAGTAAATTTCATCATGATTTGCAAAAGTTATGATAAAAGTAGTGATTGCCACTTTCAAATTTTCACTATGAAACAAGTAATTTGATTGGTACAACCTTGTATGGTACAACATGAGCCTAAAACCTATATGGTCAGAAATATATTTTTGTTTTAGATGTTTTTAATTCTTACAAGTCCTTAAGATAATTTTTTTGATTGGTTTAATAAGTCAATCTTTGTAACAACCCTATTGGGAAACTAGGGTAATAGTAAGTAAACAATTAATTTTTGAGTAATTCCATACAAAATAACCTCCTCTAATTTTTATATATGGTGTATAAAGCTCAAATGGGTATTCAAAAGTGGTATTGGATCCTCTAGGTCAATTTTATAACAAAAGGTATGCCCGAAAAACTTAATTTGCTAAACTAATTAGGCCTAAAAGCAACGTTACCAGTCAATTATAGAAGGGTATATTCCAAAGTAACCCCTCCCAAGTTTTTGATATATATAAAAGGCAAAAAAGGGTATTTGAATTAGTGATTATTTTGTGGAGATCTAGTTTGTATCAAAATTTATGTCATATTTTGTCATTTGGTAGCGCTACTAGGAAATTAGGCCTGTTGAGAGAGGTGCCAAGTAAGTTGGGACAATATGAGTCTTGTGAGACATTGTGGGGTTGAACATGGTGTTTCCACATGGTATAATATATCTCTAATGTTGGATGTAAATCTTGAAGTACTAATGCATGATTTGGTGTCTTGAAGCCTTGTGAAGGTCATGACAAGAAGAAGAGAGTTTAGTGCAAAGAGGAATCAACCAATTGTTGTGAAATATGTCTCATTTATGTTGAGTTGAACCCTTAATCCACATCATAAAACAACTGTTTTTCATCAAATGAACAAATTTTTTCTTTTCCATCCCAAAACAACTCTTTAACCTCCAAATCTGAACAAAATGCTTCCATGTCCTCTTGAGTCATGAAATAAATAGTAAAGAGAGCAAGGAACAATAAATAATCCAAGTAAGATTGATGATAGATAAAGAGTTACCATGATAAAAATATCATCTGGGAGCATTCACCAAGCAAGACAAAGGCACATGAGATGAGATGTTTTGAAAGGGGAAAAGCAAATAAAAACCCCTTGTGAGATTATGAATGAGGCAATAGCCTAGAGAGAGAGAGAGAGAGAGTAATTTCATCACATGAAATGAGAGAGGAGCATCTCTTAAATAGATATGAGGAGAGGAGTTACTATGTAACTCCCAAGTCTGTGAATGCCACCATTCATAATAGGTGTGTGCCAAGTGTCACAATCCTCTTAAGGAGGATAGACTAAATAGAGAAATTACATAAAATGAGTTGTCCTCCTATCTAGACTATAGGACAAATTACATGTAGGGATTCTATAGGAATCTCCTAATTAAAATTAATAAATACAAGTAAAGATTACTCTTCTCACACCCCCCTTTAATCTTTACTTGGGGATTTTACAACAAGGGGATCAAACCTAATTTTTAAAAAAATCTACAACTTGAAGTTCAGCTTCATGGTACAAAGGTACATTTGATTGTGTTCAAGTGGAGGGATATCCATATCTTCAAGTAATCTTCTTGAGTTATAGGACTTGTAGATGAATTGATCTCTTAATTGTGCCTTCATGAGTCACCTGAATCATAGAATCATAGAAACAAGAAACAAAGAAACTATCCACAAGGAGAGTGACATCTGAAATTCAATTTAATATGTCTTTTGAAACTTTTACATCATAAAATATTTGTAAAGAAACACTTATAGTTTAAAATAAGGTAGAGGGATAGAGACAAATCCATGATATTTCATCAAAAGTGTAATGGAGCTAACATGATATCAAGATAAACCAAATGCTCAAAGTCCCAAAATGAACAAGCGACGAACACTAGATATTACCAATTCTCTCATAAAAGAACATACTAATGCACAAATGACCACAAACATGGCCAACTAATAAGACCTACATCAAAACTACATCAATCACATGGATATAGATAGTCCACTAATGAGTCATCCCACTCTAAGTGAATGGGTTACAGAATCCACCACTTACATGACCCATGATCTAAGCAATGAAAAATACAATGCATTATCACATTAGTAGATTTTGCAAAGAAATATGAGAGATACAATGATAAATCATGAGAACATGTGACTCGAACACCAAATCAACATTTGATTTGATTTGCCAATTATGTTAACCATCATGCACTATAAATAAAATGTTATGAGAGATAAAACATATTGCCTTCTAATATATATAAGAAATCCAACAAAGTGCAAGAAGGATTTAAAGAGCAACATCCTCACAATCAAGAAAAGATCAAGAGGAGCCAAAACATCTGAAAATGGAGGGAAACTCCATGAATAACATCCTCTTTATGAGGAATAAAATGGAGGGAAACTCCATAAAAGGTAAGTGCACACCAACTGTAGGATGGAGGGATACTCCACGGGTCCGTTCGTAGAATAAGGCAATTGTGTTAACCTTAAAAATTGGGCTCACGATGCAACTTAAAAAAATGTAATAAAATACATATCAATAAATGGTATAAAACCATAAAATGCTACCATGAGCATATAAAGAGATGTTGTAAAAGCATAAAATTGCAACTATGTGCATATCAATAGATCATATAAAAAATTGATAGCAATCGATGCTAATCAATGAATAACGAAGACAATTGAATAAGATACCTCATAAACCTTGAAGAAACTTAAGATAGATGCAATGATAACTGAAAGAGCACCGAGCAACATTATTGATATCAATTATAAACTCCATTTAATGTAAACATAAGCATGACTTTTTTAACAAGAGATGAAACATAGTTACTCCTTGGAAACAAACGTTTACTTGAGAGTGAATAATTAAAATTTAAATAGCGAATAATATTTTTGAATTAAACAAAATAAAATAGCTAAGAATTTGGGTGAAAACATTAAGTTTGAACACTATCAGATTTAAAACAATAAATAATATAGGGAAACATATAATGAAGTGAAGTTTAACTGAATGTTAAACAAGAAGATAAGTGAGAAGCTTAATGTTAAATTTTTTTAAATTTTCTAAGTAAACAAGAACGAGTTAGAAACAATAATAAATGAATGCTAAAATAAGATTTAACTTAATGTTAATGACGATTTGAATAGGTCAAATTAACAATTTAATTTTTTGTTAGACCTCTCAATAAAAAATTAAATCATATTAAATTTTGAATTTAAACATAAAATGTTTTTATAAAATGATAATCACTGATGAATTTAAACTTTAAACAAAAAGTGATAGAGAAACAATTTAAGTGTTATTCAAATGTGATTAAAATTATAAGTAATTGATATAAACTAGAAAAGGATAACAATAGATTAAACCTTTGTTTATGAAAATTATTTAAAAGGAAACAAATTAAATTAATAACAAGGTAATTCTAATAACAAACCAAAGTTTGTTTTTAAATAACAAAACAATGTGCATTTAAATAATAAAAAACTATTATTTTTAAGGAAAAAAACTATATATAGAAGAAAAATAGAATAATTTATATTAAACATAATTGAAAAAGTAATTCACTAAAATTAAACTTCGTTAAAATTGAGCTTGTTATATAATTTAAATCTTATATTTTAAAGAGCTTATTAAAATCAAAACAAATATTAGGAACGTTTGCTGTAAATAATGAAGTATATTGAATTACATGTCCACAAGTTATTATAGTCAAAGTTATTATTATAATGATCAAACAAAAATGATTGAATGGGGAATGAGGATATAACAAAAATAAATAGATATAATAATCAAATCTGCAAAACCATGAATGAGATATGTAAAGAGTATTAAATCTGTAAATAAGGAGTGCTCCAATGAATGGTAACCTTCAATACCTTCCAACTCAAAACAAGGATTAGTAACCCGACTCTGATGCCGATTAAGGAACAATAAACAATCCAAGTGAGCTTGATGATAGAGAAAGAGTTACCATGAAAAAACTATCATCTAGGAGCATTCACCAAGAAAGCCAAAGGAACGAGAGATGAGATGTTTTGAAAGGGGAAAAGAAAAGAAAAACCCCTTGTGATATTATGAATGAGGCCATAGCCTAAAGAAGGAAAAGAAAGAGAGGAAGATGCTCATTAAAATAATTTCATCACATGAAATGAGAGAGGAGCATCTCTTAAATAGAGATGAGGAGAGGAGTTACTATGTAGCTCCCAAGTCTATGAATGCCACCATTCATAATAGGTGTGTGCCAAGTGTCACAATTCTCTTAAGGAGGATAGACTAAATAGAGAAATTACATAAAATCAGTTGTCCTCCTATTTGGACTAGAGGACAAATTACATGTAGGGATTCTATAGGAATCTCCTAACTACAATTAATAAATACAAGTAAAGATTACTCTTCTAACAAGTCCTTGGCATAATAGGACCGATTTTTACATCCTTGTAGCTTTGCCTAAGATTTAGTGAGACATAAAAATTGTCTTATTGAAGTACAATCTCTTATTTAGGGGTTTGTCCACAAGCTTTTTATTTTGCAAGGTGTGGCCTAACATCAATCTTTGAGAAAAAAATATTTATTGTGGAGACAAAATCTTCAATTTTATTCATTTATTCTTTTGTTTTACGAAAGACCAACACCCTGTCCAAATCTTCTTGATGTTCTATACTTGTCCCTAAAGTTAGTATGGGCATATTCTCTACATTTTCATTAACATAATCAGGAAGTTCAACAAATAAATTAGTCACTATCTCATAATCAAGATCTCGTTGTTCAATATACCTAGCCTCTCCTACCTCTAATAGAAAATCTAATTTATCATTTTCAATATCTTGCACGGTCATAAAAAATTGTAAAGGATTTATATCCGACTCTTCAAATATTTCCTCCCACTATTCTACAACTTGAGAAATCATAATATCATTGGATTCTTGAGGTTGCACTAGATTTAGGAAAGGTTGCTCTTAAGGTATTGAATCTTGTATGGGTTCCTCATGATAAGACTTTACTTGCTCAATAACATGTTGTTATACTATAAAAAACTCTCTAAAACTTGGTAAAACAAACATTTAAGGCTCTTTATTTATAGGTTCTTGAAATGAGAGATCAAACTTGGAATTTCAAATTTGTAAGATTTAAAAGACTCACCTTGCAAGAAACTCAAAATCTTATCTTTGGAAGCCTCTTGTTTGACAAGTTTTAACCTCATATTTGAATCTTTTACTACAATTTTTCATCATAGATTCTCTTCAAACTACCTCTCATACACCTCATATTGTTGTTCATTTGCTGGCAATGCTTGTCCCCTTGGAAAAATATGAATATTTTGTGCTTATGGAGTCAAAACCTAGCCTTGTCTACCTGCAAGTGGGTGTATCTCAACAAATAATGGTATTAGAGGCCTTGGGGATATACTAATAGCTTGGATTAGGCATTATTCTAAAGTAGTTATGGATATTATCTTGTGCATGTTAATGTTATCATATTATTGTCATGTTATAACAACACTTTGATGAATAAAATGATACTTTAATTTTCTACATCTAAGTTAAGATTTGAGAATACTTGTCCAAGGGGGCCCACTTGGTGATAATTCCACTCATTTGGTTAAATGGTTACTTTTCTATTCAAAAATTAGTTTCAGTTTTAGTAGATGACTATTTCTGCAACCATTGGAACTATGTTTTGTGACTATTTTTGGAACCACTGAAACTTTGTTCTGTGACTATTTCTACAACCATTAGAACTCTATTTTACGACTATTCTTGCAACCATTGAAACTATGTTCTGCGATTGTTCCTATAACCATTGGAAATCTATTCTGTGAGTGTTCATGTAGCCATTGGAGCTGCCTAGTTTGTACCTTTCTCATATGTTATGCTCATTAAATCTTGAAAACAAAAGTATGGAGTCACTAGGTATGAATTTATTTACCTCTTGAAGGCTGAAAATACTGTTGTTCATATCAAACAACAATATAAATGGAGTTCTTTTGAACTGAGAAGTAGTTCAAGATCCCACCAAATGTGCATTTCCTTTATAATTTTGTATGTATTATTATAATAGAATATTTATTATGTAATAAATTAAACTACCACTTAATAAATTTTTATTTTTTTTTGATTGGTAAAAGGCCGAAGCCAAAAATTTATTAATCTTTAAAACGGAGTTACACAAAGATACCTCGCTCTGTGCAGGTGCTGGTAGGAAAGAGCAGGGTTGAGAAAACCTCTAGCCTTGCCTGGGACCTTAGTCCAAAGTCTGATACATAAGAGTTTAGGTGGGCATACCCACCATTATCTAATACACAAACTAAAAAGCCATGCTTAGTTAAAAACCATAATATCTATAGAGAGCACGGGTTTCTTGAGAGCCTAACTTAATAAATATTTTATACTTAAAGTTCATATGCAAAATAAAAAAGGAAAATGATTAAAACCTATGGGGCACTTAATGAAAAAAAAATATTGTTTTAAAGTTAAAGGCAAAACAAATTTCAACGGTCAACCACATTCGGGTAAAAATCCTAAACTCGTACAACCTTTCCTCAATTTTTATTTTACATTTTATTGTGCATTGAGTGCTGCCCAGGATGGAATAGGGTTTGCTGGTTCTTAGAAGGCGTTTCTCTGTGATTCTATGAAGATTTTCTTATAGCTTCAAACTGTAACACTACAGAAAAATAAGCTTTGTCTCTTAAAAAACAAGGAAATATATCTTTATTTCTCTATGTTTTTGGTATTTTATAGCCATGGATTTTATTTGATGATCTGTAAGTCTAAAAGGTTATATCCATTCACTTTCTCCATGTTGAGCTTGAGGGTTTTCTTGTAAGAAATACTTGAAGCAACTGTAACTTATGTAAAAAATAAAAAAAAAACATCATTCTTCTATATATTTCCACTTGGTGTTTACTTAGATTTTCCTGTAACTTCTTTTGATGTAACTCTATACATAGATGTTGTAGCCTTCTATGATGAGAACCCTCTGCAAGTTGTGGCTCATGATGTTTATTTAATATTTGATAATGATCTTGATATGACATTTTAAAAAATGGAAAAAAAGTTTGATCCTCCCATTGTTTATTATTACATGTTTTGACCATAGTCTCTAGGAATGTTATGTTTGCATTCACATGATACGACAGTACTATCACCCTTTACATTTGTTGATTTCTTTCTCAATGTCATTTCTTCACTACATTTTTTACTTTGATAGAGAACTTGTTGTAGATAGTGATCAAGTTTGTATTGGTGATTTGATTCTTCACAAACTAGAAATTCAGTTTTCATAAAATCTACTGGGTTTCTTCATCTTAGAGATTTCTATTTTTTGAGAAAAAATTAGAAAAACCCAATTCACAGATTTTGAGATATGATCAAATCAATGTGACTACGTCTGCATTATCCAACACTATTTTTGTGTATCATATGTATGTTGTTATTGTTTTATAACAATCCATGCACCATTGTTTTATCCTTCCATAGATTGTACATCCCCTTCTTTGTCATTACTTCATTGGATAAATAACTCTATCGGGCCATGACATTTGTGTTTATTGAAGATACATATCAATGTCAACCACATGACAATCTTTGTATACTATTGAAAATAACTCCCCGATAGTGGAATTTTTGCATTGTTGATTAAATACTTAAGAATGTTGTAGTTGAAATTTCTATTAAGATAGTCATGTACCATGCTTTTAAATATTGCATTCTATCTTGATTGATCATTATTTTTTATTTAACCTTTATAGAAACATTGAAATTGATATTGACATGAATGGTCACTTTATATGTTGTCCTTTTGACTCTAGCTCAGTTCCTAAAGCTATAAGTTGTCTTAGTATAGAAACACACTCATCCTATAGCATTATCTTTGTTTCATATATCTTGTAGCTATATGTTACTATTCTATTCCTTTTCATTTTTAATAGCATAATAAGATCTACCCTTATGTGAGCATATTTCACCCCATATGCTATAATGTGTATTATATAAACTTAGAATATTCAATGATGATCATGAAATATCTCTCTCTCTCTCTCTCTCTCTCTCTCTCTCTCTAATAAAGTAATTGGATTTGAGGATGCTACTCAACCATGGGATTCATCATTCTCAGTGTAGACACCTAAAAATGGTCAAGATTAAATCAAGTGAGAAACTAAGGCAAAATCAAGGCATTAATTGCAATCAAGCCAAAAATCAAATATTAATTGCAATCAAAAGGCAAAACAAATAAAATAAATCAATTAATTATGAAATTAATCTATTAATTGTATAGTTCAATTAAAATCAAATCAACCCATTCAAGGGGTACACATGGTTAAATAAATCAATTAAATTCAATTAATTAATTCCTATTTTCCTGCATCCACCACATGGGAGGAAATTACCTCAACCAATAGGAATTAAGGATTGGAATCACATGGATCAAAGCCAAATTGAATCTCAATCATGCATAAGGTGAGAGCATCTTGACCACTCATTTTGTCTCATTGTCCCAAGCTTTGAGGACAAAATATTTAAATTATCCCCATATTTGAAACCATGGACTAATGGTGCAGGAGCACCCTTCTAAGGGCTCCCATAATCCAATTTTGGTTGTGAGAAGCACTTATTCAATGAAGTTTTTAAGTAGAATAATATTTTTAGGCTCACTTGTGTGTGTAGGCCTAAGTGGAGGTCTTGGTTTTGTTGTGTATCTTCCTTACTTGGCTGTATAGTGACTCAGGACAGGTTAGTATCCTGAGGTCACTTCTTGTCTAGAGTCGTCTAAGTCTTAACATAGGGATTAGGAGAGTTTTTACACTATAAAGTCATGTAAAAGACCTTAGTATGGTCTTAGGAGTTGGAATGAGTAAAAAGTTGCTCGAGCAAGAAAAATTGCTCTAAAAATTGCTAGCAACTTTTCAAAAGTTGCTTAGCAACTTTGCCTAAGAGAAGTCTAAACCTTACCAAGAAGGTTATTATCCCTAACTAAGCTCTAATCTTGAGGAGAAGCCTATATTAGACATGAAAAACCCTAATACAAGGGTTGGCATTGAGTTTGTACGGCTATTGTACGGAAACACCAGTCTGAACAAAGCATTGTGTGGAACAATCACTGTTAATGGACTGGTTTCATGTGAATAGAGGAAAGTTTGTGTGAATCTTTGTAGGGGTTATTTTTTATGTGTGTTTAGACCTTCATGTGTGTGTGTTAGAGTAGATTCTTTCAAGTTTTAGTTTACATTTCGGTTCATTTCCTTGTTGTAGCCTATTCTCTACTAGTTTGGAGAGACATGTGAAAGTAGGGTTGTAGCTTTTGTTTCCACCATGGGCACACCATGGAACCTTAGAATCTAAAAGTAAAGACCCTACCTTTTATGTATATAAATGTAGGGCCCTGGAGAATGAGTGCACCTATTTGTTTGACCAAGCCCTAGGTGAGCTAAGGCATAGCCCAATTAGGAGTGGTTAGTAGTGTAAGTGCTCCTGTTGACAGAGGAAAGAGTTTCAAGACTAGAAATTTGGAGGGAGTTAAGGTAAATGTCTAAAGGCTAAGTGATGTGAAGGAGGGAGTCTAAAAAATCCTAGAGAGGTGCTATTGCAGACTAGTTTGCTCTGTGACCTTGAAGAGGCCTAAAAGCCCTAAAACCCTCATTTTTGGTACAGGTGTTGTACGAATAGATGGAGGCCCAAGACCCCAAAAGTCATTGAGAGTTGGACATTTGAAATAAAGGTTATTTAGAATAGGATCTTTGATTCAATGAAGGGAAGGGGCTAAAAGTCCTATTAAACCAGAGAGAGGCCTAATTGGGGCACTTTCTAGTAGCCTTGATTTACAAAGGAACCATATAATCGGGTAACAACACAACCTCATGAATACTTTGAAGATGACTCAAATGTCATAAAAACTCCTTGAAACTCATTAAATCTTTTTTCAGAGCTTGGGAGGGTGTTTGAGCCCTATAAGACCCTTATAAGCCTATGTAAGGGATGTTGCTAGGAAGCAATGTTTGGAAAGAAGCCAAGTGATGTGGCTACACTTGATGGTTAGGTTAGGCTAGGTCAGGGCATTATTGAGTAGAAGAGAGTCCTATAGACCATAGAAGGTGTTAGGAGAACACCGGGATCCAGTTGAGGATCAGAGGCATAGACTAGCTAGTCTATCCTAACCTCCCCATCAGATTGGTATCAGAGCCTCTTAAGGCTTGGGAAGTGGAAAGTGGATGTTTCAACCTTAAAAAGAGTTAGTTGGATCATCACACAAGCAGAAAATGGTGACTAATGCAGAGCTTGCTAAGAAGGTGGAAGATTAGGAGGAAGCTAATAGACTCCTGCAAGAAAGATTGATGCAAATGGAGCAACTCTTGGATGATGTCCAAGAAAAGGTAGATAAGGTGAAAGATAGGATGGAGGAGGAGGATGCCAAAGGGAAAGAGAAGACCATTTATGATGATGTGCCTACACCTGATCCTCCAACCCAAGATGAGCAATTTCTTAAAGCTTTGAAGGCTATCATTGGCAAGGCACTTGAAGGTGTCCCATTACTTACAAGTAGGATGGATATAGAGCTTGTGATGCAATGGATTGAAGGCATGGAGAATCACTTCAAATGTGAAGAGATCTGAGAGGCACAGAAGGTCAAAGTGGCCAAGTCTAGGTTGAGGGGTCAAGCTTTAACCTGGTGGAACTACTTGCAAGATGAAAGGGAGAAAGAGGGAAAGAACCCAATCTCCAATTGGAAAGCAATGGTCAATAAAGTGAAAGAAGCATACCTACCTACTGATTATGAGATCCAGTAGCATAGGAGGAGATTGAACCTCAGACAGAAGGAGATGGATGTAGCCACCTACACTAAAGAGTTTCACAAGTTGAGCTTAAGATCCAAGATCAAAGAAGAAGAAAGTATCAAGGTGGCAAGGTACCTAAGTGGTTTGAAATGGAGCATAGCAGAGGAGATGAGTTTGTTCACTCCCACCATAGTACTTGGATGTCAGCATATGGCACAAAAGCTTGAAGATAAACAAAGAAGGAAGCAAGAACCCAATTTAAAGAATAGGGGAAGAGGTAGAGACTCTAGAGGGGGTCAAAGAGGAGGTTCTAGTGGAAGAGGTGGTGACTCAAGAAGTCAAGGGGAGAGCAGACTTTTGGAACAAAGTTCAGAAATTAGTACAAGAGGATCTTTTGGTAGAGGAAGAGGTGCTTAAGGAAACAGAGGAAGAGGAGCAGGAAGAAGTAGCTCCTACTTCGCCACAATGAAATGCTATCAATGTGGACAGCTTGGGAACCCTACCTATAGGTGTCCTAACAAGCCATCAAGCGATGAAAAGAGGGTAGCCTATACCCAAGAAGATAGCATCAACTCATGTACTAATGAGGTCAGCAAACTAGAGTAAAAAATGGGGGAGAACTTGATGTTCAGGAGAGTACTCATAAGGCAACCTAACCAAGGTGAACCCAAGTAGAGGAGAGCTCTTTTTAGAGTTAGATGCAAGATACAAGGAAAATTTTGCAAAGTTATAGTGGATTCAAGGTCCACTGATAACATCATAGCAGAGGAAGTAGCCAATAAGCTCAAACTCACAAAGGTTCCCCATGCAAACCCCTACAAGGTGACTTGGTTGAATCAAGAGCAAAGTGTGCTAGTAAATGAGAAGACATGGGTGGAGTTTTCAATTGGAGGCTATAAAGACAAAGTGATTTGTGATGTCTTGCCCATGGATGCATGACATCTTCTATTGGGAAGACCCTGGCAATTTGATAGGAAGGTGATCTATGATGGAGAAGAAAACTCCATTTCTTTCAAGAAAGATGGAAGAACATTCAAGATTCAATCCATAATAGAGAATGAAGAAGGTACTTCCAAAACACCTAGTGTGTTGCTTAGCAGTGGTAAGGAGTTCCTACATGCACTACATGATGAGGAGATAATAGGATGTGCTATCATGGTGAAGCCAAAGGAGGATGACAAGAAGTTGCAGGCAGAAACACCATTGGAAGTGCAGCAAATGTTAAAAGAATTCAAAGACATTGTGAGTGATGGAACCCCTATAACTCTACCTCTAAGAAGGGCCATAAGTCATCAGATAGACTTTGTACCTGGTGCATCTCTACCTAACAAAGCGCCCTACAAGCTTACACCTGATCAGAATAAGGAAGTGGCAAGACAAGTGCAAGAGCTATTGGATCAAGGATTGATTAAGAAGAGTATTAGTCCATGTGCAGTCCCAGTGGTCTTGGCATCCAAGAAAGGAGGAAAATGGAGACTTTGCATAGATTCAAGGGCTATCAATAGAATCACTATCATGTATAGGTTTCCAATTCCAAGAATAGAAGACTTGATGGATTGCTTAGGTGGTGCTATGTACTTCACTAAGTTGGATCTAAAGAGTGGTTATCACCAAATCAGAATCAAGGAGGGTGATGAGTGGAAGACTACTTTTAAAACCAAAGATGGATTGTATGAATGGTTTGTAAAGCCATTTGGGCTTACCAATGCCCCAAGCACCTTCATGAGGTTGATGAATGAGGTCTTGAAGGACTTCACAGGAAGATTTGTAGTGGTGTATCTAGATGATATACTCATCTATAGCAAAACCAAAGCAATACATCTTGAGCACTTGAGGTTGGTTATGAAGAAGCTACATGAGGAGAAATTAGCTATCAACCTAGAAAAGTGTGAGTTCATGCAGAAACAGATGGTTTATTTGGGATTTTTGGTGTCCAAGGGTACTCTAAAAATGGACCCAAGCAAGGTGGAGGCAATCTTGAATTGGCCTGCCCCAAAAATAGGGACTGAAGTTAGAAGTTTTCATGGGTTAGCCCAATTTTATAGGAATTTTGTGAGAAACTTCAATGGGATTTGTGCACCAATATTAGACACCATCAAGGGAGGACTGGAAACCAAGTTCAAGTGGACTGAGGCAGCTGAGAAAGCATTTCAAACATTGAAGCAAGAGGGAGCTACCAAACCTATCTTACTCTTACCTACTTTTAACAAATTGTTCACCATTGAATGTGATGCAAGTGGTGTAGCAGTAGGGGGTGTATTGAGTCAAGAAGGAAGGCTTGTAGCATTCTTTAGTGAAAAAATCAATGAGGCAAAGAAGAAGTATTCAACTTATGACTTGGAGTTGTATGCACTGGTACAATCTCTCAAGAAGTGGAGGCATTACCTCTTGCCAAAAGAATTTGTTGTCTTTACTGATAATCAGGCTTTAAGCTATATAAACACTCAAGATAAGCTTAGTAACAGGCATTTGAAGTGGATGGAGTATCTCCAATCCTTTACCTTCATAATTAAACACAAGAAAGGGTAGCTCAACAAGGTAGCAGATGCCTTGAGTAGAAAGCTTTTGATTGTCCAAGAAGTACAGCTGCAAAGCATTGGAATAGCAGGTTTCAAAGACTTATATGAGGAGGATGAAGACTTCTCACAAGCCTACAAGGTGTGCCAAGAGTTTGAAAACCATTTTCATCGTGAATTTGCAGATTATACCCTTCAAAATGGATTGTTATTCAAAGGTAATCAACTATGTGTACCTAGGGGATCCATGAGGGAAAATCTAATTCAAGAGAAGCATAATGGTAGTCTAAGTGGAAATTTTGGCATAAATAAGACATTGGAGTTAGTGCAAAGATACTATTTTTGGCATAAGCTAGCAAGGGATGTGAGTAGATATGTAGAGCAATGTGGAGTATGTCAAAGAGCTAAAGGAGGTTCAAGCAATGCAGGACTCTACCAACCTTTGACAATTCCAAATAGGCCTTGGGAGTGTGTGAGCATGGACTTTGTGGTTGGAATCCCTAAAACCAAATCAGGTATGGATAGCATTTATGCTGTAGTAGACAGGTTCTCTAAAATGAGTCATTTCATTCCATGTAGAACTACTCATGATGCAAGCTATGTAGCACATCTCTTCTTCAAAGAGATAGTTAGGATTCATGGACTCCCTCTGAGTATTGTGTCTAATAGAGATAGCAAGTTCATGGGTCATTTTTGGAAAACCTTATGGAAAAGGTTGGGAACTAATCTCTCTTTCAGTTCAGCATACCATCCTCAAATTGATGTCAAAACTGAAGTTATAAACAAGGTGCTTGGCAACTTGCTAAGGTTTTTGACAAAGGAGTATGGGTAGACTTGGGATCTTGTTATATCTCAGGCTGAATATGCTTACAATGACAATGTAAATAGGACCATAGGAAGAAGTCCTTTTGAGATTGTATATGGAAGACACCCTAGAGGAGTGTGTTAGTTGAGGGATTTAGTTCTATGGAGTTGAAGAGTGGACAAGCTGAAGATTTCACTCAAACCATCAAGGAGGTTCAAGAGCAAGTGAAGAAGACTATTATGGAGTCCACTCATAAACTCAAAGCTAAAGTGGATGAAAAGAGGAAAGAAGTACAGTTTTAGATTGGGGACTATGTCATGGTCCATCTTAACAAAGAAAGAATGTAGAAGGGCATGTCCACCAAGCTACAAATGAGGAGAGTAGGCCCATGTCAGATTCTAGCCAAATATGTAGAGAATGCCTACAAAGTGGACTTGCCATCAGACTTAGCTATCTCACCGATGTTTAATGTTGTAGAACTAGTTATTTTCAAAGGGGATATCAGTCAGCAAGGTAAGGATCCACCCAAGGTGCTGCAAGACATAGACACCAATGTAATGCCCAAGAAGAAGCCAGCCAAAGCAAAGAAGGATTTGGAATCCAGAGTGAAGAAGACTACTAGACATCATGTTTACATGGAGCATCTGATCAAATGGATGGATCAACCTAAATTTGAAGCCACCTGGATTGAAGAAGGATAGTTCAAGATGTTTGGTATTGACTTGGCTCTTCTTGACCCCAAGGTGCCTTAGCTTGTGCTGAGGGGGAGTATGGTGTAGGAGCACCCTTCTAAGGGCTCCCATCATCCAATTTTGGTTGTGAGAAGCACTTCTTCAATGAAGTTTGTAAGTAGAATAAGAGTTTTAGGCTCACTTGTGTGTGTAGGCCTAAGTGGAGGTCTTGGTTTTGTTGTGTATCTTCCTTACTTGGCTATATAGTGACTCAGGACAGGTTAGTATCCTGAGGTCACTTCTTGTCTAGAGTTGTCTAAGTCTTAACATAGGGATTAGGAGAGTTTTTACACTATAAAGTCATGTAAAAGACCTTAGTGTGGTCTTAGGAGTTGGAATGAGTAAAAATTTGCTCAAGCAAGAAAAATTGCTCTAAAAATTGCTAGCAACTTTTCAAAAGTTGCTTAGCAACTTTGCCTAAGAGAAGTCTAAACCTTACCAAGAAGGTTATTAACCCTAAATAAGTTCTAATCTTGAGGAGAAGCCTATATTAGACATGAAAAACCCTAATACAAGGGTTGGCATTGAGTTTGTATGGCTACTGTACGGAAACACCAGTCTGAACAAAGCATTGTGTGGAACAGTCACTGTTAGTGGACTAATTTCATGTGAATAGAGGAAAGTTTGTGTGAATCTTTGTAGGGGTTATTTTTTATGTGTGTTTAGACCTTCATGTGTGTGTGTTAGAGTAGATTCTTTCAAGTTTTAGTTTACATTTCGGTTCATTTCCTTGTTGTAGCCTATTCTCTGCGAGTTTGGGGAGATGTGAAAGTAGGGTTGTAGCTTTTGTTTCCACCATGGGCACACCATGGAACCTTGGAATTTAAAAGTAAAGACCCTACCTTGTATGTATATAAATTTAGGGCCTTGGAGAATGAGTGCACCTATTTGTTTGACCAAGCCCTAGGTGAGCTAAGGCATAGCCCGGTTAGGAGTGGTCAGCAGTGTAAGTGCTCCTGTTGACAGAGGAAAGAGTTTCAAGACTAGCCATTTGGAGGGAGTCAAGGTACATGTCTGAAGGCTAAGTGATGTGAAGGAGGGAGTTTGAAAAATCTTGGAGAGGTGCTATTGCAGACTAGTTTTCTCTGTGACCTTGAAGAGGCCTAAAAGCCCTAAAACCCTCATTTTTGGTACATGTGTTGTACGGACAGATGGAGGCCCAAGACCCCAAAAATCATTGAGAGTTGGAAATTTTTAATGAAGGTTATTTAGAATAGGATCTTTGATTCAGTGAAGGGAAGGGGCTAAAAGTCCTATTAAATCGAAGAGAGGCCTAATTGGGGCACTTTCTAGTAGCCCTGATTTACAAAGGAACCCTATAATCGGGTAACAACCCAACCTCATGAATACTTTGAAGATGACTAAAATGTCATAAAAACTCCTTTAAACTCATCAAATCCTTTTTCAGAGCTTGGGAGGGTGTTTGATCCCTATAAGACCCTTATAAGCCTATGTAAGGGATGTTGCTAGGAAGCAGTGTTTGGAAAGAAGCCAGGTGATGCAGCTACACTTGATGGTCAGGTTAGGATAGGTCAAGGGATTATTAAGTAGAAGAGAGTCCTATAGACCATAGAAGGTGTTAGGAGAACACCAGGATCCAGTTGAGGATCAGAGGCATAGACTAGCTAGTCTATCCTAACCTCCCCATCAACTAAACCTTAACCTAATCATGATCAAATTAACTCCACCCCCTATGCATGCAAAAATCTATAAAAGAAATGCTAAAATCAAGAGAAAATCCATCCACACATATGAGAATTGTATCAAAGTTATTATAAATTTGAGCTAGAAAGGCATTTTAGGCATAATTAAGCATAGTTTCTTGGAAATAGGCTTTATTTGTGAAATCATCAATCATTTTCTCATTTTAAGACTTTCACTAAGGGAGGCTTGTTGAGAGCTTATCATTAGCATTCTTAATTAGAGAGCTATAAGATGTTTCTTGGCTTTATTTGCATCAAAATAGCTTACTAATTATGGTAATTTAGTTCATTTTGATTTAAATATCCATGAGACACTAGGCCTCAATTGTCTAAATTTTGGAAAAATTTGAAGAATTCTAGGATTTTATGTTTGAATTATTTGTTTTGCATGTGAAATAACGTGTCTGAGACTTCTAATAGTGCGTTTGAGGAACTAAATAGTGTGTTTGATGCCTGAAACAATGCATCCAAAGTAAATTTTGACACATTTGTTCGACCAAATAGCCCGTTTAAATACTTTTGTCTTCTGTTTATCCTTCTTTCAACGCTTCTGCCCTAACTCCGCAATGCATTTGACAATTCTTGTAGTGCATTTAAATTTTTATTTACGCGCATTTAACATTTTAAAATAGCGCTTTTAATTCCTGTATTAGCATGTTTAAATTTTCCTACAGTGCGTTTAAGCATTTAAATAGCGTGTTTAATTATTTCTGCAACGTGTTTGACTATTTTACAAATTTGATTAATATGAGAGTTGGAAATGATTTCTCTGTGTTTTTTTGATGAAAGAGCATATAAAAGTGCAAAAACTAGAGACTAAAATCCATAGGGAGGATAAAGCCATTGTAAAAGGCTAAAAAGAGAGAAAATAATTCACATAAACTTCTTGGAGGATTCCAAGCAGGAAGGTAAAGAATTTGAAATATATTTGCAAATTATTGAATCATATAAATCAAAATTCATCTCCTTAAATTGGATTTTCATGCCTTAATCATTTGCTTGATTTGAGAGAAGAGGCTAAAATTTTTTTTTTCTTGAATTTCTTCATTTTGTTTAGTTGTGTTGGACTAACAATTTCAAAGGGGATGCAAAGGAGCTATAACAATCACCACTAGGTGAGTATCCAATGAAAATCAAATAAAAATGCCCCTAGCCTTTGTTAGCTATGAAAAGGTAAGCCTATATCCATATGCATTTTGCTTAAATTGTGGCAATTTGATTTGAATCTAGTTAATTAGCAGCCTATTATTGTTTGGGAGATTTAGTAGTAGGCCTATGCTCTTCACTTTTTAGGTGAATCAAAATGCCAAACCTACTAAATTTTTTTATTAAAAGAAAGGCTAAGGAATAAACAAGCACTAAATTTGAAGCCTATTGTTTGTGGAAAAGAGTAGAATTACTCAATTCCCATTAGATTAGAAGGCTTGGGAAAATTGAACATTGTTAATCATGTTTGAAAGTAAGAAATAGTAGGGATATGCTCTTCACTTTTTGGTGAATCAAACTCCCAAACCTATCTTTTCACTTCATTTATTTTCTTTAAAATGAACATGCTAGAAATTTGGTGGGCTCACCTCCTGAGAATTTGCCTTAATGAGGCTGGTGAGAGGGAAAAACCAAAGTTGGATACAATTGTCTTTGCCACAATAATCTGACACACTATAAAATAAAATGCATTCATCCTTAATGGGGTGAGTGACAAAATGATATAAAGAATCGAACTTCCTCGAGTAGTCCTTTGGGATTGCGCAAAACTTTGATATAACGGTGGTGGGAAGCCCCTAATTATTGTGAGATGAAACTTGATGTTCTTTTGATGGAATCCATACTAAATCCTTGATAAATTAGAAATCCTACCTCATTAGAGCCATTTTAAAAGTGAAAATTGACCTTAGGTAGATTGCTTGGAAGAATTTCTTGTGATAATTAAGAAAACCATTGTGTTGTTCTTGAAGGTCTATGATTACAAAAAGAAAACATCCATTAAGATCCAAAAATTAATTAACAACAAAACTTTAAAATAATATTCTATTCACAAGAATTCAAGATATGAAAAAATAAAGGGACACATCATCCAAAAAATTCTCATTAAGAACAATGTTTCCTTATCTTTATGATCCTAATATTACATCCATGTCTACATATTCTTCAAACAAAAGGTCTATCCCAAAATCTCACATTAATTATATCGTTGATCAATAATAACATTATGAATATCATATCTTTGATAATTCAACCTTTAATCAACAAGAAAATCATGAATGCCCTATATTTGATCAAGAAAATATTAATGGTAACCCATTCTTTGATGATGAACCTATTTCACATTATCAAGATAATCCCATCTTTGATCAAGGAAATCAAGAGGAATTAGTCCTATTTCAACAATCTTCATCACATGACAACACAAAATTGGATAATCAAGATTTTAAATATAACATCTCTTTGAAAAACACAAATAAATCTAAATGTCCATGGGATATATCATTTAATCCTTTGGGATAATCTTATGAATTAGCTTTGGAAAAAATCCTTCAAAATAATCTCATCATCTTGCCTAAAATCACTTCATGTGGTTTTATCTTTTTGAGTAACTATTGTGCATATCATAGACATAATGAACATAAAATTTCAAATTGCATGGAGTTGAAACACAAAATCCAAAATCTTATTGATGATGATTTAATCAAAATTGAAAATCCTAATGACTCATCTAATGAAGATACTACTCTCAAGAAAGACCAAACTTATGAACACGTCTAGTAGGGGTTCTCCTATAGCCTCCACCTATTCCAACATTCCTCCATCTCATAAAGAAGCAAAGCTATCCAATATTCCCCCATCTCATAAAGAAGAAAAGATATATTCCAAGATTCCTCCATCAAATAAATAACCTAGTGCTTTTCATGATAACTATGTATACCCTCAAGGGATACCTCTAAAAGAAATCCAAGATAACCTACATCTTTCTACAAACTTATTCCATGCTTAAAAGGTTATAGACCTCAAGCCTTCATGTGCTACAATGCCTATTGTACCTATTTCAAATGAACATCCATCGTCCCTTCAAGAATCCATCATACATATCCAAACTCCTACCTTGTCCTTCGAAGTGGCTCCATGTCAAGAGATGAATCCAAAGTGCAAAGAAAAAAGTATTATTAAGGATCAATATCAAGATATTATCCTTCATTATCCTATATTTGACCAAAGTCCCATACCTAAAGAGCCCCATGATGGTCCCTTCGTACCCTTTCATTTGTTTCAAGAAGATATCCTTTCATCTCAAACACCCCATATTCCTTCACCTCCTATATCGTACCCATCTCCTAAGCAAGATCAAGGTATACTTTCCATCTCTAATGAACTTATTGAAAATCAAAAGAAGACTACTATTTCCATGCTATCCAAAGATCCTTGTCAAGATCAAAGTACCCCCAGTATCCCATTATCATAATCCTCCATATCTACCTCAAAATTCTCTCATTATTCACAATCCATTGCATAAGAATAAATCTCCTCAAGCTTCAACTTTTCCTATCAAAGTCACTCCTATGAAAGCTACTCATAAGCCTATTGGTATAAAGATAAATCTGAAAGATGAAAGCCTTGGACCTGCAGATCAAAATAAAGATGTTAATATCCCTCCCACATCCCATTTACCTCCATTTACGCATAATCATATTCCTTCTACATCCTCCAAATCCATCCTTGGTCCCTATATTCCAAAATTGAAACTGTCATATATTCTATCCATATTGGGCCCTTGCATCCCTCTATCTCCTATGCCTATCACTCCTAGCTTGCCATCCACTTACCCTACCATGTATCAAGATCAACAAAGACCTACATAATTGAGAAACCAACCACCCGTCCATGTGAACCATCCATATCAACCTCATTCATCCACCAATACCAAGTCTTTTGAAAGCCATTTGCACATGCAACATAAAAATCATAAAATAAAGAATCCATTTATATATGAAGAATGCCATGTCCAATCTAATCGACATGTCAATCTAAATCAAAAATAAATATTCAAGAAACCACAAAGGTCCATCAAGTAGAAAGAAAAATTAAAGAAAATGTGGGTTCCAAAATCCCTCATTGAAGAAATGCATTCTAAAACATCCATCAAGAAGAAAGAAAAATCAAAGAAAATGTGGGTTCCTAAATCCCTCATTGAAGAAATGCATTCCAAAGAATCCAAAATAATGGAAAAATCAAAGAAAATATGGATTCCAGAGTCACTTTTGAAGGACTTACATATAAAAGAAAAATCAAGGTTGACATTCAAGCTTCCAGAGGCTTCCACTCCATATTCTCCCAAACACATTCCATCTTATCCATCCATTTTGGGTCCTTGTGTCCCAAGATCCATATCCTCTCATCCATGAAAACCTCAAGCTATCTCACCCATTTTTCCTCCATTTATTCCACTACCCTTCAAAGTGTGTGTTGATGTTGATGTTGATCTTGATAATTCTTCCATTCTATTTTTCATGCCCACACATAGAAAGACTTATCATCCTCTCATTCATTATCCTTCCATTTCCCTTATCCAATCCATCACATAAATCTTTAGCCATCCTCTACCTTATCCACCATATCACCTTTCCATCACCCTATCAACATCTTTGAGCATACCATTCAGTGGCCTTAGCCCAGCATATCATACCTTTTCAAGGATTATCCAAAGAGCATGAAAGTTGAGTCCCTCCAAAATACCAAAAAATTTGAAAATTTTGAAAAAGTGCCTTGGTGAAACCTGGTAAGCAGGCGCCTTGGCAACAAAAAATAAAAAATGAAAAAAAGTGCCTTGGGTGAAAACCTGGTAAACATGCACCTTGGTAGAAATAAAGAAAAGAAAAGTAAAGAGAAATAAATCCATCCTATGGTGAAAACCACTTCTTGTGGCATCTTGGACAAGTACCATGATGAAAACCTAGCAAATAGGCATCATGCGTAATTCCTCTCTCTTGCATTCTATACTTGGGGGCAATTTCCATCCATCATATCCTCCATCTTTCTACCATTTCTCTTACTTGCATTCATATTCCATCTTTCACCTTTGATATTGACAAGGTTGAACACATCCATGATCATTAAGTACCTTGACATGCATAACACTATCCATCAACCTATTCACTTGTTGCATTCACGCTACCCTATCATGATCTTGCTTATCCTGAATCCACCTTCATTATTCCTAAGAAGCCTTCCCATAATCCCAAACCTTCACTCATAGCCTCCATCACCCCTTTATCATGATTGTGTGATCCTATCCATATTGATCCCTAGATCTTGATCCAAATGAAGAATAAAAGAAAAAAAATATGTTAGAAAAAATCTCTTGATATGTACACTCCTTTGGACCATTGTCATGACCTTAGGTCATTATTTCATATGCTATCCAACACCACATCATTGGCCTACATTGCGATATTATTTTTCCCTAGCTTGGATAATCTTGAGGAGTTGGTCCTATGGGTAACACGCTTGCTTCATCCATCATGGCCTATTCATTGCTGAGTCATCAGTTGTCAAATCCATTTTTCATGTCCTATACCTTGCTATACATTGGGGGAAATTCAATGTGATCTTGTTGAGAAATGGTAAAATAAATAAATTAAAATCTCTAAAAATAAAAAAAAACATAAAAAATCTCTAAAAATTTAAAAAAAAGTAAAAAAATCTTAAAAAGCTAAAAGAAATAAAAAATCTCTAAAAATCCAAAAATAATTGTAAAATCTTAAATAAACTCTCAAAAGCTCCATGGTCCTTAGCAACATCTTTTCCAAATCAAACTGGGGGTACCAATCCAAATTCAATGAGCTTATCAAAGTAGACATTAATTGGATCAAAATCATCGCATCAAAATCAAAAAATTGCTACACTTAAACTTATTGATCAATATCACATTTCAAACATCCAAACACTTGATCTAAACAACAAGATTTGATAACATCAAAACTTCAAACAAACAATCAAATCAAAATATAAAAAGCTTAAATATAACTAAGGATCAAAGTGGAGGAAGTTTTTGAAATATAGATCTACAAAAAAAAAGAAAAAATGTTCAAAGTGTTACTTTATTTTTGGAATCATGTCTTTTTAGTAAATCGATGAAGTTTGACTAGATGAGCGATGATGAAGACATGCTATTTTCTTGATTTATGCTTGAGTGCTTGCCATGTTGATTCATAGCAGTATGTGAATTCATCTAATGACATGATCATCAAAGAATCATCAAGGACATTTGTAAATGAAAGGGATCAATTCTTGTTTGTTTACTTGCAATATTAAAAGCCGAGGAAAGAGGTATTCATATCATCATGGTTGAACCAGTGAGGGTTGTATCAATTTCATGTTCCAAAAGCTTGATGATGAAAATAAGCATCCAAATTATGAATAGTGACAACTAGTTGCATCCATGTTAGATTAATTGCATATTATCTTGGATGTGGATCCTTTTTGTCAAAATATGTATGGAAAGATAAAGGGGGTAGAGTTATTATCATCAAAGGACCATATTAAGATACATCAATATCTATATCAGGATAAATCAAGGAAATATACATCAACAAATTTTGATCAATGTATAATCAAAGTCCTGATCAATATCATCAATTTCTGAAGTATCCATCATCAAAAATCATGCTCAATCTTATCATCAAAGGTACATCAACATCATCAAGATACAAGTAGATGTAAATCATGATCCATCAAATGATTCATGCTACATCAGGGACATCATCAATGATCAAATGATCCATGCTACATCAAGGACATCATCAATAATCAATCATACTAATCAAATAGGTGAAACCTAACTCTATCTATCACCTATATCTATATCTGCACCTGTACCAACGGATGACCCTTCTCTTCTACCAATCCTTAATTTTTACATCATGAGAACATCTAATCAACCCCATATCACCAAAAAATCTAACTAAGCATATAAAATAAAATATCAATTAGTCAAATCATCTAAGTGATCATCAAACGTCAATCAAGTTATCCTATCATCAATTTTCTCATCTTGAGCGCATCAAATTTCCTAACTCTAGATCTCGAGGAAGGAAAATCAACTTGTTTTGTCTCTCTAGATCATGAGAGAGAAATATCAAACCATCAACCTACCTATCCTATCAGATTGACATCAACATCAACCAAGTGATTATGACTCACATCAAACGATATCAAAACATCATCAACCTATCCAAATCATCAATAACAATTTATCAATCAAAGCTTTTCTCATCAAATTCTCTCATGACATGGGGTATTTTCAAATTAATTATATCAGGAAACAAATTCAAATTTCCCAATCTCAACCAAATCGTCCAAAATAATTTTAATTTATTTCTTGAGGGGGAATGCAATCACATCATCAATTCAAATAAGAGAACTTGTTTCAAATCTTCCAACGTAATTTTTTATGAATTCATCAGTAGGGCATCGAAATTAGCAAATCAGGTCAAAATATGCATCACATCAAGAATCTATCATCGAATGACCATTGAGACCATTGATCAAACATGATTTCATCAAAGAATCTACATCTATCAACAAAATCAAATAAGAAATTAGGAATCTGCATCAGGACATCAGACATTATTTGAACCAATGCGCTTCACACATTGATTCAAAGAGGGGCCTTTGTAGACACCTAAAAATGGTCAAGATTAAATCAAGTGAGAAATTAAGGAAAAATCAAGGCATTAATTGCAATCAAGCCAAAAATCAAATATTAATTGAAATCAAAAGCCAAAATAAATAAAATAAATCAAAGAAAATTAATTAATTATGCAATTAATCTAATTAATTGTATAGTTCAATTAAAATCAAATCAACCCAATCAAGGGGTATACATGGCTAAATAAATAAATTAATTCCTATTTTCCCTCATCCACCGCATGGGAGGAAATTACCTCAACCAATAGGAATTAAGGATTGGACTCACATGGATCAAAGCCAAATTGAATCTCAATCACTCATAAGGTGAGAGCATCTTGACCACTCATTTTGTCTCATTGTCCCAAGCTTTCAGGATAAAATATTTAAATTGTCCCCATATTTGAAACCATGGACTAAACCTTAACCTGATCATGATCAAATTAACTCCACCCCATATGCTTGCAAAAATTTATAAAAGCAAGGCTAAAATCAGGAGAAAATCCATCCACATGTCTGAGAATTGCATCAAAGTTATTACAAATTTGAGCTAGAAAGGCATTTTAGGCATAATTAAGCATAGTTTCTTGGAAATAGGCTTTATTTGTGCAATCATCTATCATTTTTTCATTTTAGGATTGTCACTAATGGAGGCTTGCTGAGAGCTTATCACCAACATTTTTAACTAGAGAGCTATAGGATGTTTCTTGGCTTTATTTGCATTAAAATAGGTTACTGATTGTGGTAATTTAGTTCATTTTGATTTAAATATTGTCAAAATAATCTTATAAAGGTACTCTAGTACACACTCAGAAATGATGGGTTCCATCTCTTTATTTCTCCTTTACTCTCTCATACATGTTTTGTTAGGATTAACAAGACAGATAATAGTTACATGCAAATATAACCAATATCATAAAATAATAAACCACACATAAGAGAATACAAAACACAAAGATTTAACATGGTTCACCCAATTCTTGGGCTACATCCACCAATAGTGATTCTAATATTCTTATTATCCAGTGATTACGACCTAATTACAATCCAGAATCCTTGCAACTCAATACCGCCGCAAGAAGCTACTAAAACCATACATAATAAAAACCCTAACCCTAAGCCATTTTTATACTAGCTTTTATTTTTGTCGCTTTATGGTTAGAATTGGTTACAACATGTCGGCCCAAAAAATAGCCAAAAACTAGCCCCCCAAAAAATTTTCCTCGAAACCCCCTTCAGGGCCTGATCACGAACCCTAGTGAGGATACATGGAAAGTGTATAATACTTCCTTTATTAGTCACCATAGACCAACAATCTGCCACTTGGAGACTAATCCTATAGCAATACCACTACCACATGAGGCTCCCACTAAATCAAACCACCCTGGACTCAATTGTTCCTTTATTCTGATGAATCTAGAAGACCAAACGAAGCTGAATAGGAATTCAACTTCTCCCTTGTTACTACCTTTGTAAACATATATGTTGGATTATCATTTGTATGTATCTTTTCCAGCTTTAACTGTCCATCATCCAAAATTGACTGAATGAAATGGTACCACAACTGTATGTGTTTTGTCTTTGAATGGAGATCATAATTCTTGGAAAGATGAATGACACTCTGGCTATCTGTAAATAAATAATTTTACATTTGTGGGTGTCCCAATTACTCCATGAATAATTGAAGCCATATCATCTCCTTGGCTACCTCTATAGAAGCAACATACTATGCCTTGGTAGTGGATAAAGAATTCACCTTCTGTAACCAAGAAATCTAACTCACTATTGTCCCACCAACAATAAATACATATCTTATAGTACTCCACCTGGTATCAAGATCCCCTACCAAATTTGAGTCAACATAGCCTTGTAAATTAGTAGTAGAGCCCCCAAAATGTAGACATTTACTGGATGTTCCTCTCAAATATTTGAGAATCCATTTGACTTCATTTCAATGGTCAATTCCAGGATGACTCATATACCTGCTAACAACTCCCACTGCATGTGTAATATCTAGCTGAATACATACCATAGCATACATTAAACTTCCTACAACTAAAACATAAGGTACCTTGGACATTCTAGTCTCCTCTTTGGTGTCTTTGGACACATCTTCTTAGTCAATTTTAAATGACCAAGAAAATGTGTGTTGATAGCTTTGGCATTCTGCATAGAGAAATGTTGCAACACGTTCTCAATATAAGCAGCTTGAGATAGAGTCAATTTTTTGTTCTTCCCATCTCTGCATATTTTCATACCAAGGATTTGTTTTTCTACCCCCAAATCCTTCATAGAAAATGAGTGTGCTAACTATTGTTTCAATCCATTAATGTGATCCATGTTAGACCCAACTACAAGCATATCATCAACATATAAAGATAAAATAATATAGCTATCATCATCCAACCTCTTAAAATAAATACAATGGTCTGAATGACACTTAGTATATCCATGCTCATGCATAAAACTGTCAAATTTAAGATACCATTTCCAAGGTGCTTGCTTCAAGCCATATAAACTTTTCTTCAATTTGCACACTAAGCGCTCCTTACCTTTGACCTCAAATCCCTCTGGTTGTTCCATATATATTTATTCATCCAAATCACCATGAAGAAAAGATGTTTTAACATCAACCTACTCTAAATGAAAATCTTCAGCAACCACAATACTTAAAACAATACGAATATAAGTCATTTTAACAATTGGAGAAAATATCTCATCAAAATCAATGCCCTTTTTCTATGCAAATCCTTTTACAACTAACTTGGCTTTAAATATTTTCTTACGTCCATCCTCTTCTTTCATCCTGTAAACCCATTTATTCTGTAAATCCCTTTTACCCACAGGCAACTTACATAAATCCCAAGTTTTATTTTTTAGCAAGGAGTCCATTTCCTCTATCACTGAAGACTCCCACTAAAGCTTTGTATCCACCTGCACAACTTCATCATAACATTCTGGTTCACCAACATCTGTTAATAAAATAGAATATAAAGAGGGAGAAAATCTATCTAGAGATCTACTCAACCTCGTTGACCATCTAACATTCACTAGGGTTTGTGGTATTTGTTGTTGTTGTTGCAGAGCATAAGGAACTACTAAAACATCATCTTTTAGAGTATCATCTAGTACAACATAATCATTTCTTTCTTCTCATGCTACTGCAACAGATTTGTTGACAATTTGGCTAAGTAGGATATCAGAATGTTGTCATTATGGAAACATATACTCAGCATGAAGATATCATCATTGAAGGAAGCAGTCTTAATTCTATGAGCACATTAAAAATTTGTCTAAGCACAATAGTGTTTACCAGTCTAATCAAAGATAGTTTTGATTAGCGATGTTTGTAGAAGAAGGTTTAGTGCATACGCACTTGAACATGGATCATTCTATGTATATCAAAGCCACATATGAGAGCACAAGTCTTTACAACATGTACAAAAGAAGATATTAAAGATTTACAGAGATAGTGTTGAGCCGACCTAAACAGAGCAGAAGACAGAATATGATTACATTAAGTTAAGGGATTTTTTTTTTATTATCAAAACAATGACTTAACTATGTAGGGACGACATCCTAGATGTTAACCCTAAGGCAACATGAATTGATTTTACATTTTGAGAAGAGTATAAGTATTGTAAGTCGACTGTAAGTTATTTTTTGTAATAACTTGTATATATGTAAGAATCATGTAATGTGAAATGTACACAAGTTAAATATAACAATTTTAATAAGTTGACATATGATGTGAAGTTGTATATTGTAAGAAGAAAGGAAGTAAGTATTGTACGTGAAAGCAAAGAGCCTACAAAGCTAGATTAGAATAGGAAAGCTGTTCAACAATAGTAAAAGGTTTTGTATTTTACCTTTGTATCATAAGCTATTGTTGTATAGTTCATGTTTGGGAAGTGAGCTCATCTTGCAAACATTTGTTTTGTAATAGAAACTCCTAAGAGGGTTGAGGCTTCTAACAATGCCTAGAGTCCCTTAACCAGGACAAAGACACTATATGTATGTAACAAACTCCTAAAAGGGTCAACATCCTTAACTTGATACTTTTGATTAGTGGATCAGTTATGGGTACCATCCCCACAGGGGTTTTCCCTTGGCCAAGGTTTCCAAGAGAACAAACATGGTGTTATGAGTTCATTTGTTTTATTTCCATGCTTTTTATTTAGTTTACTTAGTTCAGTTTCTTATGCAAGCTTCAAGTTAATTTCTTATATCCATAATTGGACAAAAGTAAAAGTTTATAAAATACTGATTCACCCCCCCTCTCAGTATTTCCTATTTCTAACAATTGGTATCAGAGCTTAGTTACTCAGAAAAAAATTATTTAGAGAAAGCCTAACAACTTGAGTAAGATCTCTATGGATATGGATCAATTGCAGAAGAACCTTGAAGAAGCTCTTGAACAGATTGATATTCTTACTGAAGAAAGAGATACTCTGAAAGAGAAATATGATTATGTGAAAAAATACATTGAGAAACTAAAAGAAAAGATAGAAGATCTAAAATCAAAGAAAGAACCTACAATTCAAGTCAAGGATTGTGATGAATTTTCAAAACTGAAGAAAGAAAATGAGATCCTTAAACATGAGTTAAAGATTGTAGATCTGAAGTTAAGCTTGAAAGATGACAATAATAAAGATGAATCAAATTCGAAATCTGAGAATGCAAATTTGAAATCTGAACTTACCAAAGTGACATTTGAATTTGAGAAAACAAAACTGCAGTATGCTAAACTTGAGAAGTACAATACAATTGTGAAAGGAGAACTAACTCAGTCTAAACAACATCTTGAGAAATTGTATTCTAGTAGTGAAAATATTGATGAACAAATGTCTTATCAAAAACCATCTTATGATAAAACTAGTCTTGGATATCTTGAAGATAAGTTCCCTAAGAAGATTGAGGAATGGAAAGAACTAGATTCAGAACATTCTGAGAGTAAAGATGAAAAGAAGCCTGATAAAGCTAACAAATCTAAAGATATAACTAATCTACCTAAAGAAGATGAACCACCTAAAGATATGTGAATAAAATTAAAAGGTAAATGTTTTTCATGCAATTCTTTTGGACACATGAAAAGAGATTGTATAGCTAAGCAATTCAAACCTATCTCTGGTTATTGTTATAATTGTCATGGTTTGAGACATAGAGCTATTGATTATAAGAAACCTATATCTAATGATAATAATAGCAGTAGAATGTTTAGAGATACTAACCCTATAGATAAGATACCTATTGGAGACACGAACAAAAGGAATGGAGTTGTGTGTTATAGATACAAAAAGATTGGACATATTGCTAGAAATTGTAGATCACAAATCAATTAGTCAGGACCGAGATATGGAAACAATGGAGTATTTTGTCAGATATGCAACAATTTTGGTCACACAATGAGATTTTGCAGAATGAACAACATGAGAAACCCTAATCCTAGAAACTACACAAGGAGAAATATGAACACCAACAACAGTCAGAGAGAATGCTGCAGTAACTTGGAAGAAGTTGAGTTTGTTAAATCCACAAATCAAGTGAGCACACTTAGTATACTAGGAAATCAGACAGGTGAAGTACTTGAGAGTAAGTATGAGTCATTTCCTAATTCATCTCAAAGAAATTAAGCATTTATTTCATGAGTTATGTATTAGAGTAAGGCATTAGAATAGTGTACAACTTAGAGTAAATTGAATTAAGTCTTATGAAGTTTATATGAGCTAGTATATGACATAATGAAGCTATGGTTAAGAGCGCATAAATTTATGAACATATATGCGAGTACACGAAAAGAATGAAGTTGTGCAGGTAACCAGGAACAAATTTTTGGCATGAAGCACTTAAGAAATTTAATGCAATGTCAGTATCTTGAAAGATTTCAAGGATAAAAGCTGATGATTGGTATTAGCTAATCATTCAAGCGATTACAAGTGATATAGAGAGTTAGCCAGTGGAGATTAAGAGTAGTTTACAGGATTTGGAGATAGAATTCTTGCCAGATCTATGCAAAGCCCTAAATCATGATTCCAAGGTATTTTACTAAGTATTCACTATCAAAGCAATCATATTTTTATAGAATCATGGATGCATCACTAGTTCACAACATCAGAGATTCAACCAGACCTAAAATGAAGAAGGAACCTATAGAACCTTTGAAAGAAGACCCTAGTTTAGCCTTGTCAACCATTCTAGACAAAGTTTTGCATTTAGAAGATGTGAAAGGTTATCTAAAATGTAAGTTTGAGACTATAGGAGATGGTAACCTAATCATGGAGTATAATAAGATATACAAACAAGACATGTCATACAAAGAAGGGTTTGAGCATTTAAGTGAAATTGATATTATCAAGTATACACTTCACTATGAGTTTCAGAATGATGAATGGACCAAGATAATATTAAGCAAAATTCATAATGGAAAGTCTTGGTTAGATGATAGAGTCATAGGCATCACTACAGACCTTATTCATGAGGTAACATGATTATCTAAGTCAGGAGTAATTCCTTTGAATGAAAAGAATGTCAAGAAAATAGTGTTAGACAACACCAAGTCTTCATACAATGGAAGAGGAATTGTTATAAGTAAGATTGAACAAAATGATGTTAGATATATATCCAAAATAATGACTTCAAAATTCTATGCAAGCTCAAGAGAGGATGATATGGCAGCTAGTATGGTACATGCAACTTCTCTTATGTGTGTAGAGAAAGTACAAGTAGATATGTGTGAGATTTTAAGGATACAGTTGACTGAAAATCTTGAGAAGATCAGAAAGACTAAAAATTCACAATTTAGATTCTCATCCCTGATCACTTACATGTTTTTCCATCTGTTACAAAGATTCCCATACGCTATAGGAGTTGAGTGGAATGATAACAAAAATTCTATGGACAGAATCAACAAAGTATACTTGAGACACCCTATAGATAAAGTGAATGAAAGTGCTACTTTAGTAATTAAGACTTTTTATAATGAAATGAGGAAATTATGAGGAGATAAACAAAGAAATAGAGGAAGTGGTTGTTAAGGTAATGACCTCTTGACCAGGTGAACTAATTAGTGAATCTGATCAAGTAGTTGAAGCAGAACATCAGACTAAATCATCACCAACTCTGCCACCCTCCATCAACATTACAGATGAATCTATGAACATTGAAGGAATGAATATCACCTTAGACAATGAAGAGAACCCATTCAATGACCAAGGAGTTGATGTTGGCAATTTGATAGAGATTGATGAACAAAAGGATGTAGCAGAGAATAAGGAATAAATGGTTGAAACAAGAAAAGAAGAAGAAAAAGAGGAAATTCAGACTAAAACAATAGAATAAGAGCATGTAGTGCAACAAGAACAATCAGTAATTATTCCTAAACCTAAGGACACAATAGAATAATCACATAAACCATATTTTAAATCAGTGTTTGCAAGCTTAAGACAAGAAGTGGATGATGATGATCAAATAGATTTGATCTCATCTCTGAATAAGATAATTGGAAAGAACAAAAAGGTAAAAGGTTTGGAAGGAGCACTACTTGAGGTAACCCATAAACTTCAAAGTGTTATATCAAGTCAAGTTAGTGAGGTTGATCCCCAAGAAAAAGCTAAAGAGGTTATGAAATATTTTGACATGGAATTTACAAATTTATCAGATATTGCATCAGTCAAAGCCCAAGTAGCCCATGATGCACAAGTATTTCAAGTTGTATGCCAAAATATCAGAAATAATTTAGACAACTTGGATGTATGCATAAAAGAATTAAGAAGATTCTTAGAGAGAGGTAAAGCATTGTACATTTAGTGTACACAATCCCACAACCACACATCTAAAATATCAGAGAAGTTGAAGAACAAAGAAGCAGAACTACAAGTGTTAGTGAATGTTTTGCAAAGCCCTAATGCGAAGATCTAAAAAATTGAGAGGAAAATAAGAAAAAATTATGATGATATGAGACTTCTGAAGGATGAAAAGGAGAAGAAATTGAAGAGATTCACTCTACTCAGAGAGCATGTATCACTAAAGATCAATATTGTAGAGAATCAGTTGGAGGAATGTCTTTCATCAAAGACATCTTATGGTAAATTTGATTATGCAAATCTAAAAGTAGTTGAAATAGAATCCTTTGGCCTATGTACATTGCTTAGTGTTTTTGACATAGTGAAGAAGTCACGGGACAAGGAAATAGAGAGCCTAAAAGCTAATTTTGTAGATTGAGTTGCATGCCTTCTGGCCTTGCAATATTGAGATCATGAGGTAAAACAATTTTGTTATACTTATAGAATTGACACCTTTATCATTGTTGTCAAAGGGGGAGTAGTATAATATGAAAATTGTATGTATATAGAAATGTATAAGCTAAATATGGGCCTCTAATTTAGCCTCACACTTCAACATAGTCATTGTTCACTAGCTGCAAACAAGAACAAATATGAGATTATTCATCTTGCCTGTCTGGATGATTTGACCTGTTGCCTCCTATCTAGGTAGGGTTCAGGATTGCTCTTAGAATCAAGAGTCCAAAAACCATAGACTAGCACTAGAATGGAGGATTTATGCAATTTATTCTAGAATGAATATGCAAGATTAATCTAAAATGAGTATGCAATTGATCTAGAAATGAAATATGAGTATTTAATCTAAGAAATCTGAAAGAAAACTAGATTAATAAATGAAGCGCATACTTAATCTAAGCATGATATTGATCTAACATGATTATCAAACTAACAATGAAAATAAAATCTTTGAATGTAAACAAGTAGCAATGATAATGGGACAACACTTCGTTGCTCGAAAATTAGATCCTTTGAATGAGGAATGAGGGTTCTTTTATAGAATCTTGGATTCAATCGATGGTCGAGATTGAATCAGATGAACATTGGAGATTGAATGAGAGTTCAATCCAAAATAGAAAGTTTCCTGTAAAGAGGCAGTCAACTATTTTCCTTTTGCCTGTGTGGAGTAGTTAACTATTTTATTTCCCTTTTGGATTCTTATTTAACTCAAAGTTTCCTTTTCCAAACTGAAGAGAAGATTTTTTATAGATAATATTTGATTAAATAAATACAATATTGCCTCATAAGTGAATTTTCTCAATCATTTAAATAATTAAATTCAAAATTTGATCTGGTTGTAGCCAGAGAAACCGTCCATCAGTGAGTACATTTTAGAGCCCGCTGTCATGTCCATAATCATGTTAATGTTGGGTAACAAGAAATAATCCTTGGGATAAGCTTTGTTCAAATCTCGTAAATCTATGCAAACTCTGATAGATTTTTCATGTTTAGTAACTGGAACAATATTGGAAATCCATTCCGCATAGTCAATTTCTCTAATGAAGCCAACTTTAAGTAATTTTTCTAGTTCAGCTTTGACTAATAGTACCACATGCGGATGCATCTTACGAATCTTTTGTTTAACAGGCTTGACGCTTGGTGCAATAGATAGGTGATGCATGATCAGATCAGGATCCAGACTAGGCATATTAGAATAGGTCCATGCAAAGTTTGTTTTCTTGCATCAAAAGAAACTGGTGAACTCCTCTTTCTCTTCTTTAGATAAGGACTATGCCAAATGAATAATCTGAGGTGCAACCTTTGTGCCCAAGTTCATAGGTCGAGTCAGTTCAATTAGCATTGAAGATCTTTCCTAAAAATGACTTGGAAGCATATTAATTATCCCATCCTCAGGCACCTCAAAGAGGTTTTCACCCTCGAATACATCTTTTATTTTTACTTTTTTCGGCTTTGATACTGCCACGATGTGGTTTTCACCATGAGAGTGCATATTCTTTTTTCTTCTTTTAATTTTATGACTGAGATACTTGATATCGGCCTCGGTCATGTTGACACTATCTTCACTGGTGGAGGGCATTACAAGTTCAACATCATTAAGGTAACAAGAAAGAGTGTAATCATTTTGGAAAGTAAGGACTTCATTGGATGGAGAGGAAGGGTTCCAGTTTATCAGCTCAAGATGGTGGAGTGAAAGAGAAGTGACAGGTTCAAGTGCATTCACAGTATAGTCATCAAAAGCACAGACAAGCAAGTCAAGACCTAAAGCAATCTCATCCAGAGATGTGTTCGAGTCCCTTCGAGGCCTCACATTGGAAGTAGAGGGTATGTTAACATTAGTGGAATTGCACTCAATTGTCCTAACACTAGACCCTTCACCTACTTTGAGAAGGTTTTCAAATGTGTGTACAATGTCTATGTCTTTGTCAGAAGTTGTGTCAAATAGAGAATCAAACTCATACTCATGTGAGTCTGTAATACTTGAAATAGGAACCCCATCAATACTTTTTGTACCATCTAACTCATTCTCATCTCTTGTAGCATTGATGGCTTGTTTCTATTTGAACCATTCTTGGAAAGGTGAAGCCATGTATAGTTCTTGTTGATAGTTAGGGTGAGCCATTTGCATTTTCCTTAACTACTCATATGTCAATAGAGTAACCAAGGTGGTGTCATCAAAATCACTACCAGTTTCAAGGTGTCTGACATGCTGCACCAAATCATCTGGCTCTGTGAAGAGCACAAAAAGATCTGGAGGAATAGGATAAGGAAAGGTATCCTCATCTAAACTAACCTCTGAGTTTTCTATTAAAACAATGTCCCTAGATGCTGGCTAGCATTCTGGTTCTGGTACAAATTTATTGATCCCTAAATGGAAAGAGATCTTTTTGAAGCCTAGACCAGTAGTGTCTTTAGTCTGTCATCCTGTGGCTTCAATTGGTTCAAGAAATCCATTATTATTCACCCCTATAGGGCCACTCCCTTTATAGCCGAAGCGTTTCATGTGCTTGAAGCCTTCATTGTTTGGTTCATGTTCTATATCATGAGTTGGGATGACTTGTTCAGATGTGTCCTTCTCTTTATAAATCCAAGTTGTAATGGCTCTGTCTTCATCCTCATCTTCTAATGGTGTTGTGGCCTGTACAAAGGTGCCATCATATACTACTTGAGGGGACATGGTAGAAGGTTTCTTGTTCTCAGAAGGTCTCTCATAGGAATGCAAAGATAGAGGTAAAGATGTTAGTGATAATATAGGCTCTATCTGGTACTCTCCCATGCTAGAATCCTTGATTTTTAGAGTCTTTTCCATTTCTTTGAGCTTGGCATCAAAAAATTTAGAAGACTCATGGTTGGTTGGGACAAAGCTGCCAACAGATTGTGTGAGCATATTGCAGGAATAGCTCATGTTGGTAGGTACAGTCACTTCTGCTTTGTGAAATGGGAACTTGATACACTAATGGTATGTTGAAGGAACTTCCTACATCTCATAGATCCACAATCTTCCCAATAGTATGTTGTAGGTGAGAGGAATATCTAATACCTAACATACAACATCTCTCTCGATAGGGCCAACCCTGATGGGTAACACAACTAAACCTTTCAATTTTTGTTCCTCTTCATCATACGCCTTGATAGTGATCTTTTTGTGGGCATCTATGCTATCTTCACCATAGCCTAACTGGTTGAGGAGGTTAGTAGTGTAGATATTAAGATCGGCACCATTATCAATGAGGACATGACAGATGTGCTTTGGGCCTATCATGACTTCAATATGTAGAGGGGCGTTGTGCGAATGGCTTAATGAATGATCATCTTCCTTAGAGAAAGATGCATAGTGGGGTGAGGTCAGGTGACCCACCATGGATTGAAACTAGTCCAGATCAAGATCCTTAGGGACATTTACCTTAGCGAGGGCTTTATCAAGAATCTGCCTATGAGCAGGTGAGATCTTCAACAACTCAAAGATAATGATCTGGGCATTGGTATGTTGTAATTGGTATAGGATGTTGTAATTGGAATTTCTAGGCACGGGGACCATTTTTTAATTCTTGTTAGTAGAGCCAATAGTAGCTATATCTATAGGTTGTTTCAGTGCAGATGTAGAAGGCTTGGGGCCTTTGATAATGACCTTTGCACAAGATCGAGTGACAACATTCACACAAACCTGATACTATTTTGGTTCAGAAGATGGAGACACATGGCCTCATAGGATAAATGGATTTTTGGGTCTAGGAGCATCCTCACTCCCCTTGATGGTGATCACATCACATTATTTGACATCAACAGGTTCAACCATATTAATAACATTGTCATTAGTATTGTACGTATAGTTAACCTTGTTGTTAGAATTTTTGGCTTTAGAGGACTTGCCCTTCTCATGAGGAGGAAAGGGGTCTTTGAATACTTGGTGATCAGAGTTCTTATTATGACAGCTCACAACAACATCACCATTTTTTATAAGATCTTGGATCTTATGTCGAAGTTAAATACAACTAGAAGTCTTATGACCCTTGTTTTGATGATAATCATAGTATGTAGATTCATTCCACCAAGCAGGTCGTGGTTGTGGATCATAAGGGTGAAAGTTATCTGGAGGTGTGAGTATTTGGTTTTGCAAGAGAGTCTTGTAAACCATGTCAAGAGGTTCCCCTAGGGAAGTGAACTCATGTTTGGGTTGAGGTGCCCAAGGTTTGCTTTCAAAATATTTTGAAGGTCATTGAGTATCTGTCGTAGCCTTTGCAGTGGCTTTGGTTTCCTGCATACTGGAAGTAAGATTGAAAATAGCCTTTAGAAGCTTTGGGGTCACATTGTCAATGACTCCATCATTCACAACATCATGATTTTTTTTGACAATTTTAGTTTTGTCTTTGCTTGAGGAGGACCCTTGCTTATTATCTTTGTGTAGGGTTAGCTCTCCTTTCTTGACCATGAACACCTCTATTCTCACAACTTGCTTGATCATATCATCAAAGGTTAAAGGACCTTGTAGCTATACTTGGTACCCAAAATTAGGAATAAGATTGTTTAGAAAGATATCAAGCTTCTTAGATTCTGGTATTTTGCGAGAATATTTGGTGTAGAGTTGTCTCCACCACTGGAGAAATGTCAGGAAGGGTTCCCCAGGTCATTGTTTTAGATTGCAAAGGTCATAGATATTAACGAGATGCTGGATGTTATGTGAATAGTACTAGAGGAACAAATTGGAAATCTCATCAAAAGACTTGATGCCAGTAGGAAGTCGAGAGAACCACTCCATAACAGACCCACCCAAACTATGTGGGAAGAGATGTTGGAAAAATGGTTAGCACTCCCCTTGGGATTCGTGACATGGCTTAACCACCTCTTGTGTCTTCTATAAGTCTAGTGGTTATATTAGGCATTAACAGGTTGATCTTTTGGTGCAACGACAATTGCTACTTGTAACAAGTGGTATCAAAGCTTGGTCACAGGTTTGAATCCCCTCGGGTAACCCTGAGGGGGAGATTGTTGGAAAAATGGTCAGTGCTCCCCTCAAGATTCGTTACATGGCTTAACCACCTCCTATGTCTACTATAAGTCTAGTGGTTGTATCAGACATTAATAGGTCGATCTTTTGGTGGAAAAACAACCGCTACTTGTAACAAGAGATGCATGAGATAAGTCTGGTCATGTATAAACTCCATGGATAGAGCACCAAACTCTCTCAAGTCATCTTGAGGATCAGAGGTACCCAAATATTTGTCATATTTGGGGAGTTCTACAACCTTAGGAAAGGGTGGCATGCTAAGACTCTTCTCAAATAGGAACATACAGATGCTTTCCAGTGTGAACTAGTTTGCTAGTTTTTCCTTGGTTTTCATGAGTTGCCCAATCTAGTCTTGCATGTTTTGAACTAGTTTGTGTAGTTTAGTGGTCCCTATTTCCTCTTCTTTGACTGCAAGAGTCTCAACTTTATAGTCTGGGGGTAACTTGGCCCCTTGGTTGGCCAGTTCAAGAAAGTATTTCTCCTTCTTTTCTTTCATTAGAATCTCCATCATTTTACAGAGGCTTTTGTTAGCTCGGGTAGCCTCAACATCTTGCAGGGTTATCTCTTCATCGTCATTACCAAGGATTAAAAAGATGCTCTAGGAATGAAATTATTCCTGGTTGTCTTGAGCTTGATCTTGATTATGATCATGAGCTCTACTGTACTCTCCCTCTTGGTTTTGGTGTGCCATCTTGCTAGTGTGCAAGTGCACAATGTGAACAGACCGCGTATGAGGAGGTTCAGTATGACAAGAGGTTATTGCTATGGGAACCTTTGGTGCCTCAAAAGGATCAATTTCAGAAGGTGACTCCTTAGAGCTTTGGTGTTCTGAAAACAAGGGATTTATGACCTGACTAAATTTCATAGTAAAAGTATGCTGGACACGCAATCAAATAATAGGAGAAGGAGAGCGAGGTGACTCCTCTCTAGATGTGTCTGAGGAAGAACGTGAAGATCCCCTACAACACTCAGATTGTGTAATAAGCTTGGAATGACCTCTTCCTTGGTTGCGGGGTCTACCTCTACCCCATTTGGTGGGACGTGAAGAGAACACATTGCTACTGTGAGTCACAACAGTGATAGACAAGGATTAAATAATGAGAGAGAACTAGGATTATTCTTGGAACTCTGTCTCTAGAAAGGAAAAGAGTGATAAAAGTGAAATGTACCCAGCATGAGTCATCAATATTATAGTTAGAACAACCAAGAGAAGGCTATCACATTGAAAGGTATAAGAACACAGTAGAACAGATAGATAATAGAGAGACAAAATGAGTTCAAGTGGTCATCAGAGAGACAAAATGAGACAAAATGAGCCCAAGACATCCAGTTTCATACTATGTACAAGCATGAAAATAGATAGGAGGACCCTAAATAGGAATTAGATCAGGCAGAAAGTTGACCAGCAGATGGGGAATAGCTCATTGTTTTGACTAACTGGGGACAGTCTCACATGAGGAAATGTTGTCCCGCATGAGGAAGTGTTAGGCTGCGCGTGAAGATGTGTTGTCTTGCGTGAGAAAGTGCAGGAATAGACTAAAAAAAAATTGACAGGGTTTCTGACATAATTGGTGTGAAATTTTGCGTGAGGATATGAAATCCCATGTGAGGAAGTGCACAAAATGCTGAGACTTCACGCAAGATTGTGCTCTAAAACATGCAAGAAAGTACCAGATCAGAGAGTTTTGGATCATTTTTTGAGACATGAACGGTTTATGAGACACAAACTAGGCTATTCTCTAGAAGAATACTCAGTGTATGGACTAATTCATGATAGTTTAGATCAACAAACTTAGTTTTAGGTTTCAATCACTTATTAAAAAGCATAGAGTTTGGACTAGTAGGCAGATGTGAAACAGTCAATAGTTGAAAACAGTTCTACCGAGGACAAAGCAACTTGGAAGAAACATGGGAGTCTTGAAATTTTTTGGAAATGTTGGAGAGTTGAAGACTCAAAAAAAACACCCAGTTATCCCTACAAAGAAAATGGTAGAGAAGACAAAATTCGTGCCTCACAACTTATGTGCATGCGTTCACCTCACACAGCCATGTCACCCCCTAGAGGGCGCTCATATTTTTGGTGTTTCCAAGGACTCAATAATATGTGTTCAAAGGCTACCCTTGAAGAATGGGGCCAATATCATATACCACCTTCAAACATCCAGGTGCATGCCTATGGTGAGAATCTACAGGAGAGATTCTTCCTCCTCCCTGCACAAAGATTGTGTCTCCTTTCAGAGATGAACCAGGTAGGAAACTAAATAAGAGAGTGTTTAATAGGATTTGGTTCACACTAACCTTTAGTGCCCCTAATACAAGGCTGGGGCCTCATAGCCACACTGACACCTGAAAGTGTACACCCCCGCAAGCAAGGCTAGGAGTGGCGCCACTCAATACAACATATAGAGCTTTCTCAAGATGTTTGACATCATGGATCAAGAGAAAGAAGTTAACATGGCTTTGGAGTCTTTAGAATCAACAAAGCTACTTTATTATAGTGAGGTGGAATCACCAGCAAAAGATGTGTACTCAATTGGGTCATTCTCGGAGGTTCAACTTCTGGCAGGCCCTCTAAAGGTGACATGGACTTGGCTCAGATTCAAGGGTCAGAGTTTCTGATTCTCTCAAAGAAAAGAGAGAAGAGCATAATCCTCTACCTCTACACCTTACCCAAACACACCGGACATGTCTATCACTGAGCTAACTCCTCTTCAACCAATCCAAAAGCTTCTGGGTTTCTGGTTCTCTCAATGAGAGAAGAGCATAATCCCCTGGATAGTGAACGTGCTAAAGATTCATTACCTTTCCTTTCTCCCCCAGGTATCTATCATTCTAGTAGCATTTGGGTCTCGAGTTCATCCATGGTCATCACTTCCATGTGATGAAGAGCCTATTACCCTATGCTAATATCAAGACCCTTAAGAGATTTTCACAAAGCCCTATTTAGAGTATGTTAAGAAAGTAGTAAAAAGATAGAATGTTTGATTAGGTTTGAAATGGATTTGACAAGCATCTTTGGCACGTGTCCTACAAGTAAACTGTCAGAAAGTATTCATAGTCATGTTTTAGGAGCCTTTGACATGTGTGCTACAGCCCACTGTTATGTTGTATTAGAAAAAAAAATCATAAAAATCATAGTAACATAGTAGATGTCAGAAAACAGGAATAAAAAGTACAAAAACTGTGCAATTTAAAAAATTCTGATGTCAGAGTCCATGCGAGATAATGCACAGTCTCATGCGAGATAACACCTTTTTCACACTAGGAATTTCTAGGACCAGCACAACTTCACGCGATACAGTGAGAATCTTCACACGAGAATTTGTACCAGAGATGTACGGATGTACAGACATAATGCAAAATTTTGACAAAAAGTTAAAATGAGATGAGGCCAGAAATTGATTTTCTACCCCACGCTAGGCGCCAAAAATGTATAAGCTAAATACGGGCCTCTAATTTAGCCTCACACTTCAACATAGTCATTGTTCACCAACTGCAGACAAGAACGAATATGAGATTATTCATCTTTCTTGTCTAGATGATTCAACCTGTTGCCTCCTATCTAGGTAGGGTTCGGGATTGCTCTCAGAGTCAAGAGTCCAACAACCATAGACTAGCACTAGAATAGAGGATTTATGCAGTTTATTCTAGAATGAATATGCGAGATTAATCTAAAATGAGTATGCAATTAATATAGAAATGAAATATGAGTATTTAATCTAATAACTTTGAAAGCAAACTAGATTCAGAAATGAAGTGCATACTTAATATAAGCATGATATTGATCTAACATGATTATCAAACTAACAATGAAAATAAAAGATTTGAATGTAAACAAGTAGCAATGATAATGTGACATCACTTCGTTGCTCAAAAATTAGATCCTTTGAATGAGGAATGAGGGTTCTTTTATAGAATCCCAAATTCAGTCGACGATCGAGATTGAATCAAACGAACAGTGGAGATTGAATGAGAGTTCAGTCCGGAATAGAAAGTTTCCTGTAAAGAGGCAGTCAACTATTTGCCTTTTGCTTGTGTGGAGTAGTTAACTATTTTATTTCCCTTTTAGATTCTTATTTAACTCAAAGTTTCCTTTTCTGAATTGAAGAGAAGATTTTTTGGAGAGAATATTTGATTAAATAAATACAATATTGCCTCATAAGTGGATTTTCTCAATCATTTAAATAATTAAATTCAATTATTGAGAAGAGGATATTTATTTAAAACCAAATATTTATTTAATTCCTTTTTCATGTGTATTTTAGCTAAAGGGGTGAATTTAATTTAATTAAAGTACTAGGACTTTATAATTAAATTAATCAATCATAGGGTTTATTTAGCCAATTTGTAGTCATTATTTAGGAATTAAATATGATATGTGACTGATGTAGATTTAAGGTTCCTGCATTTGACACTAAATCAAGTAAAGTCAATTAGAAGACAAAATTGCCCAGTACAATAGGATTTTGATGATTTAGAAATTGATAGAATGAGACTAAATGCAATAAAATTGGTTAGGATATCAAGATGCCAATTTTGGGGTATTACAGTTATGAGTTCATTTGTTTTATTGCTATGCTTGCTATTCAGTTTACTTAGTTCAAACTCTTATGCAAGCTTCAAGTTAATTTCTTATATCCATAATTGGGCAAAAGTAAAAGTTTGTAAAATACTAATTCACCCCCCTCTCAGTATTTCCTATTTCTAACAAGATCTTTGTACAACACTTTCTCATTGAATATGACATCCCTGCTTCTTACAATTTTATGATTTTCAAAATCCCAAAGCCTATAACCAAACTCATCAATGACATAACCAACAAATACACATTTCTTATATTTAGCTTCCAGCTTGGTTCTATTTTTAGAATCTATATGTGCAAATGCTTCACAATCAAAGGTTTTGAGAAAATAATAACTCACCTTCTTACCAGTCCATGCTTCCTATGGAATACCACAACCCAAAGGAGTAGAGGGACCTCTATTGATTAGATATACAACTTTATTAATATCCTCCACTCACATGTTTAAGGGAAGCCCAACATGCAACCTCATAATCCATGCACGCTCCATTATAGTCCTGTTCATGTGTTCAACCACTCCATTTTCTTGTAGAGTCCTTGGTACAATTTTTTGCCTACAAATACCATTGGAGGAAAAATAATATTCAAATTTTGTGTTGCAATACTCACCACCATTATCAGATCTAAGACCTTTTAGCATTTTACCAGTCTCATTCTCAACCAATCATTTACATTTCTTAAAAGTTTGAAATACATCAGATTTCAATCTAAGGAAATAAATCCACACTTTTCTTGTTGCATCATCTATAAATGTAACATAGTATAGAGATCCACTAAGGGAAGATACCCAAGCCGGTCCCCATACATATGTATGCACAAGCTCTAATTTCTCATTTTTCTTTTCCTTCCCACTCTTCACAAAACTAACTCTCTTTTATTTTCCATACACACAACTTTCACAAAAATCCATATTGACACATTTCAGACCTGCTAAAAATTTCTTTGAATGAAGTAATTTCATACCTTTTTCACTCATGTTCCCAAGTCTATTGTGACATAGTGCTGTGTCAGAATCTACAACAACTATTTGATGTTCTTCCTACTCAAATGCATCAACTATTCTTGAACATTCATTTAGCTCTAAAATAATTAAAGTAGAAGGAACAATATGATCTGTACAAAGATATATAAGGTGCCTACTTTCACACCTTTTTCTACTACTAAGGAACCTTTTGAAACCTTCCAATTTCTATCATTAAAAGTGACTGTGCAACCCTCATCACCCAGTTGCCCTGCTGAAATTAAATTCCTACTCATCCTTAGAACATGTCTTACCTCTTGTAGTAGCCAATGATTCCCATTCTAAAACTAAATCTTAATTTTCTCCTTTCCAAAAATTTGATAGGGTTCATTATCTCCCAAATAACTAGCCCAAAATCCCCTTGGACATAATTAGGAAAATAACCTCTATGGGGTTTACCATTAAATGAATCCTCTGAATCTAAAACCGATGAATCATCAAGACTTTCTAAAGAAAGAAGCAAAGAATCCTCTTCGGATTTATTACTTACCACATTTTCCTCCTTTTTACCTTCTTATTTGTTTCCTTCTTTGTTCTTATGAGACCAACAATCTTTCTTTTTATGACCTGGTTTTCCATAGTACCAACAATCATTTGGTCCTCTGGATTAAGACCTCTTTCCCTTTGATTTTCCATAGTTTCCCGAATTGTTTCCTCTCCCATTCATTCTTCCTCTTCTTTGTGCATTCAAGACACTTCTGGATGTTGATCCACCTGAGCTTTTCCTATGAATTTCCTCACTCAGAATAACACCAACAACATCATTAGTGCAGGAGCACTTAGGGTCTTTGGTCTACCCTATTAAAATTTTGGCTTGTAGGTGAATTTGGCCAAGTCACTATTCAATAAGGACTAAGAATGAGTCACACGTGTGTGAGTGTATCTTAGAAAGTCCTTAGGGTGTGTGGGCAAGAGTTTTCCAAGGTTTACCTAGGACTTGTCTTAGTTTTATCTTCTTTGACAAAAGTTGTCAACATAGTGTTTAATTGGTTAAAGGTCAAGTTGACCTCTAAATGTGTGGAAAAGAAGTAGAAATAGGTCAAATAAGTTTAGATATACTCATTGGATCAAATTTCACTCTTTAGAGTGGTCTAGGTGGAGTTGACAACAAAATTTGTAAAAGTTGTTAATGAGAACTTTGTAACTTTGCAAAGTTGTCATGACAACATCAACCAGATAGCTCAAGAATGGAGAGAAGTAGTTGAGGGTTAGTTTGAGAAGTTGTGGCTTGAATATTGAACCTATTTAAGACCAATCCTAGTCTATGATAAAGGTTGGAATATTTTTATATTCACTTTGCAAGTATAATAGACCAGTTTTTCTCTGCAATCCCAGTAATAATGAATAGAGCTCAATCATCCAAGTGTTCATGGATTGATTTCAGAAAGATATTTTCATAGTTAGAGAGTTTTTTGTATATATTTCATTTGGTGTACAAACTTAGGTTTAGTTCCTTTTTTTTTTTTGGCACAAAGAAAATATTTCCTTTGTGACTGCTTCACTGGTCCATATAGAGTTGAAAGTCTTAAAATGGCTCTAGCATGAGTTCCACTAGTGGGTTCTATACGACCTTGTGGAATATGCTAGGGAAATGTATATATATTGTAAATATGGTGTTTTGGATCCAAATATGCAAGTTACCTATTTTTAACATCAAGCCCTAGGTGAGAGAGTGTACCTGACTAGGTGGCTTGACTATTGTAGAATAGAGATGGAAGGTTTAATGGATTGGAAAACACAATCCAAGGCCATGAAAGTGAAGAATGATGGTCAGAGAGCTAGTGTGATGGTGGAGAAGAAGTGGTGAAGTCATTTGAGGTGTTTTTAAACCCAATTTTCTATTACAGTTAGACAAAGCTTGTAGCCCTTAAAAATAGGCCTAATTTTAGGAAAGAGGTGTATGGACATATTGAGACTAGGAAACCTTAAAAATCCTTGAGTTCTTTGAAAAAGGTATCTGGAATGAAATTTTTTTGGAGGCCTTATTTGGCTAGTTATAGAGTTATTGTCTAAAAGGGGAGTTAGGAGACCTAATTAGGCCTAAAAGTCTACTAGCCCTTTTTGGAAAAGTTAGAGGAGATCGATTTCTAAACCATGAAGGTTGGAAGCAAGACCACAATTAGACTAGTGGAGATGAATATTTATGAAGCCTTCTATCTTATTTGTAGTGGAACAAAGTTTGGTTGTGATAAAAGATGGAATTAGTGAGTTCATTCGATGAAGGATTAATGGAGATAGAGTTGAATGTGCACTTGGTAGTGAGGTCTTGGAGAAAGGAGTCATTGAGGGAAGAGTTCTTCTAGAGTAGGGTCTTAGAAAGAACCCTAGAAAGGTCAGGATAAAGACCTTGTAGGATTCCTCAAGGAGTTAGGACTTAGGAGCAAAGAGACCTCCCCATCAAATTGGTATCAAAGTCTAACAAGGTTTTGGCTAAGTATATGTCACAATCAGTAGGTGAGTCAGCCATGGTGACAAATGCTGAGTTGGCTAGGGAAGTGACATAGCAAAGAGAAAAGAATAGAATACTCCGGGAAGAATTGGCAGCTCGTAGAACCAAGCTAGGAGAAGTGGAATAAAAGACTGAATTGGTGAGTTAGAAGTTGAAAGAAGATGAAGATAAGGGTAAGGCATTGGATAAAGATGATGAAGTACCTAAATCTAATCTACCTATGTAGGAAGAACCATTCCTCAAAGCCATAAAATCCATTGGAGGCAAAGCTCTTGAATGGGTACCTTTTTTTAGTGGAAAGATGGATCCTAAATTAGTGATGGAATGTATATAGAGGATGGAGAACCATTTTGAGTGTGAAGGAATTAGTGAGGCTTAAAAAGTGAAGGTGGCTAAATCTAGGATGAGGGGACCAACATTGACTTGGTGGAAGTTCCTTCAAACTGAAAGAGAAAATATGGGCAAGAATCCAATAGCTACTTGGAAAGCTATGGTGATTAAGATCAAGGAGAACTAATTGATAGATGACTTTGAGATCCAATTGCATAAAAAGAGACAAAATATTAGGCAAAGGGAATTGGATGTTATAGCCTATACTAAGGAATTTCAAAAGTTATGTTTGAGATCCAAGGTCCAAGAGGAAGAAAGTGTCAAGGTAGCTAGGTACTTGAATGGACTTATGTGGAGCATAAAAGAGGATATTAGTCTATTAAGTCCTAATAACATCCATAGATGCTATCAGTTAGCCATTAAAGTGGAAGAGAAGGGCAACAATAAGCAAGAAAATAGCTTCAGAGGTAGAGGAAGAGGAAGAGACTCAAGAGGGATTCATAGAGGAAATTTTAGTGGCATGGGTAATGAACCCAAGAACCAAGGTGAAGCCAAGATGATTGAAAAACATAGTGAGTCAAGTAGTAGAGGTAACTTCAGTAGGGGAAGAGGGTTTAATAGTGGTGGAAGATGCAGATTTGGAGGTTTTGGTAGGGGCTCTCATTTTGCAAGCATGAAATGTTATAACTGTGGCCAGTTAGGCCACCCTTATTATAGATGTCTTGATAAGGAATAAATCTCACAAGGAGAAAATAAGATTTCTTATTCTCAAGAAGAGGTTGGAAGTGTTAGAGCTCCAGAAGTGAACCCTGATTCAGAAAATGGAGAGAATCTCATGTTTAGGAGAGTCTTTCTCAAAGAACCAATCAAAGAGGAACCCAAACAAAGAAGGGCACTATTTAGGATTAAGTGCAAGATCCTTGGTAAGGTGTTGAAAGTAATTATAGACTTAGGCTCTATATATAATATCATCTCATAGGAGGCAACTCAAAAATTGAAACTAACTAGGATAGCTCACACTAGTCCCTACAAGGTTACTTGGCTCAACAAAGGGAAAAATCTTCTTGTTAATGAACAAGTGTGGGTTAAATTTTCTATAGGAGAGTATCAAGACAAGATGCTTTGTGATGTTTTGACAATGTATGCTTGCTATCTTTTGTTAGGTAGACCATGACAATATGATGGAGATGCAATCCATCATGGGAAGAGGAATTTATATACCTTAAAAAAGAATGGGGTCACTTAAAAAATTCAGTCACTTGTTGAAGAGGGAGTAGTCAATTCAATGGACTTAAATGTACTCCTAATGAGTGGAAAATATTTCCTGCATGAACTTAAAGAGGAAGAAGGAGTTGGTGTGGTAATTATTGTGAAGCCTAAAGAATAGAATAAACCAAAGAAAACACTTGTACCTACATAAGTGAAGTAGTTGTTAGAGCAGTTCAAGAACATCATTAGTGATGAAACACCTACTACCTTAACTCCTCAAAGATCCATTAGTCACAAAATAGACTTCATACCATTGGAATCTTTGCCTAACAAAGAAGCCTACAAGATTACACCAAACCAAAACAAGGAGAGCAAGACAAGTTCAAGAGTTGCTTGCACAAGGACTAATCAGAAAGAGCATAAGTCCATGTGTTGTTCCAGTGGTCTTGGCACCCAAGAAAGTGGGTAGGTGGATATTGTGTACTGATTCTAGGTCCATAAATAGGATAATAATAAAATATAGGTTTCCTATCCCTAGAATAGAAGATCTAATGGATTGTCTTGGATGATCTAGGTACTTCACTAAGATTGACCTTGAGAGTAGGTACCATCAAATTAGGATGAAAGAGGAGGATGAATGGAAGTTAGATTTCAAAACTTTAGAGGGTCTTTATGAATGGTTAGTTATTCCCTTTGGGCTTACAAATGCACCTAGTGCATTTATGAGACTAATGAATGAAGTCTTGTAGGATTACATAGACAAATTTGTAGTGGTGTATATAGATGACATCCTCATCTTTAGAAAGTCAAAAGAAGAACACATGAAGAACCTAGAGGTTGTGTTAAGGAGGTTACATGAAGAGAAGCTAACCATTAACCTAGAAAAGAGTGAGTTCTTGAAACAATAACTAGTTTACCAAGGTGATTTAAAAATGGATCCAAGTAAAGTAGAAGCTATCCTTAATTGGCCCACTCCCCAAAAAAGGACCTATGTAAGGAGTTTTCATGGGTTGGCTCAGTTTTATAGAAAGTTCATTAGGGGATTTAGTGAGATATTTGCACCTCTATTAGATACCATCAAAGGTTGAGTCAAAACCATGTTCAAATGGACACAGGAGGATAATGAAGGATTTGAGAAGCTGAAACAAAAGGTGGCTACACAACCCATCCTAGTGTTGCCAAGTTTTGATAAGTTGTTTATTGTAGAATGTGATGCAAGTAACATATCTATGGGAGTAGTCCTAAACAAATAAGGAAGACCCGTGGCATTTTTTAGTGAAAGTTTGAATGAAGCCAAATCAAGGTATTCATATTATGATCTAGAGATTTATGCATTGATTCAATCTCTTAGGAAGTGGAGGCAGTACCTTTTGCCTAAATAATTTGTAGTCTACATGGATAACCAAGCCTTAATATACATAAACACAAAATAAAAGTTGAGTCATAGGCATATCGAGTGGATGGATTTTCTCCAAGCCTATACCTTCACTATCAAACAAAAGAAAGGCCAAAACAATAAAGTTGAAGATGCACTTAGCTAGAGGTTGCTCACTGTCCAAGAAATTTAGTTACAAAGAATTGTTATCGAAGGGTTCACATATCTATATGATGGTGATGAAGACTTTTTAGAAGCCTACAAGGTATGTGTTGACTTTAAGAATCGCTTTCATAGTAAGTTTGTTAACTATACTTTGCAAAATGGTTTATTGTTTAGGGGTAATAAATTATGTGTACCCAAGGGGTCTATGGGGGAAAACCTCATACAAGAGAAGCATAGTGGTATCCTCAGTTGGAATTGTGGCTTAAAAAAAAGATTAGACCTAGTCCAAATGTTCTACTATTGGCCGAAGATGCCAAGGGATTTAAGGAGGTATGTGCAACAATACCTAGTTTTCCAAAAAGCTAAGGGCACATATTCAAATGCAGGATTGTACCAACATTTACCTACTCCAACTAGGCCATGGGAGTGCCTTAGTATGGATTTTATAGTGGGCTTACTAAGAAAAATTACTTGTTTTGATAATGTTTTTGTGGTAGTTGATAGATTTAGCAAAATGAGCCATTTTATACCTTGTAAGACAACTCATGATGCCAACTATATTGCTCATATCTTCTTCAAAGAGGTAGTGAGGATTCATGGCTTATTTATTAGTATAGTATCAGATAGGGATATAAAATTTATGGGGAATTTTGGGAAGACTTTATGGAAAATATTATGCACCAACCTAGCATTTGGTTCTACATACCATCCACAAACGGATGGTCAAACATAGGTGATAAATAGAGTTCTTGGAAACCTTATTAGGTGTCTCAAAAAGGAGTATGGATAAATGTGGGACCAAGTGTTTCCTCAAGCTGAGTTTGCCTATAATGACAATGCAAATAGATCTACTGGTAGGAGCCCATTTGAAATAGTCTATGGCATCCGTCCAAGGGGAGTATGTGAACTCAAAGAGTTAGGGAGTCATGGAGAGGTCAATGGAAATGCTAAATAATTTTCTTAGTCAATGCAATAAGTACATGAACATGTGAGAAGGACTCTAATGGAAGAAAATAAAAAACTCAAGTCTAAAGTGGATGAGAGAAGGAAGGGTCTGTAGTTTGAAGTAGGAGATTGGGTGATGGCACACCTCAACAAAGCTATACTGCAAAAATGTATTCCCAAAAAGTTGAAAATGAGGAGAGTAGGACCATGCAAAGTCCTAGCCAAATATGGGAAAAATTCTTATAAGATAGGTCTTTTCAAAGAACTAGCCATATCTCCCATATTCAATGTACAAGATCTAGTCAAGTAAAAAGGTCCTAATTTAATAGAGAAATAAAATAGTACTAATGTTAATGAAGATGTAAAAGGGCTTAAGATCCCTATCCAAATGAAACCACAAGATGAAAAGATTATAGATTCAAGGGTTAAGAAAAAGACAAGGCATGGTGTTTATATGGAACACCTCATCAAGTGGAAATACCAACCAGAATCTGAAGCCACTTGGATAAAAGAGAATAGCTTTAAGAAGATGGGTATCAGTATGGACCTCTTATCTCCAGGGATGACATAACTTCCTTGCTACAGGGGAGAATGGTGCAGGAGCACCTAGGGTCTTTGGTTTACCCTATTAAAATTTTGGCTTGTAGGTGACTTTATCCAAGTTACTATTCAACAAGGACTAAGAATGAGTCCCAAGTGTGTGAGTGTGTCTTAGAAATTCCTTAGGGTGTGTGGGAAAGAGTTTTCCAAGGTCTACCTAGGACTTGTCTTAGTCTTGTCTTCTTTGCCAAAAGTTGTCAACATAGTATTTAATTGGTCAAAGGTCAAGTTGACTTCAAAATGTGTGCAAAAGAAGTAAAAAGAGGTCAAATTATTTTAGATATACTCATGTGATCAAATTTCACTCTTTAGAGTGGTATAGGTGGAGTTGACAACAAAAGTTGTAAAAGTTATCAATGACAACTTTGTAACTTTGCAAAGTTGTCATGACAACATCAACCGGATTGCTCAAGAATGGAGAGAAGAGGTTGAGGGTTAGTTTGAGAAGTTGTGGCTCAAAGATTGAACCTATTTAATACTAATCATAGTCTATGATCAATGTTGGCATCTTTGTATATTCACTTTGCAAGTATAGTAGACTGGTTTTTCTCTGGAATCCCAGTAATAATGAATAGAACTCAATTATCCAAGTGTTCATGGATTGATTTGAGAAAGATATTTTCATGTTTTGAGGGTGTTTTATATATATTTAATTTGGTGTGCAAATTTAGGTTTAGTTTTTTCTTTTTTGGCACAAACGAAATCTTTCTTTCGTGATTGGTTCACTGGTCCATACAGAGTTGAAAGTCTTAAAATGGTTCTAGCATGAGTTCCATCTGTGGGTTCTGTATGACCTTGTGGAATATGCTAGGGAAATGTATATATATTGTAAATATGGTATTTTGAATCCAAATATGCAAGTTACCTATTTTTAACATCAAGCCCTAGGTGAGAGAGAGTGTACCCGGCTAGGTGGCTTGACTATTACAGAATAGAGATGGAGGGTTTAATGTATTGAAAAACAAAATCCAAGGCCATTAAAGTGAAGAATGATGATCAGAGAGTTAGTGTTATGGTGGAAAAAAAGTGGTAAAGTCATTTGAGGTTTTTTTGAACCTAATTTTCCATTACAGTCTGATAAAGCTTGCAGCCCTTAAAAATAGGCCTAATTTTAGGAAAGAGCTGTATAGATAGATTGAGACTAGGAAACCTTAAAAATCCTTGAATTCTCTGAAAAGGGTATTTGGAATGCAAATTTTTTTGGGGCTTTATTTGGCTAGTTATAGAGTTATTGTCTGAAAGGGGAGTTGGGAGACCTAATTAGGCCTAAAAGGCTACTAACCCTTTTTGGCAAAGTTGGAGGAGATCGATTGCTAAACCATAAAGGTTGGAAGCAAGACCACACCTAGAATAGTGGAGATGAGTAGTTATGAAGCCTTCCATCTTATTTGTAGTGGAACAAAGTTTGGTTATGATAGAAGATGGACTTAGTGAGTTGAATCCACAAAGGATTAGAGGAGATAGAGTTGAATATGCACTTGGTAGTGAGGTCTTGGAGAAAGGAGTCATTGAAGGAAGAGTTCCTCTATAGTAGGATCTTAGAAAGAACCCTAGAAAGGTTAGGAGAGAGACCTTGTAGGAGTCCTCAAGGAGTTAGGACTTAGGAGAAAAGAGACCTCCCTATCAATCATCAAATTTTAGGGTATTTGAACCAGAAATAAAGTTATTAACAACCATTACCAAGCCATTCCAACTTTTAGGCAAAGAGAATAGAATCAAAAGAGCCCTAATTTATTCATAAAAAATAACATTAATAGAGGATAATTGATTGGTAACTATATTAAACTCATTTAAATGATCAACAACTGAACCACCTTCTACCATTTTCATATTAAATAAACGCTTCATAAGAAATACCTTATTTGAAGAGGAAGGCTTTTCATATAACTTTTCTAGGGTTTCCATCAAATATTTAGTTGTCTTTGCTTGTGTAATATTGAATGCCACCAATTATGCTAGGGATAAATGAATACTACCAAGTTCCTTCCTATCTAAAATATCCCAATCCTCATTAGTCATTGTTGTCGATTTCTTGGATTTTTCTTCCAATGGTCACCATAGATCCTTCTGATAGAGATAGTCCTCTACTTGTATTTTCCATAATTGAAATTTTTACCCATTAAAATTTTCAACCTTCAACTTACCTTCATCTTCCATTACTCCCACTCAACCATGAGACTCCCACTCAACCGTGAGACCTTCCTCTAGAGGATAATAAAAAAAAAACCTCACTCTGATACCACTTGTTAGGATTAACAAGACATAAATAACAGTTACATGCAAATATAACCAATATCAGAAAATAATAAACCACATAGAAGAGAACACAAGACACAAAGATTTAACGTGGTTCACCCAATCCTTGGGCTACGTCCACCAACAACAAGTCCAATATTCATATTACCCAGTGATTACAACCTGATTACAATTTGCAATCCCTTACAGCTTAATACCACCGCAAGAAGCTACTAAAACCATACATAATGAAAACCCTAACCCTAAGACATTTTTATACAAGCTTTTATTTTTGCCACTTTAGGGTTAGAACCGACGAGGATACATGGAAACTGTACAGTACTTCCCTGATCAGTCACCATAGACCAACATGTTTTACTTTTATAATGTCTCTTTCCAGTTACTACCACGACTTGTGTGGGATTTGTATCTTACTATTTATGATTAAAAAATAACTTTTGATGAAAACAATTGTATAATTTTCTATTGTAAAATATTTGTATAAAAAATGATCTGTTATTTTTTATCAACATTTACTTTTAGTATCAAAAGACTTACAAAAGATAGAAATTAAAGCTACCAGACCTATAAGATTATATGAAGAAGACCTAAAATATAAGTAACAAACTCTAATATTTTATGCTTTATTAACGAGGGGATGCCCTCAGATTTGTACTATAATTTCTGATAATCTGGACATTTTTCCTGGGCTAGACTGGAGGTTCTCGTCTCCATTCTTTCCTACTAGTGCCTGCACCCAATGGAGATATTTGTATTTGTACTTCATTTTATTATTAATAAAATTCTTATTTGGCCTTGGCCTTTTACCAATTTTTTTTTAATAAAAAACCAAATGTATACCTTGTTATTAATTTGTATGGATGTCTATTTTCCTTAAAAAATGTTTTTGAATGTCCATTTCCCTAAAAATCTTTGTAAATATTATCCCATAAAATATTTAAAATGCAATATAACTTATTCTATAATAATATTAGTTATTTTAGAGACATGACATATTTAACTATTTAACATATTTTAGAAGCAAAAACTAAAGCAACAATGGAAGCCAAACTAGAAGTAAACTAGAAACAATCTTGGAAGCAAAACTTGGTGTTATCTAGGAAGCAATTCAGGTAGCAAACAAAGAAGTAACAATGGAAGCAATTTTAGAAGAAGAAAAAAGTTACAATAATAATAGACACAAAAATGGAAGAAAAGCTAGATGCAACAAGTAATGTTATATTGAAAGCAAAATTGGAAGCAAAACCAGAAGCAAAATACAAAGAAAAAATGGAATTAAAAATGGAGGACAAATCATAAGCAAACTTGGAAGAAAAATCAGAAGTAAACTTGGAAGCAACAAAAGAAGCAAAATGAGAAGCCAAACTAGAAGCAACAATGGACCCCATAATGGAAGCAAAACTGAAGGCAAAAAAGTACGTCATTATGGAAGCAAAACCTAACGTCAATTTGGAAGAAAAAAAAGAAGCTATTTTTGACACCATACCAAAAAAAAAATAGGATGCAAAAATTTTTGGGGCAAAATTTGATACAATATATGGCACAAAAATCAATGAAAAAAATGACGTTAAAGATAGGATGCAGTTTAGTGCCAATTTTTGCATCAACATAATTACTCATTTTAGATACAAAAATGCACCAAAATCTGGTGCTAATTTAAGTGCTAATTTCTTATTTTGCTATAGTGTAGGTACCTTAGCAGTTCCTAAGTATGTAGGCCCTAGTAGTCCAGTAATGGATGCACATATTAATGGTATTCTCACTAAGATACTTTGATTGACCTAGGTACAAGTATCAATCTAATGACCAAACACACAATGAGTATCTTGCAACTTATGAACATTGGGCCAATGACAACTATTTGCGCAGTTAATAGATAGATCCAATGTTAAACTATGAGATAGAAGATTTTGTCATAAATTTTGAGTCATGGGAATGTCCTATTGATTTTGTCATAAAAGAAGCTATTTTTGACACCATACCAAAAAAAAAATAGGATGCAAAAATTTTTGGGGCAAAATTTGATACAATATATGGCACAAAAATCAATGAAAAAAATGACGTTGAAGATAGGATGCAGTTTAGTGCCAATTTTTGCATCAACATAATTACTCATTTTAGATACAAAAATGCACCAAAATCTGGTGCTAATTTAAGTGCTAATTTCTTATTTTGCTATAGTGTAGGTACCTTAGCAGTTCCTAAGTATGTAGGCCCTAGTAGTCCAGTAATGGATGCACATATTAATGGTATTCTCACTAAGATACTTTGATTGACCTAGGTACAAGTATCAATCTAATGACCAAACACACAATGAGTATCTTGCAACTTATGAACATTGGGCCAATGACAACTATTTGCGCAGTTAATAGATAGATCCAATGTTAAACTATGAGATAGAAGATTTTGTCATAAATTTTGAGTCATGGGAATGTCCTATTGATTTTGTAGATTTATAGCCTAAAGATAACTTGGGAGGATATCCATTGATCATTGGGAGACTATAAATAGCCACTCCAAATGATTTCATCAGTTGCAGGTCTGACAACATGATCATCTCTAATGATAATATAACAAAGAAACTGGTCCTTTATCTGCCAACTCAACCTCATACTAATATAGAATAAACAATCTCGCCTAAATTAGTAGACAAAGATAAGTATTCCATTCAAACATTAATGACAATTGAGATAAACTCTATGACTGGAAGTCAAGATGAAGATGGAGTTCTTGCCCATATTGTGCATCTCTTTACTGGTTTTAACCTGCAACAAGAAGAATTACTAAATTATTTGACTTCTCCACTTCATATATTTCTGGCCAATGACAATGCAACCATATTAAGATGGTTTATTTTATGATTAGATTGTAGCCTCAACATTTTTGGCCTAGACATTACTTTATTCATGCCGATTAGAACCAATCCTATAGAAGAAAGTCCTAGAAAATACTTTATATTAGTAAGGAGATGACTAATTTCCAATGCTTTGATATGTTGAAGATATAATTTACCTTGGTCTGAGACCATCAAGATATAAAAGGTATTGATCCTAGTTTGAGCATGCATAGAATACATATCAATGAAGGATGGATACCAATATAAGGTGAACCCAAAGATGGATGAATCCAATACTTAGATATGTAGTCAAGGAAGAGTTACATAAGCTTTTTGATGCAAGCTTCATCTATTTGATCTTAGATTGTAAATTTGTATATCCTTTCATCATAGTAAAAAAAAAGATGAGAAAATGATTAAATTAAAAGAATCTTATTAATAACATATGCCATAGGAGAAAAGGAACAAATGGCTCTGCTTTTGAGTAAAAATTCAAAAAAAAGAAGACAGGACAATTTCTTTAACAAGACGAAATACACAGTCTCTAGGGAAGGTTTATTTTGCAGTCGACAATGGGAGAAAGGTTCCCCTTCCCCCCTACAGACTTTGGCCATGACTGGGAGATTGTGAGATCCAAATGGGAAAAGAGAGCAGGGAGAAACTAAGTGGATGAAATCATAGATCAAAGAAAGGAGGGCAAGCCCAAACTATGGGTAATCTTGATCACGTCTCATAAACCCTCTTTCACCACAGGAGTGAATTGAGTCCCCCTAGGTAGGAAACCCAATCCACCCTCTACCTCTTTCCCCAATGAGATATATCAATTTCCCCTTAGCCAAAACAATTTTCATTCTCTGCTAATTAGGGGGGAAGATTCCCCAAAATTGGCTCCCAGAACTTATCTTTTATACATTTGAATCCCTACAAAGGAATCCCCCAGGATAACCCTCATGGTAATAAACTAAACATAGGTAATGAAACACTTCCTACTCTATGTGAAAACCAAGCATTAACCAACATTCCTCAGACCCAACCAGTGATAGGTTTTCAAAACATAGGGTTGAACCCTACTCGGGAACTAGAACAAGGAAAAGTTCAATTGAACTCTGAAGAAAAGATCACATTTGAGATCCGTAATGGAATCATAGAAAAAATCAATAGTATTACAAAAAATTCAAAGTCTTTTCTAGATGGTGTGCATTGGGGACTCCGGTAAAAGAGATTGTGGATTGGTTTCAGAGGATCTACAAGGGCAAGGTAGGTATTGCTATCCTAACAAAAGATTTCTTTTATGTAGATTGTAGTAGTGTTAATTTGAAGAATGAACTCCTTAACAAAAAACCTCTTTATTATAAGGGATATGTTTTTAAATTCTTGGAATGGTAACCAATCTTCAACCCTAAAAATCTCAGAGACTTTAAAATAGACCAGGCAGTCTTGTTTCCTAACCTCCCAATAGAATTATTAAGGAAACTATATAGAAAATCGGTAGTCAGCTGTGAAAATTTGTTGGTTTTGATGAGAAGGATTTTGAGTACTCTAACTATGTTATATTAGTTAATATGGACATTAATATTAGTATACTCAGGGTCATAGAAGTGAATCCCAAGAAGTCTACCTTCATTATAAAACCAATGTTTTTCAAAGGGAAGATTAAGGATGTGGGGGATGAAGTAGGAAAGAATATTCTTCCCCAAGGAAACCCCACCCAAGACAAAGGAATTTAGATTAGGCTAAATGAAGGAAAAGGGAATTTACTATAATTTCTATGATACCAAGTATAGAAAGCCAACATAAGATCAAATCCCTGGGGGAAGTGCCAGAGGAAGGAGAAATTTTGGAGAATCAAGAAGGAGAGATTAAGAAAGGATCATTTCCACACAATCCAAGGATTAAGGGACCTGGGGAAGACATGTGTAAAGATGACCTTTCTCTTGGAGAAAAAGTAAAAAATAGATCAGAGAGGTTAAAAAGGAATCCAACCATGATCGTGATTAATAAACATGAATCTACTAGGGATAAGGAAGCTCTGGAAGTGAAGGAAAGAACAAGAGCATTAGTGGAGTAGGAGGATCAAGAAAAAATCAACTATATGGAAAATTTGGACAATAACAAGGAAGTGACCCCAAGTGCTCCCAGAGCGATGGAGAATGAGATAGGAGAGGAGCATTAGGATTGGAGAAAAAATAAAAAGGAGATAGAGAATGCCAAGAAGGTGGATGAAGAAGTAGACATTATAACAAACTATGTATACAATGAGGTGGTTAAAAACCTGATGGATAAATTCTTGGATGAGATTGTTGATGAGGAAGAAGTGGCCCTACAAAAGAGTCTCCTAGTAAAAGAAGTAGAAAAACTAACTAACATGCACCCTACACTAGATGAAGAAGAAATGATGGTGGAATTACAAAATAAGGAATGGTAGGACTCTGAGACACTTGGTATTGCATTGAAAAAATAAATCAAAGAGACACTATAATGTGCCAAGATAAGTAAGAAAAGGGGAAGAAAATCACAAACTAAATTAAGGACTAAGGATGGGTAAGCCACATGGAAGATTAAACTAACATCGATACTTTATGCAGGGAAGGTGAAGGTCCTTCCCACAGGGCCATGAAGATCCTCACTTGGAATATCAGTGGCATGAATGCCCCTAAAAAGAAATGCATTATTAAGCATTGCATCTGCAACACTGGATCATATATAGCTATGATTTGAGAAACTAAGCTAAATACTACATAAATAGATGAATTAAGGAAAAAACTAGGTTTCAAGAAAATCTCTGTCTCCCCTGCGAGTGTAGCTTTAGGAGGATTGGCAGTAATTTTGGACCCAAGAAATGTAGTATACACTCTAGAAGAGGGTCACCAAAACTAGACAAGCGAGAGAGTAAATAGTCTAAAAAATAACTTGAGTTTTCTCTTAATAAATGTTTATGGTCCCATATAGACTAGAGACAAAAAAGAGGTCTAGCGAGGAATATAACAATACCTAAAGAGAATTATAGATCATGTATTCATCATAGGAGAGGATTTTAATGCCATCACAAAGAAGACTCAGATGAGGGGAGGATGTAAAAAATTGTCAGAAAAAACTACAGACTTCATTGATGGGATAAATAGGAACTACTTTTTAGAAATCCAAATAGAATAAAATACCTTTACATGGAATAATAAAAGGAGAGGATTCTATAACATTACAAAAAAGTTAGATAGATTTCTCATATATGGAAGCTTAACACCCTCCCCATACCATGATATCATAATTTATGCCTATATAGGGATTGGACCACTACCCTATTCAATGAAATATTTTTGAGGACTTAGGCCCCAAGAAATGCCCTTTCAAGTTTGAACAAATGTGGCTAAAAGACAAGAACATTATTACACTTATTAAAAAATGGTAGAATGAAACAAGTAGCTCAAGATCCAAACTATATAAAGTTGCAAACAAACTAAAAATTATTAAAAAAATACTACTGAAATGGAACTCTGAACACTTTGGTAACCTTTTTTGAGAAAAAGGAAAAAATTGAAGAACTTGTTGAAGTTAAGACCTTGGTAATTGAGAAAGGCATGGATGAACCCCTATACTTAAAAGAAAATGATTTGATGAGATATTATGAAGATATATTGGTTAAGGAAGATATTTTCTAGAGACATAAGTCAAGGGAAACTTGCAGGCTAGAAGAAGGAGACAAGAACACTAAGTTCTTCCATAATAGCATGAAATGAAGAAAAATGGTAAACATGATAGCAAGCATTAAAAGTGAAAGTAAAGTCATAATTGAGGATCCTAGAAGGATTGTAGCTGAAGCTGTAGGTTATTTTGAAAAAATCTTCAATAACAAGAAATGATCAAATCTTAGAGGACAAAAATAAATAATGAGAAATACCCCAAAGCTGATAAAGAAGGACCAAAACAAGAAGCTAAAGGAAAAATTCTCAAAAGAATAAATAAAAGGGGCCCTGATGTAAATGGACCTGAATAAAGCACTCAAGCCAGATGGATTTCCTATGAGGTTCTTCTAGTAATGATGATATTTTATAGGGGATGAAGTTACCAAGGCACTAGAGGGAGTAAAAAACTCAGGGACTATTCTAAAAGAAACCAATAACACCTTTCTAGCACTAATCCCCCAAAAAATATAAGATAGAGAACTTTAATGATTTCAGACCTATAGGCTTATAGCTTTATGCAACACCCTTTACAAACTCCTTACCAAAAAGTCTATCTAATATATTACAACAACTCCTCCCTTTCCTTATTAGCGAAGAGCCAACATGTTTTGTCCCTGGAAGGTTCATTTATGATGGGGTCATAATTTATTAAGAGGATATCCACTGAACACAAAGGAATGGGGATTCTAATATGATGATTAAATTAGATATTAAAAAATTCTATGACATAGTAGACTGATGCTTTCTATGTAAATGCATGTAAGCTTTTGTCTTTGCGAAAACTTGGACTAATCTCATCTATTCGTGCATTTCCACCCCCAAATTTTTAATCCTAGTAAATGTCTCCCTGGAGGGTTTCTTCAACATCTCCAAGGGCTTGAGGCAAGGGGAGCCAATTTCCCCTTTCTTATTTATCATCATGGAAGAATCACTAGCAAGATTAATAACCAGTGCTAGGAAGAGGGGCAAAATAAAAGGCATTAGCATAACTAAGGAACTAAAACTTACCACACATCAATAATTTGTTGATGACACTATGTTGTATGGGAAAAGTGGAAGACACAAGCTGCCATCATTTAAAGAAATAATAGACTCCTATTCAATAGCTTCAGGGCAAGAGATAAACCCAAACAAATAAGAAATCTTCATCTTCAACACTAAGCTTGATCAGGAAAGGAAATATGCAAAATTCTTAATTTCAAAAAAGGAAACCTCCCCTACAAATATTTGGCACTTCCTCTAGATAATGGAAGTGGCTCCTGCAAATTATGGGACCCAATGATAGAAAGAATCAAACAAAGGATTGGAACATGGAAGGGAAAATGGCTATCCATTGTAGGTAGAGAAACTATGGTCAAATATTTCCTATTCACAATGCCAATCTACCAGCTATACTACATTAACCTTCTAGTAGCCAAAAGGGAGGAATTAAATAGACATCTGCATACCTTCTTCGGCGAGGAAGATGTGTAAAGAGGAAAATTACTAGACTGGAATAAGGTTTGTAAGAATTAAGAGGATAGGGGATCTTTAATTAAAAACATCAGAGAACAAGGTAAAGCCCTTGGAGCAAAGCTGGTATGGAGGATGTACAAAATTACTCATCTCAAATGGGTGAAGATTTTGATTCATAAATACCTAAATAACTGTGATGCTATGAATATATTTAGGGAAATAACTCCCTGAGAGGATCAAGAATCTGGAACTTTATGCTATATTGTAGTAACGTCATTATGGAGAGACTCTCCTAGAATCTAGAGAAGGGTGAAGAAACCTTATTCTAGTCAGACTCATGGGGAGGCTACAAATCCATTGAGAATCTTTCTTACTTAGAAACTATCAGGACACTTCTCAAATCTAGATGGGGAAGTTATGTGAAGGACTATGTTGAGAGCATTGATACATATTTGTCTAAAGGATGGAAATAGATGTCCTTGGACAACATTGATATCCCCACCTCAGAAAAGAGGAAAATAGAAGAGATCTTGGGAAATAGGAGTATCACTTTTTATCTAGGAAAGGACAACCTAGTTTGGGATAGAGAAAAAAATAGGGAGTACAACACAAAGGATGGTTATGCATCTTTGATAAGAAAACACCTTAAACTGAAGTCAGAGATTCCCCGCAACCTATGCTGGGATAAATATTGTCTCCCCAAAGAAGACATTTTATCATTTTTAACCATGCATAATAGTTTATTAACAATAGATAGGTTTAGAAAGATGGGTTACGAGGGACCAAATAGGTGTCCCCTATGCAAGGAAGAAGAAGAGGATATAGACCACTTACTATTAAATTGTAAGTATTCAAACAAGTGTTAGCAATGGTTATGCAATAAACTTGGATGGACTACAATCTTTCCAAGAACAATTTTAGGCATGTTCCAATCCTAGCCCATCATTAAAAGACATTGTATATATGGAGGATTGTGCAAGGAATCCCCCTTTATGGTCATTTGGGAACTTTGGAAATAATGTAACAGGTGCATCTTTAAGAAAAAGAAAATGGAATGGATGTAGATCACTAATAAATAGAGGCGACCATCATTGAGACTACAAATAATAGAATTATGAATGAAAAAAGTACAAAGGTAGAGATGACACATTGGGATAAAAATATGAGGGGTATATGGATAGGGTTGAAAAACCCCAACCTATGTGGGACCAGGAGCTAAAATGAATACAAGAAAAGAGTTGAATGCAAATGGCAGGCTCCAAAAAAAGGATGGTACAAACTCAATTTTGATGGGTCCTTAAGGGGAAACTTGGGTGTCACTGGTATGGATGGAGTGTGCATAATAATGAAGGCAATGAAGTAGCAAGAAAATCCCAACCCATAGGAATAGAAATAAATAACTGGGCGGAGTTTCTTTTTCTTACAAAAGGACTCATAATATGCAAAAATTTGGGGATAGAAAAATTAGAAATTGAAGGCAACTCAACAATCATTATTAACACATTAAAGAAAGGATCTATGTGAAATTGGAGACTAAATGTAATTATAGCTCAAACTCTTTTTTTAAGCCAATCTTTTATAAAGTTAGCCATAAATCATATTTATAGGGAAGGCAACTTGAGGGCTGATGATCTAGGTAATAAAGTTGCGTACAATATGATGATTGAGTGAGGTATACTTAGGGACAATAATATATAGATCTTAAGAGTTTATCTAAGACCATCAAACTAGATTTTATTCTCCCTTTATCTATCATCGCTTCCTATAAGCATTAAACTCATCGACTATCCACGGTCCTTTATACTAAGCCTTTAATAAGATAGTATACTATTAATGCCCATGATAAATA